>CM067264.1:5589644-6793142 GCA_034195605.1 Santalum album | reverse complement strand
CCATTCGTGCCTGCAGCGATGAAAGTGAGAGCGATGAGGAGGAGTATGATTCTTGCATCTGTACAATAATGTAGATCTCATTCATTATACTGACATAACAGCAAGTATGTGCTGGACACAGTTTATCCGCTCCAATCCTGACATCAGAACTTAGTACATCGGTGATGCTGTATACTTGCTGCTATGAAGTCTGGAATTGCCCTAATATACAGAATACCAAACATCGTGTCATGGCAAGGTTTTGGTGTTTCCTGTCAACATGAAGGTTTATTTTCTTCAGCAGGGTAAAGGTCTGGTTTTGATGAGTGGAAGCACCACATGGGCTTTGTTCTTTGGCAAAATCAGGTCTAGATGATGACGACATGCTTCCATGATGTAATTGATTCAGTATAGTTAAGCTCTTGAATGCTGTTGTATATTGTTATATGAAATATATATCTTGGATGTCGATAATTGAAGTGCCTAGTAGTTCCATTTTGGTCCAACTGTTCTTTATTTATCTTTTTTTTTTTCCCTCTTCCCCATTTCGCCACCTAGTTTACGAATGAATCCTATGAAAAACAGAGAACAAAACAAACGAACACGACCTGTTTTCTGTCACTGTAAACTCCTGGAGTCAAAATAAAAGATAAAATTCGGTGTGCTAACATTTGTTTTTGCAGGGTTAATTGCTCCATCATATTTCTCATGGACCGGAACATGGTTTTTCTTTTGTAGATTGTGTATCATACCGTTCACATTGATTAGACAATTCCTTGTTTTTGGTCAGAAACATACATTCAAATGACTGTCTTATAACTTTTCATGTAAAGCCAACAGAGAATTATATAACAGCAGATGGACAAATCCAACTTTTTCAACATTGCAGAATTCCAGACAAAAGCCCCCAAACGATCAGGAAAACAAATGAAAGTAATAGTAAAGTTACAAACACTCAAATCCTCACACACTTCACACAGACCAGAAGTAAGAAAAGCCTCATAAGCCACGGTTCCCTGCGTGTGTTTCTTATGAGAATTTCTTGATTAAAAGGAAAAGCCTGGGCTTGTTACCTTGAACAAAGAAGTATAAAATTTGTTCGTCTCTACTGGTTAACAAATTTGATCGAGCATGATTTCCCTCAGCGGACATCAATGCTGCAATCTTGGGTAGCTGAAATGGTCTTTTTAGATGAAGGCAACCAATTTGAGAGGCTCAGATCAACTGGAATTTCCTGCATTTTTGGTTTGCACTGAGTAATCCTTCCTGATAAGTTGCAAGGTCTTGAGCTAAAGGATAATCGGTTCCTGTTCTAATGCCACATTCTCCTTCCTCTGGTTCTTCAACTGCAGTGCTGGTTTTGCTTTGATTGCCTTCCACTGAGAGAGATTCTCTACTGGGTTCAGTACGGAACGTACACACTGGCTCCTGTCTCCCGCATTTTCTATAGGGTCGGCTGCCTTTAGCCTTTGAGTCTCTGGATGATGATAATTTTCATCTCCATCCTCGTTTTCATCCTTGCCATCGAAATCATCATCGTAATAGTCTTCTTCGAGATCGCTCTCAGCAGATAGCATTCCATCCTCATCATCTTCATAGCTATCTAGACAATTCTTGTACCGATAATTTGAGGGGTACGATCCCATTCCTGATGCAGTTGAATCACTTTCTTCAGACACCCAGGGTGATTGTTTTGCATTTTCCTCACCTTCGCTCTCCAAATAAGTATCATTCGGAATAGGTTCGTAGCTCTCAAACGTTCAAGTTGAAGCGGACTTTCTTTCTGGGTTTCAGGCTCGATCTTTTCTTGTCCTTACCGCTACAATATAAACAAGTGTCATGAGCATTTAAGAGAAAAATGAAAGGAACTCAGGAGCTCCCTTAACAAACCCATCTCCCATCTTAGGATTTCCCCCCACATTATTGCGCCACCAATCATCACCTTTCCTTATCTAATCTTTCTTTGTATTCTTGTGGATAAAACACAAAGTGACATTATGATCATCGTCATTTTACTTAAAGGGGAAAGTCACAAGGCCACAAGGTGCAAAAGACACTGCAGATGAGAGGATTTGTGAGGAGTAGCATATTTTGGGAGGTGCAATTGTCCCCTTACAACCACTGCACTAAAATGAGACAGAAGGGTGTGGGGAACCAAATGAATGCAGCAAAATATGAAAGAAAGCATGACCAATAGAAAGCATTAAACAAAAAACATGAACAAAGAAGTTGCAAGAAAACTTGGACCCTATGAAACATTAAGACAGAAAAAAAAAAAAAAGAAGAAAATTTCAAAATGAAGTCATGAACTCAGGAATTAACAGACTGACCGATTGTCAGAATTGGAGCAGCTAATGGGGCTTTGTGCTGCCTCAAGAGGCTCGTAGCTTGCAAATCTCTGCAGAAAACTCTCAACACAGTTACTGATTGACTTAGAGCATTCAAATTGAAGCGGGGATAAAAAAGCATCAAGTTGCAAGAAGAAGAGAAACCCAGTTGATTAAAGTAGAAGGCGAGCTTAATTACTTGGCCTCCCTCCAGAACTGTTTTGGCCCGACGCTTTCGGTTCTTGGAATACCCAAAACACGCAAGAAAGCACCCCATTCTTACAGTTCCCTCGGCTGCTTGCTTTTACAGGACTCCCTTCATAACATGGAAGATTATTTACAGACTTTGTTCAGAGAGAGAGAGAGAGAGAGAGAGAGAGAGAGAGAGAGAGAGAGGTAGAGGATGTTGGTGTTTTGAATGAAATGGGCTCCAACGGTTTTTGAAAATAGGAACGTTGGAAGAGGGGATCATGCAATAATGATGATGGGCATAGGTGGGACAAAAAAGCCAGCTCGTCTTTATGAAACTCGCCTTTGCAAATTTAATTTATTATTATTATGTATTGTATATTTTTTTTTCATTTTAATTTAGTGTGTTAATGAGAGTTCACCATTTGAATTTAGTAACTTTTGTCTCTTTCCAACCTTTATTTAAACGTTTTGATTGATTACTATTTTCTAGAGACCTAAACTTGGGAAAACTAATGTACACATGCTAACGATCCAATTATAAAAATATTATTCATTACAATATATTGAAATTTATAAAAATTATTTGAATCAACTAGGGGGACATAGCATGTCACAACAAAAGCTTAATTCAAGGCGTCACCCAAACATTGTCGTTTGTTCCAAAAACAAAATTCCTTTAGCGCCTTGGACGAGAGTGGGATTTAATAGTTTATTTTTCCACAAATTTTTTAATTGTTTAGGACAAAAAAGTAGACTTTAATTTTTTAAATTACCCTTAAGCTAATTCCTTAACTTCTACCATAGCGGTACATAAAGAAATATATGATTTTATATTTTATGTCCTTGAAAAAATAGTTTTTTTATGAAAGTTATATATATATATATATATATATATATATATATATATATATATATATATATATCCCTAATTCCAACAAATCATTATGGCTAGAAATAGGAAATATGTAGATGTTATAAGCGTCGGTAAGCAGTTTTTTTTTTTTGAAAGTACGGACTATGCATACAAATGGCACTAGTTTCTTTTTTGAAAGTGCGACCATACATACAAATGCCACTTTTTTTAATACAAGAAATATATTTTCTTCATGGTATAAGAAATAAAAAAAATCCATTTCCTTGAGAACCATTGTATAAAATTTAGGGTTAGTTTGGGAAATTAGAGCCTTTTTTTTAATAATAAAAGCGTCTCTTTTTTTTGAGAACTACTATGATTGAGGTTAATGAGTTAATTTTGAAGAAGTTTGGGAACTTAAACACTCTAAAAACTTTGTGGAAGAGCAAATTGTTAAATTTTGATGGAAAAATTAAATTTTGCAAGTCCATTGAAACAGCATGAAAATTATGTATTGATTTCCAAATCACGAGGAGGTTTCTTGCAATGGGATTAAACCACAGAGAGTTAAGTGTAATTTTTATTTTGAAAAATTATTTAATCATGGAGCATTGTCAAAGAGTACGATTAATCTCATTGATCAAATCTCATAATCAATCAAAATTGTTTGTAGTTTCTTTTTTTTTTAATAAGAAATTTTTATTAAATTTCTTAGAAAATGATATTTACTTACAAAGTTAAATTACGTAATTTCTATTAAATATTCCTTTAGATGACCAATTTATATAAATTAGCAAGAATGTCTAGTAAATTAATTTCATAAATACAGTTTATTTCAACTTTCGTTTTCTATATTTTGGCATATGTAATTATACCAAATTATATAAAAATAATAATAAGTAAAGGAATAAATGAGTTATCTTTCTTGCTTCTCCTGTCGATACTATCTCAAATTAAACGATATTACAAATTCTCATGACACTGATGAAACCTCCTAAGTATTTTTATTTCATCCTACGAAGTTTCAAATTAGAACTCTTCTCTCTTACGAAACTTCATCGCTTTCAATCTTGTATCTACCCTATTTTTTTCATTTATTCTCCTTTAGTTTTGATGCTCTCAAAGGTCAAATTCTACAGTAGGAAAAAAGAAAAAAGCTTAGCTTTTCGATTCTAATGCATGTTCGGTTGCCTAAGTTAAAACGGGACAACTGACTCCAAAAAAAAAAAGAAAGAAAAATGTGTAAACTAAAATGGACAAAATTTGAGTGAGGATATTTGAGTAAATTCAAATGATCAAACCTTAATTTTATATTTGATCAAAAGCATTGTTTTGCAAATATAATATTTTATTAGCATTTGTAAAACTTAGTTTTAGGTTATAAAACTAAGTTTGTGGCGATCAAATACACTATGTTAGCAAATTCAGACAAAACTAAGTTTTGAGTGACGGTCAAATAGACAGGAGAACTCAATTTTTTCTTTTTCAGCACTTAATTATATTAACAAATAGACCCTTAGAGTGACTCAATTTTAATTGACATCATCCCTATTAGATACTTCTCTTACCATCCAGCCATTTAATATAATTATTAAATTATATTTTAAATATAAATTTTTTATTATATGTATTCAAACCCTTTATAAATTAATTTATTTTCGAAACATACTTCAGGTTGTCATTTTTGTACTGCCCGAAATTTTCCCCTAGTAGTAATCTGACACTGAATAGCACAATGAACAAATTGACAACAACAAAACTTAACCTAATACTGCAAAATTAAATAAAAACCAGCTTTGAAAGAGAGTTATAAATTAATAATGAGAGAAATCTATTTCATCCTTCACCCTCTAATTTTCTTAAGTTGGAGTTCCTAAATCCAAATTTACCGACTTACTTAAATTAGATCATCTAAACTACATAGTTTTAGTATCTTAGATCAAAATTTTTAAGTTTGGACTCACGAATTTAGGTAAATTCATTCCTTGAAATTATATTATTTTATTAAAAATAATACATATTTATCTAAATAACATAATTTTAAGAGACTAACTTAGGTACGTCCGTGAGTTCGGATCAAGTAGCTCTTTTTCCCCTCATAAAAATACCCTTGACCTACAATTGGGACGAAATCATGTTTGGTTGGAGAGAGAAATTAGACGCAATCACAGCCGTCCATCTCCCCGTAAGCTTATATTCTCTCCTCGTGAGGTTGTTTTTGCGTACAAAATCCTCTCTCGGCGTGCCCGACAGGCGCCTGCGCCACAAACCCTCACCTCCAATCGCTAACCCCTCTCCAAATCCCTAACCGAGAGAGAGAGAGAGAGAGAGAGAGAGAGAGAGAGAGAGGGGATGGATTCAGATCAAGGGAAGCTTTTTATTGGTGGGATTTCGTGGGAGACGACGGAGGTCACTCTGAATGAGTATTTTGGCAAATACGGAGATGTGCTACAGGCGGTGGTGATGAGGGACAAGCTCACTGAGAAGCCCAGAGGCTTTGCGTTTGTGACCTTCGCAGATCCTGCTATCATCGATAGGGTTCTTCAGGACACACACACCATCAATGGTCGAACGGTGAGAGACCCTTCAGATTAGATTTTTTTCTTTTTAATTTTTCTTTTGAAAATTTACGTTATATTTTTTGAGTGTTAATGGTTAAGAGATCGAATTTGTTTTCTAATTTCTTCTCCTTTTTTATAAGCCGATAAAATTCTTGGCGGTGGCCATGCCTGTCCTTCTTGTTTGTCTTTTTCATGCTTTTGTTGGTCGATTATGAATTTTTAGTGGTACTATGGGAGCAGTTGCCTGTCGATTCATTTTTTTTTTTTTTAAATTTTGGTTTGATATACTTATGGATTGCGGGGTTTGTTATATTGATTATCCGGTTTTCTGTAAAATTTCTCTATCATTTTGCTTTAGTGTATCTGAAATTATGTTGTGTTCTCAATGATGGGCCAAAACATCATATTGCCCCTTGAACTTTGGCTAGTTACCAATTTACTCCCTGAACTTTAAATCCGAACACTTTGCTCCATGGGCGTCTCTCCACTCACCAATACTAAACATAGCCGTTGTAATTATTCATGTAACATCCCCATGTGGCATCATTTGTAGGAGAGAAGTATTCCCCCATTAAATCTTAGCTGCTGCCATCTCATCACCAATCAAAACTTTCTTCTCTTCTCTTATACAGAAATGAGATCTAAGGGATGTTGTATCAACAATTATAATAAAGGAGTTATGATGTTAAGTATTGGTAAGTGGGGAAAAGTTCATGGTGCAGATTGTACAATTTTGAAGTTCAAGGACCAAATTGTTAACTAAGTCAAAGTTCAAAGGGCAATTTAATGTTTTGGCTTCTATGATTTATAGCTTCTATTTACTATTAGTTAACAAGGACATGAATAAGTGTATTCCTGTTACAGTGCAAAAGCTGTTCTAAGGTTTTTGTTGACATACAGGTAAATTATTATGGAGAGAGTTTCTTGTTTGAGTTGAAAAGTGGTGCACAGGTTAAGCATTAGGGGATGAAATTACTGTGTTACATGATTCCTTTATGTATTATGCCATATTCCTGACAGAATAATATGATTTTTGCTTGTTTTCTGACTGAGCCATTTCCTTCAGGGATATCATTAAATAGACTTGCTGTTTGCCTCCATTGCTTTCTCATGAAGGGGTATTGATTGAATTGACCACATAATAAACAGCAACAATAACATCGAGTACTTACATTATTATTATTGCATTTGATTTGTGACCATGTTAGATTTGTTTTTATTCTCTTTGTGCCATTCTGTCATAATGTGGTAGTGTTTTGCAGAAGACTTTCCATGGTTTATGCATATATGAATAGCCATTTAATCATAATATGGTACTTGTGCATGGTTTTTATGCACTTCTATACCATGTTTGTATATCTATTGCTTTATAATGTCTCAGCTTTTTAGGTTGAAGCCAAGAGGGCCTTGTCAAGGGAAGAACAGCAGACCTCTTCTAGAACTGGAAATGGTTCTGCCAGAAGTTTTGGGGCTGGTGGAGCTATGAGGACCAAGAAAATTTTTGTTGGAGGCTTGCCTCCCACTCTGAGTGAAGAAGGATTTCGTCAATATTTCGAAGGTTATGGTCATGTTACTGATGTAGTAGTCATGTATGACCAGAGCACTCAGCGTCCTCGTGGGTTTGGGTTCATTTCTTTTGACAGCGAAGATGCAGTTGATAGGGTTTTGCACAAGACATTCCATGATTTGAATGGTAAGCAAGTGGAAGTGAAGCGGGCGCTTCCTAAAGATGCCAATCCTGGTGGGGGTGGCCGTTCTATGGGTGGTGGAGGTGGAAATTACCAGGGGTATGGTAGTGCTGGTGGCAACACTGGTGGGTATGATGCTAGATCAGATTCTAATAGGTACATTCAGCCTCAAAATGCTGGAGGTGGGTTCCCCACTTACGGTTCTGCTGGCTACAATGCATCTGGCTTTGGGTACGCACCTGCTAATAGTGGGATGAGTTATGGTGGGTATGGGGCATATGGTGGTACTAACCCTGGTTATGGAGGCCCTGGTGCTGCAGCCTATGGAAATCCGAACGTTCCAAGTGGTGGTTATCCTGGTGGTCCACAAGGTGCACCTAGGAATTCATGGAGTTCTCAACCTCCCCCTGGATATGGTGCTGTGGGATATGGAAATGCTGGGGCTTCGGGTCCAACAGGTCAGTCTCCCAGTGGAGCTGCAGGGTATGGGAATCAAGCTTATGGTTATGGTGGTTATGGTGGTGGCGATTCGTCTTATGCAAATCCATCTGGATATGGGGTGAGTGGAGGTCGTGCTGGAAGTGTTCCAGATAGCAGTGTTGCAGGTGTTGGTATTGGTGGAGGAGAATTACAAGGAAGTGGTGGTGGCTACATGGGAGGTGGCTATGGCGATGCTAATGGGGCTTTGGGTTATGGGAACACAGCGTGGAGATCTGACCCATCACAAGCTTCTGGGAACTATGGTGTGCAGTCAGGTTATGGCGGTGCTGGATATGGGGCCGTTCAAGGCCGGCAGGCCCAACAGCAGTAGTTTGATGGTGTTGTTCTAGCAGGGGGCTTCATCTATGTGTTGAGGATTGCTCTTTATTTGTGCGGCCATACTGGTTTCCCATTTCAAGTGGTACATGTGGTGGCTCCATGGGGATGTCAAACACCGCACCATGTGACTGGTTGGATTGCTTGGTACCCAGTAGTTTGCATTATCTATTTTGCTATCCTATAATAATGAGTAGTAGCTGTGGGGAGGTTGCCTCTTCTTTAGATGTTCTGTTCTGAGTGCAGTTTTAAATTTGGTGTGCTGTCTACTAGAATAGTTTGTTGCATTTTATCTTTCTGCAGTAATGTTTGCTATGCTAGCTTATTTTAAATTGTGAGTTTGATTACTGTTGGGTATTTTGTTAAATTAGCACATCCTCAAGCTTTTTGAACTGGAATTAGTTGATATCTTAGCAGCATCTCTAACATTCTAAGCAGGAGGATGCGGATATCGATGCTAGTCATTGATTACCATTTCTTTGATATGAGAAGTAGTAAAACAGGAGTAGTGAGGCTTCTTACTAGTAGGATGCAGATGTAGAGCAGTTGAGTTGATCAGTACGTAATGGGTAGCGATAGCCGTAGCCTTAGTAGAGACTTTGACGATGGCATAATCATTTCCCCCTGTATTTGCCCTTGTGTTGTACAGGAGGAGAGATGCTCAAGGTGTAAAGTGGAGTCCAAGTGTCCATGCCGATTGCTAAACATGATCGTTGTTGCTAATGCAGACCTGTTTAAAGTGGGTTTGGTTCGATTGTCATAACACATTTGACTGAAACAGGTCATGACAAAGCTCGTCATCAAATCTTCAGGAAAATGCATATTTGAAGTCATGAGATTCTCTGATCCTTCACTCTGGCTGTGGTCTGATGGGTATTTTTTTTTTCCCTAGCCCATGGTATGTTGATTTTGAAACAATTAGCTCGAGTCCAATTTTTACGCCCTTTTGGCACTTCGAAGAAGAGTTGAATTCTACTCTGATGTGTTTAGACTACCGGGTTGTTGTTGCTTTTAGAAATATTTCAACTTAACAATGCTGACTAGGAAATTCACTTATAATTTATCAAAGTTCTTTCTTATCAGAAGTAGGCTTTAGTTATACAAGTTTTGTTTTCAGGGTGGGTGGTTAGGGTTAGGTTCATCACAAGCTAAGTGTTAGAACATGCAAACCATGCTGTAGGTGGCTGTTTAGTTATTTTTCTTTCACCAACTAAATTTTCATGTATATTAACGTCTTTCCTATTTTCTCTAGATCATCTTAAAATTAGGGTTCTCCAATTGTCTGCAATGAACTTCTTGAAATTAACTAGACATGATTTATCTAACCCTAACTCTTTGAAATTTTAAAAAGAAGGAAATAAATGTTTTCTATAACAAATCAGGCTAAGATTCGGTAAGCCAAGTATTTTACTCTGTTGACGGCATGGGTCAAAGGGCTTTAGCATGAAAACTAAAAAATTTCCTTGCGTTCTCTTCCCTTCTGGGAGGCAGCCTAAATTTTGGATTGCACATAGAATCAAATGGGTATAGCAGGGGCTTAGAACATTGTGTATGAGGTTATTACTGAGTGCAGTTATGGGCGATGTCGCTCGAGTTGTTGATTTGTGTATTAAGGAATGAGAAATCATTTTGAGGTTCAATCCTTTTTAGAGGGTGATAGATTAGAAGTTACTGATAAGGGGTGAAGGGAATTTAAAGGTTGTAGACAGATTGCCAGTGGTTGTGATTGTGGTAGGAGGGATGAGACCTTACAGGTCAGTATACCCTTTTATTAAAAATGGTTCACATTCACTTGCAAGGAGGCACCATTTTCAGCAAAATTATGCCGTTTTGGGCGTGTCTGGACTTGTATTCTCTTTTTCTGTTGAAATGATTTTTGTAACTTGGAATCTAAATCAACCTCTTGTATTTCACAGCAAGAGCGCACATTATGAGCAAAGACGGCATAAATGGCAGCTTGCCACAAATCCAATGCCATGGCCTTGCAGTGTCGTTTTGATCCCACATTCAAAAAAACATCCTTTCAATTCTGAGAAACGCCTTAAATCATACAAGAATGATAGGGGGCAAAGTTGGCCAAAGAATTGCAGTCGACAAGAGAAACCATAGAGCCTGACGACATTGATGGCTCGGCTTAAAACTGGACAGGCGTTCCCTATTTGATAGGTGAACTGAGGTGGTGGGGAGGAGGCTCAATGAGCTAAATTTAAGGGATTAGTACAGACATCAAATAGGGAACTGAGGTGGGGAGGAGGCTCAATGAGCTAAATTTAAGGAATTAGTACAGACAAAATGATCAGCCGGACAATCGGTAAGCTGAAGGTATGCCTTCATATGGATCACTAAATGCAGATATATTGCCAGGCCTTGAGAACACAATCTGCACAAGTTTTAGAGTGGGAAACATGTTAAAAGCAGCTAATTTTACGCTATAGGTAAACTATTGTACGACAGAGTAGCTAACATTATACGTTTAGTTTGCGAGAAGGAATAAAATGGGAATGGTTTTGCTACTTTATAAAAGTATAACGGGGACGAAATATATATTTCTTGAGAAAAGCTATTCCTCTTATGGTCCGTATTATATTTATATGAAATAGCTATCTATTTGTGTTTTATTCCGTTATGTGAACTAGACATAAAGTAAGGCCTTATTCAGTAGTTGCTTTCTTCTTTAACACTAGAAAAGGCGGGAAATAGAAATAGGACAATAGGAGAACTAGCCGCTTTGCATTATGATCATGTCTTCATGATTTTGATCTCCTATTCCTCCCTTAAAAGAAAGTTCTTTGCAAAATCAATCGACAATGCCTCTTTTTACTAGGACTACCATATTGTCCTAAACAAAAGCTCTTGTTTCCTACACAAACATAATTAGGCAGTTTGCAACGTTCAAATGAATGGTTACACGCAAAAAATCCAAGAAATTTTCTCCCCTAAAATTTTCGGTTTGGTCTCAATATTGCAAGCTATAATAAGGAGCAATACCTGATAATCTCCGAGCGTGCGCGACTTAAATCCAGCTGCGCAATAATCGAAATAGTATTCCCATGTTCGGATGAACTTTTCATCGAACCCCAGGCCAAGAATTTTGCTATGAACAAAAGGTAAAACACCACGTTAGAGGAATAGTTAAGATATTGCATAATGTAGCAACTGCCTTTTCACTGGACTTGGGGGAAAACCAACAATATGGAAGTGATTGCATTAGAATGAAGCAGAACGCTAACATGACAAAACATGCTCCATCCAGAGATGGATGAATGTAATTTATTTTCAGCATTTCCTTCGTATCTGCTTAACACGGCTACTGAAAATTGTTGGTCAGAAGAAACTTATTTCATTTCCTTACAGAGATAGATGTTTCAGAGTCATTGCAGACTGCATGTGCCTTTGCTGTGTTTGCTTCAACAAGTGGATTCAGTAAAAATATAATGCATGATTCAAGCCAGAGAATTGCTACAACAACAAATGGATTCACTAGAAAAAATATATGCGTGATTCAAGCGAGAGAATTGCTACAAGCCAGAGAATTGCTACAACAACAAATGGATTCAATAGAAAAAATATATGCGAATCTGATACTCGGTGTAAGTTGCAAAATGAATGAGTGCTTCTGAGAAGTGTTTACTAGTGTTGCAGCATCTAGTCTGCACAAACTTGTTAAATGTTTCTCAGGAATATTGTTTTTTTGCAATACTTTCCTTGTTATCACCAGACTATTGTTGGATGTAGGTATCGTGGAGTTTTCATGTGTTGAAAAAACAAGATAAAAAATATATAAGAAAAAAATAAAAAATAACAAGACAACTTGAAAGAGAACAGAAGAGAGCAAAAATCAAACAAAAAGGAAGATTGCACGACAGTGACTCCTACCTCTTCTTCTCCAAGAAATTTTTCCTCCAAATTCGTAGTGTTTGGTGATAATGGATTCCTATATTGTCTAGATGCTCAATGCTGCACTTGGAAACACTTATGTAAGTAAAAGGAACACCTTACTTTAAAGTTAAGATCACGAGATTAGCCTTTACCAGAGTCTAGATGCAGCTACCATGGCGGATGTAACTCTACTCAAAGAAGGCAAGCATCCACCAGGGAAAATATATTCCTTTATAAAATCTGAACTCCGCCTGTACTCATCATACCTTTCATCTGGTATTGATATGAACTGAGGAAAAACAGATGATAATATGCTACACATAGAATGTTGAATTCAACATTATCAATGTAAATACCCTAAAATTTCAAACCCAATCAGTCATGTAGTCTAGAGTCTGGATCAGTCATTGGGCATACACTGTGACTTGAATACACAAGCTCATTAGATGAGCTGTAAGGTAGATAATAGCCCAAGCTGGTATCCTTTTATTGGTCAAATACCGAATTTGTACCAATTCAAGCACTATCCACCTTTCAATAACATAGAACGAAAGATGGAAAACCAGCTTTTCCTTAAAAAAAAAATTACCTGTAGAACAAGAAGACCGTCTTCTGCCAATATGGATTCACAACTCCCAAAAAAGTCCTCTATAAATTCATGTCCAACACTTTCAAGCATCTCGCTGTAAAAGACCATCAAAATTAATATATACTCAGAATGTTGAATTTGACTTATATACATATCTACACACAACACCACATAAACATACTTAAGGAACTCACCAAGATATAATTCTGTCGTATTTGTAGGTCTTAGGCAGTTGGCGGTAGTCAGAAAGAAGGAATCTTATGTGATCCTAACAGCAGAATTGAATGGAAATGAGTACGTAGAAAACCACGTAAATTATGTTCAAATAGGATGCTTCCTTTGAAGGAGAAGGATGCTACAATTCAGTATGCACAACCTCTAAGAGTGTGTTTCCAATGGAGTTTTCCGAATTGTTTGGGCTGAAAAATGTAGTTCATGTTTTCTGTTTGCTCAACATCTTGAAAAACCATGGTTAGCCTTAAAATTCCTGTCAAACAATAATATCATTGGGTAGTTGAACACTCATATTTTAGGCTCACACCACTTAAAATTTACTGTTTTCCATATACTTTATACTAAAGTCACTGATATGATTTCTTCCATTTTTTGCTTGTTTTAATAATAAACTACCATGGACATGATTCTGACCTTATTAGCATATTCTAGAAAGGTAAATAACGATTTTCAATTAAAATGAAAAATTACATTGGTCTGCATGTGAAAAGACTATGCAAGGGAAGATTTTTTTTTTCCCCACAAAAAAGGCTGTACCATATATCAAACGCTTTCTAGTCTAACACACTTTAACAGTGAATGCTTTTGCATCTAACCCAAATACCTGTAGGCCAGCTTCCTTCACTTTCATTTGAGCAAATTTTAGTTGCTCTTTAGATAGGGTGATGCCCGTGTATTTACATCCAGTTCTTTTGACAACTTCAATTGCTAGGCTCCCCCAACCGAATCCAATCTCAAGAACATTGTGCTTCTTCTCAATTCTTGCCTAATGAGAAAATAAAACAATGTCAGAAAGAATGTAAGAAGATATTGAACCGCTGAAAATAACACCTTGCCTTTTCAATTAGAAGAGAGGTTTTTCTATGCTGTGCGACTTTCAAGTCTTCTTCTTGCGTCTACCAAACACACAAATGGGATTTGATAAGTTAAACGTAGCAGCATAACATGGAAAGAGAACATATTTCTCACATTTATACAACAGGCATACCTCAAATATTGCACAGGAGTATGTCATTGTTTCATCCAGGAACAGGGCAAAGAAATCATTACTCTAGAAACACAAACCACTAGATTATATTTTATCCAAGATTACTTGCAATAAACAATAAGAAACTTTGCACCTACCTAAAAATTCTAGCTACAAATGATCATGAGCTATTTCAAAAACTCTGGAAATTTAAAACATAAATGCAAAATCTATTTGATGCCCCCATCTTCTGCAGCTATAACATCTATGTAGAAATTTTTTGCCCATAATTTATGCCATTTTAAGAGACATGTCAAAAATTATGTAGACATGATTATGGTCCCTTTTTTCAACAATTGGATCTGTCAAATGACTATTATTTTTTTTCTTAATTCAGACAATTAAAGAAACAAAACTATTTGATGCTCTAGTTTAAAAACAAGATGTTTTTAACAAGATAGTTGAAGTATCAGAAGCTTTAAAACAATAATATTACGTTCAGTTCACGGAATGGAATGAAATACTTATTCTATGAAAATATAAATGTAAGGAGTAATATTTGCGTGGAGCATCAATGAAATGACTTCTCCCATGGACCATAGAGGAAATAGACAAAGAATAGTTATTCCTCATCTATTCCCCTTTTGGTTCGTGTGAGTAGCCATTTCACTTATACTCCACAAAAATATTACTTCTTACATGCTATATTTTCATGAAATAGGTGTTTTATTCTATTCCGCGAACCTAACGTAAGTGTAAAATTTTATAGTTATGTTTGCAAAGCAAGCTTTTGCTTTAAAGGACGACACCCCCAAAACGGCAAAAGGACAATCCTGTCTGGGCGCATGTGCACTGGTGCACATTTGTCCTATACTTTTATGACATTGATCCTGTGCTGTGGAATATTTGTACAATAAATCTGGCCTATATTTGTAGGGCAAATTAGGCATGTTGCCACCCCTATGGGGCCTATATAGATCCTGATTTGAAAATTCTAACCGTATGGATCACAAGAGCATGGAAAAATATGAGGTTCCATCAATTTTAGTGTTATTCGTGTTAGCACATGCCTTTGTTTAAATGGTGAGAAACTCAAACCAGATGAAATTGTTCAAATTTACTTCAATTTTTGTATTATTCGTGTTAGCACAGGCCTTTGTTTAAATGAAAGGCGTGCGCTAGCACGAATTGTATAAACAATGTTGGGTCCTCGTATTTTTCCAACCTCCTTCAATCCATACAACTATAATTTTCAGATCGGTATTCGTATGAGTCCCATAGTGGTGGCAATATATACTCCTTTTCCTCATATTTATAATAGTAAACAGGTGAAATTTAGAAGCGTATGAAAGTTTATGTACCTTCATGTGCTATGCAAACTACATCCCTAGTCATTTTGTTTTTATAGATAATCTTCCTTTAAGCAGTTCTGTTCTAGAACGGTTCCAGAAAATGAAAAGACAGATTGATGAGCAGATATCTCATACCAGGTCATAGTGACGAGAAATGTTCCTACGAGCTTGTGTGAGAGTATTTTGCCTCAAAACATGCCGAAGAAAATATTTTGCAGATGCTATTCCAGCTGTGAAAAACAATGGTGTCCACCAACCCCTAAAGCAGCCACAAAATCAATAATCAGAAGCAGGAATTAAAAAAGAATATTGCTAGTCCCATTCACATTAAACTGCTGTAAAAGTAAGAGTACCTTTTTTTGTTGAATGTGGAGGAAGAAGAATTTGAATCCCTGTTTGCAATTAATATCTGTAATATACAATTTAGAGGACGTTTGATAAAATACCACAAAAAGAAATTACTAAGAACTGATCTCAATTGACTTCTGTTACCATAATAAGGTTTAAAAGACCTTCATCTTTATCAACAAAAGAGAAATCTCCATTTATAAATGCATCTGCTAGGCCCAAGTCAGCCTCTGTAGCAACCTATCAAAAAGCTCTGAAGATCATCAGTAACAGTCAGAATTTTGTGTACAACTAGAATCTGATTCGATATGTTTAACTGACAATAAGATGATTGGCATATACTTTCAACATTAAGAATTTCAAAGACATATGGTGAAGAAATCATTATGAGAATGTCTGAAACAAATTATTTCCGCATCAGAGAGCATGGATTTCAAATTGGGATTGCATGAATTGGACAACAAATAGATAAGTTCTAATGAGCTTTATCCAACTCCACAGGATTTCAGATTTATTAATCCTATCGATGTTCCCATATGCAACAAATATGTGCACACCTTCCAGTAAAACTGAGGACTGTGTACTCTCAAAATGGTTTTCAGATGGCATTTTCTTCTGGACCCCTCAAAGTTGAAGACTGTACCTCCTTCTTCCAGTAATCTGTGATATTACAATGCACATAATATAATTAGCTTCCATGACATCAAAACAACTAAATGACAACGGTTTATATTAGCTGATGAATACACATTAAAGAATCACCAACAGTTGCATAATGAAGATGACCAGACAGCTGATTTATCACATGTAATGATGCAAAGGGAGATCTACAACAAAATGATGTGCAGATTCGACAGTATAGCAAACCATGGGCCTGTGACCTATTTACATTTGATTTTGCAACTTAATGTTCCAATGTGCACATGGGCTTAAACCTTTTTTTTTTCTCTCCCTTTCCTACCACAGTTTTTAAATCATCAGCCCATGACATACTGCACAGAACAATAATGAGAAGAATTTTAAGTCGAAGTTACAGTTTCCAAAATTAAGAGCAAGAATCGAGCATTCTCAACAAATTTGTACAAAAAACTTGAATGGGTTAATGGGTGGCTCTGAGCACAGAACTAGGCACCAAACCTAATAACACCCTAATATATATCTAGCACATCTAAAATAAAATGATCTTTGAAGACCTCATAAATGACTATTGATTTTTAAAAGGGATTTTAACAGAAAGAAGAAAGATGTTCAAATGCATCACATGTAAGAATTTAGATTTTTAGACGACCACTAGAAGGAGGTCAGTTCACCCACACTAGGCAGCCAGCAGAGATATAGCTTCTGAGGAACCTAGTAACAAAGAGGCGAGCCCCTGTTTCCATCACAGAAGGCACCATATGCTTTGGGTTGTTCAGAACAGCATAGCTCCTTCCAAGCATGCTGTGTGCAGCCACCATGCCAGCCTGAAAAGTGTGGCAACTGTTAGTTTGGATGCTTTCTAATTTTCTTTCTTTTAGAGGTCTGCCAAACTATCAACAATCTAAGGTCCAATGAACAATTCCTTTATTTTCTATCATGTCCTTCCCTCTGAAGGGCTTGAACTACTCTCCTGAATATTAGAATTTCAAACAAGCAACGGAAACACTAAACACAGATAAACCAAAAGAGCGTTTATTGCAATCTGCATGCAAATGATTTTCTGTATGCTGGAATGATGCTTTTATAATTTACAGCAATCATAGTTGTCAAGGCATTGCCTAGGCATCCAGGTGTGAAAAAAAAGGCAAGGCTGGTGGAGGGACGCCTAGGACATTGGATGTCTAGGGGCAACTTGTGGCCAAGGCGAATGCTTGTGTTTTTTAAAAAAACCTAGAAAATATTAATTTTACTTAAGATGTTGAACTTAAACATTTATATATATATATATATATATATACATATATATATATAATGTCTCTTATAAGCTGCCTTGTAGACGCTGCCTTGACAACTATGTCTCGGATTAAAGAGAAACTAGCTTAGCACATAGTGATTGATACCTTCAATCCATCTTCATGGAAGCCATAGCCTGAAAGAAAAATAAAATACAAAAATGAATAAGCTTCACAGTTTTCAAAACAGCTTATGCAACATAACAAGGTAGTCTTCATGACAATCCTAGGTAAACCTGATGCCAGTTCTAATAGGAAAATTATATATGCATATTTGTGTGTGTGTGTGTATACAAGCATTGGTGTCAACCCATCCATATCTTTTCCATTGGAGAGTATGAATAGTTAGCTGATCTTGTGCAACTTGATTAGCACTGGTTTCTTTTATAGCCTTCTATAGGAATGCTTATTAGTGCCACCTTGGAAATTTTGATTCTACTTCGATTTTAGATGGGAAAAAAAGCTTATATTGAGTGACTCTGCCTTCTTGACACAGGAGGAGTAAGGTCATAATTAACAAAACTAGTGTCATTGACAAGACATGCATGTGCTTTCTCTTAAGAAAGTTCACCTTGGTAGGCCCCACAAAACCATATTCCTCTCTTCCCTTGAATATGTTCAAGCTCAACAGAAGCCTTTGAAGCAGCAACAGATGGAATAGGATGGCCAGTTGACCACTTAAGCAGTGTATGTTCGGGAGTATTAGATGGATTAAGTGTCACCAGAAATGGTAGACTTGTCTCCCCAAGGTTCTGCATGTTCAAGATTTGTCCAAGAGTTTGACAATTTTTAACAGCAGGATAAAGTACCTTCTAAAACAGCAGATTAGAGCAGCTTTGAGCATGCGAAATTGCTAATTGAAATCTGTTGTTTTTAGCAATCAGTTACCAAGTTCTTTGGTGACTAATCTTCACATTTTCAAATAAGGTTGACCAACAATTGATATATTCTTCATGTAGAGGACTACCAACCAATTTGACAGCTTAAAGTTGGCTAAGTTGTTTACAGAGACAACAATAAACTAAGCTTCAGTTCCAAGAGTTTGAGGAAAAGATTGGACCCCAGAATTATAAGTAATATATATATTTTTTGGTAATTAGAATTACAAGTAATATATTGAAAAAAAACAAATACAATAAATATTATGAGAAATGGGATCTAGCCACAAACATTTTAGGAGCCAGAACTGGGAAAACCGGGATTTTTATGGGGTATTTTTTTTTTTTTTAATTTCTCCCTTAAGAGATGCTTATCCCCTTCAGAGGTGTACCAACCAGTTTGACAGCTTAAAGTTGGCTAAGTTGTTTACAGCGACAACAACAAACTAAGCTTTAGTTCCAAGAGTTCGAGGAAAAGATTGGACCCCAGAATTATAAGTAATATTTATATTTTTTTGGTAATTAGAATTATAAGTAATATATTGAAAACAAACATTTACAATAAATATTATGAGAAATGGGATCTAGCTACAAACATTTTAGGAGCCAGAACTGGGAAAACTGGGATTTTTACGGGGTATTTTTTTTATTTTTCCCTTAAGAGATGCTTATCCCCTGTGACCCACTTCCTCATTCTGAAAACATATTCCTTCAAACTAATGTATTTCAATAGCCATTTCAAGATGCTACTTTATGTCGGATATAAGGCTTGTTGGATTGAAACTACAAATAAACCAATGACAGATATAAAGCCCAGCAGTAAATAGAGAAGGCTAAGCGAATTGAGAACCTCTGTATACTGGTGTTGGCATTAAGAAGACGGCCTTTAGAAGAAAAAAAGACCAACTCTAGTGAATGCCCTCTAAATACTCTGCCTGTTCTTTGCCAAATTCTATCAATTTGTATGCTACTCAAAAAGAGAGTAGTCACGAACCTGAAGCACATTGAGCCAGTATGTCACACATACTTTATTGTCTGTATTACCAAGAAAATTCCAGGCGCTCCATGCTGCTGGGTTTTGGGGCATTAAATTTTTGTCATGATGAAGGAAAATATCACTGCCAATAGAGAACTGAAGCATGACTCTCCATTTATGTTTAATATGAGTAAAGACAGAAACATCTTTTCTGCAGGTATATTCCACAAAGGCAAAAAAGAATAACAAATGCCACATCCGGCATACAATTAGGCCTATTAGTTTAACAGTTATTATAATTTTCATATACCCGATTGGGATTAGTGTATGTAAGGTCTACAATCACATATAAAAAGAAATAAAGTTTGAAATATTAGCAGTACATAACCTTTATAAGATAATTGGTGAAAGGATTTACTTTAATATTCATTTCAAAACCCTTTGTGTTTGAATTCACATGGTGATAATAACTTATGTCATTGAAATCGAAGAGTAGAGAAGGAACGATATCACTTTCTGATCGACAGATTCTTTATATATATATATATATATATATATAGAGAGAGAGAGAGAGAGAGAGAGAGAGATTAATTCCTTTGTGAGTTTAACTACATTGGATTTCTTTCTTGAAGTTGGCATAAAGTACTCAGTTCTGGAAATCACATCCTTCAATAGTGATGCTACATAAAATTTCAGTGAGTACATAATCTCAACAATAATACATCACCCTCGGCAAACCAAAAAAAATGCATGGATAAATTTAAGAGGACTATATATAATCAGACATGAAATATGCAACATTTAACTGTCACAGATTGCAGCTACGTTTTCCACCTGAATGCTACAATTTTGTGAGCCAACAAACAGGTGGATGAAAATCAGAAGTCAACAATACCTGTACACATACTGGAAAGCACCAAGTACTCTCTTTTCGTCATGCGTTGCTTGGTTCCCTAATATTTTCAGAGCATCTGGGGCATGAACAGCAACAATGCACCCATTGTATGCTTCTTGAGAACCATCTTGACAAATCACAGTGCAACCTGCTAGTCTCTAAATCATTATAAATTGTAAAAAAGGAGAATAAATATTTTAGTAGATAGTTGTCATTGCACTGAATGATTTGCAGATTCATAAATTCATAGTTAAAAATCAAAACAATTTTACTATCTTAAATTTGCCAGAGGAGGTTCTCCAGCAATTCAGCATCTAAACCTTTCTGACAAAAAATGAGCAGATCTAATAAGATTTGTTTTCTTTCATTTGGGCACCCACTAAAATGACAAGGTGAATGAGAACAAAAATGCATACCATCACCAAATGCTGAAACAGAATATACTTCACAACCAGTTCTTATTTGAGAATCTCTTCTTTCTAATGCTTCTCTAACCTGCATGCGAACCCAATAACAACCATAATCGCTACCCAATCCCTCCCCCTGGCAGGCAGGAGGAGCAAAAACCGCAACATTTAAACTAGACAGTCGGTTTAAAAACAGTGGTAACATAATGGCAAAATGTTTTCACTTTCTCAGTATTTAAACTAAATGATCAATCACATGCAATAGAAGAGCAAAGATAGAACCTTATTAATGTAATGTTGCGAACGCCATCGCAAAGTAAGCCACTGAGGGCGGCCAAAGAGCTGCATTCATGAGCCAACGCAATTTATTTAAAATAAATTAGTGCTTTAAGATCGCGATAGTAGTGGCGTAGAAAAAGAAGCGCATAGTCCGCAGGTGAACACAGTGGTGGCCTTATAGTTTGTAACATATTTTAAGTTAACTAGTTTAATTCATGATTGGTATCTTGTACTCCAACCAAATAGATAGTAGGAAGGAAAACAAACAAACAAACAAACAAACATGAGGGAAAAAGGGCCTCACCTGAAGTAGATGATGATTGTGGCAGAAAGAAAGAACAGAGAAAGCTGAAAAGCTCATCACTCCCTCAGAAGGGCAGGACCATATTGAAGCACATATTGGAATCTGCAAAATGAAAAAAACACACTATCATATTTGCTCAGCAGAAGGATGTGACAGAATACAATGCTTTCAGCAATCTCACAATATAAGCCTTCTGAAATAATTGAGAGTAACCCCGTGACTTGACAAAATGTCCCAAGGTCTCATTGCGATCAATGTCTGGGTTATTCTGAAGCTCCTCTAGGTACCTTAAATATGTAAAATGCATGAAAAATGAATAAATAAAGGCAAGAATAGAGATAAAATGATCAAGGTATTACCCTAATGATGCCTTTTCTTTTTTGTGAGTTGAACATATAATTAGTGAAGGCACCGCAAATTTTTCAAAGAACTAAACAAGCACCTCAGGAAAAACTCCCTTATGGACAAAGCTAACACGGATGCTACTAGTCGAGCCCTTGCAAGATCACCCTTAGAAATTTACATTCAGCGGACATGGCCTACAATTTCCTTGTCCAAAAATTGTCAGTTCAATATTTTCGATTCTGATGTATGTGTTTGTGCTTTCATACATCGATGTGAAAAACTATATCCACATGCAACTTTAACCTGGATGTAAATGTATAAAAGAATTTTACGCCCCAACCTTAATCCATTGAACATACCGTGAGCAACCATAAAGCATTCTTCAAACGTTATTTATAGGAAAATAAAACAATTAAACAGTTGATAAGACAGTAAAATCCAAAACTTAAAAGGAATTTTGCTTACATGACGACATCATCCTTGAACTTGACAATTTCACGGACCATCTGCCAAAAATAAGGATTAAACACGTTCCTCTTCTGCGCGAACAAACTCGACAAACCCTCTCGGCTTCCCCACTCACAGCCCTGGCCATTTTCTAAGCTCACTGCGAATGACATGTCCGATGCTTCCATGTCAACCCCAAGGTTCTCAAAGAACTCCATCATATTTGGGTATGTTACCTGTCCAATGACCCAAATTTCCATAAGCAACAGCTCCAACTCAAAAGCAACTATCATATACAAGAAAAAACAATGCTTCTCACCGCAATACTCATCAAGCGTCGGAGGTCTATTTTTCAATCAGCACCTTTATGTGGAAATTGAGTCTAAAAGATAAAATAAATGACTCGACAGAAAAGCAACATAAAATTGACGATGTTATCTTGAAGTCAGGTACACAATATAATTTAGAATACAAGATAAAACTCCCGAACGGTCTATATAATGTTCTTTATTCGAGCTTTTGAATTGGACATCTAGTTTAGAACTGTTTCAAACTTCTATTTAGTTCAAATACCACCAGATTTTGCAAAAACGAAACCCCCCATTTTCCCTTTTCCCTTCAATGGAAACAATAAAGCACCTAAAATCACATTAACCTATTGGAAACTGCGGAGGAATTGTCATGAATAAACTTAAAATCTGAAACGAACCAGCTACTGCGCCATGACCAACCATTCCTGCAAATTGCTTCACACATGAGCTTTTGATCAAATGCCATTCCAAGCTTTGCGGGATAAGGAGGGTCCCCATTTGGTTGTCTTCTTTGCCAAATCGATTCTGTGAAAACTAGGGTTTGCACCGCAAAGTGTAAGGTAAGAAGGCTCCTCAAAATTCTCCATTTTTCTAGCGGTCATGATACTGTGAATGGTTTTACTACTTCAGAGCAAGTAATTATTGGGCTACCGGGGGAGGTTAGAGAACGCAACGGCTAGTGGATCCATTCTCTCTCTCTCTCTCTCTCTCTCTCTCTCTCTCTCTATATATATATATATATATATATATATATGTATGTTAAAGAGAAAAATATGGGTATATAATATATATATATTAATGTTAAAGAGAAAAATATGGGTACCCTTCTGAATTCAGAGGGGAAGAGAAAAAAAGTTTAAGAAAGAGAATAAAATAATGAAAAGTCGGAAAATTTGATTAGAAATTATTAATAATTAATAATAAAAGTTACATCGAGCATAAATTAAGAAATTTTGAGGCTAAATTGCAATAATTAAACTATAAGGTTGCATAAGAATTTTATAAAGGAAAATTTTATTTGTACATCCTTCATACAATTTCTACATTTGTGTAAAGATACGACTATATAAAATTTACAAAGGAGAATAATAATCTAGTAAAATTTGTGTGTCCTTTTTAGAATAGTATTTTCATCAAATAATAATACATAACTATATAAATTTTATCACGTGACTATTTTTAATGTTGAAAATATTAAACTTTTAACAGGAATTTATGTAACCTTCTCTAAATATTTTTGTCTGATAAAGAACTACATTCATTTTTTCCCTTGAGAAAAGTGAAACACGTTAAATTAGTAAAAAAGAAAAAGGATGAATATAAAGACTAGAAACCACAACTAATATAATTATTCCGCAAGACAGCTGCAAAATTTTGGACCCATACGATATGACTGAGATTCGCTCACACCCACCCACGGCTTCGCTTCTGATAACCTTATCGCACTGCAGACCCATTAATGTCAATAGGGACACTGCAACTCATTTTCCCCTTTCCATTCATTTACAGAATTTGAGAATCAATTTAAATACCCAAACTAATGTGTGTGTTTAGAGATTTTAAATGATTTTTGAAAGTTACATGGAGGAAAACAACAGTTCAAATTGTCCAAATTAATAAAGATTTATGGGTCTCGCCACTCGCTTTAATTTCTTCAATTAGATTCCCTTAGCTTTTAACTTAGTTTTAGATGATCATTTCTGTCTAATTTTCATTTAAACGGATAAGGGATCTATCTGAACATATTCCAAACCCTACCCTTAACAAAAATTTTGTCTAAAATGAATATATTTGAATTTTTTATTTCTATTTAGTGAAATACTGTACAGCACAAAAATACTATGGGAACCGCTACAAAAAACAAATATGATAAAGGTGGAGTATGTGTTGGCATGAAAATGATATGAAAAAAATACCCGTATCAACACACAAGTGGAGCCTTGGGTTGGCGACAATAATAGACATATGGTGAAATATTTCCTCTTTCCCAAAAAATTTGGTTTAAGGTCTATTAAAATCAAAGTAAAAATTGAGAGCGTCTAATTGCATAAATTAAAATTAAAATGAGGCCTTTAAAGTATGTTCCGGATAAAGAATAAAAAGATAATGAGAGAACTATATATATATATATATATAGTCCATATTAAATAATTCTACTTATACAGTCTTTCTACATAAATGCTGATGTGGTAAAAGTTAAGTGATTTTTTAAAGGGTATTTTAGTCAAAAAGATAAAAGAAAATCCCCATTACCTATATTTTCAGGTATTTGAAGGGTGTTATCTTTTTTTTTTTTAGTGGGTAGTTTAGCATTTTTTTTCTACAGAAAAGCTAATGTGGTAAAAGTTAAGTGATTTTTTTTAAAGGGTGTTTTAGTCAAAATAAATAAAAAAGAAACCAATTACCTATACTAAAATACCATGAAGTTGGTGGTTACCCGATTGAAGACCATGAAGCCGAGGTCTATGTCAACGCCGTCGACAGTCACGGTGCGTGCATGGCCTCCCAAGCACTCCTCCCTCTCGTACAGCACCACCTCCGCCCCGGCCTCGGCTAGAACCCAAGCCGACACCAGCCCGCTGACTCCGCCGCCGATCACCGCCACTCTCATCTCCTTCTTCGGCATTACCGGATTCAACGTCGATGATCCTTCACCAGCCTTCACTTCAAATTCCTGAATCATTTCAATTGACATGTTAGAAGGAAGCTTCACATTGTTTTGATGCGGACAAAGAGGGTAGAAAGCAAACGAGAGGAGCGCCATTTTCACCCCTAAGTGAAAGTTTCAGACCTTGTCTGAACTCCGTCGGTGTGGAGACGCAAAGGAAAACACAGAGAGATAAAAAGGGAGAGAGCCCAAGTGAAAGAAAAGTTTGGGTGCAGAATGAGTGAATTATATAATTGATTTAGCGAGGGAGGGAAGGGGAGAGAGAGAGAGAGAGAGAGAGAGAGAGAGAGAGAGACGAAAGGAGGAAGAAAGGCCACGGGGTTCGGTGGCTTTTTCAAAGCCAAGGGAGGGAATTTTGGGGTTGAAGATAAGGTAAGGAATGTGAGAAAAATAAAAAAAGTGCGTCTCCAGTTACACTGCACCACACACCCTCAATTATATACTCCTGTGCTACAAGGATCCTCGATCTCTCCAGCACCATAAAATAATTCTCATTAATCACTTGAATTAGATCAATCACAGATAAAATATTTTCAAAAATTGAATCCGATAAATCAAAGTAGGGTATCTCAAAATATTACCAAACTCAGTTTTTTGAGATTAAAAGGACTCCGGTTTGATGAAGATTTAAATTTTAAGAACTGTCATCAATTTTAAGTAGTACAATTCAAGTGATAAAGTGGAAATTGCAACCGAAATCAGAAGGCTAGTCATTATCAGAACAAGTCGAAATGCTTAGAGATTTGATTACACATGCATATGTCTCATCTTTGTTCATGGAGGGACACGAATCTCAAAAAGCGTCCACACCTTTTTCCTTCTTTGGGTTTTCCGGATGGATGCCATAATAGCAACGTGGTTCACTGAGAGACCCATAAACACATGGGTCGATACTCAAACTCATAGTCACTCCAAAGCTTTTGGTGGATCACGTACGCCCACTGACTCAGGAAACAACGTAAAAGTAGCTTACACGTGATGGACACAATATGGCGCACAGTGGACCTGTTCAGTTTTCATTTTTGCGGACCAAATTCATCATCTTACTCAACCTTCTTACGAGGAGATGCATGAGCTAATTTGGAATTGAAGTGTGAATTTATCTAAATGTTACTTCTGGTCCAAACAATGTGCAAAATGATGCCTCAGTACATGCCAGAGAAAATGAAACCTTACTCAGTTAATAGAGCTTTCTACCAGTAGAAATTGAAGACTGATGAAGAGGAAGTGCACAAATTAGAGGAGAAACAGACATTTATGATCAGAATAATCAGGAAAAAATTATAAATAAATACAAAAATTAGGACAATGAGAAATACAAAATAAGAAATTACCTGTTCGTCTTAAGATATGCAGCTACATGAATAAATGGGACCTTATTGAGCTCCAAAAATAGTACAGCGGCGTTGAGATGGTGACCATTTTCAGGAGAAACAGCAAGGAATAAATTTAAGACGGTGAATTTAATGGGAGTGAATCAGGGAAGGATTAGAGTTTTCAACGATTAGACGTCATCTTGAATATTTATGAAACCATCTAAAGAAGCCTCTAAAATTGGGAACAGATTAAAGAAAAATTAAATGTTAACTTAATCCCTAAAACTCTCGTAGGCTATACCTACTCTTATATGGTGGAAAATATATTCTGCAAAAGAAAAAATGTATACATAGTGGGTGTGCTATGTACGAGTCTAGTAATACTACTCTTTTCGAAAAGAGTAATACTGCTTTTACATCCTTCACACAACCTTTACACGAAAAGCGATCACTTGATAGAATATGTATGATTTTGTATTATTATTTGACCAAAATCCTACTAAAAAATCCTTCACACAACCTTTACACGAAAAGCGATCACTTGATAGAATATGTATGATTTTGTATTATTATTTGACCAAAATCCTACTAAAAAAGGATTGCACATTTTCTGTCACGTGACCACATTCAATGTAAAGGTTATATGAAGTATGTATATGCAATGATACTATTCTTTTAGAAAAGAGTAATACTACTTTTATGGGTAATTTATATCAATTAAGAAAGGAAATAAATATGGATGTAATTAATTTTTGTGGGACCATAAATAAATACACGTCTCCTACACTAAAAGGGGATGATATAATTAGTTATTACGGGGCCCATGAATAAATAAATGACTTCTATGTAAAAGGATGAGATGATGTAATTCGTTTTTATGGGGCTCATAAATGAATAAACGTCTTCTATTTTGTGGCCAGCCACTAGTTGAGAAAATATCGACCTGAATGAATTGGGTGCTCGTGACGAACATGATCCGAGCTCAAGCGTAATCACAAACTAAATGAATCATCTAAATACAATTAGGCTCAACTCGAACTCGATTAATTTACACCCCTAGTACCTTAAATATTCAATATTCTTTTAAAAAATCTACAAAAAAAATATCAATGAACTAAATAGAGAGAAAAGGGTTGCGAGACCCAGTTCCACGAAATAAAACTAGAAATGCTCTCGGAGGCAAGGCCAACATTTATGGCTTATTAAAAATAAAAAAATCCACGACAGAAAACAGAATTGAACAAAGATCACTCATTACCTAAAGCATTGGAAAGAAACTTCTCTAGTAAATGTGTTATAATTTAATGTGAAGCAGTCATTTTTATTGGGTCCTACACTAGTAAATCTATTCGTTCCTGTCACGTGTATATTGACAGACTTGATTAATTATTATATGTCCATGACTTATCAACATGATATATATTGTGGGCAAATATTTTCTTTATTAGACAGCAACCAGGAGTGGCATGAACCCAATAAGTCCACGTCATATGCGATAATAGCTTTTAAAACAGAAATACCGTTAACATGCGCAGGAAAAATCGGAAGGGTGTTCCTCGTTATGCATCCCACCACCACCCTTTGTTCCTCAATTTCCTCGCACAACAAAAAACGCTGGCCAAACCAACAACACCCATCACCATTCTCTCTCTCTCTCTCTCTCTCTGTAGCTCTCTCCAATTCGCTGTCATCATCGACCAGCACGAACCTTCCTCTCGCTCCCTCTTCCTATATATAAATTTTTCTAAAAGAGTAATGCAGGCGTCCTCTCTGCCGCCTCTCCCGCCGGACACGTAAAGAATCTCCGGCCACCGCCACTGCTCCCATGGCCCACTACAACCGCCGTGATTCCTGCGGATCCTCCTCATCCGCCACCCGCGGCGACCAGGACCCCGACCTCGACCTTCCCTGGCCCTTCGGTCGCATCGCCACCGACGACCTCGACCGCGATGACATCCGCGAGTCTGCCTACGAGATCTTCTTCACCGCATGCCGGTCCTCCCCTGGCTTCGGCGGCCGCAACCCCCTTACCTACTACTCTTCCGTGGCCTCAGAGAATAATAACAACAACAATAATAGTAGTAATGGTAATAATGGTGGGAGTGTCGATTTGGGGAGCGGGTGGTCGGTGGGAGCGGCAAGAGGGAATGGGGTCGGAATGGCTCCGACGAGCCGGGTGAAACGCTCGCTGGGGTTGAAGATGATGAGGCGGACATCGTCGAGGAGGACGGTGTCGTCGTTGAGCGGGGGCTCGGGGCCGTTGTCGCCGGGAAGGGGACCGTCGAGCCCCGGGAGGGCGTTCAGCACCGTGCCACCGGCTAGGCCTAGGAGGCCGATGACGTCGGCGGAGATCATGAGGCAGCAGATGAAGGTGACGGAGCAGAGCGATAATAGGCTCAGGAAGACCCTCATGAGGACCCTTGTTGGCCAAGTACGTAACTATCTTATTATTATGATGCACGCATTTTCGCTATGCATGCAGATTTTAAATGTTCTTGAAATGTCAATTTTCTTAAATTTTTATTGTCAAATTTACAACTTATATCAATTATTGAATATGGCAATTCAGCACTCAATGTAAAATAATTCAGATTCTTGTTGTATAAAAAAAGAGTATGTCAAAAATTACGCACGTCAAAGAATGTATAAATCTTATATGCCCTAAATATTTATAAAGTGTTTTTTCCTTTCAAATGAATTCAATACATTTTTCTGAAGCCTCCTTTTAATTTCAAGGAAAACATAGGCAGTATCACTCACAAACCATATTATTCTCTTCACGAAAGTATGTGGAGCCAGTTTTTTACTCGCCTTTAAAAAATGGATGAGCATGTCAGCGAGATCTGAGAAAATGCATTGAAAAGTAATCAATGGACGGAGCAGGTGAATGAATAATGCATTCGTCAAATTATTTTCACAGATGGGGAGGCGCGCAGAGACAATAATACTCCCATTGGAGCTCCTCCGCCATCTTAAACCCTCCGAATTCAACGACTCCAAGGAGTACCATCTATGGCAGAAGCGCCAGCTCAAAACCCTAGAAGCCGGACTCCTCCTCCACCCCTCCATCCCCGTTGAAACCTCCAATGCCTTCGCCGTGCGCCTCCGCGAGATCGTGCGTGCTGCCGAGTTCCACCCCGTTGACACTGGAAAGAACTCCGAGACCATGCGGTCCCTCTGCAACTGCGTTGTCTCCCTCTCGTGGCGCAGCCCTGCCGGCTCTGCCCCTCCCGACATCTGCCACTGGGCCGACGGCCACCCCCTCAACCTCCACCTCTACCTCTCCCTCCTCCGCTCCGTCTTTGACCTCCGTGAGGAAACCCTCATCCTCGACGAGGTTGACGAGCTTCTCGAGCTCATAAAGAAAACGTGGTCCACTCTGGGGCTCAACAGGCCCATGCACAGTATGTGCTTCATGTGGGTTCTCTTCCAGCAGTACATTTTGACCGGCCAGACAGAGCCCGATTTGCTCTGTGCCACGCTCTCCATGATGGCAGAGGTGGCCAACGACCTGAAGAAGGACGACAAGGAGGTCGTGCTCGTAAAAGTCTTGTCAGCTGCATTGGGATCGATTCGGGCGTGGGCGGAGAAGAGGTTGCTCGACTACCATGATGGGTTCCAGAAGGGGACTGTTGGGCTTATGGAGAATTTGCTTCCTTTGGCACTGTCGGCTGTGAAGATTTTGGAGGAAGATCTTGTGGGGAAGGTGGAATCTGCTTCAACGGAGGAGTCATCTTCATCGGGTAATCGGGTGGATTACTACATTAGGGCTTCTATGAAGAATGCCTTTGCAAGGGTACGTTTGATTCAATAGATGGGCTTTCCGTCAGTGTTCCTAATTAAGCATAGTGACGTCCAAAAATGGCAACGTTTTGGCAAAAATCGAGTTCTTCCTATAGAATCGTTTAACAAAACAGTGTTTCGAGGTGTCATTGTATACAATTAGGAGCAGCAGCACTGTAGAATAAGTCTTACAAATTCTTATTTGTTCTCTTTTATGTTTGTGTGTCTACACAGTTGCTGGAAATTGGGAATGCGATTAACCTGACAGTGAAAATCGAAGTCGACGTGAGCGAGAAGCTCCTTCAATTGGCTAAGGAAACCGAAGAGTTGGCTATAAAAGAGAAGGAATGTTTCAGTCCCGTGCTCAAGAAATGGCACCCGATCGCTGCTGGGGTTGCGGCTGTGACGCTGCACAATTGCTATGGCGCCTTGTTGAAGCAGTACTTGGCAGGCGTGTCAACGCTGACTAACGAGATCATTGTGGTGCTGCAGCGAGCCGGGCAACTCGAGAAAGTTTTGGTCCAAATGGTGGTCGAGGACTCGGTAGATTGCGAGGATGGAGGGAAAGCCATTGTGAGGGAAATGGTGCCGTACGAAGTCGACTCGATTATTCTAAACCTGTTGAGGACGTGGATTGAGGAGAGGTTGAAGAAAGGGAAGGACTGTATCGAAAGAGCCAAAGAGACTGAGGTAAGTTTAGGGGTAATCATACAATACTTCGTTATACATTTCTGGTCTCTTGTCTCAAAGATAGACGGATGATTTGTCATGATTTGGTGATGCAGACATGGAATCCCAAGTCGAAAACAGAGCCATACGCACAATCAGCTGTGGAGCTTATAAAACTGGCAAAGCAAAGTGTGGACAATTTCTTCGAAATTCCGGTTGGAATCTCCGAGGATGTGGTTCAAGATCTCGCGGATGGCTTAGAGGCTCTGTTTCGTGACTACACGACCTTTGTTGCATCGGCTGGTAAGAACACCCCATCCTTTAGCAAACATACACAGAAAAGTTTACAAGACAGACTCACCAGAAAGTAGGGTCTATGTATGTTCTATAAGTTTTATGTGCACGTTTTATATTGTTTTAAGGTATAGATTGAATATGTGCTCTTTCATCACAAGTTTTAACTCACCATTTCTTCAATTTTTCTTTTTCAAGGATCGAAGCAGAACTATATCCCGACACTCCCTCCTCTAACCAGATGCAACCGGGACTCCAAGTTCGTGAAACTATGGAAGAGGGCCACTCCCTGCAGCCTGGGCATCGAAGAGTTACACCCGAACGGATCGAACCAAGGCAACCATCCTCGCCCATCGACCAGCCGCGGAACTCAACGCCTCTATATCCGCCTCAACACGCTGCATTACCTCCTCTCCCACCTCCACTCCATTGACAAAGCCCTCTCCCTCTCCCCTCGCGTCATCCCTTCCTCCCGCAACCGCTTCTCGAGCGGGCGGCGCCACCTCGGCAACTCCTCATCCTACTTTGAGCTAGCCCGTTCTTCCGTTCAGGCCGCGTGCCAGCACGTGTCAGAAGTGGCCGCCTACCGCCTCATCTTCCTCGACTCCAACGCCGTGTTCTATGACAGTCTATACATGGACGACGTGGCGAACGCGCGGATAAGGCCCGCACTGCGGATCCTGAAACAGAACCTCACCCTGCTGTGCGCGATCCTCACGGACCGAGCGCAATCCGTGGCAGTTAAGGAGGTGATGAAGGCCTCATTCGAGGCGTACCTCATGGTTCTCCTCGCCGGGGGGAGCTCGAGGGTGTTCTACCGGGCGGATCAGGAGATGATCGAGGAGGACTTCGAGAGCTTGAAGAAGGTCTTTTGCTCGTGTGGGGAAGGGTTGATCCCGGAGGACGTGGTGGAGAGGGAGTCGGAGACGGTGAAGGGGGTGGTGGGATTGATGGGCCAGTGCACGGAGCAACTGATGGAGGATTTCAGCATTGTGGCTTGTGAGGCGAGTGGGATTGGGGTTGTGGGAGGAGGAGGAGGAGGAGGAGGAGGAGGACAGAGGCTGCCGATGCCTCCGACGACGGGGCGGTGGCACAGGTCGGATCCCAACACGATACTGAGGGTGTTGTGTTACCGGAACGATCAAGTGGCGAATCAGTTCTTGAAGAGGACGTTTCAACTAGCCAAACGGAGATAACTGGGATGGGATGGCACATAGAACAGAAATGTGGGGGTTGGGGGTTGAATTTGTGAATGCCACATGCCGTACATCATTGTTACTTAATTTTTTTTTGGTGTTCATCATAGTTCTTGTAGCTCTGGGCACACTTGTAGCAGCAGCAGCTGGGAAAGACCCAAAAGAAATGCAAACGGAACCCCACCTGCAATTCCATTTCCTCTATTGTTCCTTTCTTTTTTATTTTATTTTTTCCTTTTTCCTTTGGCTCACAAAATTTATGGAAAACAAACATCTGAAGCCTCGTGGGTATTTTTTCTTTTATGTTACTTGCGGTCCACATAATGAAATATAATATCTATTTTATAAACATTTAATACGTCAAAAATAATATTTTTATGGAATATAAGTGAAATAACTGTTCTCATGGACCCATAAGAGAAATCGATAATTAATAATTATTACCACTTGTCAAAGGCATAATAGTTATTTTTTTATTTATTTCTCTTATGAATTATGGAAATAATCATTTCACTTATACTTTATAAAACTCCTTACCTATTATATTGAGCCATCAAATTTCAAATTTATGTTCACAAACTAGAAATTATGGTGGGTGGGAACCAACGTTCTCATTATAAGAGAGGCTTGGAAATGTAACTCGGTGTGCATCAGCGTTGGCGATTCAAAGCAAGGAAAGGCTATTATTATGTTATTAAAAAACACAAAAAAGCACAAAAAAATAATAATTACGGGATGGAAAAAGTGGGCCCTGATGTGGTACAATGGGCCCGTCAAGCAACTGTGGGAGGCCCAAATTTATCTTGAAAAGAAGATAAACCTAAGGGAGAGAGAGGGAGTGGGGAGGGACTGTGTGTGTGTGGGTGTGCGATGGAAGAGAGCAAAGCGAGGTTGACGAGTCGACTAATGGCGGTGAAGCGGAGATCAGGGAAGTCGTACAATGAGATAGCAGAAGAAACGGGGCTCACCAACGTCTACGTCGCCCAGCTCTTCCGCCGCCAGGCTCGTCTAAACCCCGAAACCGCCCCCAAATTGCTCCACTCCCTCCCCGACCTCCCCCAGGACCTACTCCAAGCCATGATGGTGCCTCCTCGCCGGTCCTACGACCCTAATTTGATCCAAGACCCCACTGTTTACAGGTGCCTTTTCCCTTTTACTCTCTACTTCTCTTGTCATCTTCAGTTGCTTCTCAGAGTCGCTCTAGGGACAAATTCTGTTCGTTTTAAGTACATAGAGTTTGATTGAATCCTTATTAATCGAGCACTACAGGATGTGGTTGGTGAATTGTGCCTTTCATAATATGTACCATTTTTTCTTTAGTTAAAATGCAAGTTAGGGTATATGTATGTTTTGTGCACCTTTAGGCTGCGGGTTGTGCTGGTTATTTCTTTTTGGTATTTGATTTCAAAATGCTGTCTTTCTTAAGTACTTTGGAAAGAAGTATTTTAAAATTCTAGAGGGTATTTAGCTAAGGTCAAATTTGATCATTTAACAAGTCCTTAGTATTTGTGAATACCCTGTCCGAACGCTCCCTCAGAGTTTATCATAAAAAGCCTGCCCAGTTCATTTCATTTTTCTTTTCCTGTTGGGTACTGAAGTTAATTAATAATGTTCATTTGGAGATCATAAAGCACCTTATAGTTGTTGCTTTATGTAATATATCTGAAAGCAAGCTAAAGGTTTGCATATGCATACGCTTTCATGCATATGCACTTCAAGGCTCTTCTGATGCTCGGAAGACCTTACATTAATCTCCCCCCACAATTTCTAAATTTCCTGACAATATCTGGCCACTTGTTGTTTAACAATGAATTTCATAGGTTGAATGAAGCAGTTATGCACTTCGGTGAAAGCATCAAAGAAATTATCAACGAGGAGTTTGGTGATGGCATGTAAGTTTTGATTTTTTACCTGATTTTATTTTATTTTAAGTTTTATTTAAATATGTATATAATACTTTGAATTTTTTTTTATTACTATTGCTTTAGCATGATAGTATACCAGCCTATGTAAATTGTGCGTTTTGGAATTACATATTGGAAGAGATATATTTTGCTAGTTTAGCCTTATAAGCATTGTTAACCATTTCCCTAATACAATACTCAAAGCAAAACCATTTAATCTACACTTAAGAGCAGGAACTGCACCTAGAAGAGCTTGGCGAATTAAACATGATAGTCTTGGTGCTAGTTTCTTCCTTCTTTTTCTTGTTTTCCTACAATTCTCAACAACTGCATCAGCCACTTCAAGTTTTGAATTAAATTATATGTGTTTTTCTTTGTACTGGCTATTGTTTGCTCAAAGCTTTGAGTTTAATAAACAAAGGTTAAGAAGTGCTTAATAGAGAAAGAATAAGGAGAAATGTGAAGAGGCAATATTTGGTGTCCTGAATATGAGCAAGATTGATGATCACCCATTTCCATTGTATTGTAATGCAGCTCTCTAGCTTGATTGGCCTTTTATTCCCCCCCCCCCCCACCCCTCCCCCCTCCAAAAAAAAAAAAAAAAAAAAATCTATTTGCTTGAAAGATGGGCGCCAATATCAATTGCTAGGCTTTTTCTTTTGAAAAAACTGTGGTTGCTTGAAGATAGATACTGATGCATTTGGGATTTTTATTATACTTGAACCGATTTTGATATGGTTTTTAACTTCTTCTTTTTTAATGTTTAGTATGTCAGCAATCGATTTCTATTGCTCAGTAGACAAAGTTAAAGGCGTGGATGGAAAGGATCGTGTAGTTATTACGCTCGATGGCAAGTATTTGCCGTATTCAGAGCAGGTTAGTTGACCCTTTACTACACATAGGATGGTAAACACCCTTTACTTTTGCCTAGTTGAAATTTATTGAGAAAAACTAATGTGATAATGAATTCAGTTCAGCACTTATTTGTCTTCCCCTCTGCTATGTTAACATAGTAGGCTGCAATACCAGTGTTCTAAAAAGCAGTTTAGGCAGCCGCCAAGGCCCTGCCTAGGCAGTAGGTGACCACGAAATGTCTAGCTGGAAAGCGCTTCGCTATGCAGTCAACACTGTTAATTGTTCAAAGGCGCAGCTGCCTAGGAGGATTCCTAGATGATATGACACCTTGGCATACTTTATTTTATTATTATTATTATTGTTATTATTATTATTTTTACAGTAATAACACGTGACCATTATTAAAAAATAAAATCAAAATTACAATCGTAGATTTGTTGTTGCAGGGGTGCATACTTAGAAAAATATTATTTATGTAATTTTTTTGTGTTTTATTATGTTGCTTGAATAATATTTTATGAATTTATCTAAATAGTTGTATAGAACTACTAGTTTTTTTTTTTAAAAAATGCAAAGAATTCGCCTAGATCGTCCAACTGCCTAGGTGGTAGATAAGGCGCTTAGTTTCACCTAACGCTTTTCCAAACACTGTTCAATACTGTAGCTCAGCTCCATGTAATGTTTTTGTTTGATAATTCTTGAGTAAAATGGTTTGTATTCTATATATTGGAGGTGATGTTTGATTGAATGGATGTGATTTCTTCCCCTGGACAGAAGTCGGAGCATATGGTTTCAAAACCAGTGTCTCAGGGAGGATCGAGTGTCTGAACCGAATGCCTTTGACCACTCTAGCATGCATGTGCAAAGGAATTTCATTTCTACGTATTGCTGTTGTCTTGGCGTTGCAGACTAGGGTGTGGAGTTATTTACTCGTGTTTATGCAATGCAGAGTGTGTGTGTTTCATGGCCAGGTAGGAGAAAAGGGCTTGTTTGGTTGCAGCCTTGCATTTGGCGTACTTTCAATAAAGATGTTTTCCCAGGTGAATCAAATTGAAGAAAGCGTTCCTATCCGCAGTCACCTGAAATATAAGCGTTGTAACAGTTAAACGAGTGTTGTGAATGTGGTTGGACTCAAAAACAAAGACAGAAGAGATTATGGAAGAACTTTTTCCTTATTTGCTTAGTATTGATAGATCTAATGGTTGGGGGCAAGGTAGCACGAAAATAGTGTTGTCCTCATTATAACACCACGTTACGACAGGAGATGAAAATATGAAGCTCATGTGCCTGTGAAAACATTATCGTTCCCGTCATTTCAAATGCACACACCTAAGTCAATAGTTCGAACACCTTATCTCATATTTCATTCGCATCCAGCAAGGGCGATAAATTGTCACACCATCATCAAGGCCAGATAGTCTCATATCTACTGCATATTCGCAGCCAAAAATTTACAAGGATCTGCATGACAAAACCAACTCAATGCGTTTCCTGTGTTCATAGACCAGGATATACAACTGGGACCAAAAGAAACCCCATAATGAGATTTTGAGCTGAACCAAAAATTCTATTTTTCCCCCCGGAAAAGGCCGAGGGACCCTACCCACAGGGGGTGTGGGACCCCCACCACTGCTGATGCATGTCCTACACCCCCTACGATGGTGTCAAGTTTCCCGATGGTAGCAGAGCCCTTTTGGTTCGGGGGGTTGGCGGGGGGCCGGAGGGTTGGGGTTTGGTTGTGTTCATCAAACTACATTACGTTAAAATGTTTATGGTTCCTTGCGTTTTCAAGAAAGATATCACTATCCTAATATCCTGTATATTATCCTGTATATTCAAAGTACGTGTATAGGGTTCAGCATCTGAAGGGTTCGATGGGCGCAGAATCTTCAAGAATGGTGGCAGCCACAAAACACTCAGCAGCTTCTACAGCTGACGGACTGCCTTCCACCTCACAGAGCAGCCCGAGATTGAACCATGCTGTAGGATTCGTTCTATCAAGCCGAAGTGCCTCACTTAGAAAACTTCTCGCAACTGGCAACGATTGATTGGAGAGTCGTCTCAGGACTGTAGCTGTGGAGATCAGACTTGGAACATAGGTGGGCTCAACATCAAGTGCTTGTTCAAATGATCTCAAAGCTTCTCTATATAGACCCTTGGCTTCATAGAGCAGGCCTATAAAAAAAATCGCCAACTCATCTTAAGAAAGTTTCAAGAGGGACAGATATAAGTAATCTCATGTTTGGTTCGTGGTAATAACTATTACATTCTACTCCTATCTTTACCGAGCAATTGTGACATGCTTTGGTTCACTTTAGAGTTCTTGACCCAATCAAGTGCATTCTATTCTACCCATCGGTCTTGAGAATAGCTATTTCTTAACTATTCTATTCATGGTCCATAGGAATAGCTATTCTGTGCTAAGTTGACTCATGATCCCTGTGAATAGCTATTCCATTCTCACTTTATCCCATTCCGCCAATCCAAACTTGCCAAAAATACCAAATCAAAAGGATTCTAGTGAGTGGATGTGAATGAGGAAATAACCAAATTAAAACCATGCAGAGAATTGTTGACATGAGATCGAAGAGGGAAACATACTAAAACACAACTTTGACATACCTGTTGAGTGCCACCTAGAAGAAGAATGAGGATTGATAGCCTCGGATTTTGACAGACACACCTCAGTGTCGCTCCATTGGCACAAGCTTGTGTATATATTAGCTAGATCATGCCATGTTTCAATCTCCAAATTTCGGTCATGTATTCCTCTATTCTGTGACACAAAAAAGAACATCTTGTTAATGGAGGAGCTACACCTTCATTTTTTCGTTGTTGACAATAAAATCCAATTATAATGAAATGCACATATATCTGCTAAAAGATAAAACTTTTGATGAATCTAACTACAAATTTCAGATTTGTATAATTTCTTACTTTAAAAGAAACTCATGCAGCTTCAATACAATGGGAAAGAATTGCCAGCTAGATGCATTATGATTTATGCCAGAACTCATCCTCTGCATTTGATTTTTCATGTGCTTTAAGATCACAAAAACAAACCTAATCAATGTGCAACCAAAGAAGGTACCTTTAGAAGTAGTTTCCCAGCTCTGAAGTTTTTAGTCCGAAGTTGAAGAACAGCAAGGAGATGAGTATAAGTCTCGGTGGCATTCTTAAACTGGCCCTGAGCAATCTGGAGCTTAGCTTTAGTCCGCAAAAGTTCTCCTTGATCCCATTTCCCAGTCTCGTCTAGCGCAGCATTTATAATAGTCTCAGCCTCAACAAAACGTTTTTGAGCCGACAATATCCGAGCCAAAAGCATATAACTTTTAATGCTAGACCCAGCCTCGATTTTCAACAGCTGCTTTGCATAATAAAGAGCAACATCCAATTTCCTCTGCTCTGCATTTTCGAGACTAATATTGTATATAATATAGGGGTCCCTTTCAACCATGGTTCTCTCTGCAGTTTCCATGGCCTCGAGTGCCTCAGACTGTCTTAAACTCCTATCAGAATCAGATGAATCCAATCTGGATTGAGCTGAGAGTAGAACACCGAGTGTGCAATTGGCAACACTAACCAACTGATTGCATCTCTCATTTAATTTGGGAAGCAGTTTCTGAGCATAACCTATTCCTTCTTCTACACAATCCATACTCTCCCCACAGATCTTTGTAGCCAGTAACAAATCTAATATGCAGTTTTGATCCTCTTTGCTGTACAACATATTCCTCAACAGATTCAAAGCAGTCATGTTCTCACCTTCCCCATAGTAACAGAGGGCTAAAGTACTATACCTTTCTTTTCTTTCCATAACCCCAGGAAGCAATTCTTCAATCTGGCGAGCAAGGGCTCTCAAATCCCCGGAAACAGATAATGCAAAAGAAAGGTGATCCATCACAGTCGGATCCCATCCAATCCTTCTGAGAGCGAATTTTCTCAATAGAATTAATAATAGAAGAACTGCTTCTTCTATATTATTTCTCGGTACAAATGAACCTTCCATCTGAGAACGGAGATTGGGAGGGCTTGCTTCACAACCACAATACAAAAGGAAAATTGCAAACTCCTTTTGTATTTTTGACATGGTCTCTGTGTCAAGATTCCAATTATAGAGGAGGGCCTGCCGGTACGACAAGATTGTTTCTTGGGGAGCCCCGACAAGTTTCCATAGTTCTGGAAGCAACTCAACTGCATTGCTTAGAGTCTCGTGCAACTTACAGTCAACAGAAAAGTCTTCCGGCAAGCCTTCGGGTGATGCAGATTCAACAGTGTCGACAATAACTTTGCATGATTGAGCAGCTTCTGCAAATGCCATTTTGGTAAGAAGATAAGATCTGGCAATAATTACAAGTTATACATCTTATGAATTTTGCTTCCAGCCATGTGTGAGCATGTATGTGTAGCAGAAAAGTGGACTCAACAAAATCACTAGAACCAAGTAATTCATGCTGTAATAAACACATACATGAGAGTAGGGAACCAGAAATTTTAGCGTCCTTTAGAAAAGAAAAAAAAGTTAATGAATCAAAAGCACATCAGATGTTATCAAGTTCATCACACTCATCTTTTGGTGTCTACACAAATCTTCATACATTTGACCATGATCATGAAAGAAAAGGATCCAAAACAAGGTTTGAAATAACTGAAAAAATTAAAGAGATGGATGAATTAAAAATAAAGAACAAGAATTCAGGTTGGAGAAACACCTCTGAATCTCCCAAGATATTGTAATGATTTTGCTTTAAGAAAAATTGCTTCACACAACAAACTGACGGCATGCACAGACATGGGAGGGGCAGCATCACTTTGTGAACGGCGTCTGTTGGGTTCACATCTTCTTGAAATTGTCACCCTCATCTTTGGAATCACAGCAGCAATGTCTATACCTTCAAATACATGAAGGGCAGATTCTACATTTCCTTTCTGGAACTCAAGGCGTCCTAATAAAGCTCTTGCTTCCTACAACCACAGATATATCTAATCATTAAGGCCAGATTGAAGTGAAAACGGATTACAAAACTCGAGCATCCCCCCCACCCCCGAAATAAATAAATAAATAAATAATTACACAACTAAAGTTCCATTCAGCGCTTTACACAAAGATATCAATTAAGAACTTCCGTTGCACAGCCACTCAGTTTTTATGAATTAATCATCAAAATCAAGACCCAGAAGTTGTGAATTACCTGAACTCCCTCATTAGACATTTATCCCTTGGGTAATCTCATACAGACACAAAAGTAACAATTCCAAAAGAGATTAACAACAGATATTTCTGGCACAAAATGCCAATATGTTTCTCTGTGCATGAATACATTTGATTGTTGCCACCACTCGGTCAAGAAAAAATACTTTTTTTTTTCCTTCGAGAATATTTAATAGGAAAACAAATACCCATATACCATTACTTTCTGTCAACAAGTCTGCTAATCTGCACTGAGAATTTGTACAATTATACCAAACCTCACAGTACTTCCTTCTGGAAAGAGTTTCCACTAGACTAAGCAGATAATTAGCATTTCAAACCTTGGCATTCTAGCATACCACTAACAAAAAACAACAAACACTACAGCACAAACAACAATTATGTTTTTTTTCCAGACTGTACATGCGCATTATACAAGTGGTCTCAGCCTTGAAATATTAATCAAAGGGTTATCAGATCCATCTGTGTAAGATATTTTTATTTATACCTTGAAAATCACACAAAACTGGCAAACGAAGTTGTAATTGAACATACAAGCAAAGCTGCTGTGCAACCAACCTCGTAGTTCAGAAAGCCACTCTCACGAAGAGATGACTCGGCCTCTTCAATGTTTCCAGTGTCAACCTTCGTCTCAGTTTCACCAGCTCTAGAAGAATACCCACTTGCCGAGTAGTCTCGTGTCGCCAATGACTCCGACGAAGAAGCTGTTTCATCTACTCTTACCCGCACCCCTGAATAAATGCACTTCATCATCTTCTGCAACCTCCCTCGAATCCCAATTCCCTGCTTATATACCCAATCCTTACGTTTCATACTGTCTCATGGAACTGTAAATCTTCCTGAAAAAATGTCATCACCCATGAAACAGAGAAAGCATTAATAACTCTCTCTAGGGACTCCAGAAGAGCGATTGCTGTTAAAAAGTTCATAAATTGGGCGCAAATCACAAAAGTTGAGGTCCATAAGAGCCTCAGATAATTGCTGCTAAGAAACTGAAAAATGTGAAATGAGCCCTTTGCACAGGCTGTAAAACATTACCAAATTCTAATCAGGGTCTGTTTTGTTCCCCCGTTTAGATAAGAATCAGAACCCTAAACCCAAGAATATTCATACTGTGACTGTAAATAACTACCACTGAACTGGAAATCGTCACCAAACCCACCCAGATACAAACCCTAACCGTCCAATCCAATAAAGAGCAAAACGGGGTGAGGAGCATAAAAAAGATGGATGAACATACAGGTAATTTGGGGATGCAATTAAGCAACATCCGGAGCAAAGTAAGACGAGAGAAACCTCTCTTTAGGATATTGGGAAAAGGACCAAAAGAGATGGAACCACTCTTCAGGAAAAAAGAGAGTACCTTTTTCATGAGTAAAAAGCATTTGGCGAGCCCACAAGACATCAAAACACTACTATTCATTCCTCCAACTCATCCGGGGAAAATGCTTCCTCCATTTTACTGGGTACCCAAGAATCCAAAGCTTGAAAGACCTTTCCTCCCACCCCTCCTCCTGCTGTTCTTTTCTCGGGAAATTTTACTCTTGCTTTTAGCTTTGGAAGAGTTCAACGGTGCTCAAAAAAGAAAATACAAAAACGAAGGAAAAACAAAAAGTAGGATGTAACGCTTTGGGTGTTGGATTCGGAAGTGTGAACAGAAGGAATGATGATGGAGGAAATGTGTGTGCTTATTTGGAAAAGGGTTGTCTGGTCAAAAGAACGTGCGGAACCCAGCTTTTCCCACAAATCTTGAGTGTGGCCGCGTGCCTACCTTGTGAGCCACCCTTCGAAAACATCCGTTTTGTTTTGTTCATCATGTTTCCGTTTACCATCAATTACACCCATCAATGAATTATCGGTGCTTTTATGTTTCCATAAATGTTTTTTTCGAACGAATGTCAGGTACACTCTCTATCTACAAACGGTTATATAAGCTTTAATTTTAAAGAAATATCTTTCTTCCTTTTGTTTCTAAAATTTTTTATAACCCCCGTCTCGAGTTTAAAACTATCAAACTTAAACCGAGAGAAAATTAAAATTTCTCTTTAAGTCAGTCTCCAGTTCAATCGATAAATATTATGGGGTATCGAGCGTGACTCATTCTGGACACACTGAACATCTTAAAGAAATATTATTTGAATTTGATCATTTTTAAGGGCGTGCATCTTAACTTCTAGTGCCTTATAAATAGAAATACAATTTACAAGAATAAAAATAAATAAATTTAGGGGGCATTTGATAGCTCTTCATAGGGTTTGAATATAGTCAGGATCTGATTTGATCAGATGTAGACCCGAAACACATATGACCGAATCAAATCCAATGCCACACCAAATTCGGCCAGACGTGGCATTCAGAAGCAACATTACAATTTTGCCCCTAATATTTCTTGATAATCCTTTCTCTGTCCAACATAATGCTAATCTAATCCCTTCCCCTCCCAATGCTCTCTCGTAGAGATTCTCGTCGCCGTCAGGGTCATGCATCTTGTCGGACGCCGACGAACACTACAGGTAATGTCTCTCTCTCTCCTCCTCCCCCCCCCCCCCCCCCTGGGCCCTCTCTCCTTAAGAAAAACTCTCTCCATCTCTATCTCATCGAGAACTCTCTCCTCTGTGTCTCTCTTTCTTCCTCTTCTTTTCTCTCTCTCTCTCTCTCTTTCTTCCTCTCCATTTTAGCTTTGAAAAGCTATCATTCCCTTGTTAAACTTCTGTTGCGCCAGCCCCTTATTGTTACAATTATTTTAAACAACTGGTTAAATTGTTCGTATAGCCTTTGATGTTTAATTGCAATGGACAAGGAGACATGGCTTGATTTGGCTATACACCCTCTTTGTTGGTTTTGTTATTTCATGGGGTTTATTATGCAAATTTAGGGTTTAAATGACGGCTGGTCTGGCTTGGGAATGGGTTGAAATGCCTCCTTTTAGTGAGAAATTATCCTAACAGAACATCTATAAGAATGTGATGATGTGCATGATTTATTTTTATGGAAACGTACTGCTAACAGATATATTTTTGAGAGTTTTCTTGCTCTCAATTGATTTCTTATACAGGTCTACGCATGAGACCCTGATAAAGGGATTCCATCATCTCTTCATATTTGAGAGAGACTGCACAGACATGTTCAAGATGAATAAGTTGCTTGCTAACCATATTGCTTCACTTGAACCTTCGAGTACGTATACACGAGCGGGAAGAAATTGTACTTCAATTGATGCAAAATATAGGAGTTTGAAACAATTTGATTTATTATGTTGTTTCGTATAAGACATGAGTATTTTCATTTGTTATTTATTTCAATTTATGACTCTATTTTTTTCCAATATCATGGTTATTGTGCTGTATTTAAATTGAAAATTTTATTTTTAATGTAAAATGGTGTTCCTTAATTCAATTACTTTGTTATTTTTTTAGACAATTATGTTTGAATCTATAAGGGTAAATTTGAGAATACAACATATTCAGATGTTATAACAAATTGTAATCAAACAGAATCATAAATTTTGTTTTGAGCAGCTTTGGTTACACATCTTAACCATTCTCTAATATTCAAATTGATATTAAGTGTTCAAGTCTTAACAATAGATTTTGTCAAATGGCACCTTAGTAAAAGCTCACGCAAAAATTATGAAAAAAGCAATGTCATTTTTATTAAGAAATGGGAAGAAAATGTGAAAAAGGAAAAAATCAAGAAGAACAATTAAATAATAGAGATAGAAATAAAAAAAATCTGTTAAAAATTGAGACAGGGATGAAAAAAGGGTGAAAAGAGCAACGAGGGAAGGATTTTACTTTTATATATAAAACTTGTAAAAATGATTATGATATTTTTATGTACATATGGCAGTAGACCAATTACAGAGTATATTTTGTGCCTTTAAATGCAGAAGAGCCCCATTTGCGAATTCAATGCAAAACAAATGCTAAACTAAGCCCAGCCCCAGCATAAAAAATACTAATAATAATAGAAAAAGGAAAGGTGAAGCCCATAACAAAAGGAGCCTAAGCCCAACTCAAAACTAAGCCCAACTGGGAAAACAGTTGTCCCCGTTCAGCACTAACAAAAATCAAATGCAATGCCAAGCCCAACAAATTTCTCCACCCCTTGACCCCTCAACAAATTCTTATTCATATTGTATATTTACCGTATACATGGAAAACCACCATAGATATTTTTTTGGGTCTACCCACTAATCTTTTAAAGTCAAATGATCCCAACAAAATATAATTTCTCCCCTCCTTCTCGTGGGTTCTTTCGACTCGAAGCATATTTAATTGAGATCTTTCGGCTTTCAGACACTGGTAAGTAGACATGAAAAACTACTATAGGGAATGTAATATTAAATATAATTTCTCTTCTATTTTTGTATAAAGAAATAGATCACCCAAAGGGTAATCTTGTATCCATATAAGATCAGTGTCACTAATTTTAATTTTTTTTTATTTGGTGATAAATAGTACTTATCCTAATCTTATACTCCATTCTTATTCATAGGGTGACCATTTTTCTGTGACAGGCTTACCTTCGTTTCGGTTCTCTTCTTCACATCATAAATATATTACTCAAAGCAATTCAATTTTTACCCACGGTTAATTTAGTGCAATTGGTCTGCAATCTCCCAGATAATGGAGTGAATGACAAAAAAAATTAGTTTTTTACGCTAAACATTGAAAGTGGACTATCTCAAAACGGTGCAAAGGTGAAATTATAAATGGCAGTAATTATTAAAGAAATCAATTGATCTCTATTGAAAATAAAATGCGAAAATAGAGAAATGTCACTTGAAGACAATATGGGTTTGTAAATAAACGTCATGTAGCATGTCAATAATCAACATGAGAATCGAAAGATTGTCCATTGCACAGGAAATTTGTACTAAAGAAATTATAAAATAAATATGAGAAATGCAGAGTTTCGTTTACTAGTATAGTAGGGCTACACCTTATAAAACTCTCGCACAAATTTATTGTACATCTAAACCTATTATAAAAATAATATCAAATATTAATTAAATTTGTAATACTTAAACTGCTGCCTTTAATCAGTATATATAAAATGTATTTAAGATTTTTGAATTAATGTGCTCTAACTCATAAAGACCCGATTAACTCAGTTCATATCTGTATAGCTCATATTATAACATATGTTAGGATATAAATTATCCTCAAAATCTATAAAATGCCATGGGTTCAAGTTCTTTCACAACATCGGTTAGTTTCAAAACCTGAACTGTAATTGAGAAAATGTCTCCCACACAAATTCTAGTAGGCTTCCTCCTTGTGGTGGTCCTCGCCACCACCACTCTTGTCCAAGCCGACGCGCCACTGCCACCGCCGCCCGTTTATTATTCTCGGCATCACAGAAAGGCACTTGGACCCCGTGGGGACAGGGTCTCACGTACGCCCTTGGCCGTGACGGTCCTCCCCTGACCAAACCTGCAGCGTCCGTGACTGTCATCTCTTAAGTTGTTTCTCCAAAGGATAATAGCTGCCCTGAAATGATCATTTAATATCATTCCCTTACAATAATCATGTCAACGGCTCCTTTGTGCTTCGTTTTACACATCAACTACTGTGGCTGCACGAGCTTTATGAAATGAATTTTGTTAGCTTTTCATTGAAACGTCCTGAGATCACAGAGCATAATGTTTTTAGTTGTTAGCTTTTCATTGAAATACGTATATCGTTGCTTACAGCCAGTATTTATAGAATATATCCTGGATTTTTGGATTAATGGGTTTTACCCAGTAAGACTTCTATAATCCAATCCATGTCTGTGTGGCATATATTTAGAATATAAATAAATTTCTTACGATTCAATAAGGTTTTATTATGGAAATTTTTTTTTTATATTTTTACTTATTATATCTGTGCGGTAAACTATGCTTACCCCATCGAAAATCACAAAAAGGAATATTAGGTGCCCCAACGAGGCCATCCCACGATTATGACTCCGCCACGTATGAGGATGGGTCAGGAGGTCCCCGTCTCAAAGTCTAAGGAGGTCCCTGTCTCAAACTCGCTACCTGCTTAGTATCCGAATATAAAAAAAATAAATTTATTTCATGTTTATTGGTCCTTTCAATTTTTTGTTTATTCGTTTTTGTTATATTTTTAAGAAAGTTGATGAAATATCAATATCTTTCACCCCATAATAGTCAGTGGCAGGAAAGTAGAATTAAGAAAATATTATTGCATAGCATGATATAGTGGCCGAAAAACTATGCTGTTCAAAAATTTGTCCCTTGTTTTCCAATGTCAATTTATATCGAATAATTATTAGTTGTCCCATAAAGGTCCGCAAACCACAGTATAAATATTTATTGGTTTTATTCATAATGAAGTAGTCCAATAAAATTTCACCCATTCCCTTTAAGTCTAGCCTTTTCAAAAGTGAATCTATCCAATTAAAAAGAACCCAAATTATTTGAATTTAAAGTTTTAAAAATTTATAAAATTAAATAAGTGTAAGAAAAAAGCGTAACAATAAAAAAGTTGTGCTAAAACATTTCCGTTGGGCCTCCCTCTGTACCCTCAGATTTAATAAATTGTGTTTTCTTTTTTTTTTACTGTTTTGCTTGCCCTAAATATGACATAGTAGAAAGAAAAATTGCACCCACCTTACCTATACCCTTAGGTATAATAAGTTGTGTTTTCTCTGAATGTTTTGCTTGTCCTAAACATTACATAGTAATGTGAAAATTTGCACCCACCCTACCTAGCTAACATGTGTTCACAATCATGCATCAAGCTACCACCGGCGATCGTAATGAAATCTTATCCTTACCTTACTATTTTACTTGAACGGGTAAACCTTTTGTAATATTGCTCTGAAAATTAGGACAGGACAAGACCAATATAAAGGTTTATCCTTGTTTATTGCCATGCTGCTCCAAGATAATGGAGCAAATGACAAAAGAAGAATTAATTTTTACTCAAAGCATTGAATATGGACCATCTCAAAGCGGTGCAAAGTTAAAATTAGTGTAGAGAATTGAATAGTGGATTATCTCAAAATGATGCAAAGTAGAAATTAGCTAAGAGAATTGGATAGTGGCATAAATGAAATAAAAAAAATCAATTAGAGTGTATTGAAAATACAAAAGGAAAGGGAAAAGTTAGCACACGAAGAGTTAAGGGTTTGTAATAGAATAAAATGTTGTGCGGTTCTTCAACAGTTATGACACTTAAAACATCAACGTTTCTTCTTATACATACTAGTCGTATCGCATGTGTAATGCAAGTGCTCAACTACTTTTTTATTAAAATATAGAAGATTAAATATAAAATTGTAAAGAAAAAAAGGAATGAGTGTGTACTTAAAAAAAGATAAAAGTGGAAGGAGTATGAAGAAAAGTTCGGAGGTGAGTGGTTAAAAAAATAACTTCCATAACCGTAAAAATTTAAAATTTAAAATTTAAAATTAAAATTTTGAATTTTAAATTAATTTTGGTTGATGGAACCAAAATGTTCTTATAATAGTATAGATATAGATTTGTGTTTTCAATGTATTGAAACAATAGTTCTTATGAATTTCAATAATTTAAAAATATATAAATTTGTATCTACTCGCTCTTGCCAAATTAATGGTTGGAAAAACCTTTATTCACGATTTGATTTGGGTCGCTTTTCTTTCTTTCTTTGAACTTATTTGTTTGGTGTTAAGAGTTAAGTAATTTGACTTATGAAGCATGAATCCCAAATTTAGAAGTTAACCACTTCATTGGATTAAGATCAGCAACACCATTAATGCGCGTATTCTTTCTCTCAGCTTATAAAATATAACAACACCAACAAAAATTAAAAAATAAAAATATCACCTTCCAGTGAGAAAAACAACCATCCATCACATGTGGATTAAATCATTAATTTGTCTTATAAATTATAATAACAACAACACCATAATTTCAAAAGTTAACTTATTAGAACTTTAGACCTAATTAATCTGTCTTATTAAATAGTCGCCCCTTGGGTGAGACAAAGGAAAGGGATTAACAATAAAAAAAAATCGCTTTCTCTTCTCCTGTGATCTTTAACTTTTTGTATTTGTATTTTAGGTTGGACTTCCCACGCTCGGGTGCATAGACTTACCCACATGTAAGTGTCAAAACTACGTCGTTTTGGCACTCAGATGCACATAAGTCCCTATACCAAAGTGCAAGAACTATTTATACTACTTGTTTCAGTGAGAGCTCTTCTTGAAAAGAGAACACTCTTACCCTAGTAATTTTTAAATTTTTTTTTAAATGCTTCTTCCTTAACAACAAAAAGAGTAATTTTATATGTGCATTCTTCGTCCTAAAAAGTAGCTACATGTCCAATTTGTGTTGCCCTTTATTGTTATTTGATCAAAACATCTACTTAAAAAAGACCGAACAAATTTTATCATGTCTATTATCTCGGTGTGTGCAAGCAAAAATTTCCCTAAAAAAATTTACACCTATCCAACTAGCGGACACGTGTGAAACAATTGGAGCCCAAAGCCATCTATAAAAAGCCATGCCAAAGGCTCTAGTTTTTCATACCATCAGTTACTTGCGAAACAACCTAAACTGCAACTGAGAGAATGTCTTCCAAACAGTTTCTTGCAGCCTTTGTTCTTGGGGTGGTCCTCCTTATTGCCACCACCTCTCTCGTCCAGGCCGACGCACCGCCGCCCCTCCCTCACGGCCGCTTTCCCCCGGGCCCTAAGCCCCCATGTCCACCCAAAGGCCCCCCTATGCCCCACTACACTCATGGCGGTTGGCGGAGCCATCAACACGAGCTTGCTAACGGGAGGTCGTCGTCGCAGGAGACGGTGACTCCATGATAAACGCATTGCTTCGATCGGTGGCCTTTACGAGCAGATTGTCATGGCCAGTTTGTTTTCTGAAGAATAATAGCAGCGGTGAAATGATTATATAATATCCTTCCCCGACTCTAGGGGGAGATTATTTAGTGATCTTATTTTTACTTGCAGCTACTATAGTTCTACAATAATCATGCCATCTTCTCTAGCCCTAGTTCCCTAATTTGATTTCGTTTTACATCTTCGCTCTTGTGTCTGCTCAAACTTTATGGAATGAATTTCCCCTACTTTTCATTTCAACCCCCTTCACGTCCTTTTTTTCTTTCTTCAAAATTCATCAGAATGCATAAAGTTCAGAAAAATCCAAATATGCATGTGAAAATTAAAAAGTAGTTTTATAGGGAAGTTGTGAACTACTCGATCGAAAAATTATTTTATTTTTATTTTAAGGTGCCAAAAACAATTTCTCATAGGCTTGCCCATACAAATTCTGATTTCACATCTCTCTTGAACTGGAGTAATTAGATAGTGCTAAGTTAACAACGAAGTGGGTCTAGAAATTTATATGCTGACATATGTTCTTCTGTTAATTAATGACTGGACAACTTGACATAGAGATTACACAAATAAATGGTATTGATTAGCATGGAAGGGGGGGGGGGGGGGGGGGGGGAATGTATTTTAAAATTAAGTTGTCCGAAAAAAAAAATGTCAATGTAGTTCGTGAACAATCATGAAACCTAAAACATTGTTTGAGACAAATAATTATCCACTAAATGGCTTTCAAGCTCCTATTTATATATATTTTAATTGATTTTATTGCCCATCTGATTTTATTTAGGAAAAATTACACTTGATCTCCTCATGCTTTGATTCAACTGTAAGAAACTTTTCTGTAATTTAGAAATTATCCCATAACTTTCTCTTGATTTTAAAAAACTCGTAAAAATTAACTTTTTTATTAAATTTAACGATTTATTCTTCTTGAATGTTTTAAACCGATGCCATAAACGGTATGCTCACTGACAGAGCACCTTCCCACCCCTCCCCCCTCACTTCTCGATTACGACTATTTGAGTTTGGGGATGGAAATGAAAATGATTTTAAAATTCTGGCCGGATATGAAGATGAATAAGGAGGTCCCCATCTCAAACCGGCTGCACACCCATACCTCTCTACCCGTTTAATATCCAAATATTAAAAAAAATTATTTCACGGTTATTGGTCATTTCAATTTTTCGTTTATTCATTTTTGTTATATTTTTGACGCTCTTTTTTTTTTTTTTTTTTTTGTATCTTTATATCCTCACTGAAGTGGTAAAAATATTATTGTGCCTAGTTTTAATAATTTTTAGTGCCTTTCATTTTATATGTTTTATATATTTTTTTGACCGGTAAAATACAACCAATGAAATAAATGGAAAAATTTTATATTAATTATTTTTCAAATTAAACGAGGAAATCTTGGCAATGGGCACCAATACTAACTGTTGGAATTTTTATATTTGACTTTGATAGTGTGTTAATTCATGCATAAATTAATTAGTGAGATTAAATAACTTAATTTCACGATGTAAATTACATTTAATCATGAGAAAATTCATTGGTTAATTTGTGTGATCTTATGTGGACAATCAATTAACTGACAATAGATGAATTGCAATTTGCTTTGTGTGCGAGAAAAATAGCTCCCCTCTGCATTGGATTCATGTTTATTCATATTAAGGAAAACACTTTTCCTTGGTAATAGAAAATACCAAATAGCTATCGTTTAAATATTTTTTTGCAAGCTTTGTTTGGATCGAAGGCACCGGAGGAAAAGAAAAGAAAGGTTATATTAAGACCCTTTCCCACATTTGGCTGAACCATTCAAAGGATGGGAGAGGCGTGGTCTTGTTTAAGAGGGAAGAAGAAGGGGGAGGAGAGTTCAATTATTATTAAGGGTCATTTTGGGAAAGTTCATAAAATTACTTTTGGCTTTTCAGAGAAATAAAAAAATAAAAAAATAAACAAAACGTGTGCTTTTTGAAGAAGCCTGTGGTGTTAAGCCTACCAACAAGCCTAAACTTTTTTTTCCATAAGAAAATGTATAGATCATCATCACTGGAAATAAACTATTTTGACCAAAGTAAACCCCGCCAAATACGCTGAGCATTAACCAATATTAAACCTATTTTTGAATGTTAAATACTCGCACATTCAATAAGTTTAGAATCTATTTTCTTTTTGAGTTCTTTAGAAGGAAGGGGATGATATTAAACGAAAGGTAGTAAACTTAAATTCTCTACTTTGTAATTATTGATAAATGTGGATATTTAAGATTTCAATTTTCGGAAATATTTATGTTTCCAATGTTCTGATGACTTTTATGAATTTTTAACCCATCCAGAGCATTAGAATTTGTCTTTATGTGCACTTGTAGTGGTGAGTTTGTTTGTGGACTTTTTAAGAGTGAATTATTGGTCTTATGAAATATTAATCCATAATTCCGAAATTAACTGCCTTATTGAATTCAAGTCAATAGCACCATTATAAGGTGCACATGCTCCTAGATTGCTTTATCTTAATTTCTAAAATATAACAACTGAAAACTACTTTTTAAGGGGAAAAACCAAAAATTACAAGGGAAAAAACAACCACTATTCGCTTTCTCTTAGTTTTTAAATTGTAATAACCAAAAATTACTTTATAAAGGGAAAAAGCAATCACCTTTTTGCATGTGAATTAAAAAATCTTTGGATTAAATAGCTATCGGTTACTAATATTGTCGATGGTAGATAATTTAACAACTAATGTTTAAAGTAGTGGTAATTGATCAAGTAAAATTATTAAACAGGACAATTTAACCACCCATGTGTGTCAAGATTCTTAATCACCTTTTTATTTTCTCAATCAATGTTAATCACCAAAAATATATATTTATGAAAGGTTGGAGGATCCCTCAACCACTCATTCATCTGAGTAGCCACCAAACAACCTCTTCAAGTCATGAACCAAGACATTCACCATAAGCAGCAACTACCCCAGTAAGGAGCCATGCAAATCTTGCGCCTGCTGTATCCTATTGATCACCTCATTTCTAGGGAAACAACCCAAACCAAATGCAATGTCTTGAACCATGTACCTTAACCAATGTTGCATAGCAAGATGATTCACCTGTTTACCATGAAAGATTATGTCATTGTGGTCTTGCCAAATGATATACACCACAGCAACAAAAGAGCACCATATGATAGTAGGAGGCAGTTGAGCACCTTTGAACGATTGCATCCATGCCAGCAATTGATCCCATCCTCTTGAATGCCACACAATGTTACACTGCCCTGCCAAGGCATCTGTGAAAAATACAATCAAGATAGAGATGCTCTCTAGAATCAGGACAATGGCCACAAAAACCACAATTGCCCTCAGCAAGACGAGAAGCATGAACGAGTTTCAGCTGTGTGGGTAGTCTAAGCACTAAAGCCAAAGATGAAATGAATGCCTTAGTACAATACCTTTGGGCCAAATCAGCCCAGCCCATGGTCTAGTGGCAGCATGCGTCCGAGTGGCCTAAGACATCTTAGCAATAGTAAATGATTGGTCAGAATCCCAAAGGAGTTTATCTTCTCTATCAGCTACCAGAAAAGGCATGACAGCAGCACCTAACTGCTCACCCAGGCTATTAGGCCATGTCCAGCTGGTATCCTACATTACCTCAGCTAAATGCACATCTTGAGCTAAGCCCGACCTATATATGTCATGGTTGGTAACTCTAAGGTGCAGAGAACCATCAGGAATCCAAGAGTCGAACCAAAACCAAATATTCTTGCCATTTCCAACCTGTCTCACAAATTCCCTGAGTTGGAGAAGTTTCTTCCAAGCCCAAGACGCAAAAGTAGGGGCTCTCACCTCCCAAAAGCTCTTTCGTTTCAAAATGTTGGTGTGCACCCATCTACACCATATAGGCTCTTTATCCATAAATAACAGCCATGTGTGCTCGATCGTGAAGGCTCTATTAGATTCACACACTGTCCTAAAGACCAAGACCTTCCAATTTGGGAGGGCAAGTGTCAGCCCATGAGACCTTCACACCTCCTTTCGCTAAACCCGAACCTTTCCAAAGGAATGATCTTAGGTTCTGCTCAATTTTGGTAGTAACACCCTTGGGAAGAATAAAAACGCTAGTCTATTACGTATGAATAGCGGAAAAAACAGATTTAACAAGCTGCAATTTACCTGCAAAAGACAGAAAACGATGCATCCAAGTTTTCACACGAGCAGTAATATGAATTACAACTTCTTTATGTTCCTTTAGAGAAACATTTGCACCACAGCTTAATTACCTGAAATGTGTAGTACAACTAGAAACCAAAGCCTTCCATAGAACGCCAAGCCAAGGGCTCAAGTTTGACACCAATAATTAGTTTCAAAAACAACTTACGCTGCCATGAAGAAAATGTCTTCCGGGCGATTTTTGGTGGCCTTCCTTCCTGTTTGTCAACTCCTCCACCCCCTCTCTCGACCAATGAGAAAATGTCTTCCCCACTTCCAATTTTCCTCTCATTAAGGCCATACTTAATTTCATTCACGTACACATAGAATGCTTAGTAAACCACTTATATTCCAACTAAATAATTCCATAATCCGATCTAAAATACTCCCACTCCAATTCTAACTCTAGCTAGACGATATCAAATAGGTTATTTCTAACGTAAATGGGCCCTACTGGGTTTAACATGCTATACTAAGTATACTCAGCTTACAGGAAAAAAGAAAAAAGAAAAAGAAAAAGAAGAAGAAGCAGAAATGAAAAGATGCAAATGTGTAAACGCACAGAAAATAAAAATAAAAAAAATAAAAGACCTCGAAATGTAAAAAACCTTTCAACAAAAAAAAAGAAGCAATATTATTAAAAAAATAGTCACTCTAGGAAAACAATATCACAAAAAAGAACCAGTTTCGAGTAAAAACCATGCATGTACACTAACCCTTAAAATAAATAATAATGCGGAAAAACGGAAAGGTGCCCAAAAAATAGATAATAGTAAATGAGACAAAATTTAGAAGTGCTAAAGTAATGATAATATTAACACAAATAGATGCAATGGAGTTGATTTATATGTGAAGTTATTAAAATAAGTTTACTTATAATCTAGCACTCAACTACGGAAGAAAATAGTTATTTTTAATGTATGTTATATATGAAGAAAATTGTAAATGGATAATATCTAATTATAATAATGGTTACTAGATATCACACACACACACACATAAGCTCAATGTACATTAAAGAATAAGTATAATAGCATACCTTAAATAAAGGTGAGTACTATTTTATTCTCACTATCTGAGAAAAAAATAAAACATCAAGTTTGAGAAAATCGTTATGATATTAAATTTGTAACAATGAAAATTAATGTTATCATAGCAATATAACTATAATTTCATAATATTTTTATAATATCTCTCATATAACATTAGAATTTTATTTCCAAAAAAAATTATTTTTCAATTTGATGGTGCCAAATTTGATTAATCCAATATAAGTAAAGATATAATTACAAAATAATTCGTCTTTATATTATCATTATTATTATTATTTTGTAAGACAATTTGAACAACTTTAAAAAAAATCTAGACTCTCTATAAAAATAAATTTTATTATTTTGTTGCTCATTTTACAAAGATTCTCAAAGATATGTATATTTTTAAAATTTTAGAAGTTATATTATAAATGTCATTGACACATTGGTCAACTACGATCACCCAACAGTTGGACTGATGACTTGATGACTCGACCTCTTGATCGAGTCGATGCTTGGGCCAGGTCAAATAACTAAGTTTAGGATTAAAATTATATGAAGTAAATAAAATTTTTTTGAAGAACAACTAAAATAAAGAGTAAAAGACATTGATATTCCCTTATCTTTGTGAAGGAGACACTAGCACTTTCTCAAGTTTCCAAAACGATACTCACGCCTCTTTATTATTTCAATTTTACTTTTTATACCCATCATAAGTTGGTGAAATAACCAAAAAAAATATTTATTTTATAATTAAAAAAATAAGGAACTTATGTCACAAATTTTTAATCCATGAGAAAAGCTAAGCAAAATGATAATAATATTAAAAAATTATATTTTAAAGTAATAATAATACAATAATTTTATTTTTGTCATATAACAATTAGTGCTGATAGGTAAAAAAAATATTATTTTGAAAAAAATAAGAGATATAAGTATCTTTTTAAAATTATAGGAAATATCAATGTATTTTTAATAAAGATGATGAAATATCAATACCTTTTACCCGGGTAAATGACACTTTAAACCCTAAAGTTTCACCGCTTTTTGACATTGAACCTTAAACCTTTTTTTTTATTAGATCGAACCTCGAATTTTCACTTCCGTGTTGAATTGAACCCTGCCGTCAGCCCGTCCAAAATGGTGGACGGAAAACGGTCACCTGCCTCTCACGTAATCATTTTTTGAGGGTAAAGTGGGAAAATCACTAACCAAATTCATTTAAATTACACATTGCCCTAAAAAGGCCACATGTGAGTATTTGATTGGCCATTTTTCTTTTCCCCCTTTCTTTCTTCCTTTCTTCCTCCCTCTGTAGTCAAATTCATTTCTTTCCCCATTCAGAGCATCGTCTCCGATCAGATCAACAGTTTTGATCCCGATGACAATGATGAATGGGGTGGTTTCGTCAATCATTCCTCGCTAGACTAGATTCTTAAAGGAGACCTAGTTCGATTCGAATCGAGACCTATCTCCTCTAAATCTTCACACAGCTTCCATCCTTTTAGAAGCTTTTCGATTTCTGAATCGAGATCTTATCCTATTGAATTGGGGAAGGCTGCGTGGAAGAAGCTTGGGGGAGCTTTACAACTTTCGATATTTGGGGACAATGAGTAGAAGGATCGATTAAAGCCTCGCCGCAAAGATGATCCAAGTGTGGCTCAAGTACCCTTTAGTTCGACCTTTGCACCCTATTCTTTAAGCATCTCAGAGAGTATATGCATATAAGGTTTTCCACTTCCAATGGAGAATAGGGCTCTACGATTCATCTCGTAGGGAATTGGCGATTCGAGGCTTCCCCCCTCCCTGGTGTGGACGTCATCGCAGTGGAAAAAACGGACTATTTCATATGCATTCTAGAGGAATCGCAAAACCTCCATGATGACCCCAATTCCTCTCATTTCTTCACATGGAAACAAAGATTCAAAATCATTTATGGGGTTGTTTCCGTACTTACCCCGGCCTTGTAAATCCCCCACTTTCACTATCGCCACCGCCACCTCTAGTGCGTTCCTGAAACATTCCTCCAGCAGCGACGGAGTCAACCGCAGCCTCGCATCCACCATTAATTGGCTGGGGATTTTCAGATTTGGCGGGATTTGTCTGATTCAGGTCACCGCCTACCATCCATGGGCTAAGAAAACTTGCAGCCAGAAGATTTTCATAAATCCTACCTCGGCATTGGCTTTTGCTTTGAGATTTTGGATTTTCTCTTTCTGAAAACCATGTCTTTCAATGGTAGTAGATAGAAAAATCGAAGAAATATGGGTTTTCCATGGTTGTGGAAATTGGGGATTCTGATGGGTAACACAAATCATTGAGGAACCAGTGGTTGAGCATTGGGGAGATGGGAGAGGCATGTGAGTATTGAGGCTAGGCATGTGATTTGACTGTTTTACCCTCAAAAAATGATCATGTGAGAGGCATGTAACCATTTTCCGTACACCATTTTGGACGGAGCTAACGGCAGGGTTCAATTCAACACGGAAGTGAAAATTCGAGGTTCGATCTAATAAAAAAAAAGTTTAAGGTTCAATGTCAAAAAGCGATGAAATTTCAGGGTTTAAAGTATCATTTACCCCCTTTTACCCAATAATATTCTGTAGCATGAAAGTAGAATTAAGAAAATGTTATTCCATAACATGACAAAGTGGCCGACAAACAATGCTGTGCAAAAGTTTGTCCCTTGTTTTCCGATGTAAATTTATATCAAATCATTATTAGTTGTCCAATAAAGCACTGCAAGCCGCTGTTCAAATATTTATTGATTCTATTCATAACGATGTACTCTAATAAAATTTCATACATCCCCTTTAAGCCTAGCCTTTTCAAAATTGAATCTATCCAATTAAAAAAATCAGAATTAGTTGAATTTAAAAAAAGTCATAAATTTTTAAATTAAATAATTATAAGAAAAAAGCGTGACAATAAAACATTTGTGCCAAAACTTTTCCATTGGGCGTCCCATCTGCACCCTCAGATTTAATAAATTGTGTTTTTTAATATTTTGCTTGCCCTAAATATGAAATAGTAAAAAGAAAAATTGCACCCACACCTGTACCCTCAGATATAATAAATTGTGTGTTTATTTTTTATTTTTTAATGTTTCGCTTGTCGTAAACATTACATTGTAATGTGAAAATTTGCACCCACCCTACCTAGCTAACATGTATCGTACAATTAGGGGACACAGTCATCCTTAAACAACCATGTTAGCACTAGTCTTAACTATATCGCTGTTGATTAACAAGAGTAATGCGAATCTTAGACCTTCTTCTTTTTCTTTTTTTATTTTAGGACTTAACTTTGGTGTAGCGCATACAAAAAAAAATAGAATTAAAAATAAAATAAAACCCGAAACAGCATCATATTGGATCTTGTATTTTTTTTGTAAAACATCATAAGGCATGGTTGTACTTAACTTATATGTAACTTCTACATGTTACTTTCTTCCTTTATTTTATTGGTGGTTAGACACGAGTGAAATTTAGTTTAAATCCTAAAGTTTGCACTCCGATTTAAGTTGAATCCTGAAGTTCGTTTTCATTTAGAATGAACCCCAATGTTTTAAGTTAATACAGTTTAGAAACATTGTGATTCATTTTAAATGAAAACAAATTTAAAGGTTCAACATATAACAGAGCGAAAACTTTAGGGTTCAAAAAAAATTTCACTCAATGGGCATGCACCTAGTTTAATAATTACAAGATTTGAAGATTTGAACATTTGATCACATCCCACATTAAGGCCGGATTAGGCTACTACTGGTGATCTTTACAAAATCTTATTCTTACCTTACCATTTTACTTAAACAGGTGAGATTTTTAATATTACTCTTAAAATTAAGGTATGACAATTTTAGCCCTTTTGGGCCTTGCGTCTAACCAATTTGGGCTCTTCTTAAGCTCAGCCCGTATAGGGTTTGTTTTTTTCAAGGTAGCATGAAAAAACATAGCAGCAGCACCCGAGAGAGAGAGAGAGAGGAGACAGGCAGCAATTTTTCCTTCCGTCCAGTTTTGATTAAAGCGATGATCAGAGGTTGATTCATGGTCTGATTGCGCTAAAATTCAATCAGTAGGATTGTGACTGTGATACCTCTAAATTTTCATTTAATTTTAATTTGAAATAAGTAGTAAATATAGGACTGAAAATTAATAGATGGATGTGATATTTGTGTTAACTGAAGAATTGAGATGAAAAATGACTTAATCAAAAGATCAATAATAATTCAATAATGAAAAATATGGTGAAAAGTAGGATACATAGACGCATGACATGAAATTGCCTATAGCAAATGTGGGAGTGGATATTATATACATGTGAACTATACCAAAATAGCATAATGTATGTCGGATTAATATAATATAATGGATGTTATATTAATATATTATATTATATTATATTACATTACATTAAAAGTTAAGATAAGTGAGCAAAGAACTTAACTATATTTCATCTAATGTTCATCATGCTTACAACTAGATGCAGAATTGGACATGCTGTTAGTTTTACAGTTTGCATGTTCAGTTTGTAGAGATTGAAACTTTCTTGTAATTTCTTCTAACTTAGCTTCTACTACTTTTATTCTTTTCCTTTCACTCATATAAGCATGTATACTTGATTGTAATCATTTTTTAAATCACTATCAGAATTGTACTTAGAGCATACCTATTCTGTAGAGGTTCTTGCGATAAGACACATATCACCTGTGTCTCCATCCAATTCCTTACTACTTGAAGAATCTTCATCTTCACTGCTCCATGCTGCCATAGCCATCTTCCCTTTGTCTCTTCTATACTTTGAGCATCTCACACTGTTTTTTAGTAGCAGGCAGTTTAGCTTAATGTGTTTAGATAGGTTACATTCATAGCAAACTGCAGGTTCAACATACTTTCTTTGATTTTTCTCTTCACTATCCATGGCATTCATTCTTGGATAGCCATTGCCCCTTTTTCTAGTAAATCTCTGCGCTATCAATGCTACAACCTCGACTACAGCATGAGTTGATAAAGCTAGACCCTTCTTTTATTCTTTTATCTTAGAGCTACTTTGTTGGCAGGACAATAGTTTTCCTATAAGTTCTTTAAGTTTCAAAGTATCCAGATTATTAGCTTATTGAATAGATATAATTCGGTTTTCCCATTCATTTAGCATGCATCTCATAATCTTGCTAACTTTTTCTGCTTTTGATAATCTTTTTCTAAGAACAGCAAGGCCGTTCGTCATAAGATTAAACCTCTTACACATTATATGTCATGTGCCAACACTCCTTATTGCCACCACCTCTCTCATCCCGGCCGACGAACCACCAGCCCCCCTCGCACCACCCCCATCCCCAGGGCCCTAAGCCCCCATGTCCACCGAAAGGCCCCCCTTAGCCCCCACCACAGTCATGGCGGTTGGCGGAGCCATCAACACGAGCTTGCTAATGGGAGGTCATCGTCGCAAGAGACAATGACTCCATGATAAATGCCTTGCTTCGACCGGTGCCCTCTCCAAGCAGATGTCATGGCCAGTTCGTTTCTCTGAAGAATAATAGCAGCAATGAAATGATTATATAATATCCTTTCCCGACTCTAGAGGGAGATTATTTAGTGATCTTATTTTCACTTGCAGCTACTATAGTGCTGCAGTAATCATGTCATCTTTGCTAGCTCTAGTTCCGTAATTTGTATCTCGTTTTACATCTTAACTGTTGTGTCTGCTCAAACTTCATGGAATGAATTTCCTCTGCCTTTCATCGAAATGTTTGATAACAACCCCCTTCCCCCCACCCCCCTTTTCCCCCCTTTCTTCAATCATGCGGAATGTCTCGTTTATGTTACTGAAACAAACATGCTGTTGACACCAATAAACTACACACAAAAAGGAGGGATGTGTAGAATTTCCCAAAATGTTTACAGAAAATCACAAAAAAAAAAAAAAAAGTTTAAATGCATTCGTTAATCATCTCAAACTTGTTAAATCAGCAGCCTAGATTAAGTATTTGCATCAGTTTGATTATTTTATGGCACATGTTCGCTTGCCCATTTTTACGGGTCCCCCTTTATGGTTGAATTATCCGTTTGTATCAATAGAAATGAACGAAAAGACATCAGAACACATGAAAATTGCTCTAAAATCATTTGGCTATTAATCTGTGGGTTTCAAAATTTTCAAGTTTCTTAAACACTTTAGTCAGGAATTTTTGTGGACAGCATACAGATTCGTCAATAGAGAGAAATTCATATGGGATGGAGGCATCAGGTGACAAAAGTAAAATAAAAGTCTTTTTCAGCTATTTTTATAAAAATATGTGAAAGAATACCTCATATTTTTACAAAGATAAAAGTAAACTTGTGGGATTGCCCCCATCCCATTCCCATTCAATATTCTAACATGCATCTTCACGTTAATTGATCGGTGGACAACTTGATATTGAGTCAAAATTATGCAGTAAATGGTATTGATTAGCATGAAAGGGAAAAAAAATAATGTATTTTAAAATTAAGTTGTCCAAAAATAAACAAGTAAATGTCAATGTAGTTCGTAAACAATCATGAGACCTAAAACATCGTGCTAGAGAGCAAAAGCCAAGTGTTTTCTTACTAAACACCGAGCAACATGCGATCTCCAAAAAAAAACAAAATGGGGTAAATGACATGGAAAGAATTAGTTTATGCTCCAAACATTGAATATAGACCATCTTGAAAATGGTACAAAGGTGAAATTGGTAAGTAAAATTGGATAATGGACGAAATGATCAAAGAAACCAATTAAAGTCTGTTGAAAATAAGGAGCGAAAGTGAGAACAAATGTCACATGAGGACGACACGGGTTCACAATGAAATTAAAAACGTCGTGTAGCGCTCAACAGCCATGATGCTGCTATTGAGTAATTAAAAATCTTACATATCAATGTCTTAATAGTCGGTTTGAAAATCCCAAAATAAGAGTAAATTTGATTGAAATTGGATCTACTTAACAAATTTTATGTTCAGAAAGTTAAAAATAAGAATTAATTTGATTTTAAAATGAATTTGTAAGAATTTTCAAGTCATTAGAAATCAAACCAAGAAGGATGTGATTTGTGTGAATTTGAAGTGATTTATTCCTTAAAATTATGTTACCCAAGAGTATCGGAATCAACTCTTCTGCCTGTCTTTTAGTGTTTGTCTTCTACTTATTCCTCTATAATTTAATACATATTCAGAATTTTGAAATTTCAATCACACGGATTGAAAGAACATTAAGTAATGAAGAACTATACTACATTTCTTTTGAGTTGACTATGTTTAGGGGACTCAACTTAATCATGAAACAATTGTAGTGATTTCAATTTTTTTCAAGTTTTTATCCATAAGATGGCATCCCTAAAAATCTTAAAACTTTTATAAAACTAGCAGCCTCGTAAATTACTTATTGTTGATTCAATACATAAGAATAAAATTTTTTGATTTTAAATATGTATTCTATGTTATTTACTAGACAAATACAGAATAAGCACCAAAAAAAAAACAAGTAAAGGAATCAATTCTAAAAAGATCCCTATATTCTATTTTATCATTTCTATCTCTCGAGCCCTCTCATCTAGCATATTCCATTTCTATCTCATCCAAGAAAAATAGTCTCACATATTTGAGAAAATGAGGAGAATGTAAATTTACAATTAGGCATTACTGCACTCACATTAGGTTAGAAAGTTATACTCCGACAAGCCTTGCAGATGCTAATACATGGCTTTTGCGGTAAAATGAGATAAATAAATAGTGCTGACTAGCATGAATTGAAAATATACACACCACTAAAGTACTATGATATAATAAAGAGGCTGACAAATTGAAAAGTTTGTCCCATGTTTTCCAGTGTCAATTTGTACCAGACGACTAATTATCCACAAAATGGCTCGCAGGCCGCTGTTTGAATATATTTTAATTGGTTTTATCATTCGTCTCATTTTATTTAGAAAAAATTACAATTAACCTCCTATGACTTGATTTAATTACAAGAAATTCTTCGGTAGTTTGAAAACTAGCCCATAACTTTCTCGTAATTTTAATGAACTTCAAAAAAAATAACTTTTCATCAAATTTAGTGGTTTGTTCTTTCATGATCCTACCTCCTCCCTTGAGCAAATCTTATTCTCTCATCGTGTCTAGTTTTATTCTCCGAAGAATAATAGTTGTCGTGAAATGATCATGTAACATCCTTCTTCATTGCAGAGACATTACTTAATGATCTTGCTTTCGCATGCAAGTACTATAGTTCTTATAAATGATCATCATTTAGTCAATGTTAAGAGTTCAAATTTTGACTATGTTAAACGGTGAACAAGCTTTCTCATTCTTCTCTTTTCCAGATTACTATTAGCCTTCTTTTTTAACTAAATAATAATAATGATGATATATGGACTAAATTTACTCTTATTTTTATTTGAACGTTTTAAGATAACCAAGAGCAGTGTTTCCTATTGGAAGGAAGGAAAACATTTTAATAATAAGGCAAATCCTTCCGAACGATCTGGTTTGATTAATCATAGAGTAATATTCTTGAATTCTATCCTCTGATTCAAAATTACGGTGTAACATGTATTCTCGTATTCGGTCGTGAAACCAATGTAATAAGTTTGGAATACATTTTTTTTTTTCCTTTTCCATATATGAAATCTTATTAGAACTGTTCAATCCAAATCATCCTTCACAACCATACAACATTAGGGTTTAAACAAAATTTTACTCAATAAACATGCACCTAATTTAATAATTACAATATTTAAACCTTTGAGCTTGTCCCACATTAAGGCCAGATCAAGCTACTACCGGCGGTCTGAACGAAATCTTATCCTTACCCTACTATTTTACTTAAATGCGTAAGATTTTTAATATTGCTCTAAAAATTAAGGTAGGACAAGACCAATATAATAATTTATCCTTGCACATTGCCAACCTGCTCCAAGATAATGGAGCAAATGATAAAAGAAGAATTACGTTTTACTCAAAGCATTGAATATGTACCCTCTCAAAGTTTAAAATTTTAAAGGGAATTGAATAGTGGATTATCTCAAAATGACGCAAAGTCGAAATTAGTCAAGAGAATTGGATAGCGGCACAAATGAGTTGATAGAGTCTATTGAAAACACAAAAGGAAAAGGCAAAAGTTAATGCAGGAAGACATTATGGGTTTGTAATGGAATAAAATGTTATGTGGTCCATCAACAATTATCACACTTAAAACATCAAAGTTTCTTTCAAAAATATTTGTGTTTTCAATGTATTGAAACAATAGTTCTTATGAATTTCAATAATTTAAAAATATATAAATTTGTATTTACTCGCTCTTGCCAAATCAATGGTTGGAAAAACCTTTATTCACAATTTGATTTGTGTCGCTTTTCTTTCTTTCTCTGAACTTATTTGTTTGGTGTTTAGAGTTAAGTAATTTGACTTATTAAGCATGAATACCAAATTTAAAAGTTAAACACTTCATTGGATTAAAATCAGCAACACCATTAATACGCGTATTCTTTCTCTGAGCCTATAAAATATAACAACGCCAAAAAAAAATAATAAATCACTTTCCAGTGAGAAAAACAACCATCCATCACACGTGGGTTAAACCATTAATTTGTCTTATAAAATATAATAACAACACCATAGTTTCAAAAGTAAACCTATTAGAACTTTAGATCTAATTAATCTGTCTTATGAAATAGTCGCCCCTTGGGTGAGACAAATGAAACAGATTAAAAATAAAAAAATCGCTTCCTCTTCTCTTGCGATCTTTAAGTGAGACCCTGCACAAAAGTGCAAGAACTATTTTCACTTTTTATTTAAGTGAGAGCTCTTCTTGAAAAGAGAACACAAGACACCGGTAAAAAACTTTTAACATTTTTTAAATGCTTCTTCCTTAACAATAAAAGGAGTAATTTTATATATACATTCTTCGCCCCAAAAAGTAGCTACATATCGAATTTGTGTTATCTTTTATTATCATTTGATCAAAATACCGCACAAATTTCATCACGCCTATTATCTCAGCGTGTGCGAGCGAAAATTTCCCTAGAAAAATTTACACCTATCCGACTAGCGGACACGTGTGGAACAATTGGAGCCCAAAAGCCATCTATAAAAAGCCATGCCAAAGGCTCTAGTTTTTCACACCATCAGTTAGTTTCAAAACAACCTAAACTGCAACTGAGAGAATGTCTTCCAAACAGCTTCTTGTAGCCTTTGTTCTTGGGGTGGTCCTCCTTATTGCCGCCACCTCTCTTGTCCAGGCCGAAACACCGCCGCCCCCCCAGCAACCCCCCAATTCCCCGGGCCCTAAGCCCCCATGTCAACCCAAACGCCCCACTAGGCCCCGCTACACTCATGGCGGTTGGCGGAGCCATCAACACGAGCTTGCTAATGGGAGGTCGTCGTCGCAGGAGACGGTGACTCCATGATAAACGCATTGCTTCGATCGGTGACCTTTACGAGCAGATTGTCATGGCCAGTTTGTTTTCTAAAGAATAATAGGAGCGGTGAAATGATTATATAATATCCTTCCCCGACTCTAGGGGGAGATTATTTAGTGATCTTATTTTCACTTGCAGCTACTATAGTTCTACAATAATCATCTCATCTTCTCTAGCCCTAGTTCCGTAATTTGTATCTCCTTTTACGTCTTAACTGTTGTGTCTGCTCAAACTTTATGGAATGAATTTCCTCTGCCTTTCATTGAAATGTTTGATAACAAACCCAACACCCCCCCCTCCCTCTCTTTTTTCCCCCCTTTCTTCAAACCTGCGGAATGTCTCCTTTATATTATTGAAACAAACATGCTGTTGACACCAATAAACTACACACAAAAAGAAGGGATGGGTAGAATTTCCCAAAAATTTTACAGAAAATCACATAAAAAAAAAGGCTTAAATGCATTTGATAATCATCTCAAACTTGTGAAATCAGCAGCCTAGATTAACTATTTGCATCATTTTGATTATTTTATGGCACATTTTCGCGTGTCCATTTTTGCGTTGGATTGTTTCTTTGTATCCATAGAACTGAACAAAAAGACATCAAAAAGAACATGAAAATTGCTCTAAAATTATTTGGCTATTAATCTGTGGGTTTCAAAATTTTCAAGTTTCTTAAAACACTTTAGTCATGGATTTATACCCCAAACATTGAATATGGACCATCTCAAAAATAGTACAATGGTGGAATTATTGGCAAATAGAATTGGATAATGGACGAAATGATTAAAGAAACTAATTAAAGTCTGTTGAAAATAAGGAGCGAAAGTGAGAACAAATGTCACATAAGGATAATATGGGTTCACAATGAAATTAAAAATGATGTGTAGCGCCTCAACGGTCATGATGCTGCTATTGAGTAATTAAAAATCTTACATATCAATGCCTTAATAGTCGGTTTGAAAACCCCAAAATAAGAATAGATCCGATTGAAATTCGATCTACTTAACAAATTTTATGTTCAGAAAGTTTAAAATAAGAATTAATTTGATCCAAAAATGGATTTGAGAGAATTTTCAAGTCATCACAAATCAGACCAAAAAGGATCTGACTTGTGTGAATTTGATGTGATATGTTGCTTAAAATTGGGTCACCCAAAAGTGCTGGAATCGACTCCTCTGCTTGTCCTTTAGTATTTGTCCTCTACTTGTCTCTCTATAATTTAATACATATTTTGAATTTTGAAATTTTAATCACACAAAGAATATAAAATAATAAATAAGCCAACTAAATTTCATTCAAGTTGACTATGTTTAGGGCATGACACTTATCTTAATCTTGAAACAATTGTAATGATTTTAATTTTTTTAAGTTTTTATATGTAAGATGGGATCTCTAAAAATCTTGAAATTGTATAAAACTGACAGGCTCATAAATTATTTATTGTTGATTCAATTCATAAGAATAAAACTTATTGATTTTAAATAAGTATTCTACGATATTCAATCGGCAAATAGAGAATGAGCACTAAAAAACAAGCAAAGGAATAGATGCTAAAAATATCCCTATATTTTATTTATAGTCTTTTCTCGTTCTTCTCTCTCCCTCACCTCCCTCATCTTCCATACTCCCTTTCCATCTCATCTCTTGAAAGTAGTCTTACATCTGTGGGGAAATGATGAGAATGTGAATTTACAATTCGGCATCAGTGCGCTCACATTAGGTTAGAAGGTTATACTCTGGCACGCCTTGCATGATGTTAATCCATGGCTTCAGTGGTAAAATGAGATAAATAAATGGTACTGATTAGCATGAATTGTCAACATACACCCCCTTAAAGTACTATGATATAATAAAGAGGTCCGGGAAATTGAAAAGTTTGTCCCCTTTTTTAGGGTTAATTTGCACCAGACGATTAATGATCCACTAAATGGCCCGCAAGCCAATGTTTAAATATATATTAGTTGATTTTATTTTCCGTCTAATTTTATTTAGGGAAAATGACAATTAACCACCCAGTGGTTTGATTCAATTGCAAGGAGCATTTCTGTCATTTGAAAATCAGCATATAATTTTGGGAAAATAGCACTTAACCTCCCTGTGGTTTGCTCTAGTTGCGAAGAACCTCCCCATGGTTTGAAAATCAGCACATAGCCCCCCTGTGGTTTCAATGGACTTGCGAAAGTTAACATCGTTAACAGAAGATGCAAAAATGATAATCATACCCTCTGGTCTAAAATAAGTTAAGACTTTACTAATCAATGGGGGATTGTAATAGGGTTTTAGATCTACTAGTAGACCATGATTTTTGGCGGCGAAAGGAGGAGTTACTAGTAGGGTTTTAGATACGCTAGTGGATTGGTGGTTTTTGGTGGCAGAGGAAGGAGTTGCTTGAGAATTTTCAAGACCACAAAGCGGTCTGATTATTCATTTACAAGTACAGTTAGGTATGATTCTTTCTCGTACAGTTAGGTATGATTCTTTCTCTTTGTTGCTTCACATTTCTTTAAAGTAAAATCAAATTATAAATTATATTTTGGATGTCAAAACGAGGCAGCAAATGAAAGTAGATATTATGGGTTGTGTAACCCCAATTGGATAAATTTCAAACAATAGGAGTTTCGGAATATTCTTTTGGGCATGTAACTTCCTCTTTTACTTAGTATTATCAATAAAAGTGAGATCTTGTTTTCTTCTATGTTTATGGAGCTTGATTCCTTTTTTTTTTTTTTTTTCTAAGGCAGTCTTTGTAATGACAGGAAATGATTTAAATTAAAGTAGTGATTGTTTGGAATTTTAACTGCTTCACTATTTTATAGAGTGTAAACTTATAATGTCTTATAAATTACACGACCATAATATATGGAAAATAAATATATTAGTTGTTTTCTTGTCATATCTTTTTATCAATATTAGTATTTTTAGTAAAAGAAACATCTTTTCCCGCCGTACAAGAAATATAAAACGTTTGTTTTGTCGAAACCATTATGACAGATGTTAAGGAATTGATTAAGGGGTAGTTTGGGAAACTAAAATATATTTGTTTCCTCCTAAACACCCTAAAAATATTTGTGGGAGGACAAACCGTTAAATTTGATGGAAAAAATCAACTTTTGCAAGTCCATTGAAACCACGGGGGGCTATGTACTAATTTCTAAACCACAGGGAGGCTGCCCGCAACTGGATCAAACTACAGGGAGGTTAAGTGCAATTTCCCCTATAATTTTCTCTTGATTTTAATGCACTTGTAAAAGTTAACTTTATCGTTAAATTAAATGATTTATTTTTCCACAAATGTGTAAATTAACGCCATGACCAATTCGCACACCGCCGACTACCCTCCCTATGCTGCCCTCTACGAGCAAATCACCCTCTCTTACAGTGTCTAGTTTTATTATCCGAAGAATAATAGTTGCCATGAAATGATCACGTCGCATCCTTCTTCATTAGAGGGATATTACTTAATGATCCTATTTCCTATGCAGGAAATGTCGTTGTTATAATTAATCTTGTCATCTAGTCGATGTTAGGAGTTCGAATTTTGACTATGCTAAACGGTGAAGGTGCTTTCCCATTCTTCTCTTTCCCAGATTACTATTAGCCTTTTTTTTTTAAACCAAACAATAATAATAATCTTATCATATGCTCCGACTATTTGGACTGAATTTGCTCTTATTTTCATTGAAACGTTTTGAGATAGCAAAGAGCAGTGCTACCTGCTAGAAGGAAGGAAAACATTTTAATAATAAGGCAAATCCTTCTTATTGATCCGGCTTGATTAATCATTGAGTAATATTCTCGAATTCTCTCTTTTGATTCAAAATTATGGTACAACATCTGTTTGGTCATAAAACCAATATAATAAGTTTGGAATACACTTCTATTTTTTTTCCCATATATATGAAATCTTATTAGAACAGCTCTATCCAATTCATCCTTCAGAACCATACAACGTCCCAAGTCAAAGCCATACAACACCCCTCATCATTGAGAACGCAATCAAAGAACAACTAAAGTGTTTTACCACCTTAACTATATAATTTATGATATGTTTAACAAGTCTAACTATATTGATGGAGAGTGCCTAAAAAACTAAGTATACCCATAAAATTACTTTTGACCCACACCCTCTCTCCTTAATTTAATTCTATTTTTCACTTTTTACTAGATTATAAATTCATTGAATTCACCTATCCACTAAGCACGCTTTCTAGAGCTAGGGACATGAATTGATCAGTAGAGAACTTAATTCAAACTTAAAATTAGAAAAATTAAACAATCTTGATTAGCAAAAAAGAGATAAAAATAAAATCAAATATGATATCATAAAGGGGTCCGACAAACTATGGTTTGCAAAGGTTGTCGAACCATTAAATATCCAGTAAAAAGGTCCACGAGTCGTCGTTTAATTATTTTTTACTGTGTTCTCGCACAATTTTCTTTTGCACTTTTTTTATTTTTACTTACGAGGGATGGAGTCCAGTATAACAAGCCCACTCCCCATGAGACTAGCCCTTTGAAAATTGAATGCAGACCATGGACTTAAATTACAAAACCATCCAATTAAGGAGTGAAATCCGGAGAAAAGTTAGAATTAGTGATTGGGCCGGATCTGATTATCCGGAAAACAAAAAGCCCGAACTTGGCCCAACTCCGGAGACTTTCTCGATTCAAATAGGCATTAAAAGCCATTTTGGTTATTAATTTTGAACAAAATTAGAAGCCATTTCCCTCATTTATGTCGAAATAAAGGTAGCATAATATATAAAATTTAATTAGATATGATGAATAGTATTTTTAATTAGGTAAAAGACATTGACATCCCTTTATATTTATGAAAACGACACTTATCACTCTTTTTATTTTCTAAAAAGACACTCATATCCCTTGAATATTTTAAATCGGCTATTTTACCCATTAAAAAGTGATAATTATTAAATAATATATTTATCATATATTTTATTATTGTAAAAGAAAAAAACTTATGTTGTAACTTACCCCCGCATAATTTATGGTGAAGACCAATAAAAACTTGCCAACTAAACAAATGGGATCCATGAAGCGCTCACTTAACGCCGGACTCCTCTTATAACTTGCACAGTGGGCCCTCCTTGATAGGATTTAAGTTTTTTTCTTATTTGCTTTTAGTATGGTATTATTTTCCTTAAATTTTTTCTTAAACACATAAACAGGTAAAAAAGTAAGGAAAAAAAAAAAGTAATCTCACATATTTGTGAAAATGGGGTGAATATAAATTTATAATTAGGCATTACTGCGCTCACATCTAGTCAGAAAGTTATACTCTGACATATTTCATGCGTGACGTTAATCGATGACTTGAGGATTAAGTTTAAATTTATAAATAAAAGTGATTAGCACGAATTGATAATATATACACAATTAAAGTACTATGATATAATCAAGAGGTCCGACAAATTAAAAAGTTTGTCCCATGTTTTTCAGTGTCAATTTGTTTCAGACGATTAATTATCCACTAAATGACCCACAAGCCGCTGTTTAAATATATTTTAATTCATGTTATTGTCTGTCTGATTTTATTTGTCTCATTTTATTTAGTAAAAATTATAGTTAACTTCCTAGTGGCGGCAACAAATCTCTCTGTAGTCTGAATAACAGCACAGAACTTCCTCCTTATTAACTTTTCAATCAAATTTAATAGTTTGTCTTTCCAAGAATATTATAAAGTGTCTAGAGTGAAAGAAAAAAAAAAGACTTTAATTTTCCAACCTGCCACTAGATTAACTCCTTATGCAAATAAATTGACATTTTTATATTTTTTGTACCTTAAAAATATAGATTTCTTATAACGGTTGTCATGATGGCTAGAAATGGAAAATATGTAGATGTTATTAGCATCTAAGTAAGCTTTTTTTAAAAAAAAAAAAAAAGTAGGGGCACACAGAGACATGCCATTTTTACTTTTTTTGGTACAAGAAGAATACTTTTTCTCGATACAGAAAGTATAAAAGCATATGTTTTTTGTTTTTTTTTTTACAACCACTATAATAGAGATTAAAGAGTTAGTTTAGAAGTTGTTTGGGAAATAAGAGTTTATTTTATTGTAAAACGAGCATTCCTTTGAGAACCACTATTACTGAGGCTAATGAGTAAAGTTTAAGGGTAGTTTGAAAAATTAAATCTATTTTCTTCTCATAAACACTCTAAAAAATTTGTATTAGAACAAACTATTATATGCTAATTTTTAAACTACAGTTTCTTATAATTGGATCAAATCATAAGAAGGTTAAGTGTGATTTTCTCTTCTCTAAGAGCTTGGCGTATCTATTGTGACATAATAGATAAATTATCTACTATATCACTCGGACATGAGTTTTTGATGTCCATTTTTCAAGTTTCAATCTTGTGCACTAAATGAATATGGAAAAGCAAGATACGATGCCAATTTTCATGCAAATCAATGGATCAGCTAAAACATCAAATCATAGCAACTTTTTATGATCATGATCTCTTATAAGACAGTTAAGTGTAATTTTCTCTTCCTCATACATGAGTTTTTGATGTCCATTTTTCAAATTTCTTCTTTATCTTCTTCGTAGCTTCTCTCTCTTTGAACGTGTGGCCATGACCTCTTTCTTCTTATCTTCTCCTCTCTCTCTCTTCTTTTCTCCTCTTCCCTTCCCTGCTCTTTCTGTTTCGCTCACCCAGTTCTCAAGGTTGCAACATGGTGTCCCAGTGCCATTCATATCTCCTGTCAAACTTTTCTCAAAATAGCCTAGCAAAAATAAATAAATAAATAAAAACAAAAATATAAAAGGCTCTTCCGAAAATAGAGATAGAGAAACGGTCCATAAAAAAAAAAAATGTACTTGGAAGCATTGTACCGTAAGTGGGGAGGAATCAACGAACCCATAGACGAATGACCCAACAATTAAATCAATAATTCAGCGACCCGACCTCTTGATCGTGTCTCAGGGTCTAATAACTTTGAATATTTGTCCATAATTAACTGAGAGAGCAATTTCATTAGTTAGCCTGATTCGTTTGTGGTCCCAATTAGAAGGAGAGAAATCGAAACAAAAGCTATTATTAGTAGTCACGGCGGATCATGGGCTTCTGGGAAAATAAAAGGTCCAAACACAGATATGGCCAACCAGATTCGCATTACTTAAAATATTCCTTTGGTTATAAAATTTTGGCGTGTTGGATAAAACTTGATGTTTAAGTACCCAAATCTTTAGATTAAATATTTCTCAAGTGATAGATAATTATATGAGAAAAACTAATATACAGCAGCTGCAAAGTGTAGATGCTGCGTCGTGATGTTAAAAAAAAAAAAACATAATTTTAAAATTTTTTATTTTTTTATTTCACGTGTGTTGCACCTAACTTAGGAAAAAATCCTTTAAAAAGCATTTTTAGTAAGCTTACTTTAGAAAGAGCTTACCACATTTCAAAATAAGGTCTTATTATATGTCCATGGTCACCTAGGAATCAGATTTCAATGAACAAATGCTTCTCCCATCCCTCTTCCATGTCCCTCCTAGTTATGATTGGAAAATATTTCATTCTCATCTCCTCCCATTATTCTCATTTTTTTGTCATTTAATTTTCATTTTCATTGAGGACTGATATATATATATATATATATTAGTTTCATACAATTCTAGTGAAACTCTTTATATCCGATGCTTATTTTCTTCTAATGCTTAATTATTACGCACTTGAAACTATGACTCTTCCTTCTCCAAAGTTTTGCAGGAGGATTTCATCAAACTAATTATATATGTTAAACTTATAATTATTTATAATTAAATGATATTTACATCCATGGAGATCTAAATCTAGTTTATTTGAAAATTTCAATATAAATCATATTTGTTCGCACATGTTTTATGGTATGTGCGGGTACGAGTACTAGAAACTTTTTACTAGGTCGGGTGCGATCTGAAAATATTTTTTTCGGTGCTCATAAAATCAAAGGAAAATATTTTATATAGTGTATTCATTTTTCGGTTTGCCTTATCTTCCTTAGTTGATTATTTTTCTTATTAAATATGAACTTTTAAATTTAAAACTAACCACTTCATAAATTAAAGTCAACAACATAATTAGGTGCGCGTGCGGATTTTCCCGATAGGTTTTCCTGCTGCTACATTACCTTTTATTTTTACTTTTAAAGAAATTATTTACAAACTGCAACTAGTGATAACGGACTCATTTTTGTGATGAGATTAGAAACGATGTTTCTCGTTCTACAATTGTGTGGCAAACATATAAAAATATGCAATGATCATATTATAATGACCTGAAAGAGAAACCTTAAACATGCACTCAACGGGATCAAAAGAACCTGTCAAGTAATTAATCAATGTAGGGTTATATCCAGCAGGGAGAAAAATCGTCTCATATGAGAATAAGGGAAAACAACTTATATATAACCATAAATTAAGGCATCGCAAATATTACTCTTTCAGTCACTATACGAAAACCCTAGACCCAAACATTCTAAAGGCACAGCTTCGAACAGGGGCGTTGGCCCCACTCACTCACCAAGAAGCGGGACCCTCGCCCATTGATTGGGCAACAGGACCCCCAAAACTATCTCTGTAATGCACATGTATCGAAGTAAGAGCTAACCCCAACATGCAAGGACAAAACTCGTTTTTATTATGAGATTAGAAATTCAAGGGACCGTGAATTTTGACCAAAAAAAAAAAAGCAAAAAACAAAGGACAAAAGAAAAAAAACAAAGACAAAACAAAAGGAAAAAAAAAAAAACAAAGACAAAACAAAAGAAAAAAACAAAGACAAGATCATAAGTCTCCCGAGCCTAAAAGAGAACTTGTTTCCCACTTTTGCTACCAAATGGCAAACATGTAGCTCTTATTGATATTCCACACATTTTGTCCCAATTTAGCACCTTCTGTGCTTCTATGATAGACCCACCATCTTGGCTCAAAGTCATGAAGTTCCACCCAGAATCAATTCAGTGCACTTAATCGTCAAACACTTAATAATGGAGCAAGTGACAAAACTTTAACTAGTTTTTCGCACTAGGCATTGATTACGGCTCATCTCAAAATGGTGGGAACGTCAAATTAGTGAATAGAATGTGACAATTATAAAAATGAGTGAGGAAATCAATTAAAATCTACTAAAATACAATGGCCCAATAATCATAAGATCTAAAACATAGTGCATCATGTTTATTAAAGAGTTTCTAAAGTCATACTTTTCATTAACAAAGGTCCAATAAATATTGATTCAAGCATTCTCTCTTCAAAATCTTCAACAAAAAAGAAAAAAAAAAAAAAAAAGGGGGGGGTTCCTAAACTGCAAAATTAAGAAAATGTCACCCACACAAAAAGTTCTTGCCAACCTTCGGGCTTGGGGCGGTCCTCCTCTTTGCCGCCACGGCCACCTCTCTTCTCCAAGCTTCCGCTCCGCCCTCAGGTTGGGAATCAGAGACACGCTGATGAAGCCAGTCTACCCAGGCCCCAGCCGTGTTGGCCGTCGGGGGCATAATCGTTCGGCTTATCCTTCCCCGAGTTCTCCCCCCACCATATCGCCGGCGTTCTTGCCGGAGACGACGATGCTGCGATCAATGGCCACGCTGCCGACCGACCAACATGTTCCCCCCCCCCCCCCCCCCGGGGGCCCCTCCACGAGCAAATCGTACACCCTTGTTGTGTCTAGTTTGATTCTCAAAAGAATAATAGTTGCCCTGAAATGATCATGCAGTATCCTTTTTTGTCGGGCAGATATTAGGTAACGACCTTATTTTCCTATGCAAGTACAATAAGAGTTCGAATTTTTATTATGTTAAATGGGGAAAGCGCTTTCCCATTCTTCTCTTTCCCGAGTTATTATTAGCCTCCTTTATCAACTAAATAATAATAATGATGATAATTTTTTGTATAAATTAAATCAAATATAGAAAACTAAATAATAACAAAATTTGGTAAAGAGGAAAAAAAAAACAGCAAAAACAATGGATAAGTGTTAGAAAGGGGAAAAAGCAGAGGGAGTAGAGAGAAAAGTGGGGGAGTAGAATGAAAAATGGGAAATGATCTGCCTATTGATATTGAGATGTTGATTAATGGAAAAATAACTGTCATCTATCTTAGCCACTTTCTAATAACTAGTCGTATCACACTCGCATTGTGCTTGCTCAACAACTTTTTTATTAATGTAATATTTTGTATAAATTTATTTTAATATAGAAGACTAAATAAAAAAAACAGAAAAAAAAACTAAAAAAAGAATGGTTATGTTTTGAAAGAAATAAAAATGGAAGGAGTAGAAAGAAAAGTTGGAAGGTAGTTGAGAGAATAACTTCTACAACCACAAAATATGCGACTTACAATTATATCCGGTTAGTTTTAAGGAGATGTTAGAATGTTTTAAAAAAAAAAGGTATTTTGGGTATTTCAAAATTTCGTGATTTGATTGATGGAAATAACTGCTTCCCACCCAATCCCGTTCTAATAATACTAATCATATCACAAATGTGTTGCGCTTGTTCAATGACTTTTTTATTAATATAATATTTTGTATAAATTTATTTTGATATAGAAGTCTAAATAGAAAAAAAAAACTCAAAAAAAAAAAAAGAATGGATATGTTTTGAAAAAGATAAAAATGGAAGGAGTGGAGAGAAAAGTGAGTGGGCAGTTGAGAGAATTACTTCCACAACTGTAAAATATTTGACTTACAATTATATCTGGTTAGTTTTAAGGGGATGTTGGATCGTTTAAAAGAAATAAGGGTATTTTGGGTATTTTAAAATTTTGGGATTTGATTGATGGAAAATAACTGCTTTCCACCCCAGACACTTTCTAATAGTATAGACTAGTCGTGTAACACCTGCAAAGCACGTGCTTAATGACTTTTTTATTAATATAATCTTTATATAAATTTATTTAAATGTAGAAGATCAAATAAAAAAATTTGAAATGAAAAGAAAAAGAATGGGTATGTATTAAAAAAAGATAAAAGTGGAAAGAGTGGAGAGAAAAGTGAGTGGGTGGGCAGTAAAAAGAATAACTTACATAATTGCTAAATATTTGATTTACGATTTTATTTCGTTAATTTTGAGTAGATGCTGGAATATTTAAAAGAAAATAAGAGTATTTTAGATATTTCATGATTATAGGGTCAGATTGATGAAAAATAACCACTTTTAACCCCAGCCACTTTCTAATAATAAGATATAGGTTATAGATAAGAGTGATTTTGTCTTAGGCAGATCTTCCCTCATTTATACCCTGAAACAAGCACATAGTAAACAATAAATTACAAATTTTGAAATAACAACCCGATCTGACCCGTTTGCATCAATTTGAATGTTTTGTAGGTCCATTTTTTATGGTCCCAGTTTAACACGTTTGTATTGTTGGTTATTATAAAATTTGCGAGGGAGTATGCTGCAGAGAGCAACAAAGTGTTGCCACCCGCGTAAACTATATTATTTATGATAGGTTTCACAAATCTAATTATATCGATGGAGAGAGCATAAAAAACTAAACTATATCATTTATGATGCATTTAACAAATTTAATTATGTCGATAAGAGGACATAAAAAACTAATTATACTCTTAAAATTATTTTCACCGACACCCCTTCTCCTTAATTTTTTTTTCTAATTTTCACCTTTTTCCCGAATATAAATTCATTGAATTCCCCTCACCATTAAGCACGCTCTCCTGGACAGAGGACATCAATTGGTCGGCGGAAAACTTGATTCAGACTTAAAGTCAGAAAAATTAAATAATCTTTGTTAACAAAGAAGGAGATTAAATAAATAAATATATATATATATATAATAGCAAAAATTGCACTTAGTCTCCCCGTGATTTCACCCCGTTACAAAGAACTGCTCTGTGGTTTGAAAATCAGTAAATAATTCTCCTGTTGTTTTAATTAACTTGCAAAAGTTAACTTTTCCGTCAAATCTAATAGTTTGTTCTTTCACAAATTTTTTAGTGTTTATTATGATAAAAAAGACTTTAATTTCCCAAATTACACATAAACTAACTCCTCACCTCAATCACAATAGTTTTCAAAGAACTAGTCATTTTTATAATTCCTAAGCCATGAAAGAGATATATTTATTCTACCAAAAAAAAAAGACACATTTGTATGTGCATCTATCTAGATGCTTATAATATTTGTGATATGAAAAAGATATATTTATTGTACCAAAGAAAGAGGCATTTTTATGAACATTTATCTAGAAGCTTATAATATTCGTATACATATTTCTAATCATCATGATTAGTTGGGGTTATGAATATACAACCTCTGTAGAATATATATATTTTCAAGGTACAAGAAGCACAAAAGTGCCCATTTATTTGGGTACCGCTATGATAGGGGTTAAGAAATTAGTTTATGGGTAATTTGAGAAATTAAAATTTTTTTTATCATGTTAAACACTAAAAAAATTATGAAAGAACAAATTGTTTGATTTGACGAAAAAGTTAACTTTTGCAAGTCCATTGAAACCACAAATGAGTTATGTATTGATTTTTAAACCACATGGAGGTTCTCTACAATTGCTTCAAATCACTGGGAGATTGAATGTAATTTCTCCAATATAATATCATAAAGTGATCCGACAAACTATGATTCACAAAGGTTATCAAATCATTAAATATCTGGAAAAAAAAAAAAAAAAAGGTCCACAAGTCGCAGTTTAATTAATATTTATTGTATTCTCACTCAGTTTTCTTTCACACCTTTTTATTTTTATTGACAAGTGGTGCAGTCTAATATAATTGCCCACTTCCTATAAGACTAGCCTTTTGAAAATTGAATATAGACCATGGACTTAAATTACTAAAGCATCCAATTAAAAGGAGAGAAATCCGGAGAAAAGTTATAATAAGTAGTTGGGCCGGATCTGATTATCCGAAAAATCAAAAGAACGAACTCCAATTGGGCCACGCCTTGGCCCAAATCATTAGAGTTTCTCAATTCAAATAGGCATTAAAAGCCATTTTGCTTATTAATTTTTAACAAAGTTAGAAGCCATCTCCCACATTTATTCGAAATAAAGGTAGTATAATATTTAAAATTTTATTAGATATTATGAATACTATTTTTAATTGAGTATTATGAATACTGTTTTCAATTTTGAACTAACTTAGAAGCCATTTCCCACATTTATTAGAAATAGAGGTAGTATAATATTTAAAATTTTATTCAATAATATGAATACTATTTGTAATTGAGTAAAAGACATTGACGCCCTTTTATATTATGAAAAAGATATTGACACCCCTCTATTTTTTAAAAAGACATTCACACCCCTCCCTCCCACCCCTAATATCATAAATTGACTATTTTGCCCATTAAAAGGTGACAACCATTAAAAATATATTTCTCATGTATTTTATGATTGCAAAATATCATCCCTTATCTAATCATGTTTTTTTTATTAAATAAAACAAATATTTTATTTAATAATTTGTATTCCATTAGAAAGAAGGTACAAATGATGATAATAAATTTTTGGGGAAATTGCACTTAACCTCCCTGTGATTTCACCTCATTGCAGAGAACCCCCCTGTAGTTTTAAAATTAGCACATAACCCCCCTATGGTTTCAATGGACTTGCAAAAGTTAACTTTTCCGTCAAATCTAACGGTTTATTCTTCCAAAAAAAGAAAAATTAGTGTTTAATAGAAAAAATAGACTTTAATTTCCTAAATTACCAAAAATTAACTCCTTACCTCAATCGCAATAGCTCTCAAAGAACTAGTTGTTTTTATAATTCTTAAGCCATAAAAATGATATATTTGTTGTACAAAAAAAGAGAGACATTTGTATGTGAATCTACCTAGATGCTTATAATATTCGTATACATGTTTCTAATCATCATGATTAGTTGGAATTATGAATATATAACCTCTATAGAATATATTTTTTCCAAGATACAAGAAGCATAAAAGTGTCAATTTATTTGGGTATTGCAACAATAGGGGTTAAGAAATTAGTTTATAAATAATTTTGGAAATTAAAGTCTTTTTATCGTATTAAACACTAAAAAATTTAAGAAAGAACAAACTGTTAGATTTAACGGAAAAGTTAACTTTTGCAAGTCCATTGAAACCACAGGGGGATTATGTGCTAATTTTCAAACCACAAGGGGGTTCCGTGCAACGAGGTGAAACCACAAGAAGGTTAAGTGCAATTTTTCCTAAATTTTTATTATAATTTTTACTCCATAAATCTATTAGAATGTGATAACTATCAAAAATGCATTTATCGTGTATTTTATAATTATAAAACACCATGTCTTTATACAATCGTGTTTTTTATTAAATAAAACATAAACTTTATTTAACAAAGTTACGAAAAATGAAAAAGAAAATTTCATAAATTTTTTCTAAAATTTTCTAACTTGTAAGGCACAAAATAGTCAATTTATAAGATTTTGGGAATGTGAATGCCTTTTCTAAAAACAAATTGTATGGGTGTTTTTTTTTTTTTTTTTTTTCATAAAGGGGGTGTCCATATTTTTATCCCTTTTAATTTTACATTTACATTTACATTTAATATGGAGAAAGTCTCGACTCCTCACCGAAATCACCAAGGAAAACAAGAGCCGAAGCCGTGGCTTGTGTGTAATCATGATGAATACCATTAATGTTTTAACAATAACACACAAATTCAAGTTTCACGTTACAATTTGAAGTGAATATAGCTAAACTACTTCGATCAACACTACCTAAATTTGAAAAGTTATGAAATTATAAAATTAAACAATCTTACCAAAAAAAAAAATCCTAATCATTCATTGAAAAAGAAAATAGTAAAGAGGGAATCTAAAAGTGGAGAAAGATTTAGCCAGAACTGTCCAATTCCACAAATTCAAAATATTTTCAGTTTTAGGTGATCATATCCACAGAAATAGCCAGAATTGTCCAATTCCACGAATTCAAAATATTTTCAGTTTTAGGTGATCATATCCAAACTCTTTAATATACATACGGTTATCATATATGAAACTTTTAACCCACCATTCCATAATTCTCCATTGTGCAATCTTCCTACAAAATTGGGTCGTTGGCGTCGCTTTTTGTCCCCTCAAGGGAAAATTGATTTTTCTATCAGATATGCACAAAATACATACCTTTGGGCTCTAATTGACCAAACCAATGAAGAGTTATCCCATTTCCGAGCCTATGGCTTAATTCCGAAGAGAGAAATCATTTTCGAGCCCATGGACCAATCTCTAAGAGATATTTGGGTCCCTTGGTCCTCCTTTTTCGAGCCCATGGCTCAATCCCTTAAAAGGAGAGGCCCATTTCTTCACTACACTGTCCTAGCAAAACATGGCATCATTTTAGGGTCTTTCCCATATAAACAAAACCTAAGGTTCTGTGAAAAGGGAAGCTTGCTTCTTCACAGAGACCACTTCTTAGGGGAGGGCACTTCTTCTAGGAGATCATTTTCTTCTACAAAAGAGGATGCACAAGTTGAGGGGAAAAGAGAGAGAGAGAGAGAGAGAGAAACTAGCTTCCTCTCCATCCTTTCATCATCAACAACCACCCAAAAGCTATCAATGGCTAGGTGAACTAAGCTCTAGTGATCCCGACGACTCCATGAGTCACAAAACTGCATGGATCTGATTTTCCAATGAAGATATGAAAGAAACCCTATAGATATAGCCCCTTTCGAGCCAAAAGGTTCATTTTCCTTCTTCTTCTTCCTTTACTGGTTCTAGATCTATGATCCTCTCTATTCATGGAGTCATCTACTCTATTAGCCCTTTGTCATGAGATTTTAATTGAAAGTGTTCGTTGTTAAGGCAGTGAATGTAAATAATTATCATTCAGTAGGATGTTATAAACCTAAAACCCCAAATTAAATAATGGACATATTTGTGCCTTCAATTTTTTCGCTGCTAACACGATTAAAGAGTTTTTGCATTCAAAGCAACATGCATGTGATTTGGGGACCATGTTGGCCCTCACCTGTGTGGACGTAATCTTTTGTCTCATTTTTTAATTTTTTTGAAATTCTTGATTGAATTATAATTATAATTCATGCACCGTATTTTATTACCACCAATCCAAACTGAAAAGTATCATTTTTTCATTTTGATTTTGTGTGTGAAAAGAGGGGGAAAAGAGAATAATGTTGTGGTATATTATTAGAACTCTCAAGCGTTGCCCAAGTCAGCATTAGAAATACCAAAATACCGTTAATGATAATAATATTAAACTATTAGCACTCTCTCAAGTTAAAGTTTATATAATTTTGTTTCGCTCGTTAGAGATATGGCCCACAAAAAACGCACCCTTAAATTTAAACTACACAATTTCCTGAAAAATATAAATTTGTCATTGATCTTCCACGACAGCAATCATTAGAAATTCCCTCGGCAAATATATACAAAGTATTCCACAAGTTCTTCACCAAAAATTATATAATCTTTTTATGATTTTATTATAAAATATTTTATATTCATACCATTATTCAAAATTTAATGTCTTTAGCATAAGTACCATAATCAATGAAAGATTCCAAAACCTCAAAATTTATGTTCGGGGTAGTTCGCTCAATAAGGTAGGATAAGGATCCCTTTCCAGTTGTCTCTCTTAGTTTATTTTGGGTCACTTTAACACATGTTAACCTTATGAATGAAAATAATGTATGAAATTAAATATGCATACCAATTTTCATGGTCCGGAAATGTGTCTCCAAAGCATTGAAAAGTGAACACAATTTTTAAAGTCTTGATTTCCGGAATTTTCAATGCAAACTAGGTCCTATATTTTAAAATCTCATAAAAATTAATATGTTTTTATATTTTTATATATTCATTTATTAGCACGATTAAAATTGGAGGAGAATATCATAAGATAAGTTTAAATGCCCACTATAAAATACTCAATCGGGCTCGTCTACATTTAGAGATGGAAATGCACTCCACACTTCAATGATGGAGAGTCACCATATGCACGGATAAATTCAGAACATTTATTCAAGTTTTAAAGTTATCATTTTTGTGCAAAATAAAACTTCTCAAAATATCATTGTTTGCAAAATGGTAAGTTCAAAACTTGAACAAATTGTTAGGATTTCTCCATGCACACACGGTGACTATCCTATCCCCTTATTGCGGTGTGTATTTCTCATTCTAAATGCATACAGATCCGATTAATAAAATACTGGCCAGTATGGGATTGGATCAGTTTCGTAATAAAGTGATGTAACCAAGTATGAACTCCAATGGGAAAAATGGTGCATTTAAAGGAAGTTTATCAAGAAGCCTCACCCACCTCATATCTCACTTCCTGTTAGGTATCCAAAGATGTTGGCCGCGCAATATCTTTATAGCAGTCGGCTTTTATGAAAATTTGTCTCATCTCTTTGTTGTGGTAGGTTAGAATTTTTTTGGTAACCATGAAGTAGGTCTGTGGAATGAACGAAATGGTCTTAACTCTAAAAAATGTTAGAAGTGGAATCTTTGGGGATAACATGTCATTAATTTTATGGGCAATTCATTCATATGGTGTACTAAAACTTATTTATAAGCTATTCTAAGCTACCTGTTTCGTATGAATTTGGGTATGTGCTCTTAATTTAAGGATTACTATGTGCAAAGCAATGCAATTTTGGTTATTAAAAAACAGAAATTTCGAGCATGTCCCACCCTTTCTTCCCATATGGTGGGACATGTTCAAATTTTTTTACTTTCTTTTCAAGGGAAAACATTTTATACCGTCGCATGTGCCTCAAGTATGCACATTGCTACCTTTATAGGACCCATGTGGATCCCAATCTACAACTTTGAAAGAGTATGAAAAAAATATCAGGGCTCATCATTGTTTATACAATTCGAGTTAGTGCATGTATCTCATTTAAACGATGAAAAACTCAAACCTGATCAAATTATTTAAATTTACTTAACTTTTTCACCGTTTAAATGATAGACATCATATAACACAAATTGTATAAAAATTGATGAGTCTTTATAGTTTTTCATGCTCCTTCAATTTATACAGTTGAAATTCTCAGATCGAGATCTATATAGGCCCCATAGGAGTGACGATATGCCAAAGTTAGGCAGATTATCAGTGTACACTCGTTATATAGGCCTAGAGGAGTGACAATATGCCAAAGTTAGGCAGATTATCATTTTTTAAATGCCAAAGCCACATCCTTCCTCCATAGCAACGGAAAAATTGAGTGTATACACACTCATCATATTCACTCTGTCTATAACAAATGGAGGTTATTATTCGCCTTTTGATCCTTGTTAAGTTCTCGTTTGTGCCATTTATTGTTGGCATTCTCTCTCGCGCGTGGTGCTTGTGCGCGCTGCCAAGGGATAGTGGTGAAGTACCCTAGAACAAAGCAATTAAAACAGATAATTTAGAAACTTGTGTGTGCCGTCGGTTGATTCCATTATTAGGTTTTCGAGTCATCCATTCTACATCACCAATAATGAAAATTTTAAACGATTTGAATTTGCATACCAATGGCATCGAGAAAAATATACTAACTTTTGGCTTAGGTAATGTATAAAACTTCATATTTAATTTATAAAACGACTTCAGATTTAAACTAGCTGTTAAAAATAAAATTAAAAAAAAGGAAAATTTAAAATTAAAATAAAAATAAAAGAGGGATCTATAACAATTAGTATTAATTAAAAGACAAGGGTAAAGCACGCTTTCACAAGTGGGCCTCCTCACTTTCTAGGAGTAGCGAGTTTCCTCTCGAAGCGAAAATGAAGTATAATTACCACAATGCCCTTATCAAGCTTATGTTCACCAATTTTATCATTTTCTCGAGGAAATATTTAAAACACTCTGTAATTACTGAAAAGGTCTTTGTAATTTTAATTTTTTTATTACAAGCCATGTACTTGTGAAAAAATTAAGTACTATAAGAAAAATATCATTAATAATTAAATAAATTACCAGTGGCATTTTAGATTTCTACCTTTAAAATTGTTATTTATATCATTTTAGATATTCTCCCTATAAAATTATTATTTAGTGTGAGTATTTTAATAATTTTTATTCGTTTGGGAGGGAGAATAAATCAACTTTCGATCTCTATCCTCATCATTAAAAATACAAGGTGATCAGTCACGTCAAGGTTTGGGAGCCTCATGTTCGGTGGAGAGTGTAGTTGGTGGATCCACCTTCTTTAGAATTAATAAGCCTACGTAAAGTTAAAATGCATCCTAAATCTATAATTTTTAACTACACAAATTAAAAGAAAATAAAAAAATTAAAAGATTTACAAATTTAAAGACAGCTGGATAGAATGTAAAATCTTTACTTATAGGAAGACAATAGTGATTCAATCCATGAACTCATTATTTATGAGGTGTTAGATTTCAATAAATTTATATTATAAGTGTCGATCTCATACACATTGTATAAAGATTATAATTATTTAATTTTATAGATTCATAACTTTTTAAATTTTGAGACTCCAAATCCTATACGTCATGTCCATAAACCTTACTATAGACAAGGGTCTACTAAGAAAAATCCCAAATCAGAGGGGATCTAATGAGAAAACCTTCAACCAAAAGCGGTCTTGTAAGAAAAATTTTCAGGGAAAAAAAAAAACACACACACACACTATCCACCACGTGTCTGTTATTGCTGTCAATTCCATATTATTTCTGTGACAATGCATACCATGTTTCTACTCCCTATGATTTAGGATATATTTAGGTGAAGCACTTGAATGTTATCTTTTAAGCAGAAGTGGTCTATTAAAACCAATTTAAAAGTTAAGAGGGATCTAATTAGGAAAATTAAATGACAAGGGTCTTCTTAAAAATGATTCAAATTGTATGGGATCTTTTAAATATTTCCCCTTATTGTTATAATTCGGCTATCCCTTTTTAAATAAAGCCAAATTGCATTTCTCAGCTCGACCTTTGCCAAAAGTTATGGATCTAGCTTAAATTTTAATATTATATTATTATATTTCAAATTTTTAAAAATGTTGCAATTCTAGCCTAAGACTAAGTGTGATTTGCCTCTGTTAGTGGATCATTCTTCCCCAAATTTTTAGGGTTTCTCCTATCCTTGAATTCCTCTACCCCAATTTCCCGAAAAGAATTCTTTTATCACTATATATCTTCTTCTCCAAATTTAACATAATACATTTGTTTGTTTTTCTATTGAACCTAATAGAAGTTGGAATGTCTCAATTTTTTATCGTCTCCCCAACAAAATTAATGATTTTTAACTAATGGCAATGATTTGCCTTTGTTAATGAAGTTGGTATTGCTACTTGGTATCAAAAATGAATGAGGGGAAAAGTTGTTGCAAATCACCCCAAAGCTTATGAATTAAAAATAGTGCACTTCCTAAGATGACTATAGTTACGATTTCTATACTTTTTTTTTCCTCAACTGAAGAATATGGGAGGAACTCTATAAATTTCTCAAACACGTTAAATTTGGAAAATGACACCGGTACGAGTGAGAAAAATCCTATAGATTTGAGGAACATTGAGAAAAATGAATTGAGGGGCCTAACATTTCGGGAGATAATAGGTGATCCATTGGCGTAGGCAAGTTACAATTAATCTTAGGTTAGAATTTTACTTTAAAAGAATTGAAATATAATCTTCTAGTGTTAAAGTTTGGCAAATTCCGACACTAGAAGCAAAGGTCGGGCTAAAAAAAAAAATACAATTCAGCCTTAAATAAAGTATAAAATTTTCCATCTCCTACAGCTATGAGACATAAGAAGCTTTAGTAACATAAAATATTATAATCCGGTTTGATTTTCAATAGAATGGGCGGATGAATCTAGGTTATGAATCCTTTTTTGAGGTTATGCATGTGTAATATATTATTGTTTATTCCAAGCTCAAGTGAAACCCGCCCCCCACCCCCCAAAAAAAATCGCATTGTTTAATGAATAATTCCCAAGAAATCAGCAAACTGATAAACAATTTCGTTTATTTGGTGTTTGGCTTACGAATTTAAGAGTCCACAAATTTATGAATCGAACATCTTTAATCATTTATTATAAAAAAAATTTAGAGAAAGAAATTAAAAATAGAAAAAATAAATTATTAAAATTGATTAAATTCATAAATTTATTAATTTTTGAAATTCAAACAATCCATATACGGTCTCATTTTTTATTAGTAGATTAGTATTTTTCTTTTTAACTCTCAAGAATGGGTCATCGGTATAAGAATCTAAAGTTTGTGAATAATTTTAAAAACACAGAAAATTTTATTTTAAAATTAAAAAAAATTTTATGACATAAATTCATAAGAGCACTTATTATCATTTGCTATATAAATTTTTTAGTAATTTTATCTTGAAATCTTTAGCATGCATAGAATTATTCTAATTTAGCGAAAAGGAAAAAAAGGCAAAAAAAAAAAAAAAAAAAAAGCACAGTTTTGGTGCAATTTGGGAAACGCACATTTGAAGAACCAATTCCATCAAATATTATTGCCAGGTCACCTCGCCGCCGAACCGTCCGTGTCGTGGCGCAGTTCAAAGATAAGCCAAGCGTCGTCAGTGCACCCCTCCTCTTTTTTCCTTTTTTTTTTTTTTTCTTTTTCCTATTTTATTTTTATTCTTGTTGAAGTTCCACAAAAACCAGGGGGAGTCGCGCTATTTTACGGATAGAACGAGAGAGCGGACGCGGGCCTAATCCGTCTTTTTGCCAAACCCAGTGGCGTTTCGGGTATTTAACGGAAACAATAGGGGCATTTTTTTAATCTTTCGCTCTCTCCCTCTCTCTCACTTTAAAAACCCTCAAATCCCTAATCTCATCGTCTCTCTCTCTCTCTCTCTCTCTCTCTCTCTCTCTCTCTCTTTCGTCCCTGTCTCCCCCAATCCCTTCCCCCTCTCTCTCTCTCTCTCTCTCTCTCTCTCGGCAGAAACCGTAACCCTCAGCCTCATCAGCGGCGGCGACGCCCTCTCAACCACCGTCCATACGCTTAGATCCGGTTGCGTTGTCGGATTCCCCCGAGCCCTTCAGATCGGATTCCCTCATTCACACCCTTTTCTCTCCCCTCTCTCTCCTCCCGCACGCATTTTTCTATTTTTTTTTTATTGCTTTCGGGGTAAAGAATTCTGTCGTGGGATTACATTCTTACCCTTGTTTTCTCTGACATTTACCAACCAACCACTTTCTAACCGGCCCAGCTGGTCCCCCATTCTGTCTCTTTTTTCGTGTTCCCGATTTTGCCCCGCTGGTTCTTTGTCGGTTTTGCCCTTAAATGTGAGTGGATTTGACAATCTTGTGTGGGGGTGAGTGCTGACGTGGAATGCTTTAGGAGGAGGAGGGTGGGGGATCGGACGGTCAGGATGAGTTCTCAACCCCGTCGAGTCTTGACGCCGCCGAGTGCGTCAAGGAAGCGGAAGGAGACGGCGGCTTTCTACGCCGTTAACAGACCGTCGCCACCGCCTCCGCCGGCTTCGAACCGGCTCCTAGCCGGCTACATGGCTCACGAGTACCTCACCAAGGGCACCCTCTTCGGCGAGAGATGGGACCCGGCCCGAGCCGAGGCCGTGCCCCCGTCGGCTCACGCGGCGGGGTCGAGGAAACCAGCGCCGAGCCACCTCCATTCCCACGTCCCGGAGCCTAGTCCCGTGGGGCCGCCGGCGAAGGGGAGGCCGCACCGCAGCTACGCTGAGGTGGCGAGCCTCTTGAAGAATGATGGGGCCTACATCCCGGGGATTGTGAACCCTACGCAGCTCGCCCGGTGGATTCAGATGTGATGAGGACGTGGCGCGCTCGGATTGGGCTCCCCTCCTTCGGCCCACTTTAGAGAATGTGGAGACCTCTGCAGAGGATAACATTTTTCCCCTGATCTTGCACGCCAGGTGGTGGTGAGTCCGACGAGGCCAAATGAAATAGGCTTCCGATCTTAATTCTGCAGAAGTCTTTCATACGTCCGGTGATGATTTCCCTCCTTGTGTTCTTTCTTCCTTTCTTCTTTTTTCTTCTTAGCTGTATCTGTAATCCGTCTGCGTCGTTGTTGTTGTTGCTGTAGTTTTTGCGTTAACTTTTAGAGAGTATATAGCAATATGCATGTAATGATTTGAGGTGAGGCCCCTGGGGGAAGTAATCCTTGAGAGGATAAACCCATTTGGCCATTACTGCGTTTTGTTGACACTACATTATTAGTACAGGCAAGAGTTTTCACAGTTGGGGCATGAACTCAGATACATTCTGTTACAGAATGTTTCCCTCGGTTCATAACATCACCCGTCGTAGCTGTGGGATCATATTGGGTGATATACGATCCAGCAGATTGTATCTGAGTTGGATGATGCAACGGCATTCCTTTGCCTTGAGATCATATTGGATGACATATGATCCCACAGATTGTTGGGTAATGGAATGGCCATTCCTTATCATTTCTATTCCTATTTTCATGCATTTGTCATTTCATTACTAAAATTAGAGGTATCAATTTTCATATGATTTAGTGAATAAACCCCTTATTCTTGTTTCTAAATATAAAAAATAATAATAAATAGTTTTAGATCTCTGAGTGATTTGCAATATGAAGAATCTAATATATAATTAAATTGTATGAAATTTGTCAAGTATTCTTGTTCTCTCAAGCTCATTCAATCCATAAACATTAGCTCATATATGGTCACCATTCGTACATAGTATCCTACATGGTGTATTGCATGAGTGCTTAAATTGTGATTCAATGATTTATGTATAGAGAAAAGAAAGGCCGGTAATCCGACTGAAAAGACAAACATGTTTTTAGAACTTCTTTATTTTTTATGCTTTTCTTTAAGGAGATGAACTTTGAAAAGGTGGTAGTATGTGGGGGACTGGTCCGACGGACTAACCTCCCCTTTCTCATATGTATATAACAGACCTTTAGTTTGTTGCTAAGTTTTGAGATCATGGGAATAATTGTTTGTGGAATAGTTCAGCATCCTTGACCTTTTTTTTTTCCTTAGAACTTCCATGAACATGATAATTTGTCCCGATTTTCTTGAAGCCTTTTGTTGTGATCTATATATGTTTTAAGTTTTAAATTCGCACATTATTAATCTATTAGTTACCAAAATTTAAGTCATCCTGCACTGGTATTAATGATTTAATATATAATACGACATAAGGAGTTTTTATAAAATTTCATAAAATCCTTGTTTTACAAAAGGAGTTACAACTGTTATTTGAGCTTTATTCTGGAAATTTTAACCGTACAAATTGAAAAAACATGAACGCCTGTCAATTTTTATGCCATTTTTCTTAGCGCACGCATATCATCAAAATGGTGAAAAATTAAAATATATATTGTGGTTTAAATAATATATCCTGATGTTTCACCATTTTGACGATTACCTTATGTTTCATCAAACTTTATGAAACTTGATTCTCTCTTTTTTTTTTTTTTTTTTGTTGTTCATACATTTAGAATTTTTAGATTAATGCTCAAATCATTCATGGATACCTTATCTATGAAATTTAATAGACTTTTTGATACAGAAAGACTAGCTTATTTCGGGTGTATCTTAGCTATACTAATAACCAATCACCATGGTTTTGTCTTCTTCTTCTTCTTTTTTCTTTCTTTTTTTGTTTCCTTCATGTTTTGTGGTTTTATTTTAATTTTTGAGGCATGTGAGAATATTAATTTGGGAGTCTATGAGTATAATTATCTTTGTAATGGTGGTAACATGTGAGACACTTAATTGCAGGCTTTGTCTTTCGCGTGCGCTATATTAATGGATTATTTTATTAATTAGGTTCTTGTTGAACATGATTTAGATTTTTTTATTTTGGGGTTTCGCTGGAATTGGTTTTGTTGATTCCTTTTACGCTGGAACTTACCTTTATGGGCAATTAGAATTTTTATACCTGCGGAGTGAAAGCATATGAAAACATACGATGATCAATTAATTTTTATTTAGTATGGTGATGTATAGAGCCATCACTTATTGACGAAAGATCAAGAGATTTGAACTGTTATCGTTATTTTGAATTTTTCATCATTTAGATGATATAGGTGTTTTGATACAAATTATATAAAAACTGGCTAGTCCTCATATATTTTCATATTCTCTCGATCTGTATTCTAGCACCGCCCGAACTACACAAGTGGGAAATAGTCGAGCTCTAACCAGAAAAGAACTGACTTGGCTTCTTGAACTGGTTTTTAGGTAAATTAGTGGATACTATAAGGTTATGAACAGCGAAAATTGAACCTGACTCATCTCTGAACAAGCTCAACTTTCCTCTTTTTATTATTAAGCTAAAGTGGAATCTAATTATGTATTGAATATAAAAAATGTTTTCTAAAGTGATCGTTTTTATGTTTTATACGGTGCCTTACAAACATTATGCAGTGCCCTAGTATATCAAAAGCCTAGCCAAATTAAACCTTGTCTTTATAGGAGCGTAGGTGGGAGGCTCCTAATTAATGTGATGTACAATAATAATACTAATAGAAATCTTTTTTGGATGCATGTTTGTTTGCTTCCTATATAGATCACGAGGCATTATTTTATTTGCATCTCAATCATTATTATTATTATTATTTGAACTTTCATAGGTAATTTGAGTAAGAATTTCCATATTTGTACCCATTAGGACACGCCAGTTATGAATTTGACCTTAACCAAATTTCCCTGCCACAATTTTGTTCCTTCTTCTTGTTTTTGCTTTACAAGTGTGAACAAAATATATTAATTTTTTTTTGCGCATAAAAAAATAATATAATGTATATTGTTTACATGTTTAAAAGTTCTACTCCTAACCTATTAAATCATAAAAGAGGTTCCATTTAAACAGTGAAAGTTAAAATTCAATTCGATCGACGATTAGTCAAAAGTAAAAGTTTCGTAAACTTTGATTATTAAATGAAACCTTATCCATCATCAAATAAGGCATAAATTTTAGCATCCAGTAAATTATTATTAAATTTTTTAATAAAACAATTTGAATTGTTTTTTTTTTCAATGTCATTTGGGCCCTACACCCGGTGCTTATAAGGAAAATAATTCTACTTATTTATCTTTTATATCTCTCCCATACAAAAATGTAATATGCCAGTTTTGGTCAAGCGACAATAAATAAATCACTTAAATTTTGTCGTATCTTCATTTTCGATATAAAATGTGTATAACTAAAATTGCTCCATAAGAAAAGTTGGCTATCTGACTATTTTAAAATTTTTCCTTTATTCACATTACTTAGGTTGGACTTATATCGATTAGTTCAAATCTTTTATTTATTCTTCATAACGGGGTACTCACCCATCCTCTGATGTGGTTGAACCCTCTTTTATTGGGTGCTGTCCGCAGAGTGGCTGTCCCACGTGCTTGCGGACTGGTTTGTAGGCTTTCCCCAACCTGTTTCGGCATTGCAGCCTCCTTTACCAAAAAAAATTAATAATAAAAAAAAACAAAAAGAGGAAGAAGAAGAGAGATCATACTTTTAACTTGATTCGAATCTCGTGCCATGAATGAATCATTTAATTATCAATAAGTATAAGTTCAACATATATAATTAAAGTGATAAAATTTTGTATACATAATTTAATGAAAAGAAAATTTCTGGTTTGAAATTTATAGTACATAAAACTCATAGAGTTTAAACATGGTCCAGAAGTCGATGAATCTTAATATAAATTTTTATAAAGTAAAATTCATGAATTCAAATTGATGCTTAAGTAATTTGTTACCATATGCTAGCATGAATATTCACAAAAATGGGGGTGTAATACATCCAACTAGATGCGTGTTTTAAATTTTGAAAAAAAAATTGAAAATTAAAACGATATCTAAAATTATTCGATATGGGTCTTAAATTGAAGAGTACAGAAAAACGAAACCAAAAAAAAAAATAACTTAATTATATATGTTGTCATATGTCCTTACAAACTATATATTAGTGATGACATATAAGTAATCAAAAGATATAAATATTGAAAATATGTCAACCTTTTTTTGTACCAGTTTTTGTCGATGCGTTCTCACTTATGTGTCTGCTATGGGCATCCATCTACAACTTTTTATATATCATCAACATGCTCTGGACTCTTGGTTTGATTGTAGATTGTTTGTCATACCTTACAATTCATTCTAAAACAATCATTTCAACGAGAAAACAATACTTTTTTAAATGTTGATGTCTTTTTTTTAGCTGAAGTTGATTTATTTTTTAGGATTTTTTTATTATAATTTAATTTCTTTGTTACTTTTGTTATGTTTTCAACTTATGTTTATTTTTGTAATTTTTTTTATTTTTATACCACTTTTACATTTTGTGTCTTTTTCATTATCTAATTTAGGTCTGAGGTTGAATTATGATGATTGGTACGAGTTCGAGAAGTAATTTTACTTTGAATTTTTTCCACCAATAAGTATGTTCCTATATATGGGAAGAAAGTGAAGCAGCAACATGGCCATCAATTAGTAAACTAAAATGAAAGCATAAGCGCAACAAATAAACGTGGATAGATTAGTCTTGAGAGCATGTTGATTTTTCTTTTCCTATGGTTCCCAATATAGGCCATAAATTAGTAGAAATCTCAATTAAAAAATATAAAGAATTGTATGAATCTGGAAATTACTAAAAAAAAATTAGGTAGAAAACAACTCTTTGCCATCCAAAAAATGGAGAGAATGAAAGAGATGGAGATCATTTTCGGTTTATATGAAAGCCAGGATTTTCTCTTCGAATTTGTAGTCGAAACGACCATGTTTTGGATGATAAAATGATTGCAATTGAAGGGACAAGGTTTTGAGAGGGAAAAGGTTGTTGTTGAAACTTGGTGGCTTTTCATTGGATTGGTATTTGAAGAAGTTAGATCTTTAAGGATACAAATTTAATTTGGTAATTGAAGAATTAGGGTTTAGAGGTGTTATGAAGTGAAGCGATTTAGGGAGAAAGAAAGGGTTCCATTCAACTGGCTTAGGTTTAGGAGATTTCACCCAAATTATGAGCGAATGCTACATGTCATAATTATGCATTTATTTTCATTTATTATATATTAGCAATTTAGGAAGGAATAAAAGGTTTCATTCGAGTAACTTAGGTTTAGGAGATTTCACTCAAATCATAAGTGAAAGCCATGTGTCATAATTATTCTTTTATTTTTACATATTATATAATAAATGTGTGTGTCTATATACATAACTATCTCCCAAACTATTGAATTATGATTAGAATTTTATTTATTGCTTTGTAACTATCGAGGTGGATTTATTTATTTATTTTTTTTCATAAAATATGTTACGAGAACGTAATTATGGTTATTGTAATGCTAGACTTAACCCAAAAAAAAAAAAAACCCAATAAAATCCCATTGAAACATAGCGAGTCCCACCTCCACACGTGTAGAACTCTCATGTATGAATGGCCAGTAAGATCAGGCCAGAAACCCTCATTTTTTGGAAGCCCAGCATTTTTCATACGATCGTTGGCCGGATAAGCAAGCGGTGGAAAGTACGCAAGATGACAATCATTGCAGGAAACATCGTCTGTCAAATCATTACTCCTATTTTCAAATATGTTTAATTTTCTAATGGTTGAATGTGAGGTCTGCTACACCGGTGGGGCATATCGGTGGAAGATATCAAACTAGAACCTAATAAATGATACTAATAATAACAACAAATATCATCACATCTCCGACACATTGACATCTCATAATATTTTATGATATTTTTCATTTTAAATTAATAATAATAATAATTAATATCATATTATTGTTATTCTTGTGAGATATCATTCCAATATATTTTTAAAATATTAAATAAAATGAAATTAAATTAACTATAAGTATAGTAAAAATAAATTGAGTTATGCGAGTAATTGAGTCACCCCTAAAATGACATCATTTTGATAAAAAAGCTATAGCCATTTGATAGTTTTTTGTTCAAAACATTGCAACTTTTTTTTTAATCAAAACAACATCATTTTCGGGACCTCAATTCCTTACCCAGGAACTAAGGCTCGATTTGCTCACTTTTTTCAAATAAATATGATTCAATTAACTTCAAAAAATATTTTTTTATTGTTATTATTTTGAATGAATTATTTTTGTTGAGGGCTCCACAAACTTGGGAATACTTGTAATTAACATTGATTAAGAGAACAAAAAGACAATTAAGAATTGTAAGTCACATGGATGATTGAATTGTCCTATTCGATAATATTCGTAGTCAATTTTTATCACTTCAAATGTTAGTGATTTAATTGTCTATTATTAACGAAAATAATAATGAAGTGTACTGAAGTCTTCAACATAATGTTACTTCTTCTAAGAATTGAATGTGGTGGTAGGTGGACCTAATGCGTAGCATCTACTCCTTACCTTAGAAGAACCAATTTTCATGAAATATTAAACTTACAGATTAAAAGATCATCGGAGAATAAGTTTTGAGTCATTTTATGATGTATAGACCCTTCATCTTTAGTTTAAAAGCCACAGAACCCTACAACTACTAATCTGAACAATTAAGACTTTCATGTTATAAAATGACACGAAACATTCCACAGATAATTCCAGGCTCCCCCATCTAAACCAACATAAATAATTTTCAGATGGGGAAGGCCCAATGGGCCGAACCAAAAGCAAAAAAGCCCCGTTGTGTCGAGCCCTTTACAGATTACTTGGGGGAGGCCCAATGGGCCTGAAACAATTATCGGTAAAATTTATGGAGAAGTACACCGATCCGGTCCACCTTGAAGTCTCGACAAAATCCCAATATCATCCATAGAGTTTGAATTGTTACACTTTACCCCATAATATTTAGCACATACTAAGTGTGCTCCTTATTAGTAATCTCTCATTGATTTGTACGACTTTCGTCTCCCCAGTTGATCTACAAAGGACTGGGAGGAAAATAAAGAAAATGAGGTGGGGAAGATCACGAGGAGCGAGAGATAGGGATGACCCTGAGTTGTAAAAATTAATGAAAATTCATTAATAACTGGCGGCAAGAGGTATGTTGATCAAAATTTCAAAGTTTAGGGGGGATAATGCAACAATCAAAACTATAAGAGGAATATCGGAATTTTCTTTCCGGGGAAGATGAGCTTTCCAAAGAGACTTTGAGAGTGCCCTAACTTAGGTTTAATTCCTTCATGAAAAACTCAATTTCAGATGCCATGTGATATACATAATATAGGCTCAATTCAAGCACCAATGAGAGGAACTCAGCGCAGCAGTTCATTTGCTGTTACATTATTCTCATGTAATGCTTTTACACTGTCATATTTTAATGAACCAATGAATGTTCTTCTTTATGATGCCTGTTTCATTTATTTTTTGTTTAGTAATTTTTCTTTTATTTGGCTGCGCATAAGCTTCTCATGTCATTGACCATTTTAGTAATCAACTTCATTTTTGCCTCTTTGATTGGCTAGGTTGTTTTTTTGCACAGAGCTTTTACTTATTATGACATTTTGGGTAGAATTTTATTTTCTATTTTTGGATGACCAAAAGGCCCATGAATCATGTGTTCTACAGACTTTGAATCTGATCGTGCTTGGAGTGCATTTATTCCAAAAGGACGATCTGTATTGCTTTTGCAATTTCTTCTAGAAAGTGTTGATTTCTCTAGCAAAATCATTACAACATTCTTAGTAGGTGTTTGCATACGCCCATCTTAACAATTACAATTTTGACATTTTATTTTCTCGTTAATCCTTGTGTGAGAAATTACTTAAAGCATTATACCCCAGATATCAAGTTTAGAACACTCGCACGTTGCCACCCTCTACTTTATTATATATGGAATATATCAAGGGTTTCTAAGTTAATGGGTCTGGACTCATAAAACTCGTTTAACCCAATTCATATAGCATACATTAAAATATATATAGTAGGATGTAAAATGACCACTTTTCTTTCCTCGGTGAATTAGGTGGATGACACTCCTTTCCTGTGAACCATCCCGCATGCAAGTCCTAAATCAATTTGCGGGTTCTAAAGAACCGGACAAAATATATATGTTTCCACTATTAGATATGTGGGGGAAAAAATAGTGGTGCAGATATGTCCCAGGGACCTTGCTGACGTTTACGCCATGACTAAATCTAGATCATATGGCTCTATGATATTTCTCCCACCTATGCCACTTGCTCATGGCGTGTTCTATGCAAAGAGAAAGCTATAATTTTGTGTGGAAGGTATGCTCTATGAAGTTCCTTTCAGAATTATGAACTACACATCATGTATAAGATATACGACGCCGTTGACCCTCTTGATGCTGAGACTATTTTCCTGTTTGAATATGGAAACCCAGGTTAGCTGAACCTTGTTGTGATGTCGTTCCTTTGGTGCCTATACTGTGATATCCTTAATGGGTAATCTAGTGGTCTTTACTTTAAGCACGCCAATCATTGTTTTATTGAACTATGGCTTCACAAATTATAAAAGTTCTTCACTTGCGGGTAAGATCAGTGTCCATACGTTTGCAATCAATATTATTATTTATATTCTAATCCTAAGCAGGACACAATTTCCCCATTTTGAAGTGCTAAGAACTGTGAGTTTTTGATACACCCACCAATATATATATATATATACACACACACAGGTAAAGTCTCTATCAGTTCTCTAAGGTCTCCACCCATTAAACAATATGCAGTGAGTGGCCATAGTGTTTGCTCATTAACTTCAGCAAATCAGTGCATTTTAGTGTTCTCCACTCAAATGTGAGGCCTCTGTGAGTCCTCCTCTTTTAATTATTATTATTATTTTTTTCCTAGTCAAATCCAAATAAAATTTTTCTGCCATTATGATGGTTTCAGTATCAATGTATGGATTTCCACTCACTGCTGCATAGGAATTTACTGGGCATGACTCTGTCCAACAACTCTGCCATCAGATATGCAGCTTTCTTCTTAAGGATCGATCCCCTTAAAAGTTACACGGTGCACTAGGCATGGGAATTTTGACACTTCTGACACCCTACAGACCATGCAAATATGACACCTAAGCGAGAACACAATAATAATCCAAGGGATTTTTTTTTTTGAGGGTTGAATCTATTATGTAGTTACATTTGGTTATCATGGATTTGATTAGATAGCAAAGATCTCCAACATGGTTGGACAAGTTGAGATTATAAAGAATACATGGAATTTGGCATTTGGTTCTTTCATGCACTGTAGTAATGATATCATTTGAACTGTTCTCCATGAACTGTTGTCTCCATTTGTTTTTGATAATTAACTTTGTAGACCTTACGAAGGCAGTGGGAGCCTCTGATGATCTCATGATGTTGGTTAGTGACAAGTAGAGGAAGTTTAGTTGCAGCTTATCTCCTGTCCCACTATGTGAACACCTATTCATGACAGGTGAGGTATAAACATCTTTTGTTGCCTCCTTGTATATATATATATATAGATCATTCATTATTACTTTTTGACTCTATCCAGGCTCCTCCACCATGTGTTAAATTCCCCCAACAGCATTTTGAATCTAATTCCATAATCTGTAACAATGCCACACTCATATATTACATACACTTTGAATCGAATTCTCCATAGAAGACTATTTCTAGCTTATTTTTGTGACTGTTCTACCTCTCAGCTTCAAATATTCCACCTTGAGTTTGGGCATCTTAAGCATGTTTCCCTCCCAGCCGGAGCCTCTATGGGGCAGTTTGATTCGCCAAATCTTATATTCCCCATCAGCATCACATTCTCCGACATGTGATTGCCCGAATATAAAATTCTTGTATTTGGAACACGTAGTTGAATTTTCCGGAATGTATAACATTATTATGTTTGGTATGAACAACTAGACTTCAAGAATATAACATTTTCATGAAAACTTTTCTTTTAATACCCTTTCATTGAAAAAATAATTATATTCATAACTTAAAATATTACACAACAGAAAATATTTATTTTGAAGGCTAACACTATGTATAAAACTTTAGTTTATTTTTCCTCGTAAAGAACAAGAAATTTAATTCAAACATGTGCTACTAAAGCGTAGTTATATAAGTTATATAAGCTAAGTACCTCAGTGAGAATTTCATCTATTTCTTCATTTATAAGAGTAGCTTGGACTTTCTATCGTGTATGCATATTCCATCATATTCAAAATTCCACATTCCCATCTCTCGACTCGGAAATGTTAAGTCCCTATTTTCTTAGAATGAGACGTTCCATAAATCTCATGATACTTTCAGAGTCAGAGTGCCTAAAAAGAACTAGGCCAGGTATGTTTAGGCTAGGAGCATGATTCCGCGTCACTCTTTTCTGCTTTGGACTATGGCTAGACATGGATTGGTTACTCAGAAGCCGTTGATATCCACGAGCCGTATATTTGGGGTTGTTTGTGTTTTTTGTGGTGAGTGTCTGGTCTCGTAGGATCATTTGTTCTTTAATTGTAGCATTTCTAGTGACTTTGCACAATTCTAGGCTGGGCTTTGTAATGTTCATTGGAACAATAAGAAATGGAATCATATGTTTGAGTGGCTCGCGTGGCTCCTGGGTGTGACCCTGGGGTGCCTAATTCTTTGGGTATCTTTTGGAGCGATGTGTTATATTCTTTGGATGATGAGAAATGATGCTATCTTTCAACATAAAGCCTTAAATATGAAAGTTGGTGCACGACAAGGCATGCTCTTTAGGTTCATTTCAACCCTCCTCTGAAAACCGATGGCTCTAAGGTTCACTGGGGCATCCACACCTCTCTCCTAGTATAGCTAGTGTTTGGGGGAGGCTCTTGTATGGTTTGGCCCCTTTTCTTTCGTTACACTTTTGAGTGACACCTTGGTGGTGTGAGTAGTTTGGGTGCTTTCCATTATTTGTGGCTTTTGTTTATGTGGCCGTGTTGGCTTAGTTGCGTCGTTTGTACTTTTGTATTTTTCTTGGCTCCAGCCTCTTGTTCTTCTTCTTTTGGTTGGTTAATATATTTTAATTTATTAAAAAATATTATAGGTTCGTTGCTATTATGGTAGCGAGAAATGGTTTTTATTCCTATCAAAATAATAGCGATAGACTCTTAGTCACTATAATAATTTTTTATGATTATTGAAATATAACCTCTAAATAGTGAGAACATTTAGCCATGGTTTAAGTTCCATTGCTATTACTGATTAATAGCGGCAGAATAATTTTTTGTGGCAAAAAGGTAGGTTTAATAGCAACTGAAATATTCATGGCTATAACTAACAATTCCGCTGCGATAGCATCATTCGCCAATGGATCTTTAGCAACGTAATATTAGTTGCTGTAAAGGTCTAGCAACGAACTTTTAGGGATGGGTTGAAAATTTTGTTCCCAGTAATCGCGATGAGATTTTATGACATTAGGGGACGGTCACTTCTCTCGTTGGTAATCACTTTATAGCAACAAAAGTGTGTTCCGTTGCTAAAAAATCTTTTAGCGACAAGACTATTAACCACAACTTTTAGCAATCGAAAGCCATCACTTTATAGCAAAGGAATTGTGGTCCGTTGCTAAAAAAGCTTTTAGCAACAAGACTATTAACCACAGACTTTTAGCAACAGAAGGTCATCGCAATAGAGTATTTACAATGGAAATGACCTTTGTAGAAATGGATTATTGCAAAGATTTCTTGTAGTGTATATGTATATATCTATTTCTATTTCTCTAAAATTGTTAGAAATCAATTATTATATGTCGGAGGGAAATGCTCCATTGCTTAAAGTGGCCCCTTTAATAGACACGTATAGGGACGTGACATGTTGTCCAATTGATTATTTGGAGAAAAGAATGGTTCTCATGTTTGAATAAGCATCCCTACAGATGTCTATCTGCACAACATACATGAATCAGTCAAAAGAAAATGGCATGGGAAAGTCATTTCTCCCCCAACCCAAAAAATGAAAAAAAAAAAAAAAAGGAAAAAGAAACCTTAATCACAGGATACCATCATTATTTGGTAACATAAAAATTAAATGGAATAATTATTCCCTTACGGTTACCAATCCGTCATATAAGGGAATTATTATTCCATTCTTATTTATATTCCTATTCCCTTGTATATACAGATGCTCATTGCCATTTCCGTTTCATTTTTATCATCTACACGTAACCTTAATGCTTTTACTAATCTCGTCCACTCATTCCAACCATAGCTCGTGAAACTACGAGCCTAATCGAATTTGTTTTGGTTCCAAAAGTTTTGACGAATTCATGTTCTCATCAGGCCAATTTGAATGAACAGAAAACATAAATAGATTTGGAGTATAGGATTCATATACATAAGGAGACAATATTAGTGTAATGTATGGTAACTTAATCATGGAATTCACGATTGGCATGCATGCTTTCGACCCTAATGAGCTGGACTTGATAGATATGACACAAATTATGGGGAAAAGGGGAAAAGATAGAACTTTACAGAGACGATCCGTAATAAAATTTGCATCCCAAAGCTTCAAATGTGCTAATGTACCAACCCACTTAGGCGCCATTTGGGTGCCCACGCATGGAAAGTATGTTTGGCCGGAAAATATTTTCCGAACAAATTTAGATATTTGGCACAAATTCAAAATATACTTTTTGACGGAAAAAGGGAGAAAAAAAAAAAAACCATGCTAAAAGTACTTTAGTGACCCAAAAAATAACTTTTTCCGAAAAGCACTTTGCACGAGTTAACCATTTACTACCCAAATATGCAAGCACATGTTCCTGTCAATCGCACGTGCAACAAATGCTATTTTTCTACATCATTCAGAAAAATAATAATAATAACGAGTTCATGGTTTAAGTATTTTAACATATAAAACTTCAACGGGAATGGTTGTCTAGTCACCAACACAGAATAGAAATTAAAAGACTGCTAATGGTGCAACGGATGTCCATTAGAATTTTTAAGTATGAACAAAATAATAATTAAGTGTGGGTGAATGGAAAGGTGATACAGAAAATGGCTGCTCCAGAATGGTTCATAAATTATTATCAATTTCTTCAGTGGTGAGGAGTGGACACTCATGGGGAGTGCATTCACATGCTTAGACCACTTCTTTTAGTTTTTTCCCCTAAAAAAATTATTTAAATGAAGGGAGGTTTCAACTCCTACACAGAGGAGTTGCGAGCGCCATAGGACTTTTGATAATAGCAGGTCTTTAGTTCTATTTCGAGTCCACAATTTAATCATTATTTACAATGAAAATAAAAATTTTTTTAAAAAAAGCAATAAGAAGGACGAGCTTGAACCTGAGACTCACAATAGTGCTCCAAAAGAAAAATGTGAATCTTTGAGTAAGTCCAACAAATTTTGATGCCTATAAGAGTCAAATTATGACTCCATCTCCATCATGCGCCAAATGGTCTATAATTAATTAGTGTGTTTATAATATATATATATCAAGCATTTTGAAAGATGCATCACTTTATAAAACAAGAATTATCTTTTTATATTTTTATTATGTACGTGGTTTATGGCTACATTTATTAAAATAATAAATCTAGTGATGAATTATGTTCGATTGCCTAATCCCCAATCATAATCTGATTAATAATATGAAGAGGATAAGTACTTTCTACTAATCCAACAGTTAGGGGAATATAAGACTTCTGAGAATCCAATTGAGTGATTGGATTCAAGTAATGAAAGTATCATCCTACAATTATTGTAAAAGAAAAAAAAAAAGAAAAAGCACTTAGGAACACAAAGTAGTGCTCCTTAACGAACTTGGCTCCATACCCTATTCCACCTGATTTTTTGTTTTTCTTTTTTCCCAATTATAGTGTGTTGTCATGAATTCTGAGGGGATGGGGGGAGATATCAAAATGTCATGTGGAGCACATAAGCGGTTGGGACTTCAAACGAACCAAATCAACGCATGAGCTCGATCGTATTTATTCATTTGTCAAATGAGTCAAACACAATTATAAATTTAGGGCTTGTCAACTAAACGATCCAAGCTCAATCGCCATGTTTGTGAGCCTTCTGGGCTCGATTGGCTTTTTTCTTTTCTTTTTATTATCACAAGACTCTTATTTGAAAAATTATGTGTATAAACAGGTATATTATTTATGTGTAATTATTTTATCAACCATATGAGCCAAACAAATAAACAAACACAAGTTCAAAACAGGTATATTATGGTTGCGTAATTATCTTTATCAATCAGATGAGCCAAACAGATAAACAAACATACGTTCAAGCTCACAAGCATAGGCTTCATTATCTTTCCATATTTCGTAGCAAGCCAAGCCCAAACTCATTAAAAAGTTAACATGTCGAGCTCAAGCACTTAAAAACCTAGGCTCGTGGCAAGCACGAGCTGAGCTCAAATCCTATCATAGATCAAACGAGCCGAAGTTCAAACATGATTTGGCTTTGCTTGAAATCGATCCGTTTTTGCATCCACGTAACCCGCCCTCTAATTCCGTAGGGTTCACTCATAATATGCCGGTTGAAGGTTTTGATTGGAATAATACCCTTTCCTCCTCTTTTCGGATTGTGCAATTGAATTCCGGATTAAGTTTGATGTTCTATCCAATGCTGGAAGTGCATTCTCACCTCACCCTCACCCATGTTTCATTGATACATGCTTTTATTGGGGGGAATATTCTCCAGCCAGATACTCGGTACTTCCCCAAGTCTGATCTTCCAATTATTATTGTTGGCTCTGACGTTGCTGGTTGATCTAAGCATGGGATCCGTACGAGGTCCCCTAAGTTTAATTCTACGTGACAAATGATCCTCAAGGTTAAGGAGAATATTGGCACTAATTAATTAATTAATTAATGATGATTAGGCTATTATTCATGATTTTTTTAATAGGAAATCTACATCTTATTTTAGCTTATAATTACTATTACTTGAAAAAGTTTCAAATATCGAGAAATATATGGGTTCCTAATGCTTGCATTAGCTGCAGAATTTTCAAAATTGCTGCACCAAATTGCTCCTTTTATGGGAGGGGGAGTAGTTAGATTCCCCGAAATTAATTTTGAGTGGCATTTAAAGGGTTAATAGATGCTTCACTATTAATGGGTTCTTAATAGTGGAGCTGCATTTAAAGGACAAAGGAAAATACATATAATCTTTTATTAGAGTATATGAAAAGAATAAATCGTTTCATTCCTAACAAATTTTTAAACTTGTAATACTTGATGGGATCCATTGATCAGTCTACGAGACTGTTCGAGAGATTCGCTAAGGATGAAATTTTAGAAAAAAGTAGCATTACATCTGATCCTATTTTTGAATTTCATAAATAAACTATGATCTCAAATGTTTTACCATATAAAAATAACAAGATGTCAGTCTCTACCTGACTTGAATAAACTAATTACACAGATTGAGAGAGTAAAGGACGGTGACTAAATCTTTAAATTGGCACCAATTATGTGTGCGATCCCACACAATCACTAGGGATCCCACCAGCATTTTTATAAGTATGGATTAAAATACATTATCTTATGTCTGCCATTTCTAATTGGTGCCCAACCCCTTTAGAGCGACCCAGGGTTTATTCCCTCCCTCTCCCTAAAACTTATTAATTTATCGGTCAAACAATTGCTGGGCCACGAAAATGCTAAAAAGAATTGTAGGCCTAGGTACTCTTATAATGGTCTTCTGCCCTCAGAGCGAGAAAAGTCTTGCCCTGTCGACATGTGTCCCTCACTTTTGGTTTTTGGTTTCATTTAATATGATTTTGTACGGTTTTAATTTTTGAAGAAGTGAAGGATGATTTATTGGAAAATATATTTTTAAATCTCATGAAAATTAATATATTTATGTATTTATATATTAATTTTTTAGATAAATTATATTTTATAACTTGATCTCTAATAAAAGTTATAAATCTAGTACAACTTTTACTATTACCTGATTATATCCCAAACTTTTTAAAGGGATACAATTCTAACCTACTCTTAAATATTCTTCAAATTTCGCCTATATTTATAACGAAAAATCTTTTTGGACTAATATTCTTTCATAGTAAAATTCTGGATTTTATAGTAAAATTCTTCAAACAATTTTATTTTACAAATTTTTAGAGTGAAAAAAATATTTATAATAGGCCAATCTTTTTTTTTTTACAAACATTTTCCCCAATATTATTCTTCTATAACCCTTTTAATTTTTTTTATTATAAATTTAGATTATGAAGTTTGTATGCTCCAGTTATCACCAAGCACACAGCAGTTAAAATAAATTTTGTTGCTTGAGTACTAGTCATGAATTTTACTATGAAAGGTCACATTATTTTTTTTATTTCACAAATATTTTCCCATATAGGAGGATAATAGGCTATAATTTTTTTCCTATTACAAATTTGACCTATTTTTTTTTTTAAATCTTCAAACATTTTACTTTTTTACAAGTTTTTGGGTGGAATTGTGCAGAAAAATATTATAGGTTAAAATTGCAGTAATTTAAAAAGGTTGGGATATAATCAGTTAATAGTAAAGGTTGGACTAGATTTATAACTTTTATCAAAGGTCAGGCTATAAAATATAATTTGGCCTAATTTTTTTGATTCGTACAGCCAAAATTATTGCAAAGTTTCAGGAAAATTAAATAGAAAGAGAACTTGACAAATATAAAATTAAAAGGATTCTGATTCATAGAAATAACAACGATCCCAATTCGAAACCCAAGTTAAAATTGCTTAACTCAAGCGCTGTTGAATTTTTCTTTCTTTTTTCGTCCTCTTACTTTGTGTCCATTCTCCCTCCCCACTCCCCTTATATATATATGTGTGTGTGTGTATTTAATTTAGTTTAGTGTTGTATATGTTATTTATATCCAAACTCATCCCATGTGCCACCACCTCAACATTCCGACTAATTGTCCCATTTTATTTAGTTACTACTATTATTATTATTTTGTCAGGATGGCTTGCTCACGCTCCCTCCCTTTCCCCTTATTTCATTTTACAATTATTTATTTGTTTTCATCCCCTATGCACTAATCCTCATTTTAACTTATAACTATTTTTAGTTTTATTCAGTGAATTTTACTTCAAATGCAATTTCAAAATTTACCTATATAAAAAAAAAATAAATCCGGGGTATTGCATAGCTCTTGTTGAAGGAAACTTGGAATGTGAAATTGTTCTGTTAAAGACAAATATTAAAATAATAATAATAATAATAATAAAGAGTTAATAAAGAAGAGAGGAAGGGAAAAGGAGGAAAAAAAGAAAAGAAAAAGAAAAGAGGAGTGGCTGCTTTGTGCTATTTGTGTTTTTACAAAATGGAAGTGAATTAAAAAAATATAAAAGCTAATTTCCCATTAATTTAAAAAAAAAAGATTATAAAAGTGTTTTATATATGTATGAGGTTCATCAGAATTAGTTTTTCAGTATTATTTATAAAGATTTAGGACAATTATCGTCTTTGCTGAAACTTTCCATTGAACCCATCCCAATTGGTTTAATAAGAGAAAGTCTCCTATGAAAGAAAAAAAAAGAAAAGAAAACAATAATTTTCTTTTTAAAAAAGGCATAATTCTTTCATGGGTTTTTCTAGTCAGCGCCAAAATTGCAGTGGCTAAGGAATGATTGTATCATAACCTCCTTGCTCTCTGAAAACTCATCATTCTTGTAATGGTCTTCGAACGTTAATGCTTTGAATATAATTTTCCTAATACCACTCTAACAATAATATAGCTATAATTTCTTAGTGTTGAATTAAAGTTAAAGGTTTCAAATCTTTATAGTAGTTAGATTAAAAAAATGTACTTAGCAATTAAAAGAATAAGCTGAAAAATTTACTGTCAGAGTGTGTAGGATTTTGAAGTTTTCTTTAACCTAAAATTTAAGGATATTAATGAACCATTTGCATCCGCTGATTTTTTTTTCTTGAAATTTTGAAATTTTGAAATTTCTTTTATTGCCTTAAGATTTCATTTTTCTCTGTTTTTTTTTTTATTGCCCTTGAATTGACAAAGCGACATCTCTATAATTTAAATGCTCAACCTACAAGAGCTCCTCCAACTAAAAAGATGTAACCATTTGTGGAATTTTACAACCTCAACATGTTGCATATATAGTTTGTTAAGGTTTAAGCGGTCGCTTAAAGCATTACACCTTATGTATTAAGTTTGGAATATATAAATCATTGCCTCCAGCCAATATATATAGAATATATCTAGGGTTTTTAGGTTAATGGGATTTAACTTGTAAGATCCATATAATTCGGTCTATGTCTATGTAACATATATTTAGAACATATATAATAGGATATAAAATATTCTCAACGTAGTTAGCATCAATCTATGTATATATGTATATATAATATATATCTAGGGTTTTTAGGTTAATGGGATTTAACTTGTAAGGTCCATATAATTCGGTCTGTCTATGAAACATGTATTTAGAACATATATAATAGGATATAAAATATTCTCACCGTAATTAGCATCAATCTGTATATATAGAATATATTTAGAGTTTTTAGATTAATGGGATTTAACTTGTAAGGTCCATATAATTCGGTCTATGTATATGTAACATATATTTATAACATATATAATAGGATATAAAATATTCTCAACGTAGTTAGCATCAACCTTACAAAGGCGTGCATCAAGCTCCAATGCTATGTGATCCTCAAAAGATGATCGATAATAAGGATAAAGCTTTTCAAAATTTACCAATCCAATGAAACTGGCAGACCAGGACAGAATTTGCCACAATATTTCTAGAAATTTGTATTCGAAGATTTTATCTAGTAAGGCCGAAGTTGGTCGCTTTATTATTATTATTTTCATTTTGTCACGGAAAGTCTTCCAATCTCCTTTTTCAGCATTTTTTGTCATGAACATTTCATTGGCGTAGAACTATAAAATTGCTATATCGTATTAGAAGCTTATATCCGAATGCATTCACCATGTTAGTTGTTTTGAGGAAGGCAAATGTTTTGAGATTAAGTTTTCATCTTAACTAGTAGTCATCCTTGGGAATAAAACATGACCTAATAAAAATTCCTTATTTAGTAATTTAGATCTTGGTTCCCACCTAGCACATGTTCTTTTCATTATTATTGAGGTAACCAAAAACACTAGATATGTTAGGATTTAAGCGATTGTTTAAAATATTATATTCTAGGTATCGAGTTTGAAATACCTTAATCGTTGCATCCATCCAGCATATATAGAACATATCTAGGGTTTTTGGGTTAACAGGTTTTACCTCATAAAGCCAGTATAGCTCAGTTCATGTGTATGTAGCACATATTTAGAACATATATAATAAGATATAAAATACCCTCAGCAAGATATAAGTACTTCGTTTTAGGAAAATATTCAATTACTTTTCGGTGTTAAAAAAAGAAGAAAAAATGCGAAGAAATTAATTTTACCCTGTTGGGCTTCCCTCCAATGTGTACTGTAATCATTTTCGAGAAATGCAGACAAAACACCCAATACAGAATGTACACTAAAGTTCAAACTATGGGCAACAGAAGATCTAAAATTATTATTCAATAACTTCTAATTCACCAACTTTAGGGGCAGCTACAATAACTTTGTGATGTCTTCCCACAAACATGATTACAAATTCATTTTTAAATGTTTCTCTTAACTTTCTCCCGCTTTTTTTTTTTTTTTTTTCCTTTTTCCTGATTGTGGTTTCTTTAACTTTTTTCTTTTTTCTGTTTTTTCATTGCTAACCTTTGGGCAGCCCCACCATTGACCGGGTCAGAGCCTATTCGAACCCATGACTATTTTCGGGTCGGGTTGAGAAAACCCAGAAACCAAATTAATCAAATCAATAAATGTGGCATAACAGATTTTAACCTATGCACTTGAAAAAGAGAGGAGATGCCACTGAAACTTTGTTTTATAAGTAATAATTGCCTTTAAGAGAGAGAGAGAGAGCTCTCTCTATAAGTACACACATCCATAATCTTTCCCTCAGCTCTTGTAAGCTCAACTTCTCCTTTCTTCTCCCTCCTTCCCACACCTGGGCTTCCTTTTGTGCCAAACATGGTGAAGTTCTCAAAGGAGCTAGAAGCTCAGTTGATCCCAGAATGGAAGGAGGCCTTTGTGAATTACTGGCAGCTCAAGAAACAGGTGAAGAAGATCAAGCTCTCAAGGAAACCCAGTCATCATCAAGACATGGATTCCCATTTCGGCCGATCCATTTTTGATCCGGTCCGCGCCGTTATGCGTAAGATCTCTTCGACATTAATGGGCTGCGCCGGGGAGAACGCCGAGATAATTGAGGTACCCAAAACTGTTCTATCCACCCTACTTTGGGAAAAAGGAAAAATTAGCGAAACATTGTTATGGGGGTCAATGGGTTGATTGGTGATCGATTAATCAGTTGGGTACAATCCAAAAGGAGGTGAAGAACGAGAAGCTTTACAGATTTTCCTGCCAAACAAACAGAAACGTGGTCATTTTCAGGGAAAAGTTCTAAAATCTGACTCTCTCTCTCTCTCTGTCAATTCCCATAATGGCTGTTGTAAGATATTGGAAACAAAAAAGTATGAACTCTAAAAATGTTAGGATTTTACAAATCCAGGGGGGGGATTTATTTTGCTTCAGGTCTTTTCTTTTTTTTTTTTTTTCCTTTTTTTGTAAGACATCGATTGTGAGTGATTCATTATCTTGGCCCGAAAGCAAGGGAACGGTTCATTTGGTAGCTTCTTTCACGAAATCATCGTGAGTAAATAACAGAAAAAGGGGAAGAAAGAGCAGAACCAAAACGGCTCTGAACTAAACTTTATTCTTCATTTTATTATTGTTATTATTATAGTTATAATTATTAGGGAGGAACGAAGATGTAATTATTGGGATAAACATTGCAGGTGAAGAGGAGGAGGATGGTGGGAGATGAAGAAGAACAGAAACAGCAAGATGAGGAAGAAGAAGGAGAAGTATACGAAACTGAGCTTCTTCACTTGTTCTCTGAAGAAGACGAGGTAACTTTTTTTACCCCCCCCCCCCCTTTTTTTTTTATTTTTTATACTTGTAAGTTTGTGATGTGAATATGGAACATCCGAAGTCCCATATGGGTATCCTCTGTTTCTTCAACTCAAAAGACCCCAATTGATTAAGGGTCATAGAAATAATTTACACGAGAATCTGTAGCACATCAGGTTTTCCATTGATTAAAAAGATGAACTCGGTTGTGTCGAATTTCTTGATTGCTCTGTTTTGGGAACTCAAAGACCCAATGCCAAAGGTTACCCAAATCATTACTTTAAGAAGAAGAAGAAGAAATGATTCTAATTCTGCAATTTGAATGCACAACAGGTGAAGTTGTTCTTTGAGAGATTGGACGCAGAGCTTAACAAAGTGAACCAATTCTACAAGACGAAGGAGAGGGAATTCTCGGAAAGAGGAGAGAGCCTCAACAAGCAGCTACAGATGCTGCTCGACCTCAAACAGCTCCTCTCCGACCGCCGCCGGAAATCGAACTCCGGAATTCTCCCCCGTTCGCTCTCTTCCTCCGCCCGGAGCTCCGATTACTCCGGTCAGCTCCTCTCTCTCTCTCTCTCTCTCTCTCTCTCTCTCGTGTTCCATTACAGAGCCTTAGGATCCGCCCCTCGTATCCCCATGGGGAATTTTTGATGGGCGCTTTAGTGCGGAACTCAAAACTTCAGTTTTGTACCAAGGGCTTTGCCGTGCGCACCGACCGCCGGCGTCACAGTGGGGCCCACCAAATTGGATACCCGGGCTCCCTGTGCCAAATATTTTCGGTGTTTAAATTTGCCGACACGGCATATTTGATTAGCACAAATTTAATTTTTAAAACTAAGTTCTGTAAATGTGAGGAGCTTAGTCTTAATCTCTAAAGTTTTACCTGAGTTGATCGCTGTAGTTTATTCGTATATTTTTGTATCATTTTCTCCGATCTTAATTCAAAGGTCAAATGTATATTTTATATAAAACTAAATTTTATCAAAATTGATTTATTTAATTCCATTTTTTCGTGGCAGCAAAACAAATAACAAATACATGACGATTCATCAGCATTAATGTTCTTATTTCTTTGCTAACATTTCATGCTTACGTGACAAAATAATAAATAAAAAAATTATGATAAAAAAACTAGGTCATATATTTAAGACCGGAGAAAAATGGGGAAATAGTGACATGTAAGCAAAAAATTAATTTATTAAAAGTGAAATTACATATATAGGTTGGGGGGCGGTGAAAAATGACCTTTTGCGTAAAAATATCACTTGCCGCAGGGAAGATGGGAACCACTGGAACAGCTAGTGAGGGTATAGTGGGAATTGTCTCTCTTCCATTCTAGCGCGAGTGGAAGCCGTTCAAATGGTGCGATCTGATTGGTTCCTTTTCCTTCCCGCCCTTTCGGCTTTGTTGCGATCTGATTGGTCGTTGTCAGGTGCTTCTCCACGGTTAGATTAGTAGTATTAAAAAGAAATCTAGTATGGAAAGCAACACCGCATGTCGGTGATTGCGAGACGCACTATACCACGTGGCACTATCGGCGTCACATAAATTTTTTGTAGGTATTTTGAAAATGAATGGGAGAAACTATTTTTTTAATTAGTAAATATTTCATCCAATTTAATTATTACGAGAATTCGAACTCTTTAACTTATTTAATAACAAAGGTTGATAGGTACCAATGGATTGCATATATAGCCATAAAATAATTGACTTTATTTTGTCAACTTCACGAGTTTAGTTTTTATTCGATAATTATATGGTTAGATAACTTAGGCTCTCCGTTATTTATTTCTTTCGAGAAAAGCTCAAAAAATGTTGGTCAGTTCGTGCGTGAGCCACCAAAAAAGAAGGTTTCAATAGTATCATAGCAGAGTATCATCCTTCCTTTATTCATGCATGCTTAATTACATCTACTTTTTTGAAATTAAGCCAGTATCGACTTTCTTCTTTTCATGGTTCTTTCTTTCAAATTTTATTTGAAATGGAGGACGTATGGGCTCGCACTCAAGCATGCACGTCCTCACTAACGATCTACGTGAGGAACATGTTTGAATGATCGGGTCTAGATCAGAACTTGGTCACGTGTCCATCTATAAGAGCTTGAGATGAGCATAATGTCTACCCCACAAGAAAAAATCCAAGTTATTAGCTCCACTAAACGTCAAAACATTCTTCATGAAATGTTTTGTGTTGGGGAGTGTTTTTTATCATCAAAGTTGCCAAGAAATATGTAAAGATAGATTTTGTGCGTTAAAGAAAACTTAGAATGTTAACATGGGAAGAAGGAAAAAAAGGAAAAAAAAAAAGAAAAGAAGAGGATTTTACGTCACCCGACTTTACGTATGTATAATAAGAACTTGGCCTTACACGACTCCATCAAAAGCACCAACTTTCTGTTCAGGGAAAGTTGGCGGCTGTGGTTGCTTTTGCAAAAGTTTGAGATGTTTTTCCTTGTTTTATTATATGATTTATTGGTAAAAACGCGGTTCTCAACGATCCCACGCCTTCTCCCACGAAATTTGGGTTGATCTTTTTTTTTTTTTTTTTTTTTTTTCCGGTGCTATTTGTAGAAGAGTTTTATTATAAGAGTCATCTCTTTTAAGAGGTTTTTAAAGCCTCCATAGGTATGCATGCTTATTTAGTTAAAGATTTTAAGATTTTTTCCTATTCTTTTAAGGAAGTTAGTGCATTTTTATAATTTTCATTCTTTTAATTTCTTTATATTTTTCGTATTATTATTATTATATTTTTCCCTTTTATAAATAATTTATTAAAATTTTACTAACAACAAATATAAAGTAGCTTATTAGTAAATCGGTTTCATATTAAGGATTGGTCATAGGTTCATGTCATTTTTAATAATATAGTATTGTCTAAAAACATAATAAATTTGAATATTAGGTGACACTCTAGATTTTTTTATTATTATCTTTCTTCTTTCATAGGTGTACATTAGATGCTCAGGCTCTTTAATGAATAAATATTATAACTTTGTAAATTCAGAAAATCAATATCCTTAAATTTTGTGCCTTTTTTTTTGTTCTAAATAAATTCTTTCCCTTATTAACAAAAAAATTCTAAAACACTAAAACCAGTTGTTTTGGGACCTTAATTCTTAATTTACGAGACTAAAAAAAAAAAAAAAACAACCTACACGACAATGCTCTAAATCCTACTCTCAAACCCCTTAAACCCTGAAAAATAATATCACCGATGATTATGTGAGTTATGCAGATCAAAGCCCTAGAGAATCAAATGCCACACACAAGGACGGATTAGCCACCGCACTCCAAGAAAGAAATGGTTCAAATTTGGTCCGATCGAAGGCCAAAAACAGCGGAAAGCCGAGGACGGCCGCCGCCGTGAAGGTGGACATTCCGGCGGCGCGCACCATAACCACCGTGACGAGCATGCTTTGGGAAGACCTGGTCCACAATCCCAAGAAAGAAGGCCCCGCTGATTTCTTCAACCGCAAGAGGGTGCAGGGCGCGGAGAAGATGATCCGAGGCGCCTTCGTCGAGCTCTACAAAGGCCTTGGCCTTTTAAAAACTTACAGGTTTATTTTTATTTCTCCTTTTTCTTTTTACCCCCTCCCAATTAAGTCAAAAAACTTATTTCTTTTAATTTATTAGGCTTGACTTATTGTTCCTTATATTTGGTTCAGCCTTTTCCTCGAATTTTTTTAGGACTGTTTTGCCCTCGTTGCCAGTGAGAATGTTCATTTTGCACGGGGTTTCCTCTAGAGTTGAAAGGGCAATGCTGGCTTTACAAAATAATAATAATAACTACGAAGAGATGATTTGTAGTACCATCAATTATTGATGATAATGATAAAATAAAATAAAAAAAAAGAGGGAGGGGGGAATTATTTATAAGAAGACATTTATACATTCAGCATGATAAGGGTTCGTGTTCTTGTCACCTTGATTTGGCGTGAGAGTTTCTTGGACGTGACTTGAATTGAAATACTGATAGTGGAGAGCTTACCTGAAATATGAATTTTTGAATTTTTTTTTTAAATTTTCACTAAAGTTGGTAGGGCATGATGGATTTGCTTTCTTTGCGCAGCTCATTAAACATGGTAGCGTTTACCAAGATACTCAAGAAATTTGACAAGGTATGACACGAGTGGCATTTTTTTAGGATGTTTTTAATTTCATTTATGGTGTTTGGACTGTGAAATGTGGTTTTTCATTAATTTTTGTGTCCTTTTTTTTTTTTTTTTTTTTTTTTCTCATTCTGTGTGTGAATTTGTATAGGTATCAAACCAACAGGCATCAGCAAGCTACCTCAAAGCAGTAAAGAGATCCCACTTCATTAGTTCTGATAAGGTGAGGGGTCTCTTTGTGAGGATATATATATATATATATATATATATATATATATATATATGCATATTAAGGGGGAAAAACTATACAATGGCACTCTACCCAATTGTGTGCAGAAGCACCCCAAAACTATATCGTTTTGATTTTAAAAACACGATGTGTTTTTTATCAGGACGATGTAGTTTTGAGGCATTTTTTTACGCAATTAAGTAGGGTGCCACACCATATAGTCCGAGTGCATAAATTAATTCCTTAACTAATGCTAATATACATTGTGTAAATAACCTAGAGTGCGCTGAGCTAGTGCTTAATTGGACACTTTTGGCATAACTGTCACTTCTCTTAAATAATGCTGATGATGGGCATTTAAAATATGTATTATAAATTGCTGCAACCAAATGAGGGGCTCATGGGATTGGGCTTTTTGTAATGATGTGCTAGTTATGCTGCTTTTAATTATCTTTATAAGTGCGCATGCCATAATGTAAAATGTTGAGGGATTGAAAGCAATTGTTCATGTTTTTTATACTAAAAAGTATATGTAGGGGGCGGGGCGTTCATGGCCCTTTTGTGGTATTTGTGCAGACTCTTTTCTTTTCTTTTCTTTTCTTTTTCTCCCTTAATAGTATACTATATTAAGTTGGCTGGAGGTCTAAAATGGTCTGGTTTTTAACTTTATTTTAGACGTAGCAATGGTGTTGTAAGATTTTTCTAATAGGAGACGTTACAGAGTGTGAACATCATAATTTATTTGATTTTGATGGGTGATAAGGTGGTTAGATGTATGGACGAAGTGGAATCCATATTCACAAAGCACTTCACCAGCAGTGACAGGAAAAAGGCAATGAAGTTCTTGAGACCCCAACAGCAGAGAGATTCTCATATGGTCACCTTTTTTGTTGGTATCCCTCTCTCTCCCCTCTCTCCCCTTTATAAATGCACCTTCCAGAAAAGATGAGAGCAAGTATACAAACCCTTTATTGAACTCTTCAATTAACTAACCCCTAAAAAAAAGGGTAATTTCTTTTTCCATTTTTTGGAAGGATTATCAACTAAAGAGGACACAGGCAATAACTCTTCATCTCAAAGTTGGAGAAGAACTCAATTGGGCATTTTTGCTTGATTCAACTAAATGGCCTTCAGCAATTCCTATCAACATTGACTGACCCAAAAGCATTGTCTCCCATCACCTTAGTCCTCTCCCATGTACTAGTTAGATGCCCAGTATATGTTTGTGACAGTTCATCTGAGAAGACCGGCAAGTGTGATCTTTTCTGTGTTCTTTGTGGCCACGGAGAATGAATGAGCTTTAAGAAGATTTGTTATGCATTTTATGGATTTCTTTGGTGGAATTCATCTGTGTCCCGTTGTGAGAATATTGATCTAATTTTGGGGTCACACTTTTATCTGAGAATGTAGTGAAGGGAGCAATGAATTATGTTTATTTTACTGCAGGACTGTTCACGGGGTGTTTTCTGACACTGTTTAGTGTGTATGCTATCCTGGCACACTTGTCTGGTATGTTTGCTGCCCAAACTCAAGCAGAGGCAACTTACATGGAAACCGTATACCCTGTTTTCAGGTACTCTTTCCTGCTTTAATCTCCTATCCCGCACCTAATGTACGACCAATAATGCAATTACGTTATGTTTGGTTCATGTGAATGGAATAACTATCTAGTAGAAACATAACGTAAAAGGAACAGTATCCCCATGAACCTTAAGTGAAATGACTACTCCCATGAGCGATGAGGGGAATAGGCATGGAATAGTTATTATTAATGGCCAAGGGTGGGATAGGTATAACCTACCTATTCCCCTCATGGTCCTTGCCCTTCATGGTTCATGATATATTTTTATATGATAGCTATTCCATTTCCCACTTTATTCCGTTCTACGAACCAAACATAACATTAGCATGTTTGTCGTCATTGTTGTTCCTCAGTGTTTTTTTTTTTTTTTTTATAGTTTTTCTTGTCGTTCAGTGTGTTCGGAGCATCCATCCTCACTACTTTCTTGACTTTCATCCCCCTCCGCCAAAGCACTCTTAGGCTAGGTTTGGCTTATATGAAGATGTCATGGGAAGGAAAGTTATGAAAGGAAAATAAATGTAAATTACAAAATCCAAAAACTTCTTTTATCTTACTCATTATAGTTTATATTCTTAGAGTCTCAAACTTAAAAATGGTAAAGTCCAAATTTTGATAAATAAAAAAGTAAGAAAGAGTATATAAATGCTTGCTTTTGTAGTCTAATTTCCTCTTTTTTCCCTTCATTTTCTTCATATCTTCCATGATCCAATGACTGCCTTAAGACTAGTTTCTTGGAATTCCTTTTCAAAATAGCCCTACTGTTTCAATTATAACAACCCAGTACTAGTCTGAGATAAAAAGACTAGTCTCCAGTTAATGAAACATACTACGGATTATTGCTTGATGTGCTTAACTGAAGACTGTGATTATGCGCAGCATGTTTGCATTGCTCAGCTTGCATGTGTTTATGTATGGATGCAACCTCTTCATGTGGAAGAGCACAAGGATCAACTATACCTTCATTTTTGAAGTCTCCCCCGCCACATCCCTCAAATATAGAGATGCCTTCCTCATTTGCACCTCCTTCATGACTGCCGTGGTAGGGGCCATGGTCGTCCACCTCGTTTTGCGAGATAGTGGAGTTTCACCGGGCCAAGTTGATGTCATTCCTGGAGTCCTGTTTCTGGTTAGTCACCCCATTTCTGACCATCACGGTCTAGTTCCCTTATTGTTCCCAAGAAGTGCATAATTTGGCAGCTCTTGTTTAAGAGAGATTGCTGATTGTTTTTGCAGATTTTCATGGTCCTGCTCATATGCCCACTGAACATCTTCTACCGTCCCACACGCTACTGCTTCTTACGAGTGTTACGTAACATTATCTTCTCTCCATTTTATAAGGTACATCTATTTGTCTTCGGATCAATAAATTGGACCATGATGTGAATTCTTAAATGAATAACGAATGATCAAATTCAAAGAACTTTTGGGTTTAAATGCATGTAGGTTTTAATGGTTGACTTTTTCATGGCTGACCAACTCACAAGCCAGGTAACTCTAGAACTCGATGAATCCATTCCATAACAAGCTCTCTGTTTTTCTTCAGCCTTTCGTAGTATTTAATGTCATTAAACCTGTGTAGATTCCATTACTGAGGCACATGGAGTCCACCGCGTGCTACTTCTTTGCAGGAAGTTTCAGGACTCACCAATATGAGACCTGCAAATCCGGAAGGCTATATAGGGAGCTCGCCTATGTCATCTCATTCTTGCCATACTACTGGCGTGCAATGCAGGTAAAAACTCTGCAAACCGCTTCATGCAATGCACCCAATCCCTTGTTTTAATGGCATCACTAAAATCTTAAGTTGAATCAATGGTTTTGGTGTAGATATTGAACTTGTTCGCTCCAAATGCCATGGAAAATAGGAATTGCATTATTGACTCCTTTTGTCAAATTTGATGTCTAGTGTGCAAGGCGATGGTTTGATGAGTGTGATGTGAACCACTTGGCTAACTTAGGGAAGTACGTTTCGGCCATGGTAGCTGCGGGAGCACGGTTAACATATGCGAGGCAGCCCACAGAGTCGTGGATGGTGATTGTATTGATCACTTCTGCAATAGCCACGCTGTATCAGTTGTACTGGGACTTTGTTAAGGACTGGGGACTTTTCAACCCTAATTCAAGGAATCCATGGCTCAGGGATGATTTGATTCTAAAGAACAAAAGCATCTATTACATTTCCATCGTGAGATCTCCCTCCCTCTCCCTCTCCCTCTCTGAGTCATAAGTTTTTAGTGCTTGAACTGCACTTGAAGGACATTAAACGTCCTAAACAGAAACATAATTAAAATGTAGGTACTGAATCTGGTATTGAGGGTTGCTTGGGTTGAGACAGTGACGCGGTTCAACGTAGGAGTGTTCGAGTCACAGATGCTGGAATTTTTCTTGGCTTCTTTAGAGGTTATTCGTCGCGGGCATTGGAACTTTTACAGGTAGACGTCACACACGTAATCATAAGCAAGCACTCAATCTTAACGTAAAATATTTAAGCTTCTCTGACATATATACATTCTATGTGATGAAACAGGCTAGAGAATGAACATCTGAACAATGTAGGTAACTTCAGGGCAGTGAAGACTGTCCCTCTACCGTTCCGTGAGACTGATTCTGACAGCTGAGACTTTTGGCCTCTTTCAATGCCCCAAAAACCTGGGGCTGTGCAATACTCTGCTAATGCCAGAAAAGGGGTCCTAATTACCACAATTTATTGCGAAAAATTTGCTATTGAGCTCTCCCACTATATCGTTGATCACCGATTTAATTGAGAAGTAATACTGTAGGGGTAGCTCATGGTGGATGAAGAATGGCCGCAAATTTATAATTGTGTAGAGTCAGCCATTTTTAACTCTGATTCAATGATCAAAATGTAGAATGCACATACATATATATATATATATTTTCCCTTTTAACTCTTTTTCAGTTGTTGGGGAAGGTAATGTAAGAATCCCCCAAACGAAGTTTGAACATTTAATAAGACTGTTAACACTGGTGCCCTTTGTGGAATATCTAGCACTATTCTTATACAAAAGTGATTAGGGATTTGGAAAATAAAAGAGTAATAATTTCTGATTTGGAAATCCGAAGGAATTCTATCTCAAAATGGCTGTAGCTCATCGATCTGGGAGAAGTCGATAATCAATTTTAGTTACCGACTCGGTATGCATAGCATTCTCCAATTTTTCTCCCTGTTATGCCCTCCTGTGTGGTGGATCTGTAAAGTGAAACCCAATGACATCAAAAGCCCAATCAATTACTGGTGGTCAACCATGTCAAAACTCGCCGTTTAGTATTCCTAGGATCTACCGCTGCACGGATTTTTTTCAGGAAACAAACTCATAGGCATGTAGGTTCAGAGCCAGACCAGTTACTCCAAAAGCACTCATCCATAAACCGGTTACTGGTACAAATAACATAGAGAAATGTAATCAACCTTTATTGAAAAAAGCAACCCCAAAGATTTGGGACTGAAACCGTTTAGCAGTGACCAGTGAGTAACTTTCTTCCTCTTGGGTGGGGTTAAAAGCACGGAATGTGTTTGCACCATCACGCTTCCTTTGTCAGTTCGGTCTCTTTATCCCACTCTGAAGCTTCTTGAAGACTTAACGCTATTGAACCTGTTTCTGAAGAGTATACATGCATTGTTGTGAGGATCCTGAAACGTTGCTTCTGTGTTACGGATCTCTTTTGCTGTCATTAGCTCGATGTTATATCTAATTTTTCATTGCCAAGATCACTTCTTGAAGCTCTGGGCCTGCTGATTGTTTGTCTAAATGCCTCAGAGAACAACAATGTCGACGGGAGAAATTTTAAGGTAACCGTGAAACATGTTCTTTTTTGAAACCGAATTTTGTTTATCATATGTTAGATTGCTGTCTTTGATAATTGCTTGCAGCTACTGCTTGTTTTTGACCCTTCTGTATACATTTTCAATTCGAGCACATGTTGTTTTGTATCCTCACAGTCAGTAGAGCATCATAGAGGCTGCACTTCACTTTTTCTTTTCTTTTCTTTATTTATATTTTTCTGAAGCTCGTCTTGACTTAGAATCTGCCAAATTTTCTGCACTCTACTGTCAGATATATGAAGCAGTGCCTGCTAAATCTTTCGCAAGTACTTTTAAAAGTTTGCACGGGTGAACTTACAGTTTCCTTTAGAAGGTTTTTGACCATACAAACAACAATAAACTAATTTTACAGAGATTCACATTGTAGACCTCTTCATTTTCAATAGCTCTGCTATTTTCTTTGAGAGACAATGAGCAGTTGACTGGATGGTGATCATGGGATTGACGCCAACAGCACTTGGCAGGATACTGCCATCGCAGACGTATAAACCTTCCGCTTCCCAACTCTCCCCGTTTACATCGACGGCGCCTTCTTTTTCATTGATCCCCATTCTACAGCTTCCCATCTGATGAGCCGAACAGTAGGTCGTCCAATTCTCTTCCAGGGACAGTGGCCCATCAGCTGCAAAAACTGTCTCCAGAAACTCTTCCAACTCCTCCTCGCTTATCCCTCTGCATTTGAGTCTCTGTCCATCGCTCTGATGCGTGCCAACCTCAGCAGCTCCTGCTGCTACCAAAATCCTCAACGCCTCTCGCAACCCCACTTTCATATTCTCTTTATCAATAGCATCTAGTTTGTAACTCATCCTTCCTTCTGTCGTAATTTTCCCGGACCCATGATCCCTGACCATTGAAAACAAGTGAGCAGTTCTTGCATACTTCACAACTCTTCTCTTCATGTCGAGTCCAGAATTCCAAGGATTTAGCGCAGCGAATGATCCTGGGCCTAACGCAGCAGCTTCTATGATTGCTCTAACATTCGAGTTCCCTGACACCACCTTACGGACAGAGGTGATTATTCCACCTTCATAACATTTCCCCTTCAGATCTGAATTAGCCTCTGGAAAGTACCCCCAGGCTAGTAAGACAGGGTGAAGATGGAGATGCCTCCCAATGTTTGGGTTCTTCAACCCACTTGAAATCATCAGGGGAGGTGTTGAGAGGGACCCACATGCAGAAATCGTTACCTTGGCATTGATTTGCAGCCTCCTCGTGATATTGTTATTTGAAGTTTGTGTAATCACTCCGACACATTTCTTTCTTCTTACGCCACCGTGCTCATTCACTTCCAATATAAATTTTTCAGCTTTGCAACCCGTTAAGATAACTGCACCACAGCGCACAGCGTCCACCAGCCAAGTGGAATCAGTCCCCCTTTTGTCTCCCATGGGACATCCGTAACTGCAAGAACCGCAGTAATGATTCTCCGAGGAATTTCTAGGAACCTTGTCGACTACGAGACCAAGTTCTTGGCAGCCTTTACGGAGGACTTGATTCTGGAACCCCTCTTCCACACAATTCTCTGTTACACCAAGCCTCTCGCACACGACATCCATGGCCGATGAGTACTGGGAAGCTCCCAAAGAGTGGGATGCTACGGTCCTCAGCCCATTCGTGGAGCACGGACTGAGGCGTTTTAATGCATGCCGACCAGTTTATTGCGGAACCCCCGCCCACAATTGATCCAGCTAAAACCATCACCTTTGCATCAGTCGATGGAATGATGCCCCCCAACTCATACAATTGGCTGAAGGCGGGGCCTTCTAAAGAGGAATAATCAGCTGAGGCGAAGTAGTTCCCTTTCTCGATGACAATGACCTTCTGGCCAGAACCTGCAAGAACAGCAGCTGCAACACCTCCACCGCTACCACTACCAACAATTGCGACATCGCACTCAATCTTATATAGGTTTGCTTGAAGATCTTCAGTGACTTTGAGGCCTTTCTGTGTCAAGGACTCGATGAGGGTTGAATCGGTTTCATACATAGTTTCCACTACTCCACTTTGAAGAGGCCTCTCCTTCCGCAATTTTGGCAAGTTTTCATTAGTGTAGGGTTGATAGTCCATGGCTTCCCATGCTGCGTTCTCTGAATTCTCATTCGTCTGTCAAATTAAAGTGTCCCGATTCAATCTTTTATATGACAGGTAATATAAGTCGGTACTAGACACCAACTCTTGCTGCTATTATTATTGTTATGTTCTTTACTAGTAAGCGTCGTGAACGAAATCAGTGTATCGATGGATAAAGACGATAGAGCAAAGGAAATCGGTAGTTGAGACGCATTACCTGAGTGAAGAAGACGTAGAGAAATGCAAATTTGACGAGGGCAAATGCAACTCTGATGGGCGTGAAGAACCTATGCTTCATCCACCTCTGAAGAACCTTCTGCCTCTTCTCCAAGGACATCTCTGAGAAGTTCCTTACAAAAGGCCACTTATCGCCAAAACTCAGACTCCCACAGATCAATAGTGTCCCCAGCCTGGTGTACAGTATCCATAGCACTGCTCTTACCAGGATCAACCCTTCCAACGGGGCCTTCTTCACGATCAAATTTACAACCTGTTCACAGCCAAACGCGAGTTTAAACTTTCAGAAACACACACACAGAGGCAATGAGATTGGCATTTTGAGCATGAGAATCAGTTATGATCACCTCTTGTTGTACAGAATACTGAGTCCCAGAAGCTTTGCAGAATGATTGGGTGGCCTCACTGGGTGGGACTTCTTCTCCACTGATCTCTTGAGAAAGATCTGAGGACAGGGGTGGTAAGATAGCCTCACAAATGGCTGCAAGTGATTGCATTTCAGCTGAAGCAAACCCATGGCTATTACTGCACTTCCCCTCTTTCCTCACACCGCCTCTCAGTAAAGGATGGCATCTCCTTTCCCATCTCTGATCTCTCTACTCTCTCTCTCTCTCTCTCTCTCCAGTGCCCTGTGTTTTGTGTGTGTGCTGAGCTCTTGTTCTTCAATGTATGAGTGTTAAGTATTGAGTGGAGAGTGGACCATTGATATAGTGGAGGAACTTGAGGTCCATGGAGTTTATTATGCTCAGGGAAACGTCCAGAATTAAAATAATAATAATAATAAAAAAAAGCTAACTGATTCTTCTTTCGGGTAATAATTGTGGAAAAAGAAAACGGTTGCTTTATCTTCTTTTTGTTTCTTTTTCTCGTCTGCCATATTTCAATTAAATTATTTTATGACCTTCAATTTTTTAAAAAAAAGAAAAAAGAATTGTTCGCGGAAGAGGTGAAGAGAAGTTGCCCGTCTCCCGGCTTCCTTATTAAAGGTCTTTTTGTGTGTGGGACATTTCTGCACGTATCTCGTGCATGAACCACAGTTTCGGGTGAGAAAAAACTTAGCTGCGACGGTAGGATCGCGTTATTTATTGTATAAGCTTATTGAAATACACCATTTTATGAAAATATAGGGTGATCGGTCACCAATTGTCTCTTAAGTTCTCTATAGATACTGAGCGGTTAAGATATAATTGGGAGCGGTACTATGCCACCATCCCACCTAAGGATTTTCTCGTACAGTTATGAAAATGAACTCGAGGACATGAAAATGGCAAAGTATTCTATACTCTAGAACTCTATTTTTTTTTTTATGTTATTCTAATGAACTCTTTAATGAGAGTAAGTAATTCGAACTAATTTCTTCATCTGCCTCGACAACTATATTATTTTGGAAAAGCCACACAACTAATTTTCCGGCACGAAGAGCAGACTACTGAAACCAATAAAAAAAAAAAGATACAATCCTTTGTGGGGACACTTTAAAGATTTGCAAAATAAAATTGTTTGGTGACATTTTCCATTTCGATAACAATAATAAATAAAAGCAAAAAATCACATCTTATGTAGTGGGGCCTAAATTAATGTTTTTGTATCACCAATGAATGCAAATACGTAGGCTTAAAAGGTTCATAATAATAATTCGAGCTCATCTACATTTAAGGCAATAAATACACCCTACAACCCATGATTAGATGGGCGTCATGCGTTCACTAAAATTCTTGATCATTTATTCAAGTTTTACACTTAACATTTTGTAAATTGGAATATCTTAGAACGAAATTCAAGCGTTTCTATACACTTATAAATTTCTTTTGTTCCTAGTTGAAAATGACTCATATAATTAAATCAGTGAAAAAAAAAAGACACCAACTCCCTCCTTTCTTTTTTCTTTCATTAGTTTTCTTCAACTCCCCTTTATTTTTTTCATTTCTCTTTTGTTTTTGCTTGCATGTGCTGAAAATGGAAAACAAAATTATTTGAGACACACTTAATAAAATAATTATCTCTCCAAGCAACAAGCTCATAACAAAAAGATATTAATTACTGTCAAGAGATCGCTCATAACTTCACAAAAACTTTCTTTCATATGTTTAAGGTTGAAAAATAATACTCTGACCCGTTCACTGCCAAAACAATTCAAAATTACAATAGTTTTCTTCTATCATTTTTTGTGTATTTTCTCTTGGTTTCTTCTTACATATCCCCCTAACTCCTTTAATGTCTTCCTTTTTCATTTTTCTCCCTTCTTTTTAAGCTTAGTGTTTATAGAGTCGAGCAAATTAGGCAGGAAGAACAAAAAACATAAGATTCGTAAAGTTGGGGATGAATGCAAAGAGGAGAGTAAAATATAAAAGTGAAGAAGAGAAAAAAAACATCACAAACTTAAAGCTCGAGAGGAGAGAGTTTCGTTGATTTAATCATATGTACCTTTTTTTAATCAGAATTATATGAAAAACTGGGTTATAATAATTATAGCGGTGCAATCATTGCGTTGAGGTTCCAAATCGGGAAGGTTACACGAGCGTTTGAAATTTATTTACCACTTGTTCTGTTGTTCCCCAAACAAAACCTACCAATAACAGAAGTCTACCAAAGTAATTTTATTGCATGAAGTGAGTTAGTTGGTCGCTAACAGATTGTAACATCTATCCGCCATACTACTAACTATGAACAGATTAGAAAGTGAAATCATACAGAGACTGCAGGCCCAACCAGAAACAAACACAGCGGTCTTTTGGATCGCACTAAATTTTTTTTCTTTTTTTTTTCCACTTTTTTTTTTTTGGGTCTATTCTGCAAGAAAATGATGTCATAATAATAAATAGATGAGTAGGTGGGAGAGTAGGGGTTACGTTTTCATGCAACCGATTTTATTGCTCTCCCCGACACTCATTGCATGCCTTCTCATTGAGAAATGAGGGGTTTGGATTGTATAAATTTATAAATTTATTTATGGGATTTGGGATACAGTTGAAGGATTTTACGATAATAGGTTTTTTTTTTTTTTTTTATGGTTTGTAAGAGTATGCATATGCACCTAACCTAATAATTATAAGGATTTAATCAATTGATCTTGTGTTGCTTAAGAATTTATTGTGAGGATGATCACGAGAGAGTAGCTTCCTTGGTACAGTATCACCACAACATTAACATATGAACTAATGATAGTTGGACATGTACACTAATATACCTGTGTCAGGGTGACAGATGGGGCCACGTGTGTGAGCCCCAATAGTTATAGGTCCCATCATTAATTATATATTTGATCAATAGTTATTGGACCATGGTACCATACGATAGAAGTTTTATTTCGTGATCACAGTTTGAATTGGTTCGAGTTGTACCTCAAAATGTGATCAAACCATTATTATATGCCATTTATTTGAAATCTCAAACTAAACCAAGTTTGCTCTAATTTATTCTTGAGTTGAAGTTACAGGTTCGTAAAGTTCATACCGAAATCTTAACAATACGGGCATAACATATCTAACTCACTAAACATTTTTAAAAAATAAAAACACGTATCCAATCAGTTTTCTAGAAAAGTCATGAATTACGAATTTGAACAATTATAATCATTTATTTCTTTCACTTTGTTATTTTTTATTTTTTTATTTTACAGTAGAGGATCAAAATTATTTAATTTTACAAATTCATGGCTTCTCCATTCCGTCCCCTGCCACGTCCATCCTTTGAATCCCATCTTGAGAGACTATTGCCACGTCATGCGCGTGACTGGGACAGATGACGTGGCAAGGTCAACACCGCGCGTTGAAAAAAAACCAAAACAAAACCCAATCAATAGATTCAAAGAACACCCCACCGGTCAATCGAAGCTAACATTTTCGCCTCATTGCCTCTGGCTATGGCTTTAATTCTCCAACCCCAATTCTCACTCTGTCACTCTTCAAGAACATCACTTTCCTCTTCTTCTTCTTCTTCATCTTCTTCTTCTCATTGTATTACGCGGGTTTGTTCCATCCAGTCTTTCAACCCTAACAGGCAGAAATCTGTTCCTAGGAGGAGGACCCGCTTACGGAGATTGGTTCTGAACGAAGGCGTCTCTGTTCTCGAACCGTCTCCACCCCCGTCTTCGGGTTTTGGAAACCCTAATTCCGACCTTATTGCTTCTTTGAAGCTCAAATTACTGGTGGGTCGTTCAATCCTGAACTGGGTTTCACTTTAATTTTGTCTTAATTGCTCGTTGAGCGGTGCCTACGTGTTTGTACTTTGTTCTTATTTAGGGAACGCTGGGTTGTGATAGGCGAATTCGGGTTTTGTTTAACGTATTGTTTTCTGTTGTTATTTTGAGCTCAGTATTTCGTGAATCAGCACTTCGTTCATATTTATTTTTGCAATTTTTTGTGTAAAATGCTAAATGTTGGGAACTGTTGAAATTACTGTATCTGTTGTAGAAACAAGGGGTGGTGAAAGGGGAACCAAAGGTTGTGAATACTAAACTTGAATTAATTAGAGCTATGAAAATTCTAAATTCTGTGACCCTACCGTAGAACATCGATTTCCCTAAGCCAAGGGAAGGAGTGAAGAAATATATAAAAGGCCAACAGGTTGTATTGATGTGAGCATTTTGAAATTGTAGGCAAAAAATTCGTTCTTCCCCAAGTCAAATGGGAGGGCCTGTCCTCTGAACAATTATAGCATGTTTTATCCATGCTAATAGAGTTTCTAGTCCTACTCTATTTGCACGGAATGACTTGTGCCTCGTTTTTGTTTATTTTAGAGTTTGCAATAGCTATTCCTTTCTAGGCCCGATTCGAATCCAATCAAGATTATGACCCATAGGAATAGCTATTCCTTATTATATTCCCATGGAATAACTATTCCATTCAGCTAAACAAACACGCAACCAGTGAATGAAGGGTGGGAACATGAAAGAGGGGGCTTTACATGTCATCATTGTTCCATCTTGTTGTGATGCTCAGTTGAGATCGCATCTTTGAATTGAAACTGGCATACCTTCTTCTGCCAAGCATAAAAAGATCACAGTTTCTGGTTTATGTGCAAGCATGAAGTGGTACTGCTTATGGTGGATAATTGGTTTGTTTTATAATTCTGGACTAGTAGTATGTTCTTACCATCAAAAATTGGGTGATCAAATGTAGAGTGCTGTTGCTGGGCTAAATCGAGGACTGGCTGCAAATGAAGATGACCTGAAGAATGCAGATGAGGCTGCGAAGGAACTTGAAGCCGTTGGTGGCCCCGTAGACCTCTCGCCCAATATTGATAAACTGCAAGGACGGTGGAAACTGATATATAGTAGTGCATTTTCATCTCGCACCCTAGGTGGAAGCCGTCCTGGGCCTCCCACAGGAAGGCTACTCCCCATAACTCTCGGCCAGGTATGATAATCTATTCTGTACTTTTTTTTTTTTCAGGTATCTTCAATTAATTGGTTATCTCCTTGATGAAACAATAGCATGTGAAAAAGTACGCAGAAGGTCTTGAACTTAATAATTTACAAAGTGATACTACTTTCAGTTCTGTCTTCCTTAGACTGAACTGCAGACGGAAAAAGAAAAAGAAAAAGGAAAAAGAAAGTAGACACATAAAGATAAAATCTTGAGAAGGAAAAACAAAAGGTATGCTGAAAATTCTTGAGCATGCCCCTACATTAATTTTTATAATGTGAGCTCTGCATATACCACGTTACTGGTTAATGGCTTGTTTTTCAGCTTTAGATAAACACAGATGCGACAGAAGTTCTCCGATCTCAAAGCACACAAAATTTTCAGACCCTTGATTGAGATTTTAAATTTTTATTCTAAATAAACTTGCACCACTTACTGTTAGATGGTCCACAATCTTATTCAATTTAGGTTTTAATGGGAACCTAATTTCCACTTGCAAGCAGCAGTGTATAAGATAAGCTGGGTTAGTTTTACTTCCTTGCACCTTGTATGTATGTTTTCTCTTCTTCTTCTTCTTCTTCTTTTTTCCCCATATCAGGTATTTCAACGTATTGATGTCGTAAGCAGTGATTTTGATAATATAGTAGAGCTTCAGTTAGGCGCTCCAGTGGCCTCTCCCACCTATTGAATTGACTGCTACACTAGCCCATAAATTTGAACTGATAGGTCAGTTGTTCTCTGAACTTTTATGTTGAACTTATAATTTATTTTGCTTCTTTTTGCATGTTTAGAAGCTATTAAGGGTTAGTTTATCTAGAAATGTGTCTGTTTTGAATGGAACAGGATCATCAAAGATTAAAATTACATTTGAGAAGACAACCATAAAGACCTCTGGGAACTTATCGCAGCTACCTCCCGTGGAGGTACCTCGGCTCCCAGATGCATTAAGGCCTCCATCCAATACGGGAAGTGGCGACTTTGAAGTCACGTATGTCGACAATGATACCCGCGTCACCAGAGGAGACAGGGGTGAGCTTAGGGTTTTTGTGATCTCGTAAACTGTGAATAAACTACCACGATGCAAGTTCTTCATCCTGTTCCGAAAATCAACACCTCTCTCCTGCACCAAAATCTGTAATTGCTGTCATAATTTTTAGGGCTGTTGCCCTTATATTTGTGTGTGTATGTTCTGTTCATGTAGATGGACCTGTACATAGAAATGCAATGCTTAGATTCTGGGTAAACTTGTTTCACAATTATGCAGCTTGTTTTTTTTTTTTTTGGTTCCTGTCCATTATTACATTAGGAAAAAAGAAAACATTTTATCAGAGCCCATTACATGATTTCACTTTTTATGCCACCTTTGATCGTCTGAACAGGATAAGGGAGAATTAAAAATTTTACCGGATTTGAACACGACAGCTTATCTAGCCAGATATATTCTCCGTCCAATTGATTATTTGGCGCGTAATAGGACTAACAACATGATCAACATGATATCATCATAGAATCCTATTTAGTGTTTGATTTGTGTTAAGATAGGATTAGGGAATGTTTTCTTGGACAACAATACCTGTATTTACTTTAGAGCATTCAGAAAAAATAACAAGTCCTCAAATATAAATTGATGAAGAAAGTACTTAGAAAACAAAAACACACTACATGGCTACAGGAAAAACAAATACTCAAATTTCATTCGATTCAACACGACATATAACAATTCCGAGAATCTATCGACTAATGAAACAGTGAAAACTCAGGGAAAAAAAAATTGGTGCTGTGGATAAGAAAATGAGGATGGAAAAGGGAGGGAGGGAGAGAAAGAATCGGAATTGCAAAAGAAGCTTTTTCTTTTTTTCCTTTTTTTTTTTTGGTGGGGGGGGGGGGGGTGTGTTTGGTTGCAGACTCTTTTGGGAAATTTGGATTCTCTGATAATTTTGACCGTTTGATTTAAAATATCTGTTGGAAAAAAAACCTTGTAAAAAAAAATTGTTTTGGGGGTGCAAATTAAGTATATGAATACAACTATTGTATTCATTTACGACTACTGTCCTACCAAAAAAAAAATTATAACTATTGGATCAGAATCCTCTCAATTTCATCTGTCAAGTTTCCCCCTACTCAATTTTCATGAATTTTTTAATAATTTTAACTATATGAAATAAAAAAACATATCCAAACACACACGTAATAATTCTATTAATTTTCATGAGATTCAAAAATGCATAATATATTCATTCTCCGCATTGAAATTTAAGAAAACTAAAAAAGGTTTTAAAATATCAAAAAATTCTGAATTTTCAATACTTAGGATGCATAAGGTTAATATATTTTCAAATTTCATGAAAATTGACACAACTATACTTTCATCCATATGGCCAAAATTATTGAAAAGTGCATAAAAGTTGAGTAGAGGAAGAATTTGACAAATATAAAATTGAGAAAATCTCGGTTCACAACTATTCCCACAAATCAATTAAACCGCTAGAATTTGGGGGCAACCATCAGTACCATATTGATTGCCGTTAATTGAAGTTTCAACTATATAAAAACATAGGTGCAGTTGAAATAAGACATCTTTTAGGTAACATGCATCCAACTTTACCATAAGTAAGTTTGCCCACTCAAAAAAGAAAAAATGAAAAATGAAAACAATAATAAGGTTCTTGAATAAGATTAAAGATCTGATTTATTTATTTTTTGGAACTTTCTTTTTTATTTTCAGAAGCATATGGCAATTATCATGGTGCTTAATAGGCGTCGCTTAACGCTGTTTAAGAACTAAAACAACTGCTGGGATTAAAAAAAAAAAAAAAAAAGGGGGTTGAAAGAGCCGTAATAAGTATATCCTGCCTGAACCATTATTAAAAATATACAGTACCACTGTTCCTAATTAGGCAGATATGCAACCTAAAACGACTTTGTTTTAATAAATGATTTTAAAATATAATATATATATCAAAACCGCGTTGTTTTTGGGTCGAATCTGTCTAGTTAGGCCCAGGGAGACTGCATCAAGGACAAGCCCAAAGTCATCACACAAGACACCAGACTAAAGACAGGTTGTAGGAAAAACAGCAAGGGTTACTCATATGGAGGCCTCTCTTCCATTATGAAGCTTTCATTTGATCCATGCCAACACTCGCCTGCAATACAAGTAAATGAGATGAGAGGAGATGTGACCTGACCAAGAAAAGAGCGAAATCAATGTATTGTAATCTAATAGAAAGGACTCTAAATAAATGAACACTTCTCCAGCAAAATGTTGTCAATTCGGATTACTTTAGCCTACTAATTTTCATTTCACAATTTCATTTGAAGCCTATCAACTTGCTATACATTCTCCAAAGTTATACCCATCAGATATCCTAATCTCTCGGTTTCAATCCACTGTCACAATTGACAAAGAAATTTCACCCACTGGTCCTCCCTATAGATTTCACTCTGGCTATAGTAATTATAATGCTCAAGCTCAAAGGACCCAAAATCTCCACTAATCAACCAGTCAACAGAGGGGGAAGATATCATACCAGAAACTTGTGGTTCTCTTCAAGTAGTGGAGAAAATGCAGTACAAAATTTCTCAATGTCAGCATTAATGTCACCAGTACCTCCTATCACCTCCATGAACTTTTTCCTATCTGGTGCAAGCTTCATAGCAACCTGTGGTTACAGCAATTTAACAAGTTACATAGTCTAATAGCCAAGGAGTGATAAAACAGTTGAAAATTTAAGGACCTTCCTATATTTCAGGCTCCTAGTATCAAGGTTGTTTCCGAGGAAGAAAGAGACATATGCCGACAATAGAAACTCATTTATTACCCAAGAAAAGTTCATCTGAGAAAGGAAAATTCCTGTATTACTCAAATTGGATCTCCTCTTGGTCTTAACATTGCTAGAATTCCAATAAAGAAAAAACTTGTGGCTACTCAAAGTTCTAACAAAAATAGGTTGGGTCCATTCAGAAAAAAGAACTCGTGTTATTAACGAAGCTCTTTTAAAACAAGAGGAAATGGTGTTAAAAATGAGAACTCTCCAGAAAATAAATAAGCATATATATCAAGATGAATCAGAATTTGAATCATCCGGTATCAGGGACATTACAGTGAAACTTGAACTAGCCAACCAGCCATGGTATTTTTTAAGCGTCTTTCCGTAGGAATCAGTACACGCCTGTGACATTGCCCAATCTGGATGATCAAGCAAGTTGCGGAATAGCTGCACCAAAAAATCCATCGCCCTGAAAAATGAAAATAATATCCTAAATCAACGAGTATCAAACCCTGGAGCCAATCATAATTGCAAGATACATAAGCTCGTCAGCTCTAAAGAACAAAAATCATCTTGGAAGGAGGTTGAAAATACTTCGAACATAGTCTAGAGGGACTTCGTATGTATTTCCTTTACATTATTTTCTTATCACCTAAAACACATGCCCCCAACCTAGCAACACAAGGATAAAATAGAACCCTTGATATATAAATCAGAAACAGAACCTGCAGAGATAGATATTATCATATACCTTGTCAACCAAAGAAGACCGTTTGTACAACTGGATGATCCTTTAGCAGTTTTATCGTCGATCTCTACTTGTACCATACTGTACAAAAAACTGTATTTGGATGGGTCTGAGGAATACTTCGATTCCAGCCGCTACAAGTGAAATTGTTAATGATAGATTATAAAAGTTTACCATAAGATTATTACAATTAATAAAATGAAAAATGTTAGATCAGTTCCAAACATTGATTAAAACTCAACTGAGCTATGTAAGCATATAAAAATGCATATTGAGTTTAAAATGGAGAAAAACGACATGAGAAAAGACATCTCACCGTTACATTACCACCAATGTCAGTTTTGACAAGGGCCAGAGCAGCTCCAAACTTATCTGGCATAAGAAATAACAAGGGGCATGATTTTTGCAAACTAAAAAGCAATATATATATTTATGTAACACGTGTAAGACATAACTGCAATCATAAATGCACACCGCCGGACAAAAATTGGGAAGAAGCCAAGATGTTTCTATGGGCAGAAAATTTAAGAGTCAAGTACTTAGAGAAATGGGGGAAAAAAAGCAATAATAAAATTATTTTGAGTTGTTGAGACAGCTGCTTTTCATTCTTAATCCATAAATAATAATAAAACTACATTGGCAAGAACATGTAGCTACCTATGACAGGCAATATGTTTTTGCATACATCCAGAAAAGGCTTAGTCAGCAGTTTCCCTTCTTCAGACTTCACGTCTTTCATACCTCCCAGAGCAGCTGTGAAAACAGTTCCTTCCATCTTTAATCTTCTCTGCATGATTATGAAATTGCGTGATATGTGAGAAACATTGTTACACTGAATTTGGTTGGAGAGATAATGAAAAATGGAGAGAAATTTCTAATATCTCCATTCCTCTCTTTGTGTTTCTGTTATGAGGTGCAAAATGGAGAAAAGGTGAGAGAAACAAGAAGAAGCTTATCAAAGATAATTTTTAGCTCTCGAAGAATTATAGATATTCAAGAAAACGTAATAATTTCAGTTTGAAACAAATATTACTATCCTTTTTTTTCTTTTGATAAATCAGAGGATTTTATAGAACTTATGAATGAAAAAAAAAAAAAAAAAGCCTGATATTACTATTCATTGCAAGTCTGCACATTTGCATTCTTATGATGTATAAAATTAACTGATCATCACCATCACATTTCTCAGACAAGTAGAGAATATTACACTTAGCTACATTAGTTGGATGCAGAATAACATTTTCTTTCATGAATAATCACGACAGGAACAAAAGCTCCTTCTGGTTGAGCTCAATACAACCAATATAATCACTCCTTTCTGCTATCTATCCATAAAGAAAATATGAAAAATGATTTAAATAACAAAAGATCGGCTTCTTCTCCTCACATTTATCATTAGGGTGAGACAAGATTCAATACTAAATAGTAAATTATACAAATTCATCAAATCCAAAACAATTTAAACGTAATAATTAAGCATAAACACACATATACTGGTAACTCAATCTGATCTACCCCTAATAACAACATGGCACATCACAATACTACAGCATAATTTCCTTTGCGACTGAGAAAAATGTATATAGAGGGAGAGAGAGGGAGAGAGAGAGAGAGAGAGAGAGAGAGAGAGATCTGCATGCATTTACACTGAGCGATGAATGATTGAGAGAATGATAGCACAAACAAGATAAAAAAATAAATCAAATTTCCATATGATTGTAGTGTGGTAAAGATCTAACCTTGGAGACAGGGATTGAGGAGTTGTGAAAATCTGATTCCAAAAACCAAAAAGATTTTATGAGAGAGACATTTATAGAGGAGATCTGGGTGAGTGCGAGAAACAAGCCGCGTTGCTGACTTGCAATAACGTCGCGTTTGGCTTGTTGCTGATACGTCTGACGAGGGAGGAGCTCAAAATCCTCACAATTTTATATTCGTCCCTTCCTCAATATTCATAATTTCTTTTAATAATTTTAATTGCACGGAATTAAAAAAAATAGTTATGCCATATTTATCCTCAGCATCGTTATTTACAAAAAATAATAAATAAACAAATAAATAAAAGGTACAGATTTTTAAAAAATATTTTAAAATATTTTAAATTCTCGATGCTTAGGATGATAGGTTACGCATTTTCAAATCTCATGGAAATTAACAGAGTTTTGTATTTGTGTAAGCTTTTTCAATCCGTGTGGTTAAAATTATTGAAAAGTTCATTGTGATTGAATACAAAAAGAATTTGACTGAGAACTTAACGAATTTGAAATTGAGAGAATCCTAATTCCACTAAAGGAGGCATTCTTTTTCCCCCTATTTTGACCACCGACAAGGATCCTCTCAATTTTTTCGTCAAGTTCACCACCAAATCAATCGTAATGAACTATTTAATGATTCTAGACATGCGGATAACAAAAACATAGATTTTTTAATTTTCACGAGATTTGTGCCTAGGATGAATTGGTCGTTCATTTTTAACCTCATCAAAATTGAATACCTATGTGCTTTTGTATTTTTTTTTATTTATATAGTTAAAATCATTGAAAAGTTCATTAAAAATATGCAGGTGGGAAACTCAGTGAAGAAATTAGGAGAGATGAAATCGAGAGGATCCTTGCCTTTTGACAAGTTGGAACATTTTTTTTTTTTGCTGTATTTTTCTTTGCTAATTTTATTTGTACACCCTAAATGTATTATACACATGCTAAACTTTTATTAATTCTTTGGGACAATTTGAATGAACTTATTTCCTCTTTTTCCACAGAAAAAGCTTTATCGAATAAAAGAAAATATGTGTTCGGCAATCTCTTAAAAGCTCAAAACTGCTTTTTGGAAAAGCTTAAATATGCTTGCAAGTTTATAAAAAAAAAAAGTAGTTTTTTGGAAAAGTTATAATAAACTGCTTCTTTATAAGGTAGTTTAAAGCCAATAGCAGTTTTTCATAAGAACTAGCGCACCCGTTAGTCAAGATGGTGCTTGTCACCCACTTGGGTCCTAATAACTTATTATTCTTTTTAAATCTATAAATTTCAACCATATGGATTGGAAAAATGATACATAATCTATGAACTCATGAAATTTTATACAATTTCAAGATGTATAGGGCATTCATCTAAGGATAAATAATCTCAAAAGTCATGAATCATTATAATTTTTATATATTTTTTTCCTTAAAGTTTAAATTTGAAAAATGGAAATGAAAAGGTCAAATTGGGGTGACCCTGTAGATTCACCAAGTCCATTTCAAATTGCTACTTCAAAAGAACTTTTTTTTTTTTTTTTGGCATTTTCCATAAAGATAAAAGCATTAGTTAGGGATCTGCCCTTATGGAAGCTAAACTTTGGACAATTTTCTACTGGTCTACAATTAGCGACGGATATGGATCTAGATAATATTACAATGAATCCAACTCGAGTGTGACCGTTATGGCAGTCACAAAGAAATATAATGTTGGGAAAAAGCTGAGAAGACTCATTTGTGACACCTAAAAGCTTTTGAACCGAGGTTAGAATGTGAAGACGCGTCACACATACCAAGACGGAAATGAGCGTGTAAATTGACTTGAGGTCACAATAATGACTCTCATCATTCTTTCTTGACTCTCTTTTCACAGAGTCTCGGTACATATCTTTTTACTAATCTTAGTGGAGCAACTTTTCCTTACTCTACTAGTTTGTAGTTGGTTTCATTTTTATTCTTTCCCTTCTGTAACTCTTCTTTCAACTCAAAAAGAAAAAGATAAAAAGATAAAAATAGATTTTCATAAGCTTCCTTAAACTAATCCTTTGAAGGAGTATTTTGATGAAGCAACTATAAGAGGACGTATCAACATTTGGCGTGAACCCGTTCGTACACCAAGCAGCCCGATCTCAAACCAAGGGTCGGACCCTCCGAACCCGAAGCTCAACGGGCACATCTGCGGCAGAAGAAAAAGGGGATAAGAGGAAAAAAAATGCCAAGCCCTAGATCGGACGGTCGAGAGAGAGCTATAAAATAAGCGCCCCAGAAAAACCCTAGTCGGACCCTCTCCTCTCATTTTATTTTCTGTTCTTCTTCCCCGGCTCTCGGAGCTAAGTCACAGAGCAAAAATGGTGAGAAAGAATCCATTTTCGACCTTTAACTGGTTTTTCATTAACCTTAAACTCGAATCTGAAAATATTGACCTTTGTTGGTTGTTGATTGATATGTAGCCGTTCAAGCGGTTCGTTGAGATCGGAAGGGTGGCCCTCGTTAACTACGGCAAGGATTATGGGAGACTCGTCGTCATCGTCGATGTTCTTGATCAAAATCGAGTAGGTCTTCCTGTTTTGTTGCTTCAATATCTGAAAATTAGAAGAGAAGGAAAAGATATGTTTTTGTTGTATCGGTTTCAGCTTAGTTGGTGGATGCTCAAGTTAGGGTTTCAAATGTTTCTCTTACTGGATGTTAATTGCCTCATGTAGCGTTTGTTTTTTGTTCATGAACTTTGCATGTTAGTATAGTGGCTAAGAAATACAAGTATAGAGTGCTAGTTTGGTACACCCTATTTTGCTGATTTATGCCATATTCCCATGACCCTAAATTACTGTTCGGATAGCTATTATTTTTGTGGGAAATATTGCCTTCAATAAGCAGAATCGGCTATATTTTGCATCTCCTGCGATGGATAGCTATTATTTTTGGCACTATGTGGAGATTTTGCTTGATTTTCCGAGTGATGGATTTGTAGGCTGCTCATAAGGACTCCTGAATATATTATTTTTTATTTACTATTGTTTTTCTTGTATTTCAGTTATACCTATTTGAATATTCTTCATTCTGAAGATGTATGCTTTGTGCATTGACATGACCGGTATTCTTCATTTCTCGGTCTGCTTTTGTGTATGTATATGCTCACTGTGGCCCTTCAACCTAAATGGAGGATACCTTTTTCACCTTTTTATAGAAGCATTTCATTTAGAGTTTTCAATCTAAGTATAAATCTGAGATGTCTTTTCTTTTTCTTCCCTTGTTGCAAGAGACAGAACATTTGAACCTCTAAAAGTAATAACCCCTCTATTAAGATGATGACATATGATTGAAATCATAATTTGTTGGGTTTGTTTTGACGTTGTCTTTTGTTACAATTCAGTGCCTTCCAGTCCGAATGTTTTGATATATCTGTTTCTAGATAAAAGCTGAAGTTTGCACGGGTGTTATTGGTTTCTCATTTAGCTTGTTTACTGACAGAATAGGAAATATGAGGAAACTTTTGATATGCAATCTTAATTGGTCATGTATCTATTATTCAACTCACATTGGGTGTATGGTTTATTCGTATGATTCAATTTCTCTGTATGTTTGGTTCAATTGTACCCTGATAAAATGCCTGCGCTTAGCATTTACTAAGGTATAATGGAAGTCTTTAGTTCTCGTGTTCCTAGCTTGAATCACTTAAACAAGGTGTAAGGTGTTGAGGAACAGTATAATGTACTTTAAATTGAGTTTTGGATGCCCCTTTATGATTTGAACTTGAACACAGCAAACAAATTGTTAAGCTATTCTACTAGTACATTGGGTTCTAGTCAATATATAGCAGATTTTCTACATATTTCAACAGTTGTTGATTTCCTTTTTAGTTTTCTGTAAATATCCGCGGTCTATGACTTTTTAGTGCTGCACGTTAAAAGAATTTCCCTCCAAAATTGGCATGGGGAATAATACATGAGAAAATCATGAATTTGAGCATGCGATGTATCAGTTGTCATCTAATGCGTTCTGGTTACATGTGAGTAGTAATATGACTTCACTTTGGGAATTGTTTTTGGCAGGCTCTTGTCGATGCCCCTGATATGGTGAGATGTCAAATGAATTTTAAGAGGCTCTCTCTCACCGATATAACAATTGACATCAAAAGGGTCCCAAAGAAGAAGACATTGATCGAAGCAATGGAGGCTGCTGGTAGGGACTGTTATGCATACATGAATGTGTCTCTTCTTCGTTTTCCAGTCTTATTTTCCTATGATTTATTAATTTTTCTTATCGCAGATGTTAAGAACAAGTGGGAGAACAGCTCCTGGGGAAGGAAACTGATTGTTCAGAAGAGAAGAGCTTCCCTTAATGACTTCGATAGGTTTAAGCTCATGCTGGCTAAGATCAAGGTGTGTTATAGTATATAAATGTTTTCCTTGATGTTCTTTGCTGGTCAACTTGGTGCGCAACTTTGATATCATAAATCAAGCTTTTGATCCTCTAAAACCCTAATATGACTTATTACCATGGATGTGCAGAGGGCTGGAATAGTCAGGCAGGAGCTGTCAAAGCTGAAAAAACAGAGTGCGGCCTAAGCATTCTCTCCGAGTAGTTTTGTGCCTTTTTCTATATTTTCTTGCTAATGGACTTTTTTTTTTCCCCCCTTTTTTGCCTATGAATGAGTTTTGTTAATTCCAGAGTTTAAGAGTAATTCAACGAAAACGTTTGTATTTTACTTCCAAGCTTCATGGTACTTTTTTCTTCTACAAAATGTCTTGGTTGTGCTTTATTGTTTCACTAATTTTCAACTACATTGTTGTTAATCTTGCTGCAATGGCAAGATTAATTGGTTTCCACATGATATTAAGCTCGATTTCCCAATATCACATCGACTACTAATTCTTCATGTTGTATTTTTTTATAAAATATTTATTTCATTTTATTCTGGTAACTAGATAAATGATATGAAATGTTATTAGTGATTTAAACTTTTTTTTTTTTTTTGTGATAAACTAATTTTTAACGCCAGCCAAAAAGGCTATAATCTGTTTTTCCGCGTGGTTAAAAGGTTTTAAATTTTTTTTCCATGGATTAGTTAATGAAAAGTGGGCAGTAACCCTCACAACCTTCTCTTTGTTGACTCAATTGAAGAAGCAAAACTACCCTCTTAAATTACATCTTTTATACCTGGTTGGAGTCCAATTAATAATGAATTTATTTTATTTTATTTTATTTAAAATGATTTAAAATTTAAATTCTGTATTTAAAAATTAATTAATATGTGTGCGCCCTCGTCCACTTGTAATGATCAAATGCTCCGTCCCAGTGCTTTAAAAATAAATTATACAAAGAATATTGGTTTGGAACCGTCCTATAATCATTCAAACTTAAAATAAAATTTCAACAAATCCTCGAAAATATCACGTGTCAATATGTGAATATGAGTAGTTAATTAATTTCAATGAAATATTGAGACATTAATTAGAATTTGATAAAAAATAAACTTAAAATTACCAAACGCCCCTTCTTACGTAATCCATATTTTCTCCCTTTCTTCTCCAGACACCAAAAAACCACAAATGCAGAAGCGAATCGCGAGCATTCCATTCTAGACCTTCAATGGCTTCTTCAGTTCAAATACCCATCTTCATAATCACGAGCGTGGGCACTCGCATGGTCCTCGCTGTTCCTCCGAACACCACTGTCGGAGGTTTCAAGGGTAAGACACCAATCTTTGTTTTTCGATCTTCACTTTAATTCTTCGTTCGGAAAGGAAAGAAAAAAAAGAAGGGTTCTTTATTACTCAAGTGGGTGTTTCTTTGTATGTCGTACGATTAATTTCCAGGTTGATTTCTTTTTTATTGACTTCAGGTTAATCTCAGTTCTGCATTAGTTATTCACCAGTCACAGACAGCCCTAATATTGAATATGGTATTTTTTGTAGTAACAAAATAATTAATACCTATATGAATAAGTTTATTTATTTTAGAAGTACAAAAATCTCTTACAAGAGAAATGAAAACATGGGTTATTTTTATGTTGCTTTTAGGATGATGCTGTTCTTTGCATTCCAGTGAAGTGACAGTTTATAAGCATATTTACCTGATGATTTATTGTTAAATTAATAAATATCTCGTTACATTATTTGTTTCCCAATGTGTGTGTGTGTGTGTATACACGCACGCACATTATTCAGTTGGTATTTTCAATTGACGAACACTAAATTCCATCAAAATGTGTCTTACCTGTGTCAGTGGGCAAATGGTTTGAGCTATCCTTGGGATGAATTTTCTTGGTGATCATGCAGGTCAAGGTCTGTCAGCTAATATGGCTGTGTTGGCGTGCAGCGTATTGCTTGCAATAATATTAGTCGGAAAATTGTAACTAGATGTTTCTACAAAAGTTACTATGGTGATGGTGATTGTTGTCATTGCTGCTGCGACTCCCATTTGATACCAAATCCACCATTTTTTGTTTGGCACCATGGCCTTATATCCGGCAATGAAATCACTGCGACCATCATATTTTCACAATGTTTAGCGTGCATGATTCTGTTGTGCTAGCTGACAAAACTAAGACCTAAGGCAGAAAGAGATTAAAACCATAATAGGGAGGGTTATATAAGGTGGCTATAGGTGTTCTGTTCGAGATCCTGGCAATCTGTTCTGCTACTAAGTTCACTTTTTGAAAGCCTGAAGCAAAATTTCTTTCAAAATTTTAATTTCCTAGCTACTCATTATTTGCAGAATCTTACTTTCGTTCTTATCTCATCCAGTTGTTTGTATTGAAGTCCACCATGCTGGCAGGGGAGGCTCATGCTTCTTCAGATGACTATACTTTTCGTTAATGATTTTGAGTTGATATATTGCACATCTAGAGAACTTGCTCATCATTGAATTCGGCCTATATGACATAGCATCTAGTAGCTTTCTATTGAGAACAACATTTCCTTAATCCATGGAAAGTAACCAAAACCAGAAATATTGTGTAGGAGAACTTGAGAGAGCACATTTCAACTGTTTCCCAACTATGGGAGAAGTCAAGGTTTGTGGATTAATGGTATGTCCTTAACTCTTTTATTTTCTTCACTTGGATTCTATTTTTGTGATCTCTTATGCTCTTATTACACCCTAAATTCTTGCTTCTTATTGTTTACGTCTTCTTACCTTTCCCCCTAGTAGGTGAAGCAGAAATCATGCTTTTACCACATGCCCAACTCAATGCCTATAAAATATGCATTCCAGTGGGTGAAAGGAATGTGGTTTCTCCATGTAGAAGCAGTTTGTTTATCTGAATGTGCAGCTGCAAAAGCTGCTGATAGTGTTTCTAACGGTCTCAGTTTAGCCAATTCTACAGAATGCCAAAATCACGCAAGCACCGGTAAGGGTAACACAAAAAGAGTACCAAAGAAAAGGGTGCAAAGAAGATTTCACTGTGTTAAATCCAGGGTAGGGATGACTCTAACTCCAGAACTCCCAAAGGTAATGAATGTCAAAGAGAAGAAGAGAAAGAAAAAACACTTTATGGGGTGTATGGTAAACAGAAATGAAGACGGGCGCATTGGAATAAACAGGGAGAGTACAGATTTAGATGTGGAAAAGAGCTTTGGTGCCTTTGCTTCAAGAAGCGAAGATTTTGGTCACTGTCCAGTGGTGGAGACCCCTAGCCAGAGTTCAACAGAAGTTATATCGGTTACAGGTATCATCGATAGATACTTCTCGAACTTCAACGAATTGAACCAATATAACAGCCCTTCAACCTCTGATCTTACCTCCAGAGTAATTGAAAATCATTTAGGAGAACAATCGAGGGCTAACAGTTGCTCAAACACACGAGTTAAAGCCATGAGAGCCAAAGCTCCCCGAAGGATCTCTCGCTCAATTCAGAGGCTCCGAAGTCCCAAAACTTTAAAGGGAAAAATAAAGAGTTGTGAAGTTGGGAGGCGTCTCCTCATGGCCTCAAACAGTCTTGGGGTTTCCTCAATCTCTATATGCAGATACAAGCATGAAAGATCATTAAAATTGGGTTCTCCCATAAGAAACCTGGTATTTGAAATAAGCGACAGAGAGGACTGAAGACTGAATGTAGTGCAGGGAAAAAACTCCTGCCACTGTCTTGATGGACTGGATTGAGTATGCCAGTCTATTTCTTGCCCTCATTATGAATTGGTTGAGCAACAGCAGGAGAGTAGATTTGTGGATTTCAGACTCAGACTAGAAACTGGGAAGAAAAAGAATGAGCACTTGGGTTGAGTTATTGATGGTAAGGGTAGTGTACAATTGATTGTGTAGGGTAGTACCCTGTGAATGTGGTAAGATGATTTGTACGACTACAGGCTTAGCATTGGATCAGACTGTAAGGATGTCTTCGGATTGCATGTATTTATATGTACCCATACTACAGTGGCTGTGTGTGAGATTTCAATAGTTTTTTTATATGTAGATTAAATTTTCTCATTGTTCATCTTGACGTTTTAGAATTGGTCCCCCACCCCCCCCCCCCCCCCCCCCCCAAAAAAAAAAAAAAAAAATCCTTTGTTCTGATATGCATTGGTTTAGGAACAATGCTATGGATAGAAAGGATTTTACAACAAAATCACAAAAGGCATATATGTATTACAGATTCATGAGAGCACACGTTGTCATTTACTAAAACATCGTCCATTAAATTTGTGTTACATAAGTCTCTTGTGATTTTACTGTGAAATCTTTTGTCAATAGAATGATTTTTCATTTAGTTTTTCATGTTACTCGACTTTGCTCATTGTTTGGATTCAATTAGTCGTTTGACTCTCCATAATAAAAACTGTGCTTTCTAAGCCTTTCCATGGCTGCAGAAAACATAAAATGATTCTTGGTCGCAAAGTTTGTGTTATTTTGCAGATGTTGGTGCCAAGGGTCTAAAAGATGGACCGCGGGGGAATTTATTTGGCCAAGTCTCATCGCGTTCAACTGTATAATTTATTTAAAGCCTTCACATGCGTGTCTGAAGCCGTGTCGGCGTTCAGTATCCTGCGTGTCGGGTTTTAAAAGATTCAACAAATACTGAATTGAGGGAAAAAAAAATTAAAACAGAAAATCTACTTAAAATGCACATCCAACGACTGAAAAATTAATTTTGAAGAGTAAGAGTTATATGTGTATAGAAAATAATCATAGACCTGAGAATTCCCTACATTCACAAGTAATTTTCTTACTTTCGAAACTCCATCAATTAAGTTAATGCCCTAACAAAAATACGGTTTATAAATTAATTCAAAATGCGCATTCAACGACAACCAAATTAGATAGGGTGCGACACCATACAATATTCCCCCCCCCTTTTTTTAAACCTATTGATGACGCATCCTCATTTCACAATCCTAAGATCTATAAGGCACCAACATGTAGGATTAAATTAATTTCCATTTGATTATAGTCTGATGAGCAGACATAATAAAACACCATCTAGAGTACTTAGTACACTATAATGGACAATTTATTCACTCTTTTATAGATAGAAAAAAACCGACAGAGACCTTAATGGCGCGTGCCTAGCGACAGCATCATCATAATTACAGGATCAAATCAAGGATATGTGTATGTAAATATAATATAATAAAGATAAATCCCTTTTCGGATCGAATTTTTTTAAAAAATAAAGAATACTCGGCCGAGTATTTATTTTGCAAGAAGTGATTTATTATTATTATTTTTTCTTTCTAATCTTATTTGCGGTGATTACTTATGAGGACTAAATGCACTTGAATTATAGCCGTTACCATTTAAACTCTTTCCAAGTTGAAAAAAAAAAAAAAATTTAATTAAAGCTTATAAATTATGGCTCCCACTTTGACGCAAGCCTCCCACAAAGGTCTAAACAGCCTTTAATCTTCGTGTTGTCTTCAGTCTTGTTTTTGCTTTCCTTCAAACAAAAAATAATAATAATACTTTTTTATTTTTTTAGCATTATATCATTTGAAACAGAGAAAAGAAATCTCTTTGTTGGCTGAGTAATCTCCGCCTGTTTTCCCTCTCCATCTTCATTTCAAAAAAAGAACTCTTTGCAGCTCAATACCATTTTCTTGAAAAGAAAAAAAATTTCCTTTGAAAGACACACTTCTAACAAGTGTTCCTTTATTTTTCGTATATATATATATATATATATACATAAATCAAACTTTAGGAGCATCGGAAGAAGATCTTGGGCATGGGGCTTATGGATTTCCATCAGAAGATCAAGGTAAACTGCATAAAGTTTCTTCTTTTTATTTTTTATGAACTCTTGCTTCTGCGCTTTGTAGAGGGCAGTTTTTGATGATCTCTTCACTATAAGTTATGAAATCTCCCAGTGCTAAGTTCATTGAAAGAGTTTGAAATTTTCAGTTTCCGATCAATCCCAGCAATGGTATTTGACCAGATAATAATCTTTGTCCTCCATAGAAGGAACCCAGCAGTAATATTTGATCAGATAGTTTCTTTCAGTTTGCATTGTACTTTCTGAAAAGATTTTAACAGAAGAGTGGTGTACTGTTACAGGCTTTTCGGCCGATGCGGTTGCTGGGACTCGGGGGAGGAGACGGCAGCAGCGGGAAGGTGAATGCGAGAGGGCCGGAGCCGGCGACGGGGAAGAAGGCATCGTGGATGCAGCCGATTTCGCACGGGTTTCATGTGGTGGAGGATCGGCCGAGTCGAGGCGAGTCAGGGGCGGACTCGGTTGTGGTGCAGAGGGAGGAGGTGGAAGAGGTTGAGATGTGGTTCTTTGGGGTGTTTGATGCCACAGTTGGGGATGGAATTACAAAGTTCATGCAGTCTCACTTGTTTGGTAGGAAGCTCAGTCAGGTAACACTCATTTCATCTCTTTTTCTTCTGATCTCGGTGAAAGGAATTAAAATAGATTGAAGGTTTAAGAATTGTTGGGTCATTTAGTAAATGAACTATACACTGTTAACATATCGAAAAACGTGGGTCGATATCTCCATTGGTGTTTTATTGCAGTCTCAGGTAAGGAAGAAGAGCAAGGAGACAATGAGAAAGGCATACATGAATGCGAGAACAAAGACGAGAGAGAGCGACAAAGAGGAAGAGGCGCTGAAAATGGGGTCAGCCTCCGTGATGGTGATCAATGGAGAGAAGCTCGTGATGGCCAACATGGGTTGCTATAAAGCTGTTGTGTGTAAAGATGGTGTGGCTCATCAGATGAGCAAACGCCACCACCAAACACCCAATAGACATTGGTCTCGACGACTCATTTCAGGCACGCAACAACTCTCCTCCTTCACAATTTTCGTTTCTATGACATAAACAAACTAAACCTTAATATCAACAGCATCGGTTCAGTGCATTCCACTTGAACTGGACTTAAAGGCATGCCCTTTTTAACACGTTCGCAATTGTCAATATCTGATGTCAGGTTTGATTCGAATGCCTAAAGTACGAATCTTAGCATGTGACACAAGCAACCCAACAAGCAGTAAGGTCTCCAAGAGTTCAGAGCCTGTTGTGGCCACCCAAGGAATAGACTCCGACACTGAATTTGTCATCTTAGCAAGCACTGGCATTTGGGAGGTAATCTATTTATATATATATATATATGTATGTATGTATGTATATACATATGCACATGTAAATGTATAGTTCCATTCAAAACAAACATTATGGTATTCTCAGAAAAATGACGAGTAAAATGCTGCAATGTTTACCAGGTAATGCAGAATCAGGAGGCGGTAAATCTAATCAGGCACATGGAGGATCCACAGGAAGCTGCTGAGTGTTTGGCAAGGGAGGCCTTGACTAGAATGAGTAGAAGCAGCATATCTTGCTTGGTGGTTCGCTTCGACTGAGACTCATATTCAGCTTCCTTCATTGACATTGTAAAATTTATTTCTGTTCATTGACTAACACATCCATTCATATATGACACAACATTCAGCCCGAGGTCCATTAAACCATGTGCCCAATTTTTTGGGAGGTACAAGTGTGTCTTACTCTGTTAAAAGGAGGAAAGTTCAAGCCAATTCATTCAGCATTGACAAATCGCTCTGAATGTGCAGTAGGGAGATTTAACAACCCGCTTCCTCACCCTCAGATTCGACAGCATGGACTATATCATTACCAGCTTCTTTTAGTTATTCTTGCTAGCAAGGGTGATAACAAAGAGAAGGCGCCAGAAGCTGAAACCAAAAATATATATATAATTAATTAATTAAAATATTTAAATATTGTGTCCAAAATTATGTTCGAACATAGAATTCTTAAAAATGTAAAAGCAGAAAAGATTGCTACAAACTCCAGGCACTTACGCTTTTGTGTAGTGCTGGCACTAGGGGTTTCATCCTGGGAAATCGGATTCTTCAGTGTAGGAACTGGCATTGAGATTACAAAAGACGGGTCAGCTCATCTATTTAGTGGTGGAAGAACATTACTCAAAAGCTAGCATTAGAACAGTATTGGCCCAAAACCTCCTATGCTCAAGCATTTCAATTCTGAATTTTTGCAGAAGAGATGAACTTGCAACCTTCATTAAAGATTTCCAATTTCTGATAATTGAAAGCAATTATATAAAACACAAACCACATTTGCACAAAGTTGACACCTCTATCTTGAGCTTGTGTCATATAAAGTGTATCCTCTCTTCTTCTTTTTCTTAGTTCTCTCAAGAACCAAGCAAGGAATGGACCTTGTCCATATAAACAAGCTTCTCCAATCTGGTATAGCTGGACTTGATCCCAAATCCCTAGCGCCAACTTCTATTCCTTGATTTATTTAATCACATTTACCCAAAATGGAAACCATGACAGAACAAATGGTACAAGATTCCACAGAGGGCAGTAAGGGCTATTCTGCAGTTAATTTATTATATGGATTAACTCATTTAAGCCCACAAGCTTATGTTTGTACCCGTTTTCTAATAACTTCTTCTATAGCTGAATAGTGACTAATGATGGCAAGCACATTGTTTTAACCAATTATGATGGAACTTGGCTATGGAACAACAGCATTAAATACTGTAGTCTAGCATTTCTGCATCTTCCCTACATATTTTATTCTTTCCTAAATAGAGAAATCGAAAAAGCACATAATTGTCAACAACTGAATTCTGACTGGATCCTAATATAACCAACAGTGAATTTTGATTGATCTGCCTGGGCTCAGGAGTCATGAGAAGAACAAATTTATCAACAATGGGAAAGCATACAGAGGCAGCATATCATAAGAATTGCAGATTTTTAGAAAAATATCACACAGTGGAATGCATTAAGGCACTGGCTACACATTACCTTCACTTGAAGCAACGTCATTTTTCACATCATTGCTTGCATCAAAGCCAGTAACACTAACATTATCTTCTTCAGGCTGATGATCACCTGCAGCGGAGCTATGGTTCTTCCTTCCAAGCTTCAGCAGCTGTCTAAGGCCTTTTGAAGATTGTCTTAACTGAGATTTCTCCAAGGTTTCGTGAGTTCTATCTAGTTTGAGGTTCTTAAAATCAGACACAAGTGCTATAGCAGTGTCTGCTCCTGTTATCAACTTCTCCAAACTTGTAGGGGGAGCTTTTCCATACTCCGAATTTCCAGTACATGCATCTTCTAAGGAAGATACCCGAGCAAGAGGGGCTTGATATGTCTCTTTGGCATCACTCATGCTAGACAATTCTGGTGATTCCTTCTGTTCATATACTGTTAACACCTAACCATAGATCACAAAACAAAACAAGTGAAAATCTGCCTGGCTACCAAACTACAAGAGGAGTTTTGGTTAGCAATTTGACAATAGGGAAAAGTTAGGATAAAATGAAGGGTGGGGTACCAACAGAAAGCACTGAGCGTGTCATTGATTAGGATGAAAAAGGAGAAAACGGGGAAATTTAACAGCAATGGACATCAAGTTGCAGCCTTCACTGCTCAGGCCAATTGGAACAATTTAGTATCTCCCACACTGGTTTCCCACGTCAAAATCACTTATTTGCAGCATTCATGTGAGGGTCTTAATTTTCTTTTCCCACTACCACTTTAATATAAAAAGAAATAAACAAATGTAATCACAACTTTCAAGTTTTATCTATACCTACCTCATAAGAACTCGGCTGCTCCATTAAGCTATGGCCAATGGGCTCTCTCTCATCTTCATCCATATTGAATGGTGAGACTGGTGCTCGAATCGGGGCATACTCTGACACTTCCTCAGATTCTTCGATAGGTGTATTATTATCATAATGCGCCCTCAACAGTCCAGTCATTTCATCTGATGCATATGCAGTGGAAGCAGACGGTTTCTGGCATTCAAGCATCACAATTGTTTTCTCAATAACTAGGGTGTCATCCATGTCACTATGCTCAAATATATCATCACTTTTCCTTTTCAGATTGCTAGTTTCAGAAGTTATAGAAGAGATGGCCCCGTTCACCTTTTGTGTCGTTTCTTTTTCTGCTGGTATGCTTTGGATTCCATCCGCAGGTCCTTTACATGTTTTGATCTTTAGTTTAGGAAGAGTTGCAGCCTCAGTTTTTTCATGGTTAATAACCGTAGATATCTTCTTCCTCTTAAACCCATCAGATGGCTTTGGCTTTAAAACAGTTCCAGCCCTCTGCAGCTCCACTGAAGGAACATGATGCCTCCTGCTCATTTTAGGATCCGGGGATCTTCTGGTTTTTGCCATGGATGCCTTTGGATCAGATGCAATGATTTTGTTCTCTTTCTTTAGCTCAGGCGAAGAAGGCATTGACCGGCTCAACCTATTGCTAGCCGAGTGGCTGCCATTATTCGAGCTGCAGGGTTTAGAGATTTTTGCACAACTGCTTGATCCTGAAACAATACTACTTTTAGGAGCATTCAATAGACATGAAAATGAACCGGGCTCTGAATCACTGACTTTTGATCCTTTCTGTGAACCTGGGGGACGTTTTTTCAGTAATTGTTTTCTACTTTTCTGTGAGGGCAATGGCGGTGAAGCAGTGGAATTGCTTCTTGCTGCAATTCTCTTTTCCCTCTCTACTTTTAAAACTTCCCGTCGCTTAATCATTTCCTCTTCCTGAAAAATGTAAAATAAATAGCTCAAGAATAATAGTAGGCAGTGAATAGAAATCATCACATGAAGGCTGCATAATCTGGAAATGGAAATTGCTAAAATGTTCCCCATATAAAATCGATGGGTACTTTGATGCTGACTGTCGTGCCTTCTTAACATGGAGCTGAGCACTAAAAGAAGAATATGTGTGTGTGTGCGCATGTGCCAGTGAATAGAATACCTTCTGTTTCTTCACTCTTTGAAGGTCAGCTTTAAATCTTTGAAGCCTCCCATCACGTGCACGAGGATCATCCAAAGGACTCAATGTTGAAGGTTTTCCTTTCTCTGTCCCCGAAAGCTGCTTCTTGTTCGAAGTATTGCGGATAACTTTTGAACTCTGGTCCCTGCCAAACTTCTTGTACATATGTTTGACATCAGCGACTTCCTGCTTTCTGTTTATCACCGCAACATCATCACTAGCATGAAGCTGCATTTCATAATCAAAAGCACGGGCATATCCTGCAGAGCTCTTTTCTACCCCACGCTCCAGCATCAAACTCAAATCATCTGATTCATAAATGGCGTTGCTTCCTGATATATCAGAACAGTAATCAGGCTTTTGAAGCAGTGATGGAAGCTTTGAGTTCATGTCAATAGCAGCTCCGTGATCAGCTCCAAGTGGATCTGAGGAAGAAACCGCAAATTCTGACTGATTTTTTGGTCCATGAATCATGATATCATGAATCCCAGCCTTCCTATATACACCTCTACTTCCTTCTATTTCGGTAAATTGGATTTGACCATCTATGCATCCCTTACCTTCACCAGGGTGACAGTCTCCTCTGGAGAGGATCTTATCATTTGATTCTTTTGGCATGTGCATTATATTTTCATCAAGGCTCTGGAAACTAGATATCCTCCCTTGTGTTTTACCAGGATTCTGTCCTCCAAGAAGCAAGGGATCATCATCAGCTCTTACTTGATTCTGCTTCAGTTGAGCTTCTTTTCCCAAAGCCAATGTGCGATGGTTGATAACTCGCTTGGTCTCATCACCATCTCTCTGTAAATAGTTTTTAAACTGCTTTCCGTTGACCACCATCTGGCCCTTTTTTACAGATCATGTCTTCCTTGTCATAAGAATTTATAGTATCCACCGAGCTGGTATGGCTTCCTCTTCTACTAAAGTCTGGTGGGTTGGAGATTGCTTCGGTTGCTTCAATTTCAACCCACTGGTCCATTTCATGCTTTCGCTTCCATAATTCCATGAATCTTAAGCATGCATCCCTGTTGTAATAAATTTGATAACATCAGACTGTTATCTCCTCAGCGGAAATATTCTCACAGGTCAACAAACTTATGTGAAATACGAACTTCTCAAACACAGAAAAGTGCAGCATGGCTGTGGAAAAAGAAACTGCCAATTACATTAAGCGAGGGGCTCCAAAAAATTTAGCAAATGAAATCAACCGCTCTATGTGATCAATGTCAAAACCAGTTGCTGCAGCTCGTGCAAAGGCCATGCCTTGCTCCTTCTGCAGCACAGCCTTCCGTGTCTCAAGGAATCTCAAAAGCTGAACTCTGAACATAAACATTGAATATATATATGAAATCAACACATCTAAGCAGCGTCGATATTAAGAAGATGAAACATTAAGCACCTAAGTGTTCATTCTTATGCATAACAATAATGGTTGATACTGTATAGATGTGAGAATGCAAGTGAGGAAGCCCAGCCCAGAACTTATGGGGCATAGGAAGCTTGAACCAAATACTTGCTCTTGGCCTGAAAGCTTCCGAAGCATATCTGCTTGAAAATCACCTAAAGTCCTGTAGGTAACCCAAGAAGAAAGTGCCTAGTTCTATTATCAGTTCTTTCCTTCTAGTGCTGCCTGTCTGAACCCTCCAGGCATAAATCCCTGCTTTGAAGGACCTCACAAGGTAACAATGAAAAGCTGCTACCAATTACCTATCCCCTCCTACCATTTTCGGTCCGTTCAAAGAGATGGGGAGTGAGAATTAATTATCCTTGTCATTAGCATTTTTTACTACCTGAATGGCTTCAAAGATTAAAGTGACATCACATGCCATTTTAATGATATCTCATACACTCCCTACAAGCTAATAAATGGAAAAAGACACCAAACATGAGCAGCATTCTTGTGTAAGCCTCTAAAACTAGCAACGATAATTGCAATAACAGTTCTGTTACTATTGGTATCCCGAGCATATACTTTGAATCGCTCTCATTTCCAATGGATCCATTTGCTTGAGGTTGATCCACACCAGGCTGCCAGATATCCAAAGAGACCATTCAAACTAAATTCTCCAAGAAGTATGTAGTAAGAAAATGGATTCAATGCCACTTACCTCGTAGATTGCAATTATTTCCTCCTTATTAGCATCCAGCACAGGCTTGTCCACTGTCAAAAACACATGATTTTTATTCAAAAACATAAAACTTAAAATTTTTAGCCAGTAATAATCTTCGGTATCTGAAAGGATGTGAAACCCAGCAACCAAAGACAGCACAAACATTAAGGCAATATGGACATCTTCATCCCTTTATGCAGTACCTTTCAAGCTATCTACCAATTCTTCCTGATGTTTCTCTACCTGCAACAGAGAGTAATGCTGAAGAAGGCCCTTTTATAAAATACAAAACGTACAACTCTTATAGATCTCACTAACAGTGCTCAATCCTATGTAATTGCTGCTCTGAATTGCAATTGCTTCCTTGGCCTGCAAAATCTCCAATTCTACAGTGAAAACCCGCTCCAAGAGCTCTGGAGTGCCCACAAAGCGAACAAACCTGTAAAAATCCAATACAATTTAGACTAGCAAGCCATTTTCTGAGAAGACGGAAATGTACACTATTGTTGTTCAACCAGGGTCATTGTAAAGAGAAACCTGGGCAGGTTCGACATAGAGCGTAGTTCATAATCTTGTTTAATAATTTCTAGATAATGGAAGGCGAGCAGATGTTGAATCACATCATGACACAAAAATCATATAAAGCACAGACCTTTCCACTGTTCCCTTTGTGAACCATGTTGCATCACTGCTGGTTTCTGGTTCAAGTACAATTGAATAGCCCCCCTTGGAAATCTGATATTGTGCAGTCTTCAAGTGTTCGAGAAAGGGATTCAGCAAACCTGAAACCATTTTTTCTGCCTTTCCATTTGCAGTGAGGATCAAATCACATCTGACATAGAAATGAAACACTCTCCCATTCAGAATTAACAAGGCGATATGTTTTCGAAATAAAAAACTTTAAAAACAAAATTATTAGCGAAACCAACATTTTGAAAAACTGAGAGAAGTACCAAAATAACTGTTAAGATCTGCTGCCAGTCACTCAACCAGAAAACCGAAATAGTTCAGATTGGTACAAAGTAACTAACCATTATACTGAAAGTTTATGCCTATAAAACATACAATGCAGCTTTGCTATTGTATGCAAGGAATTCAGTTTAAAAATAAAAAATAAAAAACAAAACAATGACTTGTACCAACCCACTGCTACACATCATGTGTTACTCACCACAAGAAAAGCTGCAGACATTTTAATTAAATATAACGTAAAATAAAATTCTAACAAGATCATCCACACACTATAGCTCACAGAAGTAGCCAGTAACGCGACAGACACAAGGATCATTATTATCAATTTTTAAACCCTCAGGCAAGGTTAAACACAACAAAGGCAAAGAAAGCCAACACACAGCCACAAACAATTCCAATCTTGTACAAAAACCTCAAATTTCACGAAAATATAGACACGACAGGTCAGACTGTTCCAACTAATAAGTAAATGATCAATCAAGATAAGCTGCATTAGTCAACTGAATCCGATGATACATACCTAGTTCGAGTGGGCGTGAGTTTGAAAACAGCAGAGTCGAGCCGAGTTCCAGACTCCATTGTCGATGACGAACCGGAACGGATCCAAAAAAGGTCCAAGTTCCTCAAATCGTTATGGCTTTCTCATGAGCAAAAGCATTAGAAATGGAATCAAAATGTTTGGAAAAGCCATCATAAACGAGGCCAGAGTTCGCTTTCAATGCCTTCTTTGTCTCTTTCACCTAAACAAATTGAGACTCGCTTTCAGAAACGAGTTCAGGATTCAGATGGTTATTAATGGTAGAAACAGAGAAACTGGGGGAGGAGGGAGGGAGAGAGAGAGAGAAGGTGAGGGGTATTTCCGGAAATGAAGAAAGGACCACTGATCTTCTTCAACGGTAACGAAGGAAGTTAAATTATTGTGAAAATCATTTTAATTAAAAAGATAATAAATCGACATTGATGATTAATTGACAAATGGATAATTTTAACATAATTACGTGCCCTGCTTAAACTGCAGCTTCTCCAAAAATGGTTTTTCATCAGACAAATATATATTTGTCAATTTGGTCAAATTTAAACAGATCGATCAAGTTTTAGTTTTTCGTCGTTTAAATAAAATGTGTGAACGAATATAAATTGTATAAAGATTAATGAGTCATCGTATTTTTTAGTGCTCTTCCAACCTATGTAGTTGAAATTTTCATACTAAAATTTATATGAATTTCATAGGAGGGCAATGTGCTTAAGTTGCGCATATTACCATTGCACAATCGATTTCCCATCGGAAGGAAAGGTAGGAAAAATCAACAACAGTTCATGGATGGGCCATTAAAAACTTCTTTTAGGATTGCATTCACAAGAGATCGTCACCTCCAAAGTTATAGACTCATGATTAAGAAATCTGGCCTAATAACTTATTGGAAAATGCTAAGTAGATGGTGGGATTGAATCCTCTTTAATAAGGGTATGGGACCATATCCTTAGTGTTGGCTTAGTTATTAAATATTGTATCTTCATATTTAATTCAATTATCAATGTGGTTCAAATGTTGGAGGGTTCATATAATGACCCAAATAATTGAGAGAATGAAATTTAAGAAATTTTGAGATTTTTTATCTATAAAAGAGGCAAAATTCTATTATTGAGGTCTTATTATGAAAATCTTAATCATACGAATTAAAATAAGATAAAAAAAATTTGGGAACATACAAAATTTTCTTGCAATTTGTGCTAGCACACACGTAGAATTTATATGGTGAAAAATTAAAAATAGTTATTATGGTTTAGATCTCTTAATATTTCAATATTTTACTGAAAGCCTAGCCCTATGCATCGCAAAATTACATGAAAATTGAGAAGATCGTCGTAGTTTTCCATATTATACAAATCCGTGTGGTTTTAATTTTCAAATTTGAACCCAAATTATGTGTTTTTACTTCTATCATATATAAGGAATCCAAAATTGCTTCGAACCTCTCCCCATCTCCGTCTTCTCTCCTCCCGCCATTAATTTCCCGCGGGGAATGAATAACATCATGAAAAGTTGGAAGCTTTCAAGAATTTCAATGGAAATCAAACGTTGAAGATTTCAGCAGCAAAGAAAAGCTAGCAAGTACGCTATCTTTCTCAGCGTTTAAGGATTTTCAGATCCAAAGTTTGCTTCTTTGGAACAATGAATTGTGTTCTCTTGGTTCCCGTTATGCAACACTGAAGAGCTGGGATATCGTATGTTTGATTGCTGTAGCACTTGCAATTCCTGATGGGGTTGTATGGCCTTTAAAGCCAGCATGGCTGCAGCGCCAGGGAAGCAAGCCAAACAGCGCTTCTTCTAGCTCGGAAGAACCTCAGAAGCCTCAAACCCAGCCAATGACAAACTTGTCCACAGTTGGGGCTAGGTTCTAGCTATTTGAATGAGTTGCAGCCATTTTGTAAGAGCCGGGCTTGGGTTTTTCACATCAATATATATGTTCTAATAATATATACTACATGCATATGAATTGTGGTGAACAGGTTCTTACGAGTTAGGGTCTATTAACCTAGAAACCCTATATATATATATTCTATATATACTGGTTGAATACAACAGTTTAGGTGTTCCAAACTCGATACCTGGACTTAAACCCTAACAATTCATGGGAATGTTTTTTTGAGCATTAAACAATCCTATAATGCAAGAGGGAATGACCCGTAGACAGCAATTAATTTATCAGGCAAAGCAGATGGGAAGTAGGAGCAGGAGTTCAGCAAAGACACTTGCAGGTGATGGGTTTCATCTTCTGAGCAGCTGAATGTATTGTTGAGAAGGTACTATATGGTACTCTGAATTACTCTTAAGCGTATCACTTTCCTTGAAGCTTAATGGATTGTCTATATTGACTAAATCTTACCTATTTATTACTAGGAAGGGCAAAAACATGACACAACAAATACAGCTGTTGCGGCGTGTCACTCGTGTGGCGACCGACTCCTCTACTGGTCCAAATGATGTTGGACCCCCGCTCGTCTATCAATAATATAACACAGATTTCATGATTCGCAAATTTATTTACATTGATTGAAAAAACGCTTCACAATTTATAAACCTATTAAATTTTATGCAATTTTAAAATGTATAGGGCATTCATCTAAAGGATGAAAAAAGAAAAAGTGATAAGATTATTATAGTTCATAATTTTTTTTTGATTTTCTATTCTTGAATGAGTGCCCAAAACATCTTAACATTGTATAAAACTTCGCAAGTCACAAAATTATATCACTTTCTCGATTCATACATTTAAAATTTTCAGGTTTTGAAAATTGTGCAGGGACCAGCACTATTTGGACCAACGGAGGAGCCGGCTCCCGCTCACACGGGCATTAGACTTGGATTTTGAAAAGGAAACGTCAACCATTGAGTGCTTTATGCTGGCTGAAAATCTACATCGGCTATGATCATTTCTGTATCAGTTCATACATGTGACAAATTGATGGTGAAGGATTCAAGGCACGTCTAAGACCTGTGAACAAACTTCTATGTGGGGTAATGAACATGCCACCAATAATCCTTCAATAAGAGAGAATCTCTCGGTTGCTGCAACTTACATACACGAGAAAGAGAAATAAAACACTCTCCCCTAACCTCATACATGAAAGATACGAGAAAGTTAGATTACATTCCCTACCTTCCCCCTACCCCCGTTCTTTTTCTCCAAACTCGGCATAAGAGGGATAGGGCCACTCCTCGACAAAAAATAAAAGAGAAGAAAACTTATTTCTCTTTTTATTGATGTTTTAAAAATGGGATTTTGTGGGTATATGTATATATGTAGTATCGCATTGCTAGATAGTTACATTTATTCATTTATCTAGGTGAGGACTAAAGTATCTCTTCAAAGACTTGTTAGTGTCCCAAAGAAAATTGACGGTTGAGTTTTTTCTTCATTGCGTTCCCTATGTCAGACAGGCTCCTAAAAGGGACCCTCTCACCACCATATTGTGAAGAACCAGCACCCACAATTTTATACCCAATTCCATTAATAAGCCTATTTGTTTCTGCACCATCTTCTTCTTCTTCTTCATCATCATCATCATCATCATCATCTTCTTCTTCTTTTTCACCACCTTCATTCTTGCGCTCGAATTCTCGAATCGGAGAGTTATCCCAAAGGTATAGTCCTCCTGAATCATCCTCAGCGGTCGGAAAAGTCACCTTCTCACATTGTTGGTCATTGCCCATTGGCTTCTTTCTTGGGTGAACATTTTTGTTCATGCTTTGCCATTCGGCTCGTCCACTTCGTTGTTCCATATGGAGCTTGTCGTAGAATTCGATCCAAAAGAAGTCCTCGTTATTTCAGATGATGGTGATGACGACGACGATGACGAGGATGACGGAGAAACTATTAAGTTCCCAAACCCTTCTATTTCTTTTGTTAGTTTGAGAGCTTTTAAACGCGCGACTTTGAATTTCTCCCCACCATCCAAAAGTTCCAGTATCGTCTTTGCTTTCTTCTGCATGCTATCCCCCCAGTTGAAGCTGAAATAAATAGACCGAGAGAGTAACTCAATCAGAAACTAGATACATTGAGAGTGACAAGAAATTTACAGTTCATAAAATTTTGAGGCGGTAGAGGTGCACGAAAGCATTACAAGCTAACACACAAAAAACTGGTTCACTTGACTTTAGATTTAGATCGACTTTTTACTACTATTAAACAAAGTTTACCCTCTTTCATCTATGTGTCGAAATGTTCCAAGCTCTCGAATGACATTGGAATCACAGGAAAATTCTTCAGCAAAGTCCTCAGGGCCATGAGTTAGGAGGAATTCAAGCAGTACCAAAGATTTGTAGGATCGTCTCCATTCCTTCCGGTCATAGCGGTAAAATCTGCATGGCTTATGGAATTGGGGTTGTTGCTTACCTCCATACTTTATACAATAGAATTCAGATGAAAAATACTAACCTCCTGTGAAGAACATCAGCAATTCTCCAGTAATCATCGAGGTCGAAAGATGCCTCGGTTAATCTTGTCATTGTTATTGCATCAGGACCCCATGGATCTGTATTTGTTGCTTCCTCAGCCAACCTATCATCAGGGGAACGGTTACCGAAATGTTCTCATCTTGCAAAAGTTGTGATTTCTTTGATGTTAATGTGTCCTATACATGTGAATGGCTGGTCTTTTATGCAGCGCTAATGTTCTCAATTAGGCATAGATGCAGCCTAAAACAACATCATTTTGAGTAATTAAAAATTCAGTTGTACTTTAAAATTCATTAATAAAAAGGATGTCGCTTTGAGACATATCTGTCCGTAATTAGGAATAGTGACACTATATAAAGAATTTTCTCAAACAGCTCATGAGCAAGTGAGCAAACTTGTCTTATATAAAACAAACTTATCCAAGGCCCACCTGAGATCACGTAAAGAAACAGAAACTCGTTGGATTAGGAACTCTATTCATTTCTAACAAAGGGGTTGGAATTTGAGTCTCAAGTGATTTTGGATTAAGCTTCATCCAAACACTCGAGTCAAACTTCTATTTGCTGAACAAAAAAGTCTAATGATAAAAGTTATAAACTTCGACGTGCTACGATTCGAGAGAAGGGAAGGAGAGAAAAAAAACAAAAAACTTAAAAGAAGTGTGAAAAGGGACTCACAGCTCAGCTGGAGTAACATCAGTGAAGACAAGCCTAGCAGTTTTGTACTTGTCCTGGAGAAAAGAGGATGCTTGCTTTTTAACTTGGTTGAGAAATAAGGTTCCCATGGTTGCTCAACACAAAAGGATATTGTGATGCAGTTGTGGAAAAGTCCCAACTTTTCTTCAGCCTTCACATGCGAGGGAAACAATAAAGCCTTCAGAGCCAATTAACCTCTGAAAGAACACAATATATTCATTTCTGTGTGGGTGGCCCATGTTTGTAGCTCAGACATTGAAGGAAGTTCATAACCAAATTGGTCTTAAATTTAGAACCTTGACTCAGTATACCCCATAAGAATTCTACTTCTTTTTTCTAATTTCAAAAATTATTTATCTTTCTTTGTGATGTGGTGGTTTTTGGTAGAACCTAAAATCTCCCTCTCTTTTTCTTCTAAAATAAGAACTAATTAACTTGAATTGGTTATGAACAAATACTAGCACGTACCGGAGAGGTATATGAACATGAATTCCTTTTCCATCCAATTCCGCTAAGTGAAGGGACACCAGACAGGTCATTAAATTTTTACATCGCTACTTCACATGTAAATCATTAAAAATAATAATAAAAGTACTTGAAAAATATGAAAAATTAAGAAAACATGAATAAGAAAATAATAAAACCCTAACCTATATTTCCAATCGCCATGGATCTTAACATTTATGTCTCAATTGAAAAAATGGAAGGACATCAAAATTAAGAAAACTATGAATAAGAAAATAATAAAACCCTAACCTATATTTCCAATCGCCATGGATCTTAACATTTATGTCTCAATTGAAAAAATGGAAGGACATCAAGATTTTGGAGCCCTTGTTTCAAAATGAAACTTTAATTCCATTATTATATATATACGAGCACTTCCGGAGAAGGGAGTCTTACCTTTCTCATTTTGTTAATTAGATTTTCTTGACTTTTTCTATTTTTCAAGTACTTTTCTAATTTTATATTTGAAATAATTTTGTATAAATTTAATAGCTTGTTGTGTATCACCCCACTTAACAAAATTGGATGACAAATAGATAAAAAGAATCTATTGAAAACAAAATAAAAGTACAAGGGATGTGATAAATAAAATCTAAACCACAGTCTCTTACAAACGACTCAAATCACAAGGATCTTTTAAAATTTTTCCCTAATATTTTTTAACTCATCAAACCCTACTGCAATAACCATGAAATCGTCAACTAAATATCCTCCTGTTTCTTTTCCTACACTAGGATTAACTTTTAGATTATAACGCCCTGCTAACCTCCGCCGCACCACTACCACAAGAAATACGAACATGGCGGCGATGGGGAATTTCCGATGGTGGATATCGCTCTCTGCCGGTGAGTCGGCGGAGGGATAGGTGATGAGTATAGGAGCTGTCTTTGTACACAGAAAATAACAATTCAATTCGTGTAAAATAATCAGACGGACTTATGAAACAACATTAGGATGTAAAAGGAGAAAAATATATATATATTCAGGAGAGGCAGTGGCCTCACCAACTGTACTATTTCCTTCGCTAACTTGAAAAATGTATACGGGTTAATACATCTGTTGAGGTCGTGGTATTACAAATGAATCAGATATATCACGACGAATTCGTGAGAAAAAATGTGTCTTCCACAATGGAATCTATCCATTACTTTTTAATGCACTTGCTTTTATAATTTTTTAGATGTCTTTTAATTATTTTAATCATATAGATTTAGATAACATGTAAAAATATAAGCGCGGGATGATTTTTAATGGTCCACTTCTCTTAGGAAAGACCGAGAAAGGTTTTAATAGTACTAGCCTAGTGCTGTCGTCTGCTTGGATAAAGTCTCAACCACCAGACAAAGGGAGCATACTTACCTGACCACTATCATACTATGAGTATAGTATGAACAATCTCTTGAAATTGTCTTAATTTCTCAAGTTTTTCAAATATTAAAATATATAATTAGTAGAACTTCAAATCCCATGGAAACAAACATATTTATATATTTTTTTCATGTTCTGTTTATTTATACAATTAAAAAGTGTCCCGTAATTATAAAAATCAGGGTACTAAGAAGTAATGGAGGTCAAGTGTACTGAAGGGAGTTAAATCCCTCTAAGACGGTCTTTCTTCGATTTATTACATGTATAATAAAAGAAAATGATAAATAATATATGGAAAATGGAGAAGGAATTTAAACATTTTGAGTGTAGAGACGTAATTTCACTTCCATCAATCTCTCTCGATTGACATGTTATTATAAGTCAATTTTATGTGAGCGTAACATGAACAAATATTATCTTGGACTCATTTCTAAAGTTCTACTCTATACGAATTAAAAGAGTATGAAAAAGTATGAGAACCTACCAATTTTCATATAGTTTGGAGATGCCTAGGGCCTTCATTTTGAATGTGCAATTATGAAGAGTTTTTTTTTTTTTTACCTTCCCCTTTTTCGCTAAGCAAAAGATGAAAAAAATGATGGGATCTTGGTTATTTAACTTTCATTCTTTAAATGATAGAATAGCGCCTACAGTAATTGCATGAAATTGGTAGATCGTCCTATGTTTTCAAGTTCTCTTAATTCATTTTTGCCACTTCATGTTGTTATGATGGACAAACTAAGCCCCCATAACAACAGATAAGACTCATTTTTGCTGTGACTCTTTCTCTTAAATTTCGCACACAAAAAGTGAAGCCTGCGGTGATGACATGCAAGACTCGTTTTTGCCACTTATCATCTTACAGTAATCCCCAGCGATGACATGCATGACTATTTTTGGCAGGACTCTTCTTTCCCTTAAATTTTGTACCCGAAATATTATCGCTTTAATTTATAGGTATTAAACTTATAATCATTGATGATTGTATGATACGTGCATCTCATGAAGTTTGAATCTAGTTATATTCAAATTAAACAAGCAATTCTTATAAATTTAGCTATAAATACTGTTTTCAAGAGGAGGGAGGGAACCATGGACTCGTTCTTAAGGCGAATAAAACTGCAATTTAATTAAGACGATTTATAGTAGCAAGCATAGCAACTGTGATCCACTTTGAATTTATTTTCTTTTCTTTTTCCCCATTTTCGAAATAGCTATCCTCTATGAATTCGGACACTTTTTAAGCAGTAACATTAACTTGTATCTTCTTTCTTGAATCTGTTCATGACACCCCTTAATTTATAATAAATAAATAAATAAAATCTCCCTGTTCTTTTTATCCAAAGAAACAAAAAAATCTCCTCTTTATGCACTACAAAGTTGCAACATTTAGTGTCACAAAGAACGTAATAAATGTTTGTATTATTATTATTATTTTTTTATTCAATTCCTAACATGCACATATGGTAACCACGAAAAAAATGTGCATTCCAGTTCATTAAAATAAAAATTTAATCTTTGGGAGACCCATTTATAGTCCATGAACATTAATCTAACTTATTTGCATTTGGGACGGAGAATGGATCCTGCAGTTCACAGTTAGGTGGTCCAGTTAGGTGGGGGCTTTATGTATATTAAAAATCTTGTTCATCCAAGTTTTAAACTTACCATATTTGTCAAAGGAGAAATTTCTCGGTTTACAAAGTTAAAAGATTAAAATTTGAATGGATGACTAAAATTTTAAGGGTACAAATGATATAGATGAGCCCAACTGCATTAACATTGAATCAAAGTCATAGAAGTAAATAAATATATTTTTTCTTCAAGCAACTCATTAAACCTTTTTAATTATCAAGTAACATATTAAATGTGGGTGCAATAATACCAGAAAATTTTGTATGCACTATCGTTTTCCCTTTAAATGTAGAAGGCACGTATTTACGAGAGGTAACTTTTGTGAATTCAAAATACTTGAACCCTTTTATTTTCAAGTCCCCACAAATTGAAAGCATATGATTCATCTGTATGCATATGAATTTTACATTGATTATAGCACGTTTTAATAACAAACATTTTCCATTTTGTATTTTTAAATTGTATTTGTTAATGATCAAGTACCCTAATTAAAGGTGTATTAATTTCAGTTTTAGTAAATTGATTTTTTTCCCTAAAGGAGAAAGTAAAAGTAACTAACGCCTAGCCAACTAGTTAAAAAAAAAAAAATGCATGACAGATCAAAATAAACTGAAAATGGCTCCTCTACTAGTCGTTTCTCTACTTAGTGCCTGCTGGTTATCTGATAGCCCCTAAAACTTTGATATTTTTAAATCATAACCATATAGAGGGAAAGATGATAACAAATTAAGACGACTACTAAATTTTCATGCAATTTGATGGTGTTTACGGCTTTCATAAAAAAATAAAAATAAATAAACATAAAAATCTGCATTATTCAAAGATTTACTTAGAAATATTTTTGATTTTTAGTTTCAGAGTAGCAAGATGAAACCACATAAAAATTTACAGGTCTTCTTAATTTGTAATGATCTTTTCATCTGTTTGATTATAATTTCAGAATAGCGAAATTAAATGGGCTAACCGAATGTGCACCAAGTAGAGAAATTGAACTCTCTTTTGTTTTCAGACATCTTCTTTAAATCAACAAATAAGTGGTGGTGTAATTTAGTGAGTTTCAACATAACAAATAGGCCTATATGACAGAAAGAAAACTAGAACAAGCTCCTCCTCTGCTTGTCTGAATGGTGCTTAATTATCGTTATTTATCCATCAAATAACTTGAAATACTTTCAAAAAATTTAAGACCGTTTAGATTGAGAAAACAATAAATGGTTTATGAACCTACCAAATTTTATTCTATTTAAAGATGTCGAGAGTCCGCATTTGAGGAATAAACAGTCGTAAAATTATCAATCAGTGCAGTATTTCATCCTTTAGACGAGGGCCTTAAACATCTTGCAATTGCAAAAAAAAATAATAATAATTGATAGGTCCATATATCATATCATGTTTGTTCAATTTATATAGTTGGAATTTACAAACTCTAAAAGTATATCAAGTTACTTGTGGAACAAGTGGAGGTGCTGGTTCCAAAAAGGCAAGATTAAATCATATATGACCATTCACCCTCTCTAAAACACATACAAATATACTACGAATATTATTTTATTTTTTGATCTGTAAAAAGGGATTATCAATGAAATATAGCCATCAGTTTAGAAGTCTTTTTATTTTTCCGAATATCCATGCCTATTTTAGCAATTAAAAAAGTTAAAAGAATATCGACTAGACGATTATTGGTAGCTGGCCCCAAGATGAAAACAATTCCTTCAATTTGATAATCAATTGATATCACAACTTCTAAAAGTACAAGGAGTAGCACAACATGCTCAATGGTACATATGGCAAAAAAAAAATGAAAAAAATAAATAAAAATCCCCTAAGGTACCCAGCATTGCTCCATCTTCTTCATTCTAGGGTTTACTCACAACTTCAAAGTCAAGTCCATCTTGTCGAAACCGTCACCGTCACCGCCACCTGCCAGTGTCACCGCTCCTGTTCTTGGCGAGTCGAACCGATTCAGGAATGGGTTGCTCCAACAAGCTAAGAAATGGCATTGTTGGGTCACTCACAAAAACATCCTTCTTCATCACTTCACCTCTTTCTTCAGCTTGTAGGAAATAATAAGGTGTACTACTATCGGTCTCCGGGGCCCGGTTGCGGTGTAGCAACGGTGGCGTTGGGACCGCAGCGGGCGGCGACGGTGGCAGCGACGGAATGGGGTTTGGAGATAGGAAATTATTGATCCTTTCTCTTTGGAGAGGAAAGAAAGAAATATTACTACCCACGTGGTTCCTTGGGTGTACCATTGAAGATGATGAAGACCTGTTGTAATCTTGTCTCATGTGAGACTCTACATGGTTTATCAGATCTTGGGTAGTCATGAAAATTTGATCGCATAGCCTGAAACCAATATCATTTTCATTATCAGGACTTAACTGCATACAACGACGTCCAAAGCGATAGCAGTTTCTTAAATTTGTGCAATTAGATGGAAGATAAATTCTGCAATATATGCAGAAAAGATATATATATATATATATATATATATATATATATATAGAAAATGAAGCCTAAGAAGTTTCTTAGATTTTTAATTTATGAAAGAGAAAAGCATCCATTATTTAGGCCTCATTATGAAAATTCTAATCATATGAACTAAAAGAACGTAAAAAAAATATAATGATTACAATTTATGCTAGTACATACCTAAAATCTAAATAGCGAAATAATAATAATAATAATAATAATAATAGTTTAGAACTTTTGATACATCACCAAACTATATGAAAATTAGCCGGTACTTATATTTTTTTTTCGTGTTCTTTCAATCCAACCCATTAAAATTTTCATAATGAAACCTAAATAGCGGGTGTTTGCTTCTTTCATAATTAAGAAATCTAATTGGCATCTTAGATTCTATTTTCTTAGATTCCTTAACAAAGGATTTTCTGTAATACGGGCAGAAAATTTAACCATACTAATTGAAAGAACCTAAGAAAATATGAGGACCGGACAATTTTCATACAATTTATGCTCGCACACCTCTATCATGTTCTTTCAGTCAGTATGGTTAGAATCTTCAACAGCAGGGATAACTAAGAAACATACAAATTTCTTAGACATATATATATATATACACACAAAAACAAACTGGAGGAGGCGTCTGCGAATGCAAACCCTAGGATATGCCTCCTTGTTGAGAACAATACCTTGATAAAAAAAAAAAATGTGTATACTAACCTGCAAGCAATATTATTGTTATTGCTAGAATTATTGTGATGCTGCTGTGCCCTGCCATTTATCTGTGCAGAGTAAGGCACCCTCCAACGCCAGTAATTTAGTTCATTCCCATATGCAACGTTATTTCCATGTCTCAATTCTGGGAATTGGCTCCCTATATCATTATGGTTCCACCCATATTCATGAGACATTGTGATCCACTTGAAGAAGAACCCTATAGGCAACACGGAAACACTCTCAAGATATGAGCCAAAATTGACAGAAAAGAGGAAGAGAGAATGAGTGTGTGTGGTCAAGGAAAGCATTAGGGGGGAACTTATAAATAGTGAAGAGGTTAATTGGCATTTAATGGGGTCTTAATTGTTGATTAATCAAAAGAAAATGCGCCATATTAAATTGGTATCCCCCCTGTGTAATAATGGTTGCAACCCAACTTTGTGAGCATTTATGGGCGTCTGATAAGAAAAAGAAAAGAAAAGAAAAGAAAGGGAGGATTGATAATTTAATGGCAATTAGATTAGTTTTGTGAGAATAAAAGAAGGTGTGGCATCTAATATGGAAAGGAAATAAATAACATGTAGCTGTATTTGGACACTAATCTAATTTGAGGATCATCTAAATTTATATGGGAGCCTATAAGAATTTAAGGAAGCTCAGAAGACTGTTTTCTATTTTTGGAAATTTAATAATGAAAATTTATGAAAAATGAATTATTTTATTGATAATAAATTTAATAAGGCTTCTTTTTCTGGGGTTAAATACAGGCATTTGAAACTATATATAAATACAGGCATTTGAAACTAAATAATATATATATATCCGATATTTTTATGCTTAATTTTGGGAACGGTATATTAATTATACTCACCTATTTTTTCTCTTCATGCTTACATTTTGACCCATATTCCAATTTAGCTATTGCATTAATAATTTCAATTTGTTCTCCAAATAATAAAAAGAATTATATAATATTAGATAGGGAACATTGTATATGAGGTGCACCTCTAAAATTATATTCAAACTATACAATCTTAGATCCTATTTAAGGATTTAGCCATATTAATGAAAAGAAACATGCTAAGCTTATTGACTTGGGCCACTGCATTAAAAGTTTTCTGAGTGTAGGTCACTCTCATGGGGATTGTTACAAATCTTTTAATTCATCCCTATATTCATATTGTTTGCAGGGTCATTGACGTGTATGTGAGTGTAAGAATTTATTTGAGATGTACTTTATAGCAAGAGTAGCATTACTCATACCCATATATCCATCTATCTTCATAAATCTTCTTTGGCGTCAGGAGTTCTATTCTCCCTATAGCATTAATTTAATGTGCAAATATCATTATGAAATTTCCATGTTCCATCTCATAATTTTAAAACTTTTCTATTTGTGTTTAATGATCAGCAGCTTTAGGATTGATCACCCCATACAAGTTGAAGTAAAATTAAGATAAATTAATGTGTTCATTACACATTTTTCAGTTTTATCATTACATTATTAAGTTAAAACATCAATAACACTGCCATATATAGAATTACTCTTTTCATCTGTATCTGCAAAGGGAATTTAAAGACCCTTAATCTTTGGGGTCACCCTCCATTCAAAGCCTCATATTTGTTCTTTGACCCTTGGCTTCAACTTCTTCTCTCCTAGAGATGACAAGGTTCCGCTCAAGCCGAATCGTGGACAAGACCACAAGAACCATTGATTAAATGGTTTTCATCCAAACTAGAACCATATTAAATGGTCTCGGTTTGAGCCAGGACCATATATCAACTGACTTGACTCGGCCTAGACCATGTGGTCTTGGTTTGGTCCACTCCACCATAGTCTGGACTTTTTTGCTTTAATTTGAATTTTAAAATTTAAAATTTTGGAAAGAAAAGAAAAGAAATTGTAAAAAACTTCTTCTTCTTCTTCTTTTTTGTTACGAAAGGGGCTAAAGCCTACGAAGAGAGAAATAGGAACTTGCTTCACAATTTAATGTAGTGAAGGCTCAAACACCTGACCTACACAATAAAAGAGAAGGTTCCTACTAGTAATGCTTACATAGGTTGAATTCCATCTACCCTGTACATCGTAGATAAGCTTCCTACATCCAATACCGGATTCTTGACATAATATTCTACATTCTTATTTTCTAGAACTATTACTTTGAATTGAATGTAAACAAGATATATTTCTTCCAAAATGAACATATCTATTCTACTTAAACTATCTTGTACAAATAAATTAAAAATATGACACGCCTAACACGAAAAAGTCCCCCATTTAACATCGGGGGAAAATAGGGTTTAAAATATTTAGCACACTTTATCTAGTCTTGGTTTCGCTCGGGTCATGGTCTGGACTATATTGATCCTAGTCCGGACTGATCATCCAAGCCTAAAGCTTGGGCTTGGACTGCGAAGATCCTTTTGACTTAGTTCGGTAATTTTTTACTAGTCCTTTTCACTGTATCTACCTCTAACGAATGGATAAATAGGTTGGGCCACTAAACACATTATCATTTGTGTTCCATACGTAGCATATATACTTTTCTTGTCTTATATCCATAGTTTCAAAACCTTTTTTCTTTTTTATTTTTTTCTATGAAGAAAGTTAATAACCTAAAGAGTGGAAAAGGGACTAATAAATGCCCCATATACTTGAACCTATGACCTCAACTACGAAAATTCAAGTAAATCCTATCCGAAACAAAATAAAACCCCACAATTCGCCGTGAACAAATCAACCCTTGCATTGCTTTTCTATAAGCAACAGGGGTTTGAAACAGTTTGATTTTGAAACATCTCTTTTACAAGCTAGTATTTTAATTGACTGTTAACTAATCAATATGAAAATTTAATTTTTTCAAAAATGAAGTTATTTTAGCTTAATGAAATTAACTTCTTTATTAGCTTTAACAAGCTCTAATTAATTTTTATTAGTTAATAATATGAATAGAAAATTATTTAAAATTTCTTTAAACAATAACAAAATTACATCGAAGGTTTTCAAGGGTAAAGTCAAATTGTTTCCTCCAAGCCAAGCAGCCCATTCTTTCAGTTTTTACAATTTCGAAACAAAAGAAAGAATGAAACCCCGGAGGTATACACACATTCATGGGCAGTTTGGGAGTATAAAGAATTGGAGTAAATTCAAAATCTCTAAGGCAACATAAAAGAAGTAAAAGAAATTCGGGCAGTTCCGGAACGAGGAGAATCAAGGACATCTGGAAGAAAAAATGAAGAGCAATATGAAAATTTTGGCAAGAAGCAGGATAAATACATGGACAGAATTATTTACCTATATATATATATATACACGGACAGAATTTCACAAGAAAATCACAAATAAAAAAAACTAACAAAACTCACACAAATTCATGATAATGCGTACTGTTATGTACTAAAATAGTATTAAATTTGTGCTACATGAGCTTTTTGTGCTTTTATTGTAAAATCCTGACAAGAGAATTATTCAAAAAAAGGTACTTTACACAAGCATAGGTTATAGATAATACAACAGCTTATAATTTGGCGAGCACAAATCCAGAAAGCGATCCTCTAGCCGTAAAAAAAATGATAAAATTTAATAAGAAAAGCAGCTTATATAATTTTCGACATTATATACTTGCATCCGCTAAATATACATACACGTACGAATTATTGGATTTTTGGGGGGTAAGAAATGCACAAATATGCATACTCTAAGCCACAATCTATAAGCATAACGGCTGTGCAGGGGAGAAACACTCGAATGACACATCCCCAGTAATAAAATTGTTTCTTTCTATTCACCACTAATGAAATTGGGATAAGAAACACATTCAGCTGTACAAAAAAACAAAAAAAAAAAAAAAATTAGGAGAGAGAGGGGAAGAAATGAAAATTCAAGGCAAACATTAGAATTTTTTTTTTTTTTTTTACAATTTTCTTTCTCCCTTGCATGCAAAAAAGAGAAATAAATCTGACTCCCATAATTGTGAACTAGTTTTACCTGGGCAACCATAAACCATTTTCAGCAAGCTTCCAGCATGCTTTTGCAAATCCCTGACTAGAACTTTTACCATACTTTCTGCAAATATTCCATGACTTTCACCTGCCCTAAGTTCAGTATAATAACCACAGTAGAGGTCACCAATTATTTTCGCTTGCACCAAGCCAGATCTGGGACTCGTAGCAAGCTCAACAAATTGACGAAGTAGATCCGTGCCAGACTGGAAAATTATCACCAGTATTACGTGACAGCAATTTTGTTGATTAACCAGCATGCACATCCATGGAAGTTTCTGGCAACCTGCAGCAAAGATGCTAATGAGAGTGAAAGAAAAAACACGGGTTTTGATACCATCAACAAAAGGGTACATTTCCTCAGGCACTAAATGTGAGGAGATGATATACGAACTATCCAGGTATATCATGTCTAAAGAAAATCAACACATGTTTGGTCATACTAATACGATTCCATGCCGCCCCTATTCCTAAGGAATGGCTGCTACCTTAGTTTGGCTCACATTGAGAACTCCCAGCTCAATCAAGTAGTACATACTCCATGCATGGCCCTTTGCAATAATTATTCCTTACCTATTCCACTTATGATCCTGGATAATAGCTATTTCATCATCCCACACTACTCCATTACACATTGTGACTTGAGAGTTTGCATTGTCCAAGACCACAGGCTTTACTATATCATATTCTAGTTGACTTCAAGCTATTTGACATGGCAGAGGGTAAAAAAAAAGTTGATTTCAAGTAATTGGAGAATTTCTCTAGATGATCTAAGTTTAGAACATTGGTGAGTTTCTAAGCTAGATGGGATTTCTTGGTTTTCAAATGAGACTATTTTATAACATGAATCATGTGTGGAGAAGGGAACAAGTTGTCTCACAACTAAATGCAGCCAAAGAAATTTTCTGTTTCCAATAACAACGTGGTTTCTCAGAGCTTGACTTTCCGAAGCCCAGGTCGCTTGGACATCTAAGCGCTTAGCGCCTACCTAGGCAACCTTAAGGTGCCAGTTGCAGAGGAGGAGGATCTAAGGAGAAGAAGAAGAAAGAAGACGACGAAGAAGAAGAAGTGAAGAATATTAACGTACCTAATCGATTGGAGACTTGATTGGCCGTCAATTGGAGTCATCGAAAACTTGATTAGCGGAGTCATCCGATTGTAGGTAGGCCTTTGGGTTGAGGAAGAAGACAATGAAATTGGGAGAGTGGGTTTTTCTTCTTCTTCTTCTTCTTTTATTATTTTAGCAAAAGCAAGCAAAAAAGAAGAAGAACCCACAGACGAGTATGCGAATGCATTCTCCTCCCCCAACCCAATCCTAATCCTAACCCCAAACCCACAAGAAGCATACTGTAATCAACGGTGGCAATCGGATCCGACAACTCCACTCAACGTCGACCAGGGTCCCGATGACTCCAATCAACAGCGATCTCAGGTATGTTAATATTGTTATTATTCTTCTTTCTCCTCTCTTCTTCTTCCTCCTCTTCTTCTTTTTCTTCTACAGCAAAGCGGCCAAGGCATCGTCAAGCCGGTCAAGGTGGCTAAAGCATCACCTTGGCGATGCCTATGCGAGCAAAGCGCTCGCATTGGCACCCATGGACCAAGGTGTTGCTCACCATGATGCATGGGGAGTGTCTAGATGCCAAGGTGCCACCTAGGCAACGCCTTGACAACTATGCTTTAGACTCAATGAACTTCAATTAGTTAACTATAACTGACAGAGAAACATGAAACCATATGGCATCTCTCTCTCTAGCACAACAAAAGGTCAGGACACACTCTTTCTCACTATGAAACAATCCTAGAGAAAAGTGACTCTCAAATTTGTTATTTATCACTAAGCATCCCAGTTCGATTTGGCAGTGAACCTAAAACGAATTTTGACACCCCATTTTCTGTATTTGTTTTTTCCCAGAAGAAATTTAAAGCTTAGAAACAGAGTTTTGAATTAGTTAGTTAATGTTTCTACTAATGTGACTTACATCAGATCTCCCCCTTTTTCACTAGATTATTCTATTTCTTAATTGTAATTTAGTTTAGAGGTAGAAAAAAAATTCCCTAGTCCTTACTTATGCACTACTAGACTATTACACATTTTTGTGCTTGGCAAAAACCAAGCTTCAGTGGTCATGTTTTAGTCACAATTATAATTTCTTCGTTTAGATCATATCTATAATCAAAATTAACTAGCCAAAGCAACATATTAATTTCATACTAGCATCACATTAATAGTCTGCGGTGTTAGGGTCAAAATTTAGCAACTGTAAAACGAAGTAAAATGAATCACGAAGATATCCATTGGCATTAACAGCTACCCATATATACAACACTGAAAATGCAGATAGTAACTACAGGATTTTTTAACCTAAAAAACAGGACATGGCAATTACAATGTCCTGAATTTACCAAATACTACCCAAAAAAAAACTCACTGGAAAAAAATTTATATCAGCCTGTCAAGACTTGTACAGCAGTTTCATTGTACTTACCAGTAAAATTTAAAAAGGAGCCTCAAGTGACTCATCCCAAACATCTCCACTTCCATTAGAGGCATCATCGCCGTCTTCTTCCATTGAGAGCCTTATATATTCTCTATGGGCAAACCGATCCCATTCAGTCAAAGTTGGGTCCTCTCGTTCCTATAACGTTAACTCTTTCAATCAACACAGCATAATAATGCAAAACCCAGTTTCTTATGTTGAACTTGAAATGATGAACAATGGTGAAGTCCTAACAATTACCTGACGAATAAGGAATGGATCACGAGTTTCAAAAGCAAAGAATTTGTTGAGATTAAAAAGAATGTTGAAAACATTTCCAGAAAGTCTGCAGCACTTCAAATCCCGTAAAGTGATGTAGCTTTCTTTCTGAAGAAAAAAACAAGTTACCTTATCATGTGTTACCCTGTCCAAAAATTTCACATGTGCACATGCAATATGCACGACTCGACGTTAGATTCTAAGAATCTTAATCAATGAGACAGACTATCTGACCTCTGGCGCAATCATGTCGACAATCTGGCATAATATATCCTCAAAAAGCACAGGCTCCTGAGCCATGCATTCCATCCTGTGCAATTGCTCCTCATAAAAAAATTGCATTTCGTTCTTGGTAAGCACTCCATTTCCATCTAAATCAATACATTTGAACCTGGAAGGATGAACCTGTTTGGTCACGATCAATAATAACAGAAAATATAAAATAAAATAAAAAGTAAAGTGGGAATTTCCATTGCCATCCAACAACTCAACCTTGATCCAGCAATGAGCATTATATTGGGCTTTCATAAAAGAAAAAACCAAATCAAGGAAATTATTATGCCAAGCACATAAAGGTGGTAATTTCTTTTCAAAAATAAGATAATTCAATCTAGAAACAAGGCCATTCAAATTTTGTCACATTAACAAAGTACTCTCCCATGGTTTATCTTATTGTGACAGCGTAAGACTCATCCATGCACTAAACACTTGGGGCCTGTCTGATACACGTTCATGAATTTAACTGTTCAATGTGTCTCATAATAAAAATTGGGATGCATAGAATTTAAAAAACCACCAAACTTGTTTTGTGATTTTCCACAGAAATTTTCAGTGAAGGAACCCTTATTGAAGACAGAACAGGATCAATAGTTTGGTTTAAAATTTTCAGAGCCAAATTTTTTGTTTTACAAACATACTAGTTGGAACTTTCTAGAAAAAAATCCTAAACAATACTTCTATAAGTAAGGTCGTGTTTGGATGGTGGGAATGGTCATTCACATGTTTGATTTGGTCATTAATGGAATGAAATGGAGCGAACATGCAAGTGACTTCAAATAGTTTTTATAACTACAAAATAAATAAATAAATTACGGAAAGCTACGTCAAGGCGTTCCTGGTGCCACACAATGTCATGAATTCACGGCATCATTGCTGCAACTGAAGATGGGAATGTGTTAGGAGTGAAACACTCATTCCCGCAATCCAAACAGCCCTAAACTAACAGAATGAAACAGCTAAAATAGCAGCCTGGTAATCATTCCTGCCCGGTGTTCCACTTGTAATAAGGCTGAAAACTTATGAGAGTCCATGTCTTTAGAGCAGCATTCACAAAGAACACAGATTAGCAAGGAAGTAATACTAATTTCAGTAAATCTCAATTTTAAATTTGACCATTTAACTTATAGAAAGTGTAATATAAAAATAATCTATCAATAAAAAATTGCAAGTATAAATGGAAAAAATATATACCAATATTCTAGACTAGGTTCAGATGATTTATCCTCCTCTGAAAGCATGAAATAGACGAAATCTTCATAAGCCATCTTCCCTTCAACTTTACTGACAAACTTTCTGGGAACCTAGGATGAGTATCAAGCACATAGAATATCATTAGAAGTTGATGGATAGAATATCATTAGACATTGATGGATTTTCTTCGAGACTATCAGTTAGATGTTGATGGATTTTCTTCTCTGTAGAATCATCATCCACAAAAAAGAAAAATATACAATATCAACAAACCTGAGAAAAGATTCTATCAACAATCCGGTAGGTAAGAGCATGGTTGCCATATCTGACTAGATTCTCTTTGTCAATTAAGAAATCATGGTCAGTGTCAAGCTCCCAAAATTTGCAGTATATCACATAGAAATGTTCATAAGAGAAGTACCTAGAATAAAGAAGAAATCAGGAGTAACTTTTAGTATTTATCAACCATAACTATTCAAACGGAATTAAAAAAAATATATGCACATCTCCAATTAAAAGAAACCAACTTCTGCAAATAAAAGCAGTGAGGGAGGAAGGGGGGGCAAGAAAAGGAGTGAACGTACACTACATAAAAAAGGGTTATAAGTTAAAATGCAAAATGAGGAAAGTTTCCTTCTAAAGGCTAAAACATTAGAAATAACAAATTTAATGCCATATAAATCCAACAGAAAGCACAATTTAAGAAGGAACTATACTTGGTGAATAACACACCATTAACAGATATAATATCATTAACCAAGACTAATCAATAAGCAACTCATAATTCCAAGCCAGCGTTTCAGGGGGAAAAAAAAACTTACTTTAAGACTTTGTTAATGTCTTCCTCCTCATCCACATGCTGCATCGCAGCAATTAGGTTTCCACGTTTTAGCTCCCTCAGAGTAAGACGGCCATTTCCTGCTCTGTTGATGTAATAAAATATCCTGTATATGACCGTTTCAGCTGTACGAGTACAATAAAGTAATAGTCAGAACACATAAGCTGCATGCAGTAAAATTTCGACCCCTGTAAGCATAATGAAAGGTGCAACTCAGCAGCAATTGCGTTCCTTGAGAGTCAAAAATAATCCAATAAAGAATAACATGGCCAGTCCAAATTTCCAGTCTATTCCAAAGGAACAATGAAAAGAAAAGCCAACACTGGAGAACCAAAGGAAGTCACCAACAAATGCAAAAAGTTCGATTATTTTGTAATTCACGTTCTTCAATACTCAAAATCAACCAAAATATCATCACCACGCACTATCTATAATTTTTCCTTTTCTTGTATGTTTTATGCCGCGAGGAAGAAGAGTTCTATAAAGAAACAAGCATCTGTGGATGTAAATGCATTGATTTACAAGGAGAGTAAACTTAATAAAAGAAGCACATCTATAGCATAGGTAAATACAGAGGCACAGTCACATATTATATAAAGACTAATGATCTGACACGTTACTCCACTAGACTATGCCAAGTTCTTATTCAAAGTTTCAGAGTTCAAGTTATTTATGGCCAATCACTTTCCAACCATTCCTAAATTTGTGTTTTTGGACAAACATACTAATCGTCCAGTCCAAATCTATAGAACCAATATGATTCTTTTGGCATAGAAGGTTCAGATTAGCCACATACAAGAAAAACCTTCACCAAAATCTTAACTTGGCTATGTCAGCATTGGCAGCCAACTAAATCATTTAAAAACAAAGAAACAATATAATAGTTGTCAAGGTGACCCTATGCATTCCTAGGGCACCTGAATGCCTTGCCTTTGTGGCCTTAGGAATGGGGAGCCTTGTCGCCTAGGCAGCATCTTACATCTACACATGCAAGCATAAAAGGCAAGCAAGATAATATCAAATCTAGACGAAAATGTCACGCAGATTTCACTTGGTGGATATGGAGCATAGTAGTCAAGGCGCAGCCTATCTAGGCATGGTCATGAGGAAACGGCATGTAGCACTTTGCTTGGAGATGGAAGTCCGAGTGCCTATAAGAGAACAGCGTCACCGTTCCCTCCTTGAGATGCAATGGAACCAAGTTGTATACCTTGATTTGAAATTAGAAAAGGCATCAAACCCTAGATTCGAAATCAGATTGAGTGCCAGTCGCACAGAATCTCCGCTGTTCATCTTCACCCTCGAAGAGAGCTCCTCTCTCATTCACGAAATCTTAACAGCATATGATCCTAAGGAGGACACTGCTTCACCGCCACCATCACCAAAGAGAGACTCAACATAACCATCACCAAAGAGGAGTACGAAAGGAGCAGAGAAAATTCATTTCATCTTTGTTTTTTCTTTTTCATTTTCTCTGTTTTTCTAGATGTGGTGGTGGACAGCTGCCACTAGACTGGGAATAAAATTCATAAAACACACACAAAATCAAATGGGCCTTTTTTTTTTGTTGGGGGGGGGGGGGGGGGGGGGGGGTGAGTGGTTCCTTAGGGCTTCAACTAGGCTTCAAAATCAATTGGGCCTCTACAATACTAAACTAATTGGGTTTTTAAAAAACGAGACAAAAACATTAGAAAATCATAAAATTTTACGGAACCCTAAAATCTCTCTCTTCCTCTCTCATTCTCCTTTCTTGCAATATAGCGAAGTCACAAGACACACAGCAGCTGTGCCCTCTCCTCTAGCAATCTATATATTCAAACAATTGGAAAGTGGTTTAAAATTGATTTTTGAACCACTCTGTTGGAGCTTCAATGCCCCTACTTTAATATCCTCCTTTGTTCTTTGATCGCCATCTCAGAAGCGAGTTAGTTCGAAGAACAAGAACCCCTTCTTCAATGTCTTGGAATTTCTCTCTTCTCCTCTACTCCTAAACAAGTTCGAAGTCATTTGAAATCTGGTGGAAATGTTAGTATTTGTTAAGGGCCATTGGGCTACTTAAGAACTGCTAGGCTCTTAGCACCCAGTGATCGTAAGGCAGCGCCTTGGCACTGTGACAACTATGATATGGAAAAAATTTAGGAGTGCGGTGATAGGGATGAGGGTTTAGTTGATGATGGTGATGACTTAAAATGAAAAGTGATAGATTGCAAACTAGAATCTCACTAGTTGCTTCAGCGATAGGAGTCTCACCGAGGCTCAACAGAAGGCACCCAACCTTGATCACTTACTATATCTGACAAACTTTCTCACAAGTTCTATCTCAATAGAGAGTATCGACAGAATTTTCTTCTGAGTTGCTAAAGAAAGAGATCAGCCCACAAATTTATAAAAAGGAGGCTAAAGGCTTCAAGACACAATAACTCAGACTTCGGAGTTCCATGACAATAGGAATTCCCAAAATGAAAAAAACCAAAACTCAAGTAAAGCATAAATAATTATTGACTTCAACCAAGAAAATGTAAAGACACATAAGACAAATAACCAAAACTTTTAGAACTCATTTGACTTCACAAAAAATTTATAATAAAAAAATAAAAAACACACAACCACTAGTAGACTCAATTAATCAGGGTTGTGTGCAACCTTCGGCTTAGACTGCAGCAGGCTGGGTTTTGGCCAAATTCTGGAAAAAAAAAATTCTGTAGAGTCATCTCGTAACAGCATCACCCAACCCCCCCCCCCCCCCAAAAAAAAAAAAAAAAAAAAAAGCACGCCACACATGAAGAATCAAACAATCAGGTCTAGCCATAGACAGGACCACTAAACAGAAAACCTACCATATCTTTCCTGAAATTCTGGTGTACCCTGCAAAAACTCCAATCCAGGATGTGTTGCTAGAAGTTCTCGGAGAATGGGCTTTAAATCATCCTGCATTCAAGGTATCATGTAGAGTGAAGAAACAATTAAACCACAAAACTGACATTAATTTAAAAATAATTTTTTCCAACGATGAACAAACCACACTTATTTTTAGTAATATCCTACAGGTGGTAGGCACAAAATATGTAACATGCAGAGAATTTGAGAGTACATAAATGACAACTTTGAAGCAGAACAGACCTGGGTAAGGTATATGCGGTCAGGTTGCTTCAAAATCGTATAAATTTGGGTTGCTATATCCATTGTCAACATATTGCCTCTAACCCAATAGTCAATGAATGCACCCCTACAAGATATTGTGAGGTAAACAAGGCATACAAGCAATTATAACATGTCTCGCCAAAAACTACTATTCAAACAATTTTCAGTGGAATCATGGACTTACAAAGTAATCTTTACTATTTTTACTAAATATTTCTGCCAATTGACTCCCAGTACAAAACAATTATACCAAGGCAAACAATTATAACAATGCACACAAGCAGCTATAAAATGTCTTACCGAGAACTGTTATTCAAACAATTGCCACAGCAATCATGGACTTTCAAACGCATCTTTACCATTTTTACTAAATGGTAAATATTCTTGCCAAGGAATCAAACAACGAAACCCTAAATAAGAAAAACCTAATAAAATTAAGAGAAACAACAACCAACCCTTAGAAACTGGAGCTTTTAACACCTTTTACTTGCAATATTCAAGGAAGATGCAGAGTTGAGAGAAGATCCTTCCAATTTAATAAATCAACTCTAATTCTAATCATGCCAATAAGAGAAATTTATTAAAGAACTGACTAAACTTTAACAATGATGCATCAGGGATTCACTATTTCAGAGTATCACAGGCTAACAGAAAACACTAAAGCGATAGACAGCTCCAAATGCCACAAACCAACCCCAAGTCATTCTGAAGGAGTTTTCCAGGACACAACATTTATATTTTACCATGTAACTATTCTTAGTAGATTTACAGACCTCAAACAATACTTTGATAATTTGCAGCTTTACACGCCATACAGTATGCTTTTTTCCCTGCTATGCTCTTGAGAATTTCAAAGGCAGTTTCATTAGTGATCTTGTCACATAAAATATTGGAAAAACTGTATACCTTGTCACTATGCCAACACAATCGACATCAATCTTTCTGAAAAGGGCAGTGGAGAGAAATGATGGCAGCTTGCATACATCCTTTGTCAACGATTTAAACTCTACCATTGCAAAGATATAATAGAAATTAAAACCTCAAACAATAGAAGAAAATCACAAGTTATGATTTAACAGATAACAAAAGAAGTTACTAGAAACCAACATACTCTCACCATGATCTTGCAGCCCATCCACATGCCCATGGAAAAATTGATCAATCCTAAACAAACACTGATCTGTCATTTCCTCTGGAGGTGGACGGCCATTTTTAAAGTAAAACTGCAGGCACATCAAGGATTTAATCAAACCTGTCACCATTTATTTTCCAAAGAATAAAAATACAAGCATTTCCACAGAGGAACAAAATTCAGGGAACAGCTAATAACAAATCCAGACCTGAGGTATGAGTTCTCGCACAGGTTCACGGACTAATTTTAGCGGAGAACCAAAGGATGAAGGACTAGTCCTCTGTTTCATGGTACGTGGAGATCCAGATGAGCTTCGGGGTGAGAGCGGAGGAGTGTTTCCCGAAGGAAACATGGAAGGCAATGAATTGCTTGAAGCAGCATTAGCACTAGTTTGATTCCCACTGGAATTCAATGGAGCACTTGACTTTGCGTCTGCAAGCAAAGACTTCACCTGCAATTATATTGAAAAACAATTACAAATACGTTCATGTCCTAAAGAATGGAACGCAGCCCAATATAACATCAAGAAGCAAAAAGGGAAAACTGATAATAATCTATATCCTATGCACTACACGATGCCACATAAAATATTATTTATGCTCAAATCATTAAATCAACAATGGAGGTAGGGTCCTTCAATATTTAAGTTCTTTATCAAGATGTCCCTTTCACTCTAACCAGTGCTTTTAGTCTTGAAGATACTCTCAGTTTTTCCAATTTGAGTTTTTTATGTCCGGGCAAACATGTCCTTGAAAGCATGCATTAGTTAAAATAACTATAAATAAAAATATAAAAGTAAACTAAAAAAATAAGTCTGTTAAGGAGTGGGCACCTTAAACCCCTAATGCCCAGGCCCCATCTCTCAGATTTTCCTACAATAAGCTTCCCTGCACGGACTCAAATAAAGCACTTTCCCAGTGCCTTGAATCAAACAAGCACAGGTGAGGCTAGTAACACATTCTCCATCATCCTAGAAAAAGACCACATAACAGTAAAAACAACATGTTATAAACCAATATGGGGAAAAGATTTTAAAGAGAGCTTCTACCGTTAAAATTCTTATTGTTTCTCAGCTTAAATTGTCTATTATCTAACAAGCAAATAATAAGCATATTATATAAGAACATCCAACTTTCCCTAAAACTATCTGTGACACCCCGCATTTGGCGCACCTTACAAATATTGTTTGCTTTGAGGAACCCATGCCCCTCACGACTTCAAAACGCATCCACAACAGAGAACGAACCACAAGGGTCTTCAACCAGCTCAATACTCCTCCCTTTTCTGATGTGGGACAGTGAAGGTCCCCCCCCCCCCCTCGGGCACCCATCCATTGGACTAGACCATAGGGCATCACACTCTCCCCTCCTCCCAGACAACGACGTCCCCATCGTCACTCCCATCATCGAGGTTAGGACTCGGCTCTAATACCAACTGTGACACCCTGCGTCCGACGCACCTTATAGATATTGTCCGCTTTGAGGAACCCATGCCCCCCACAACTTTAGAACGCGTTTACAAAGAAGAACAAACCACGAGAGTCTTCAACCAACCCAATACTAGTCCCTTTTCTGATGTGGGACAATGAGAGTGTCCCCCATGCACCCATCTACTAGACTGGGCCACAAGGCATCACAAAGAAAACCTCTCACGCATCATTATTGACCACATTTCATCGCCAAAAATAATAACCGGAGACAATAATCAGACTAGCCAGAAAACTATTATCTATATAAACCTCCCTCATAAACATAAACAAAACATAATAAAGTGGGAACTTCAACTTCAGCCTGATATTCCACAAATAAGCGAAACACTCATCAGCTAACCATCCAACAAAGATCAGCGAAGCTACACCACTCTAGCTTATTCTTACAACAAACCCATCCACCGTATACAGATTTTTTTTTTCCAATTAATATTATATAATCTATCAACTTCAGCAAGCAATGAGCTAATCCAATGTCCAATCACTAGATCCAAGACCTGTACTATATAAAACAATTGAGCTTCTTTTTTTTTTAAGGTCCTCTGTTGTACCACATGTAAACGCAAGTCCCCTCCCTCGTAGCATATGTTTTTCTCAACTCAGACAAGAGGCTCAAAAACAAGAAACTTTAACTTCAAACGTTGCACAATAACTAACATGAGGCCTCAAAAAGAATGCTATATAAATATTACAGAATTTACATGTCGAACCCTATAATCGTCATGATAAAACAAAACAAAACAAAATTTACGCAGCAGAAAAACCCTACCAAACAAAGAGAAATAGAGAAAACATAAGTACCAATTGCCCAGTGTGGGGCAGCGAGAGCCAATGAGAGAACAGCTCCTCAACGACGGCGGAATTAGACTTGAGCGCCGATGGTGACACCTCTGGCAGCTGTAACAATTCCGGGTCCAGGGCCACTCCGTCCCCCACAGCTTCTATTTCCATCAAACCCTAATCACCTACTTCACATACACGCAGCCAAATTGCAAGCTACACAGAAACCCTAGATCCCAAGTGATCAACGCCGCCCGGAGAAAGGGTAAAAGCCAAGCCCAGTGTTTGAACCGAAGTCAAAGCCGCCTGAAATCCGGTTGAATAAGCAACCAACATACGCCATGTTTTTCAAGCTCCATGACCAACATGTCAGAACTTGAAAGACGAGACGTAATGAGAAATCTTGAAGCTCGAATCGAAACCCTAGATCTTCGCTGATTGCGACCACTTCGAATTCCTTAAATAGTTTTATGAAGAAGTAGGCGCAAGTAGTGAGAAGGAACGCGAGAGGGTTCAAATGGTGGAAGATTTCAGAAGATAGCGCTCGCTCCGCATTTTTCTGTGCTTGCCTAGTTTATTAACACAATTCTCTATTTTTGGGGGTAAATTTCATAGAAAGTCGCTCATTATCTCAAAGTTTAATTTTTCTCATTTTTTGTACTGGTTGAACTTTTTGTAATCTCATGATTTTATTATTGATGTTAAGTTTTCTCAAAAAAATTTAATTTCTTCCCATTTCATCTATTAATTTCTCTCTTCATATTACCCTCCCAATCATTTTGAAGCTATTTTTAAATAATTTTAAATTCATGGATTGCGATAACATCTAAAAATACATAAATTTATTAATTTTTATGAGATTTAAAAATATTAAACGTATTAATTAAAATTATTAAAAATTAAAAAAATCAAAATTAAATTATGTTTAATGTTCAGTGCTTCTAACGAATATGTTCAATATTTATAAATCTCATGAAAATCAATAATCTTACATATTTTTTAGTGTTACCTCAATTCGTGCAATAAAAATTGCTCTAAAATGGTTTTAAAATGATTAGGAGAGTGAAAGGGGAAGAGAATTTGATTAATGTAATGGAGAGAAACTAGCTCACATTTGAAGAGACTTAAAAACATTGATGGAATTGTGACAATATAAAAGTTCAATACGAAAAATGAAACAAATTAAAGTTCACAACTCTCAAAGTTAAATAACCTTTTAAGTTAGGTATGTTCGCCCTCAAAATAAGGTTATTCTACTAAAATTTTATTTAAATTTTTTTAACAAACACATTGTTTTAGGGGGCAAACGTACTCAATTTAAATGCGCTTGAATGCATACTTTTTTTTGTTCTTGAATTCAAGATTTTATTCAGAGGGAGTTTTTTAAGAAAATGTTATTCAATAAATAGAGCAATAACTCGTCAATTTTTAGCTTTTTAAAAGCATAAACCTTTTTTATAAAGGTAATCTCATTTGTCTTTGAAATTTTCCTACTTCTCGTTCACCTCATATTGTTAAATCTTTCTTTCCAGACACGTAAATGTAATCTTCTTTTATAGTTACAATTCCCAACAAATATCTCTTAAAATTTTGTGGTAAAAACATTAGTAATCCTCCTCAAAACTGACCATTATTTTGGATCCATGACGTAAATTTCAATTGTGGGAATTCAATGAGCATGAAAAGATTAAGAGGACATTTTCATATTCCGTAGAATTTTGTCATGTAAAAATCTCTCATCAATTGGGCTTATACAAAAGACCATATAAATTTCGTTATGTCATCCCCTTCGATATGGAGGGTATGTAAAAAGATATATATACAATATTACTCAAACTAAAATATCCCTCAAGAAGAACCACACAAATCTTGTTACTTCACTACTTCAATACAAAGGACGTACATGCAATCCTAGTCATATTCAAATTTTGTTGTAGTCCGTCAATACAGACAAAAACTCAATATATGACAAAATTATAAGAAAATTGACATGCCATCTTATTTTTCAAGAATGAACATCTAATAGTCATTTTTTAAGGGCTACAACTAATAATTTACCAATTATGCCACACTAAATTCATTCACCAAGCCCATTATACATTTATGAGCAAATTGAGTCAGGTTATCTTACAGGTGAGCTGGACAGATCAATAAGTCACGAATCGAGGTTATTGGCTCTAAAAAAAAGTAAAAGTCCACTAACAGAACCAAGATAAGTTTACTCCTTTAATTGTTAATAATGTGAAGACAACCCGTTATTAATAAACTCATTTTGAAATATTAAAAAAAATTCATTAACCACAGTCTGAAGTAAATTACATAGGAACTGAACATGAAGTGCCCGTTAATTTAAAGAAATAACATAAAAATATACATAGACGTTCCATAAACATTTTACAGTGACTCTTAAACCCACTCCTTTGGGCTCTGTAAACTTTCATTTGAGTGAAACCTATGAGTGCACAAAGCAAGAAAAATACAACTGCAACCCACTTGGAAAGAATTCAGTTCTGTTAGGGAGGGGAATTTGTGTGCCATATATGACGGTTATTAACAGGTGATTAGGGTTCATGGGATTGATGGCGTACCTGAGAGGCTTCTAGTTGGGGAGGAAGCACGTTTACAAGAGAGCTCCCTTTAGCACCTTGATTGCCGCCCGCATCCGAATCATTTTCTGTAACAAGTCAAGCGAAGTAAATATGAGAAAATACAAAAAAATATAACCAAATAGTTTTCACCAAGGAAACGATTAAAAGAGTATATCCCCTGCATCGACATTGGAAATAACGCCTAATGCACACCATTTTAGAACAACTTGTACAAGAGTCAGCATTCGAGATGGGGCTCATTTCGCATTAAGGGGGTTATTAAGCGGCAGTTCTGTCCTTTCCACTGTAATTAGTAAATGTTAACAGGGGACCTTCTTAACCGGAGATCTGAGCAGCAGAAACTGTATAGGCTATATTGCTCATTAGTCACTTCTATTGACAAATTAATCAGTGAAATGCTGGTAGCCCACCCCGACCAAAGCGAGAGAAGATAAATGAGTGAAGAGCACCAAGGTAAACAGTTTAAAATGGAGAAACAGAGGGTGGGGAAATCTCACCAAAGAGGGACTTGATGGATGGTCGCTTAGGTTTTGTGCTTTTCTTCTTCAGTTCAGCTGCATAAAGTGCAACCACAAGCACGTGTAAGGATCATAACCGAGCTAAAAACAAAATGCGGAAACAGTTGCAAACGTGGCACAAAAGACGAGCACAGGTTCAATATAACACATAGCATTCAAAATTATAACTGCTGTTATTCCTAAATTAGCAGGATAATCCTGCCTGATCCTGAATCTCATGGGCCATAGTAATTACAAAACATGCGTGTTTCCTGTTTCAAAATTATGTAGACCCATCCGATTCAGCGCGAAATATCAGGTTCAAATCAATTTTAGTAATACCAAGAGAAAAATAGGCTGCTTGAAAGAGAATAATACCTTGATATATCAACACCAACATACTCTAAATTACGAAATTAAACTTCCTAAGGACTCTCTACTCTAAATCACCTAGATGCCGAGGGTGAGACTATTAATCACCAGAGATCTTTATGTATACATGTGGAGCCAGCAACATCAACCCATGCCCCACCGGCCCTCTTGACGGACAACCAGTCTTGACTCACCCACAACTCGCCCAACCCAATTGTCATTTCTACTTAGGATTTTTATATTTATTTTGTATTAAAAAAATAGAGTTTTTGATAAATAGTGATTGGTTTATGAAAAATACTAAAATAAACAAAAGGTGTCCTACTCAAGTGAGCCCTTGACCAATTAACTTACTCATTATATAACCAACTGGGTCGCCTTGCCTTGGCCATGGCATGGCACTAACCTTGTGCCTCACCTCACCAAGCACCATGGCGCAGGCCTTCAGTGCCCTAGAAAACAGCCCACACCTGACCTGTAAAATAATTTTGACCAGCGTTTGACTCGCCCATAACTGACCCAACCCTGCCCAATTAACCATAATAAACCATAGCTTGGTTCTTTTCTTCTCCTTTTTACAATAAAAAAGACTTGGAATAGAACAAAACCACAGGGGTAACAACCCATGAACATAAATTTCATCCGTAGCTATTCCCTCCCCAATTCAGTGCTATGGAACTTTTAAGTGCCTTTGGTAAGATAATTTGTGTAGCCTAAAGTTTCTTGCCAATACACACGTATAAGCTGACAAAGCTGAAATCTCAATCTCAACAACCTAATAGATTATAAATTTTACAGATATAAGCTGTTTTCTCATTTTCATTGATTTTCAACAGCATACGAAAAAGGGGCTTGCAAAGGAATAATTCTACACATGTGCACCCTCAACCTTTATTTATGGCTAAGCACATAGCCTATTGTGTGAGATTATTGGGGGATGTCCATCTAGATTTATTGGGAAATTAGGTAGTACATGGGCCTAACGTTTTGTGAAGCTTCACCACATAGTCAAAAATGTTTAATCCTGTCATGAGTGAGTCCCCCATCGAGTTGGGACTAAGTATCGTGATGCTTTTAGTACCATGTTGGCTCCCCCCACCCCCTCCCAAAAAAAAAAACTGTTTTTAGGATGAAACTTGACATGGAACAAGAGCCCGGTTGTACTTGACCCAAGAGTGACTGGTTGTGTTTGCCTCAAGGGTGGCCCATTTCTCTCCCCATGTTGTGCACATGTATAACTTGGGTTGAGCATGCACGTGAAGGAGAGTGCTCAGAGTCCCACATCAGTTTAGGAATGAGTACTGCAGTGCGCTTAAAGAACCATGTGGGGCTACTCCCCCCATTGTGAATTGGTTATGACAGTGCCCAAGTTGCTAGTAGTTAGATCACCCAAGATCTCATGCACCAATTAATCAGAGAGAGAATTACTACATATATATATTAACTAGTGTGCAGAGAGGGAATTACCAATTCCAGGTATTTGATGGTCACTGGCGATTTCAAAGTTCTTGTATGTGTAACCGACGAAATTAGTGTCCTTGGATGGGAGCATCTGTATAAAGGAGAGAAGTGTATTCAGCAATCATAAATAAATAGCACAGCGAATATCAAACATATGAAGCTTGTAAATTAAGAAGCACGTAATCTGTAAGCTTATAATAATGCTGACACTTGGCCATGAGCTCATCAAACTCCAAATCTGGAATATTAAAAATATATATAAATAAATAGCTGGATATTTCCTTAAAAGTCGAAAAGAAAAGATCATGCACATACGAGAACAAAAGAATTATCTGAATGGAATGCAAATTCTTGATCTTTTGCATCCGGAGCTAGCAGAGTATGTAAGGCTGACTTTCTTGGACCTCTTCAAAACGAAAATTTATGAAGATTTACTCACATGAAAGTTGTTTTGTTTCTAATGATATAATAACTCGTGATCAAACATCAGCACCTGGTATGTTATGTGGATTCCCCTATCTATCCCTGTTGTGAACCAACAATTTCATGCAATGACCCAAACGGAATTGCAAACTAAAATTTCCATATCAACAGGAAATTAGGCGGGGAAGCGGGTTTCTAGCTTACAATTCAATTGAAAAGAAAGACCAACATATTCAGTTGTGGTACGCTAATATATAAAATTATAATACATACAATACATACTGGAAACTTTGTATACCAACCTTTCTCCATGGACCTGATTTTGATGACGTCTGTATTGCATTATCAGCCTGCAGCAACATCTAATTGTCAGAACATGAAGTAAAGAAAATGACTCCTGACAGATTTACTATAAGGTAAATACAATATATCTTCTACCTCTTCAAATTTCTCAAAGTTTTGAGTGTCCAACTCATCATTGACCTCAGGAATAAATGCAGCTTCTATATGATACAATTTCTCCCATTGAATACCTTCAAACCATGGATGAACCTGAAAATGAACAGGCCAAGAAAATGATTATCCAACATGCAATTGTGTTTTGGGGGCAAATCCAATAAATCAGAATGGAACACACCACACAACACCTTTATTTCAACTGCACCCTTTGTCCCAAGCCTTCGGTCAACATTACATAAGAGTTTGCTAATAAGATCCTTTGCTTCTGGAGATAGCTTTGCTTCTTCTGGAAACTTCAAATGAGTTCTCCAGTTTACTATCTGCATAAACGGCAAAAAAAGACGGCCTCTCATCAGGGATCATGATGAAGACAATGAGAAACAAGAAGTAAAGAGAGAAATAATTGAGCAAAGGAAATTAATCTTTACACAGAAGTGAGGATATAGTTTGCTAAAATTATGAGTAAAACAGTTTTAAGTCCAAGTTAAATATTTTGAGTTCCGTGGAAACTAAAATAAAATTCTGATATCACATACACATACATCCCCTGCCCCCAAATTGTGTAGCCCACATTCGTTACAGGAAAAATAAAACAAAACCAAGAAGCAGTATAGTTTATCAGCTGCCAAGAAAGACGCTGTAATCAGAAAAAGGCCATGTATTTAGTCATCTTACATAAATAAACTAGAATTCAAGAAGGATTAAATAACCAATGAAGGGTGACAAAGTGAATGAAACTCTGCGGTACCAATATGAATGTTAAATCCTTGGCCTAGGTCAAGGGTTCAAATCCTTGCAGTCACTAGGTTGGTTGCGTGCCTATTTACCCATCGAAAAAAGAAGGGTAAAAAATTGAACGTGGTGGCAGGCAACCCACATGCTCCTGTGATCCAGCCCGGGATAAAATCAAGTATGGGTGGGTGAGAAATCCTTTTGTTGGATTATGTAAGTCTCTTGGGCTGTGTTTTATTTATTTATTGGGCCTTGTATTCTGGGCCCATTAGGGTTTCCACTATGTTTCTTGTTCAAAGGGCTAGGGTTTCCTAGTAACCCTAATATTGAATATTATAAATAGATAGTCTTGGTGCCCGTATTAGGGCATCCGATTATTCTCCCAAAATTTCTCTCCTCTATTTCTCTCCTCTCTTTGACTACACCTTTAAAATGATTCAAGGCTTCCACACTTGGATTAAAAAGGCTGGGTGCATGCCTCTTTAACTAGCATAAATCACAGTGCTTTATGGTGCGATTTTAGGCAAAACTTGGGTAATCAGGAGCCGCACCAAACCACAAATTGCAATTATACAGTTTCATGCGTTTTGGACCTGGGATATTATTGGGCTTCCCACAAAAAAGATCTCCAATCCAACCTATTTTCAGACACCCAAAAAAAAAATGTACCTAAAACAAGGAAATAACAACTAAGCACTCCCAGGGGGAAAAATAAACATTAAGTTAAAAAATAGAAGGCAGCCAAACATCTTAATAAATACATATAAAACTTTCAACAAGTTCAACCAAATTAAAAGACCAACCATCTTAATAAATACAAATATAATAAATATCAAGTCTCCAATTCATATGTAACTTCAAACTAATACACATAAACTGAAGTGATGAGATGGTTTCTAACCCCAACAAACCATGCAGCTTTTCAAAAATTAAAAGTGCACCACACCGTGGAACCACTCTTTCAGTTCCTATGGGTTTATAGTTTCCTGCTAACCCCTACCTTTACATCTATAACATTAAAAAAGGAGCAGCCAACGCCGTGGAAGTACTTGAATCACATACTTGCATTTAACTGAAACTTTAAAAAGTAGCATAAACACTGTTGAAGACTTTTGTAGTTACTGACTTTCCTTACATGATGTGAGGCAATGATAGCATATTCTGACAAATACGTTATTAATGAAAGTAAAAGGTTAGGCCACAAGTTGCCTAGCTACCCCAACATGCTTTCTTACGCTCATTCTTCTAAGAGCAATTCAAAAGATATTTAATTAAAGAAATGTGTGTTAAGGAACAATATAGTTTTATTAAACACATAGGCAAGAACTCCAAAAGAGTACTGTTCTCGATATAAAAAAAAATACAACAGAGAACCAATAAAATAAGACATGAGGCACAATGGCAGAAAATAATAGTAATACTACCTTCCTACAAGTTGACATAGGTTCATCTGAATAAAAGGGAGGATATCCTACAAGCATTTCATACATGATAGCACCAAGAGACCACCTGAGGAAAAATGATCAAATTTCATATGAGTACAATTATATATATATATATATATATATATATATAAAAGAAATTGGACAATTCTATGATACTAACCAATCACATTCCATCCCATATCCTTTCTTCAGCAAGACTTCGGGAGCAATATAATCAGGTGTACCAACAGTAGAATAAGCCTGTAGGATCCAGCATAAACCTTAGGCCACAAGACCATCCAATAATATACTTCATGGGGAACAATAACAAAGAGTACCAAATTACAAGGAAGATGGCACATAATCTTCATTTAACAGATATTAAGAAGTCAAAAGTAGAATAAAGTGCAGATTAAACTATTAATTCTGCAAAAATAAAAAGCACAAAATAAAATGTTAGTATTTTAACACAAGAGAACCGTGCAATTCTGCAAAAACCTACATGAAGTGCACTTGACAGGAAGAAAGAAGTCTACTTGAAGTCTGTCTGAATTTTTAAGGCATAACTCAAACTAAATGGTGAGTGCAAGATTACAGTAATGACACTGAGTAAGACTACATGACAAAAAAGAGAAATACCACCGAGTGTAATAAAAAAAAAACACATTTTCCGAGAAGCTTCCCATTTTTTGTTTTATATATGGATACATACATATGCAGTGCCATTACCACAAACTTAAGAGCATTTTCAATTTCATTATCGTAGGAAACTTACAAGCATCCGCCTATTCCTCTGCCAATGCTGAAGTTGCTCCCGTTGCGTGCGTTTTGGTGCGGCAGGGTGTTCATCACTTTGAAGAGCGCCGCTAAGGTTGCTCCCCATAGAGAAATCCTTCTCATGGAGATTACTGCAGTCCAACGATTTACTCAATCCAAAATCTGACAACTTCATGTGACCACATTTGTCAAGAAGCAAGTTGTCAGGCTTGATATCTCTGCAATAGGCAGGCAAAACAGGTTATGGATCCTTACATAACACAACAAAATATATGTTATAAAAAAAAGGCCATCGTAAAATTAAGAAATCATTTAGGAACCTGTGAATATAATTATGTTTATGGATGGATTCAATAGCCAAGACTGTTTCGCCAACATAAAATCTAGCTTCATCTTCAGTTAGGGTATCCTTCCGCATCAATAAAGTCATCATATCTCCCCCTGGTAGATATTCCATTATGAGATAAAGAAACTCCTCGTCTTGGAAAGAACAATAGAGTTTGACAATGCAATTGCTATCAACCTCTGCTAGTAAGTTCCTTTCAGCTTTCACATGTTCAACCTAAAACATATATGAAAAGCAAAGCTGCAATAAGCATAGTGAACAAAATTTAATCAGATGTACTGCCTAGCAGGCCTGACAAAATGTGTACCTGGCCTCTCCGAAGCATTTCCGATTTTTTAAGCTTCTTCATAGCATATACATGGCCAGTTTTCTTCTCCCTACAGATCCTAACCTGTGCAGAGAAAGAACCTCCTTTAAACTTCAACTAGGAAGTTACTTCAGTATCATTAAAACTTTCTTTTTCTACAATACAAGGCTACCTAAAAGCCTCTTCACACACACATTCAGCAACAGAATGGGGGAGGGGAAACAGAAGAGTGGCAAAGGGATAGGCAGCTGCATCAGCGTCCAATCTAGCCAGCTCATAAGAAGCTGAATTTGCCTCACACAGAACAAAAATAGCCTTCCAGCTTTCAATATTAAGCATCAAAGCATGGAAATCTTGGATGACTGCCTGAATCTCCCAGTGTTGAGCAGCATCAGAACAAATAGCTGGAACAACAGAACTGGAGTCTCCTTCTACCACAACATTCCTGAGTCCATTCAGCTCAACCCGTATGGGAGGCAATCATAAAAAAGAACCCCAAATAATCTGGGCAATTTCCTTTATTATATAGCCAATTATTGTTAAAAGCATCAGAACCAGTATTCAGAAAAATCGAAAAGTTGCAATGGAAACAATAAATTTAATCATATGGTCCTAGCAAAATGGCCAAAGGATAACTTTAGGAAATGAAAACAGAACAACATAAGAGAACTACACACTTAGGGAAAATATAAGCCGGGTAGTATGAAGTTCAAGCAGAGTCGTACTTCCCCAAATGCACCCTTTCCTATAATCGTCAATGGCTCAAAATCATCAGCCACCATTTTATGCCTCTGAAGGCGCATATATTCTCTTTCCTTCCTCTCCAAATACTTTAGGACGCTGCACTGCTCTTCTTTAGAGACCTCGGAATCAGCCAACTTCATCTCTAATATATTACGTCTGCATTAACAAGTGCAATAACAAAACCATCACCACTAAGTGGTCAGAATAATAGCTATTCTTTTTTTGAAAGGACCAACTATGTAAATTCATTATGAATAAAAACTAACCACTTTAAATTTTTAAGGAAAAGCTTGCAAAGTGTTGAGACAGGAGCCTCAAATATTGGATTTATTGGAATCTCAAAAAAAAAATGAAAAAGAAGAAATAGCTCAATTCACCTCTACATATTTAAACAAGACTCCAGACACTAAGAAACAAATATGTGAACAAAGTAATGACGACTAAATATGGAAATTTGTGGTATCTCACTAACTAAAAGAACAAGGTAGCCTTACCGCTCTTTCCTCTCCTGCAGGTTCTTCATTTGTGCCTTGTAATGGTTTTCAATATACTGCTTTGCAGCTGCAACTTTCTGCTTGGTTGCATTCGACGGTGCTTCTTCACTTGCTGGTGCTTTTGATGCCTCTGCTCCGCCATTTCCAGTTTCTTGTTTCTTCGGAGACTTAACCTTATTGCTTGACTTCAACTTATTAAACCAGCTCCTCATGGGCTCCATTTCTTTTTGTTCAATAAAATCCAATAGTAATATTATAGCACGCTACTAAATGCTCATTCTTTTCCCCTCAATCATAAAGAGCAATTGATTCATCAATTCCCAATACCACGAGGGTCTGGAAGCATCATCAAGCCTGAAATGTCTCAGCATCGTGCGTTCTGTGTGGAGAAGAAACTAAACATACAAAATAAATTTATTGAACTTCCAAACCAATTGCAATGCAAGAAGCATCATCAATCCAAAAAAGATGTTAGCATTCGGAGAAACAAAATCTTTATGATGAGCCGTCGAGTTGAAATAAAAGAAAATTGCGTAATTTTGTTTTTCAAGTGTTATCTAAACGCTAGAATTCAGAAACTTCACTCAACCCAATCAGATCCCAGCTTAGTTGACTTCATTTTCACACTTGTAAGCAAGTAAAACAGCAACCTTAAAATTTCCCTTTCCACTCATTTCATTTTCCCCCGTTTTTCTCAGCAGACAAACAAAGCCACCACCAGAAGAAACCAAAAATGATTATAGACAATGAAAGCAACAGCGACCCCTTCGGATCAAAATTAAAAAAGCATGAAGCAACTAGCCACCAACTTCAACACACCAACCGATCTACAACACCAATTAACCAAAATTACGGATTCAAAACCCTCAAAGCACCCAAAAATCGGATTCAAAACAGCGTAATAACTGTAAAACCAAAAGCAAATCGAGAGAGACGAACCTCGAAACACTTACTGAATAAGCTGACTGAAACCCTAGCGGAATCGGTAAATTGAATTTTCGGAACCACTCGAAGAAACGCAATCCTCCACAGAGAATTGCTTTGTGTGCATGATGATCCCACCGCGGCCAACTCCACCATTACAGCGCGAGTTGAAACTGACGGTTTTTTATTAATTATTTCATCTTTTTTTTTTATGTTTTCTTTTTTTTTTTTGGTAAAGCAAAAGAGAAAAAACCAATTTGTCGCGAGAAATTGCAATGTTTGAAACGCGGAGATAATTAATTTTAACGATGAATCTGATTAAAGAAAACGCGGAGTGTATGAGGTGGCGAAGTGAGCTGGGCCACTTCAAAATGGGAAGTGTACATATTATCTTTCTTGAATTATTTTTAGTAAATTTTAAAAATCTTTTGAGGAAATTACACGTATCCTACCAGAAGTTTCGACGGAATCCCGATACTCCTCATAATATTTAATTCATTACATTTAATCCCAAAAAATTAAAAAAGTCTGCTCAAAGTCTCCCTTATAGGCATATCAATATCTTGCTGTTGGCTGAAGCCAATGTCCCGGGGTCTTGAAGACTCATTCTGACCTATAAAAAAGGGAGCAAGTCTTTACCAACTTAGATTTTATTTTAGAGAAGCCAAAAAAATCGAGCGCCAAGCGAGAGCTACAATCTTTGTAAAGTGCATTAGCGCATCCATTTTCTTGCTTTAATGTGCTGTTATATATACTCCACTCGATCATTAGCACTTTACTAAAGGACTGCTTGTCTTGCTTCCCCATTCCCTTAGTTATTATTTCAGATATAGATTGCGCTATTAACACCTAAGACAGGTGGAGGAAACTCCCGCTCTTGTCCCTCAAGTTAGAACAGGCTGATGACCTTCAACTTTTATAACTCTGTTTATATCCTTCTCCCTATGATCATCTTTCTGTCTTCTTCATCTTTATACATCAATAAAAACAAAAGATGAAGGAAAGTAGACAAAGCATTGAAGAATCACTAATGAGTAATAATTGGATATTGTCTTAAATTTTAATTAGTAAAGTACAATAATTTAAATTCTAAGAGAAGATTTCACCAAAATTTCGAGGGAAACTTTTATAATTTTCTCTTTTTTTTTTTTTTTTGGTGTAAAGTTCATGTTTAAGAGAGTGCAATTGTCTCTTTGGTTTGCTCTGCTAACCATTTTTCTGCCATGTTACCAAATTCATAAAAGCAATAATAATTTAGTCACGACATAAAAGTTGAAGGGTTAACAAATTATAGACATGGCCGGCTCCCACTTCTTGACACCTTGAAATGTGTTCTTTCTTTCAAGTTAAAAAGTTGGCTGTTTTTAGTGCTCAAAATGTGAAATCAACTCCACTGAAACTAAAATCAGGAGATGATAAAAGGCTAGTTTGATTTTTATAATAATTCAATCAAACTTTGAGATATAAAATGCCAATTATCTACAAATTTTCTTTACAATAACCAAAAAAAAGATAAAATCGCTAGTGCTCTCTAGACGCTAATACTTCGTGTGCATACTAAAAAATTATGTATAACATCCTCTCTTCTTTTAAAAAGAAGTGATATATTTTGCTAGAATATACATGATTCATCTTCTCCTCTCTCATTTTCTTCTGGTAGCAAAAAGTATGAGAAGGGTGACAAATGGGGGAGTTCTTAAAAGGAGGAGCCAACCAAACAAGAATGGCGACTTAACTTGAAATTTGAGTACAATGGGGGATACATCCCTTGAAAGAAGGATTTCATTGGGACCATGTTCCCATTCAAGTTCTTTTAACCATCCCTAAAAGAGGGGTTTGCTCCTTTTTTCTTTTCTTTTTTCATTTTTTTTTTTCCCTTTGGGACAAATTACCAAACTTTTTTGGGCTTGGTTCTATTATTAAAAGACTATGAATAATGTGGGCACATGCTCCACATACACATGATTTATAATGGTTACTGATAAGCCCACTAAGAGAACTTTTTTTCTTTTTTTCTTTTTTTTTTTTACCCTTACAGAGTAGGCTGTGTCAGTTTGTAAGAGCTTTAAAGCTTGGAGGCAAAGTAATTGTTGCTTCAGCATGAAATTCCTTAAACTTGGATGAAGCCTGGTTTTAACAAGAGTATCCATTCTATACAAATATTTAACTCCTTATCCCTTTCAAATTCATTAGAAGGTTATGATAATGAAAAAGTAGGGTACCCATTTATATATTGTAGGACCTTATTTGAGGACCATAGGTTCAATGAAACATTCTTACAATTTAAACTTGGGTGTCCTAATCTCTATGTAACAAACCCCGGTCCATAGTGTGTGCGTGGGCACCATCCTGGGCCCTAGATTTACACATGGTTTGGGCTTTCCATACAAATCGTGGGCTTTTATCTGTATTGGGCTTTGACTGGTTCGGGCCCGTTCACACCATCCTTATTGTGTTGTCCATTACCAACAAGACTATTGTCCGATTGAAGTTTGGGCCTGTACCGAACTATTGTTGGACACAATGAGCCCAGTTCGCCGCATCATCGCTTCAGTATGCTTTTAATTTATTGGGCTTGCATTCGGTACAATTACTGCATTTACAACAGCTAATTTACTATTAAAAAAACTCAAAATAATACCGTTTTGAGTTTAGTGCTTTATTTTTTAAATTTTACAAGGCATAGTTTCACCTAATTAATGTCCAACCATTATATATTAGTTTTTTCTATACTTATATAGTATGTTTAGGACACCGGAATGAAAATGGTGGGAATAGAAATATTTTTTTGCATTTTCATTCTATGTTTAGTACGTTCGAGTAATGAACTTTGAGAACAAAATCGTTTGTCGGACCAAACGGATTATTGCCCCAATAGTAGAAGAAAAAATGCATGAAGAAAAAAATTTATTTATGAGAATATTTTCGGAAAAAACAAATATGAGGATGGCTCGTTCCATTTCCACAATATTCCAACAAATATTATTTTCGAGCATTAAGGATTTAGTCAACAAACTGGTACAACTAATGACCCAAAATTATTTACTACTCTTTTCTTATCATTTTGCTACGAACTAGGCTTCAATTAAAAATATAAAAATTTGATTGAAATTACATAAATTCAAATAAATTCAAGATTTATTTTTAAAATTTACAGGCTTCTTTTCGTATTTTTCCCTCTTTTTTAATTCTCATAATTAAAATTTACAAATTAAAGATGGGCGTTACCCCTATATATAATTCTTAATGTAAATTTTACAAAAGATTATATGAAAATAATTTTAGAGAAGCTGCCACGCGTCCTCATGGCTGTTGCCCTTGCTCCCCCAGAAACGAATCTGGACACCTGGTCGGGTATTTGATTTATTGAACTCGTCTCGTCCCGTTCATACCTTTTCATCTGTTTTTGTTTTGTTTTGTTTCGCTTTTTTTCATTTTTCTTGTTTTTATTTTGTCTTTGAATGATTCTACGTACATAAAATATTTCATCGTAAAATTATAAAAATCTTATATAATCTAAATCTAATAAAGGATATTTTAGTTAATGATAAAATACGCTTTTATAAATTTATGTCATTTAGGATTTTTATGATTTTATTATGAATTTTTTAATATCAATAGCATTGTTCTTTGTTTTTACCGACTCAAAAACATAATTTCCAGATGCGATTCCATGGTCAGTTCGGTCAAAAAGCTGAGTCATTAGATTACTGAGCCAGCTATTGGATCACGGTTAAAACATTGGGTCAATGGCATTCAAACTTAAACCAACACATTCATAATATATTACACTTCTCGGAAAAAAGAAAAATGAAGCGTGGAATCACTGCCACCATGCTGAATTATAATTTCACTGAGCATAATAATCTAGGAATTAGTATGTTCATTATTCTCGAACTATTATAATACACAAACAAACACTAAGCACGAAATGTGAATAAATTAATGAATACTGAATTCAGTTATTGCAGGAACTTGGATAAATGAATGAATGTCCAAAATAGGACGTAGTAAAAAAACATTAAAGTAGTAATCAATTATTACCTCATACATAAAAAACTCGAATCATTATTTTACGCCGTACATAAAAAAAATTTGAATCATTGTTTGACCACATATTTGACATAAGGTTCAAATAAAAAACTAACATCAAGGAAAACCGAGCAATCGGATTGTTCAAATAATGATTTTTTGAGAGGGCTCTGAAATCAAGGTTGATTTGTGTTTGATTTCAAAGAGAAAAAAAAAATTTCTATTCGAATTTTAACCGAACCATTCAAGTCGCAAGTGAATTTATTTAATCGAACGAGTTTTGTTGAGTCAACCTACATTTTATGTCAACCTCGAAATAGGATCAATTAGGGGCCCGGGTTAGTCGGTTGTCGGAGTTGACCCATTGAGCCAATTTTAGTATACCCGAATTTCGTAACTATGCCCAAAAGTATTTTTGATAGATGAAATAATGTATTATGTATATGTAGCCTATTTTAAAAGTTAACTACAATTCCCAATATTCGAAACGCAGTAAAATATCACTAAAACCGGATCGGTGGATACTAATAGTAAAATGCAATGCCCTAATATTTTACCCTAATGCAACCATTGATAATGACGTCCAGGTGACAACATTCCTCTAGTCAGATCAGAGGGAAAAAATAAAAAAAATAAAAAAAAAGGAGGAGGAAAATAGTAATTAAATTTAACCCAAAACTAAAAGGAAAATAGTAAATAAAGTTGGGGAAATGGGGGAGGGTGAAATGACAGGTCAAGCCAGACAAGAACACTGACCCATCGTGTGGTCCACATCAAATCCGAGAACAAAAGCAACAAGCCAAATACATTTCATGCATTTAAAATACCGTTCACTGAGTCGCCACGTGGCGGGAATCGACGGAGGCCCGGGTTTTGGAAGGGACCGTAGGGTGGGGGGCGGGGAGGGAGGGGCCTCACGGGCCGACATGAATGACAGGTTACCACGTGGGCTGGGCCTGTGGGGCCTAGGGGGCCCGGCCCATTCTTTATGTCACGTCCCGGGCGTCCCGTTGGGTTGACCCAACCCTAGGAGCGCGCCTGATTTTCTCGCGCCCTCTTAATATTTAATTTATTTCCATTTGTTTTCTTCTACGGAGTTTCTTGAACATGAACCGTCCGAATTATAACAGATTATGAATTTAGTTAATTTTGGTCTTTTTTTTTTTTACCTCTAATCTTTCTCACTCTCTTTTTTTTTTTTACAGTAAATAATAAAAAATATTCAAATTTATAATTTCACAGGCTTTTTTAAATTCAGACAGCGTCATCCTTCCTGGTCTGCATTTCTTTTAGTCGTTTTACTGAAAGTGACAGTGGGGTTCGCCACTTGAGTTTACTGCAGTGAAAAGGACGGGCAACAGACGTTACCGAGCCACTTGGAAGGGAGCGGAGGAGTGAAGGGCGAAGGACGGATGGGATGGTACTTTACCTCACCAGTGTGTGGAAACCGTAACTTCGCGAGTCTCCAAACACGACATTGAACTGAGGATTCCCCTCCATTTCATCCATGCTCACACGCAGGGTACAAAATACCTGAATTTCAATTTCATGAATTTATAAATTTAAGTAATCCCTACTTTTTATTATTTATTTTTCTCTACCATTTTATATATTTTCACATATTTATGATTTCTTTTAAAAATAATATAAAATTAATATGCCCAAATTTCGTATTTCGAAAGCGATGTTTATTAATATTTTCGTCCTGTTTGTGTCTTGTCGGCATACGAGAGCAATAAATACGTACAGGTTAGATTACCTGCAGACATTAATTAATTTAGCGTTGATGCGGACTTCCACGCACAAAATCTGTCAGGAATATTTATGAAAACTTTTTTTTTTTGTTTTAATTACGGATTAACGTGAATATCTACGAATAGTGTTTAGCAAATATAATTTATAGGTCATTAAGGAAAACAAGAAATGGTTAAAAAGAAGTTCTCGAAGGGAGAGTAAATATAGAATACTGCAAGAACAAGTCAACTCAAACGAGTGTGCCGACTCAATGATTAAGGGGTTGACCCACCATCGTAGTAAGAATAAAGTGAGTAATTTGTGCCGAGATTAACCCAGGGTTAGGTTCCTACTAGTAGCTACTGATCATTAATTATATTATTTCCAACGGTTAGGGGGTGCATTAATTATATTAATGGACAAATCGTTTTTGGACTACTTCCACCAAGCCGTACACACACATTCAGTGTATCAAATTCAGGAATTAATAATGAATTAGGTGACTCAAGCCTCTTGCATCAAGCATGAGCATGAGCTGCATTTGTACTTCTTTTCTTTTTTCCTCAAGAAAAATCTTCTTTGGATTTACATTTCTTTTTAAGGGTAAAGATTGAAAGTTCAGAAAAAAAAGAAAAAAGAAAGTGAAAATCGAAAAATCGATTTTTTTCAAGGGAAAAGTGTTTGTAGTATGGCATAGTATGTACCGTGTCAATCTAAAATAATTTTTTGATATCTATTTTTAAAATTTTTATATTATTGACTAGATGATCCTAGTAAAATAATATGATACTACTTATTTCCATACAATTTTATCATATATTGATTTTTATTTATATCACAAATAAAAAATAAATTTAGAGTGGCACGATAGATTCACCCAGTCCCATTTTTTTTTTTAATGTAAACCTATAATCGGGGTAAAAACAACGATTTTTACCCTATTGCTCTTCAAACCACCTATTCAAATACTTTTACTAATGATTTTTGCCATATGAATAAAGAAAAATAATTGTGACAAAAAGGAAAAGGAGAAAAAACAGTTTCATACACATAGGATAGAGAGAAATAAATAATCCCCAGAGAGGTAGGTGGGTTGAATAATAATAAGTAGATCCTCTAGTTGCGATGACTTAGCTTCTTCGTCGGTGGTTTTTGTCTTCGCCTCACCAAATCTTCACATTACGCCCAATTTAATCCAAAATCCTCATTAAACTCACTAAATTCTACAAGTAATCACTAGACTTCCACGCCACCTTCTAATAATTCTTTTAACCCAAATCATTAACTAATGAGCAATCAAATTTGTTTCCCCCGCTGTTAACAACATATTTTCTTACATTATATTACAAGGGAAGTCATATAGTTAGTCACATTCTTAGAAAATTGTTTTTATCAATAAATAAAAACATTCAAATAACTAAGAAGATTTTAAACCCGACTTTTTTTTTTTTTTTTGTTACAACAGAAGACACTTGTAAAATGTGCAATGCAAGTTAGTTGATTTAAAGTTGTGTTTGGATGATGGGGATGAAATGAGAATAGAAATGATTATTTAATTCCGAAAGACCAAACGTAACATAAGTCATTCGGGCATATTAGAAAAAGAATAAGCTTTATCGTCATTAACTTTATTTTATTAAAGAAGATACCTCCAATCTTCATTACAAAACTAAACTTAAATCAACTCCCCTAACCCAACCTAAGCATTAACATGATATAAAATGGAGTTAGGGTTGATACACATATTTATGGGTAGCTAGTGTGTGTAGCTAGGCTCAGCATGGCTACCCTGGACGACTTATTCTATTGAATCTTACTAATAATTGATGGAGGAAGAGTTAAATTATTTTTCCCTACAAGCATAGTATCTTGATCCTAGTTCTAATTACAAAAATAAATAAATAAAATAAACGAATAAATGATTAGTTAAGGGGGCACCTAAATGTGAACCAAAACTTATACTAATGTGTGATTCATTCAAAACTACATTAAGGGAATTGAATTTAATTATTATCTTTCATGTGCTTGGTGGTGAAAAATTAAATCCCACTCATATTATATTTGACATTAAATCAAATATTATCTTAAATTTGGCCATATTGTTATAAGCACAACGTGATTGTGTATACTGCTCACAAGCTAATGAGATATGAAATGAAGTATCAGTTCACCAGGAGAATCCCTTATTGTAATTTTGCGCTCTTCGCACTCATCGGCAATAAAGTAAAATTGGCTCACTTGTCACGCTAATAATATTTGTGTACCCAGGGGGGCAAGCATACTCACTCTTATTAATTTCTTTTTGTTCAAGGAAATAAAAAGGAAAAACAAGATACTTAGTACCCCAAATCACCACCAAAAGAAAAAAAAAAAAAAAAAAAACACCCAACCTAGTTTGAGATTGAAGTAAATGCAAATAAGTGAAAAAGAAAAAAGCCAAACAAATAGGAACACAGCTCCAAGCAGTGTAACCCATCTCCACAAAGAAAATCAAAGCCATAGCCATATCCATACATGCATGCAGCTAATCTGATGTAACTGGCACTTATTTCGTGTGTCAAGATCAAAAAAATTCATACAATTCAATTGACTCTACCACACTTATGCCGCGTTTGATGGACCGGTTATGCATATACGGAGAAACTCTGGTGACGAATGGAGGAAAAGCGACGAGGAAAAACTGCATTGAAACCTAATTTTTTCCCGAGATGCACGAGAAAGAAAGAAAAAAGCAGTGCAGACGCATATGAGGAGCACAAATGGCCCAGGCTTTCCCAATGTTGAACCGATCAAGAAAAAAGCTCCAACAAGATCTGTGAATTAGAAATCACTACCAAGAGGGGTTAAAATAAAGAGCAATACTATATGTACATCTTTCACATAACCATCACATCGAAAGGATGACGTAACATAATATGTGTGATCATTTTTAAGTGATATTTTAATCAAATAACAGTATACAGAACTACATATATTCTATCATATGATCACTTTGGGTGTAAAAGTTACGTGAAGGATGTATATAGTATTATTGCTCTATAATAAAATACTATAGTATTCGCACAACCAAATGTGATTAATGAGAATTTTCTTTCTAAAGCCTGAATATAAAAATAAAGATATAAACTGGAAGACACAACAAGAAGAAAGTTTGATATTTTTATAAAAAAAAAACCATAAATGGGGAATCATGTGAACGTCTTTGACCCCCTAAATTCTTTAATGCTCTTCCCCATTCCGGGGAACATCTACAAGACCGATGATATGACAATGTAGTCACTCACCAAGCGACGCAACATACCAAATCAAGAGTAAGAAATTCTTAAGAAGTTTAAAAAATCTTTTAATAAGAAGAGGCTCCACCCCCTCTGCTGCAATTAGTCTGCAGCTTTAAAGAACTACTAATAGATGGCAAAAATAAGAAGACAGACCATATATGTAAGGGGCCTTGAGTTCCCCTGCGTCGAATATAGCCTATAGTGGGAAGCTGGCCATTAATGGAGAAGCAAATCTGAGAGTGCTGTCCGCTCTTTCTCATGCCATACTAAAAAAGAACAAGCCAAAAGTGTCTTAGATCATCTGACTCAGAATCCACACCCCTCCTTGTTCAGAGCTGAATGACTTACAAATCATCCCCTTTTTAAGTAAATATGTAACTCTCAGACACACACACACACACACACAATATCATGATATATATATATATATATCGACAGCCAAAAGAAGAAGACAGCTAACATCATGATATCTGCAATTTTATTAGACTTGTCACAAATAGCTTTTGATCACCACCATCAAGTACTTTCTCCACACTCACATATATATATATGTATTATATCGTATGAAGATGTGTGACAAATTGGACATGTTAAGTCACATTCCAGAATTCAGATTGATCTCTTTTTAAAGTAATACAAAGTACACGTAACACAAAAACTAAACCACTACGCGCACTACCTTTACCGCTACTGCTGCTGCTGCCGTTTGCATTACGAGGAAAGCATGAACTTATAACCTGAAAGCACCCCTTCTCCCACGAACTTGCATCACCGATGGAGGATCAAATTTTGGAAATGCATCCCCGAATTAAATTACCCACGTACAATATATATATTGAACAATGTAGTCAGGAAATCGGCAACTCGAATCGAACAAAAATTACCTCGGCAGAGACCTCAAAACCACGTCGCTAGCTAAGATAATTCCCTCAACCCGAGCGCAGATTTTCTTGTTCCTCGCTATAAAAGAGTACATATAGGGTGGGAGTCTTACTGTGGTGGGTAGGGTAGTGTAGGGTAAGCTCAACTAGGCTCCATGGGGGGGAAGTGCCGTCGGAGGCAGCGGCGGCGGCGCCAATGCGACGGCGTGAGACGGCGGGGGCCGCTTACGGCGCTTCTTCTCGTAGCTGATCCCTCGGGCCTTCGCCTGCGAGTCGCGAACCTCGCGGAGGTAGAGGCGGACGGCGCGGGCGCCGAAGGGGTTGGCCTCGGGGGCGCCGCCGTGCTCCTCGAAGGCGGCGCGGAGGCGGCCGACGAGGGCGTCGAGGCTGCCCCAGGCCTGCCGGAGCGGGCAGGGGCAGGGCGCCGGCTGGGGAGGGGTGCCCGAAGAAGGGGCAGAGGTGGGTGTGGACCTTAGTCTTCCCGAACTGGTCGAGGTACCGAAGGAACTCCAGCACGTGCGCGCCACTGCACCGCGACAGCGACAGCGGCGGCCGGTGGTTCCGCAGGTACTGCCCGAACGTGTTCCAGTCCCGCCGCTTCTGGTTCTCGTAACGGCTGCTCCCCGTGGCGCCGGCGGCTGAGCTAGCGGGGGTCACGGTTGCCGTTGCGGGCGCGCTGGCACAGTTGACGGCGGTTACAGACGAAGAAGAGGGGGAGGAAGCGAAGACGGTTGTGGTGGGGTTTGAGTTTGGATGAGGGTTTAGTAACACTGAATCCATATCCATCTCTTTCTCCTCCTTCCTCCTTAGGGTTAAGAGGATTGGAAAAGAAAAAAGCTAGATTTTCGGAAGTTTATTACTTATAGAGACGAGGAGGAGGATGGAGAATATGTATACCACCCATGGATCAATCTTTTCAGTACTGGGGTTGCATTATTTCTTCCATTGAAGAGGGAGAGGGAGAAATTGAGAGAAGGGAGTACATACGGAAGAGGGGGGGGAGCTAAGGCTAGAACTGTATCTCTGTTTCTTGATGTTGTGAGGTTGCTTTGGGATTCTTGATTTGAGAAATCCTAGAAAACCTGAACGGCTTATATTTATATGAAGATGATTGAAGGCTGGCCTTTTTCTGTAGCTTTTGTTTTCTGAACCCTCCCAAAACAATTGCTTTTTTTTTTCTTTGCCCTTTAGAGATTTTGGAAGGGTTTTTAATTTCTCCAAGGAAAGGGGCAGGAAGTGAAGTGATTGATTCTTACACTCAAACTCAGAACAGAGAGAGAGAGCGCATAATGGGAAAATGGAAGATGGAGTTTAGGGCTTTTTGTGGGAAAGACAGCTATGAAGAGAGAGAGAGAGAGAGAGAGTGTGTTGAGGGGTGGGTGGTGGTGACAGGGAAAAAAAGGCTTTGGGTCTTTTTCTAGAAAATATGGTGGGAATAATATGATTTTGTTTCTTCTCCCTTTTTTTTTTTTAATTTTTTATCCACTGATTGACAACACCTTTCTTCGTCCCTGACCAAATTGCCCCTTTCCTCTGATTTTCATCATTTCCGAGCAGAGTAACTTTTCATCTCAAATTATCGAGAAGTGAAAAAATAATATTGAAAACTAAACGCCTAAGTAAAGAGTAAGCATAACATGCCGTTTTCTTTATTGCCAAGCACAATAGGGATTTCTCTGGTTTCACTTGTTTTTGGTCAAAATGTCATATATTCTAGAATTTGATGTGATTTCGAACTATAATTCTTTCAAAAAATGTTACACTTAGCCAATGAGTGATAAAATGGCGTAAATTTAAGCTTTCACGATGCAAGGATCTCATATTTTTACTCTGAACATGAAATCCTTAAATTATTATATACGATGAAAAAGTACTCATAAAGCATTTGAGATTAAATGTATAAATCAGCTGGTAATACTGAATGGATTAATGTGAATTATAATATGACGACGTATCCAAATTATTCACTTCGCTATGAAATCAAAAACCACTTATTAAATCCTTTTAATAATTATTTTACACATGCATCCTTACATGGTCTTAATTGGAGTTCAGCATAAATTATTGCTCGTGCAAGTATTTTTCCAGGTAGATTTTCTTCTTGTATGACATATTAAGGCAGCACAATCCAAGCTCGCGTAAATATAATCGATTCAATTAAAGAAACTTATCAGAAGATTATTTACATCACATATGTAAGTGAAAGGAGTAGATTGCTGCGCCTGAGGGCGTCAAAGAAATGGGAAAAATAAAACAAAAATTGAGAGAAGATTAACAAAATGTCAGGAAGAATCAATAGAAAAGATTAGCAATTATTACACTGCTAATGAAGTTCCTAATGATATGCATTGTCCTATTAATGCAAACGGCTATCTTAATTCTTAACAAGTCTTTATGCTCTGTGTGTTTTCATGGTGGAAGATATGAATGAAAACGATGACGATTTATTTACAACAATGGGAAAATTTCTAGATCCTATTATCCCTTAAATAGCTAAATCATCAAACATACTAATTGTTAAAATTAATAAACCAGTGTAGCATTCTAAAAAATTATATACGTCAATTCTCCTTCAAATATTCCTTCCCTCGATATTTTCTACTGATCCAAACATAACTTTATTTCATTGCGAAAAAATATAGAGTCAAGATTCGAACAGCTTAAAAACAGGCAAATCCTATCCACGAGATTTGTTTTGTCTTATTTTTTTTTATCTTTTCTCCCAATCCTTTGCTTTTCCCTTATTTAGCAAAATAAAAAAGCAAAGTGGAGAACAAATATGATGCCTCAATCATTTCAAATGGGAGACATTATTAGCATAAAAGCCTTGCTTTATGTCTAATTAATCCTTCTTTAAAGCTTTAAGGACATGGGCTTTGCTTGATTTAGTTAGTGGTGAATTTATATTTAAATGCGGTGAAAAAAATAATAAAAAAAAAAAGCAAAATCGAGGGACCTTGGTACGGCCTATCGTTGCTTCAGTGTGAAGGAATCTTTGCCACAGCGTAGCTCTAAATCAACTACGAATTATTAAATTTAATTTTTCGTAGGAGTGCATTGTCTGTAGTGAAAAATAAAAATCATCTTTAAAAAAAATATTAGTGGCCCAGATCATATTATTTTATTGAATGGCGAATCATCACATGCTTGATTGTTGACTTATAATTTGTGAAATTGTTTTTTTATTGAAAACAATGTTGATTTTGTCTATTTTTTCATCCAAATAAACAAGTTTCTCAATCAGTCTATAAATTAATGAATAAATAATAAATTTGGAAGGGCATTGCAGCTGACAAACAGTCACTTTGTCAAAGCAATCACAAAGTTGATTATAAAATTGCCCCCTTAAGAGTCTTTCAACAGAATCAACCACCAGGTTAATTATTTCCTAAAAAACTAAATTTTTTTAAAAAAAGTTTAAGGATTCATTATTTAGGAAGCTCGAATCTGCTTAAACTCTACACTTTCTTTCTACCATAGTAACCCGAACAAGAAAAGATTCTCTTCACCACTAGACAGTCCAGAAGCTGTATGACCCGTTAGATGTATTCGGAAATCTATAAAAAATGACTCTAGTTAAAGTGAAGAGAGAATTCGAGTCTCGGGTTCTTAATTAAAAGAAATTGAACTCGTTAATCGTACGATTTGACTATTTTTATTAGTGGTTTTGAGGTTCGAACTCAATATTCTCTAGATTTGGATTCTATGGACTATGTTACAAAGATACTAAAATTGCATTGTGAAGAATGCTTCACATAATGGGCGTAAACAGAATGTGAATGCATGCAGTTCCCCTAAGTTGACTCTGCTCCTCTTCCCACACCCAGTTTTGTTGCAAAACAATTAGACCTATAGAGAGCAAAAGGGTGGACACAACAAAAATTCCTCCTCTTTCTTCTGATCAAGCAAAAGCAAATTTGATTTTGAAGTAGGGGTCACTGGTTAATGGCCATGATCTTAAGAAGGCAATGTAGGGGACAGTAGGCATGTGGTGATCACAATTATTTTTATTTTTTTGTTTTACAGAAAATTTGTGCCTACATAAATGGGGCTGTGTGATTAACATTTTCTTTAGAGTGCACACCTAACTTAGGGACTATACCTAGTGCAATGACAATCTCCAGTAGGAAAGCACGATACCGGCGAACTTTCGTCCTAAGAACAGTTTTAAGGAAACAATGCCAAACGACAAGGACTATATACAGCTCACCCCTTCCTATAACTTTCCTAGGAATGCCCTCAACAGGGGCAGCACAACATTGGTATCATGCAACTCATTTGAAAGACTCAAGCCATGGAAAAAAAACAAAAAAAAAAAAACAAATTGCATGATTTCCATTCATAATCCTCCCCCCCTTATATGCTGGTTAATGTGTCACAAGGCTTCTCATCTGAAAAGTGCTACAAGTGTTCTCATCCAAAGTTTTACCTCTATGATGCAAGTCACTAAATTTTTCCCCAGCTCCTCAGTAACGGAGTTTAAGGACGCATGTACACATACAAAACAAATCAGATTCAACGTTATTCAGTCACAAGTGATGTAATTTTAACATCCAGGCATTACCCCGATCAAAACGAGGAGGATGAAGTAGCGGATGCAATCCCAATCAATTGTTCTTACAAATAAAGCTTCAGGCAACAAAAGATTGGATGACATAAAAATGTATAATCCACAAACCATCTGTACAAGTCAATTTATTACTTAAAAGCTTTCACCAAGGCCTATATAAAGGCTTTTACAATTTTTCAACATCCCAATAAGGAAAGAAGATCCAGTAGTGCTATTTACCTCATCGAGTTCACGTATACGATGACAATCCCCACAAAAAGAAGCGATTATGAAAGGAGATTACAGTTACACATCTGCACAAATTGCCAAGTTAATTACTCAGACTCTTCCCAATATCAAGAATTAAAATAGCATTTTCATAAATCTTATAGTGGTCGTAATAGTGATATACTTGGCAAAACCTTAAACCCTAAACCCTTTCTGGCATGCTCTAGCACTATATAGAAACTATTGCCAGATAACTTGTTTGAAGTGCTTAGAAACTCACCAAAGAATACTTACAGCTTAGGCTGCAATGTTGGCATGCCCCGATTGTCAAACAGCATAAAGCCTTATGATCTGCTCAATCTTTGAACGACAAACAGGGCACCCCCATTTCTTGGCTTTGATTTCATTCAAACAAGACATGCACCCAGCCATGTGACCACATGGGATGCAAGCCCCCTCAACAGGAGCATCCAGACATATCACACATGATGAAGCACTACCATCTCCTTTCTTTTCATTCTCTCCACCAGGTGACTTTTCCAAGACTGGAGCAGTCAAATCAACAGGATTACAGTCAATTGACGGGTAGTGAATTGGACCCTCATCCATAATCTCAGTACTAAGTAATGGAGCAGATGGGATGAACGTCTCATGGGTTGTTTGGATGATGTCAGGAGTATTACTTTCAATTTTGACGTGCTCAGTAAGATTTTGACTTGGTCCATCTTCATGCACTACAGGTCCACTGCAGCCACTTTGACTGGTTAAATCCACAGTGTTGTTCCAACTGGTGGAAGCATTTGCTTCGGAGCTTGTTTGACCCGTATAAAGAGGTGGTCTCTGTATAGCAGATTGAATAGATGCATTGATTGCCATAGCTAATTCTAAGTCTTCTGCGGGTGGTGGTGCAGTTGCAGGGGCAACCGCACTGGACGTATTGTGCAAAAATGCAGGATATGTGCCCTAAAATTTGGACCGGACAAACACAGTATGTTAATAGTAGTGGAATAATGCACAAGGTAAGAAGCTTACTTCCTGATATTAAATTGTGCTGAACAAAACACCAATAATGCAAATTTCATTTTCCAGCTAATGTAAAAAAGAAAAAAATGAAAATTGGGAATTAGAGGCTCTAGAGTCCATGTAATGACCTTCAGGGTGGTCATCTTAAAGTCAAGACACAAATCAGTAGGCATGTCACTGAACTCTGTTGCAGTGCCAGAACTAAATCGCTATCCTGAAGTCCTCTATAATATATATATGGACATATACAGACACAAGCACACACATTTAACACGCATCTCTCCATTCCATTCCGTACAATCCTTGGACCACTCATAAAATTGAGACAATAACATACTACCAATATTTTTAGCTATATATACATAACAAGCACACACATTTAACACGCATCTCTCCATTCCATTCCTTTCAATCCTTGGACCACTCGGAAAATTGAGACTAACATACTACCAATATTTTTAGCTATATATATATATTGTTTCCAAATAACTTCCTTTACAACAAGCCATGCTTAGAACATGGAAGACTTGTTCATGCTACACAATTAAGCATACTTAGGGTTGGGGGGGGGGGGGGGGGGGTGGGGGTTAGAAAAAGAGCAAAGAAGACAGAATTAGTAGTCCACCTTATGCTATATAAGAATTTGGGGCTTTCTAACATCATTAATAATGGTTGTCTTTGGTCTAATTGAAGTAGGTCTCCTCAGTTGAAACTCAAGAACTCCTCAAAAAAAATCAAATAAGATGCCATACCTGAGTAATTCCTTTGCATGCATTACAAAACAATTGAAGCTGCTGCTTGTCACTTTCATTTGGTGCTGCCAGCTTAATGCGCGTTTCTTGGGGAGGGAAAAGAGAAATTCACGTTAAAGGTCACTGAGACCAAAGACACAAGATTTTTGCAAAATCAACATTAAACTTCTAAATCATTCACCCAATCCATCAAGGTAGAAGATGAAATTAAGACAAAATATTTGTTAGGGATATCGAAATGTGGGGAGAATCTGTATTTGGAAATTAAGACAAAATATTGGATAGAAATATTGATATGGAGGAATAATCTGGATAAATACAGTTCAATGACTAAATGAATTTGCATTTATAGATGACATGCAAGTTCTTCTTGATGCAAGCATGACATCAGGATGCGTTCCAAGACACAGCTGACAGGCCCCAATACATTTAATTAACAGTACAAGTATGTGGCAACCAGAAACAGATATTTTGAGCTTGAGGTTCTCCATCTAGATTTGATGCAGTGCATAAGCATCAAATAGAAGAGTCGGTCATTAAGTTTTCGACTTGTCCAACTATTGCAGGATACGGCCACTTCTGCCATGCCATCTTAAGATGAATACAATTCAGTTTCATTGACTACTTCCCACAATATGGTAATCAATGGAGAATATTATATTTGAATTCATGATAACAAATTTCAGGTAGTCTCTCTATCTATCTCTGCACGAAGAGCAGAAACATTCAAACAAATTATATTTGAACATAAAAAGTCGATCTTCAGTGAACATAATTTTGTATAGAAATGGGTATATAGTTCTACATCAAATGAGTTTTAGACTCATAAAGTTTCCATGCTACTTCAATTCTCTATTTGTTAATTATTCTTATTTTCAAATAATTTGAAAAAAAATGCTAACACTTACGTCTAACCACTCGACCCTTAAACCTTGCCCCATGGCAGGTGTCAAGGTTTCGCCTGCGCCTCCTGCCTCTTGAGACTTCGAATGCATTCAAAAGGGACCAACAACACAATCAACATATACACCAAGAAATGACTGTGACATTCAACTTCCACGCCATAAAAAATGGATAAATCTAAATATGTAATGTTTGAGAATTAGGAAATTACTGCTGGAATTATCAACGACTATCACAACAGGATCAGGCTGGTCAAAGTTCGGTTCATCCATGTTGGCTTTCCACAATGCAATAGCTGTGCGAGGCCTGGCATCCTGCTCATTCATATGAAAAACTTAATACGATAACATTAAATGCTAGCAACCATGGAATTTTATAAAAAGTGAAATGCAGACTAGTCCTTAAATGTAGAAACATCCACTAGTTTGTAGTCCTATTGACACAGGGGGAAGGGCAGGATATAACCATAAAAATAATATGTTGCAACCATCAAAAGTATGTAAATTAGAAAAATGTCAGTAGTAGTGTGCACAACTCTGTTCCATTATAAGAAGAAACAGAGCCTTTGGAAACAGATAAAACAGATGGCAAGACTTTACTAAGAGCTCCACCATCAGAAAAAAGGACAGCATTGCTGAAAACCTAATAAGCCATCACATGCACATTGCAGGAACAGAGAAAGTTGAACAGAGAGTATGTTAAACCCATTGAAACAAAATCATCAACGGGATTTACCAGCCAAATTTAAGGATTAACAGTAAGATGCAGAAAAGTATTACATTCAAAACTTGTGAAGCAAATGATACAATTGAAAACTAAAGAGATCAAACTGAGAAGCATTCCCCAAGTAAAAATATTTATTACTAAGAACTCCAAATAGTCTAGGGGACAAGTGTATTACACTATGAACTACCTGCAAACTAGGATATATAGCAAGCTCCAACTTGAAAGGCTTTGTAGGAGTACGGGCACCACATGGTAAAACAACAACCCAACTGTGAACAGAGCAACACTAATTAGCACAGTTAGTAAATACTGCCAAGACATTTTGGAATATTGCACAAAATCCACATATGATGGAAAAATTACTAAAAAGGCACCCACACTTTTCTCGAAACCAATTGAGGAGCCAATGCTCCCAAGAAGCCCGGCCCATGAAATTCCCGCAGCCAACCAGAAAACAAGCAGATATGACTCTAGGAAGCATGGAAGGGAATACAGTTTCAACCATCATTCTCAACTTAGAAGGCATTAAAGATACAAAATAGAATAAACAAAAAGCATTGCCAAAATATTAACTTGAAGATACCTCAATTGCACGAACAACATTGCTAAACCCTTTTGCTCTAGCAACATCAAGAGGAGTTTGACAATCATCATTCATCACCAATGCATTTGCTGAAATTTGAGAGTGGAAAGGAATGAAGGCTATTTCTTATAAAAAAATCCTAAAATTTGCAGTCCTGCAAGGTTCAACAGACCTCCATGTGAAAGAAGTAGCTTAACGGTATGTTCAAGGCCTCTTTTTGCTGCATGATGTAAAGCAGTTCCCCCCTGGCGACCTAAGGAAGAATAATTGAATTGAAAAAAAAAAAAAAAAGAAGAAGCAGAAACAACTCAATAATTTACATTGAAATTGATAGAGAAATTTATCATCTTGAATGGCACCATGACAAAAAATGGCATATAACTGACAGATTCCAATAAAAAAGTGTGTGAAAACAATTTTATATACTTTGAATCTAGAGGAGTTCCCCTCTGAGGAATAGTAAAATCACATTAAATTTTACCAAGAAATTTATCATCTTGACTGGTCAGCAGACGCCATAGTAAAATCACATTAAATTTTATCAAGAAATTTATCATCTTGACTGGTCAGCAGACGCCATGCACAAGGCTCTGCACCTGGGGAGGGTTGGGGGAGGTCATCTACGGTAGGAAACAATCCCCTTATTATTAATCTTATTTTCGCAAAAAGGTTATCAACTTGACCGACAATACAAAGCAGCATATCTATTCAACGAATGAGGTAAAGAAAAAACATTCTGTCTAAGAAACTTAAAACTGATCCATCCAATGCCATCAGTTGTAGCGATGCATCCTGTTTCCTTAATACAATAAAATCCTAAGATTTTTTTTTTTCAACGAAAAGATGGCATCTAACACTGATGCAGCTGTTGATTCTTAAAAGGTTATGAGCACTGCATCACAAAAGAGAATTTGAGTAACACCCCTAGAGCACCAAAATCATCTCCTCGGTGAGAAACTGAGAGTTTCAAGTGAGACATAACTAAGTCAGAGTGGACAACGGAAACTATGCTCCTAATATTTGGAATTTTTAAATTGCACATGCAGACACTGTTTTTCAACTTAAGGGAAAACAAGAAATATTCAAGGTCTTTTAATTGTAATGTCAATCAATATGATGTCTCATTTTAAATCTGTTAGCAAAATACATATGCTTTTACCATCCTCGAGGAACATGGCTGTTCTTCCTCCCTGCAGATTAGGTTTGCCTAGAAAAGATCAGTTATGAACAAACAGGGTTGTAACCATACCTGGACGGTAAGCATTCAAGTTGGCACCAAGTTCTATCAATGTCCTTGTGACATTCAAAAGCTCGGGATTCATGCACGATACAATAAGGGGTGTTTTTCCTTCTCTATCAATCCACTGCAGCAAAATCGATTGTGATACAGATTAAACTGCTAAACATTAAAACATAACAATCTCAATTTCTTCTTTTTCATCAAAAAGAAAACTAAGAAGAACAATAACGAATTACACGTTGTCTCATGTCCCAACTAGCATAACTAAAAAGGCAGCAAGTCACCACAACTTAACCAGTAGATTGCATTAGGCTAATCAAATAATGCCATTTGTTTGATTAGTTCACAAGTTCCCAAATTATGAGAAACTCAAAATCGAAACTTCAAACACACCCACATCCCATAACATCCCAGCATCCCAAAATTGGCCAACTAATTTGTCATTAAGAATATTCAAACTCAACACATAATACGATCAGTGATAAATATAGAGTCAAAGGCTGCTCCAGTTTTCTCAGAAACATTCGTAACAGAAAATGCAACAAAAGGGAAATTCTGACAATACCTCAAGGCCTGCACCCTTGCTGTGAAGCTCTTTGATCCCTTCTGCGTTCCCGTAAGAGACCTGCCGAAACAACAACTCGTCCTTGGATTGTTGCTGCCCCATTTTCGAGGATTGAACCAAACAAACAAACCCCGCTCGAAACCTAAGCTAGGGTTCCAAAATCTTCCGGGAAACTCAGAAGAAATTCAAATTCTACAAGAACTACAGAAAAGGTGCCCCTGCTCCTTGTGGGTATATAGAGTGCTTTTGGGAATTTCGGGCCACAGTATAAATATGGAACACATAATAGAGTCCGACGCCTTAACGGAGAAGGAATGGGGAACGGAGAAGAATTCATCAATAATTAATGCAACGGTGGCTCAACGACCCGCTATGTGTTGGAACCATCGAGTCCGCAATCGGGTGCGTCGGGTTGCACCGGAGATGCGTAGGGTCGAGCCATTTCAATGGCGTTGAGAGATTCCATTGGTTCAAAATATCTGCGTTGACCCTTATTGCGTTGACGACTCTTTTGTGGACCAATAACGGTCCGAGTTCGGAACGAAATCTGTATGTACGCGTCGCACCCTAGGAAAAGAAAGTGTCGAGAAGAAATATGTGGGAAAATACACGCGCCACTCATTTTGGTTCGGGAGGATATAATATAAGAAATGAGATAAGTAAATAAAAAATAATTGTTTAAAAAAAAATCTTGTTTGAAATGGGATGAGTAAGAATTATTACATGACTATTAATAATTATAATTATTTATTAATTTTCCCTCTGTTTCCTGTAAAATTCATGAAAATAGTCATTTTACTTAAGTTCTCTTATGATAATACTTATTATAAATTATATTTATATTAAACACATAATATATTTTATTATGTTGAAAACTCAATTTCAAGGCAATAAATGATAATTATAATTAGCACGTGATCTGATTTTCCTCTTCCTTCTTTTTTGGCTAATTAGAGGCTGGATCGAGATTTGCGATGAAAAATCACTTTTTTTTTTTAATGGAAAATTCTTGAAGTGGGGCCTACATCTCGCGTGCGAGTGAGGGAGACGAGACGCTGGGTCCCCAAACGCTGTTTACTTGTCATACCCCTTTGAGCTGCTTGGACCCTTTTTTCAGAATTTGACTCGCTTCTCAGCACACTTTATTTCAATGTACTCATCCTTAACCTTATTTCAATGTACTCATTCTTAACCGCGTTTAGATTTCAATGACATACGAAAATATAAAAATATTATAATTTTTATAAAATTTGAAAATCTTTTATATATTAATCTACACAAAAATTTTGATACAATTTCTATAGGTCCTTGTTTACTATTTTTTTTTCCTTTTTTAAGTACTAAAGCATATGGCTAACATTACATCCATTCTCATAAAACACAAATCTACATACTTTTGCATCTTCCGTGTGGCTAGAGCTTTTTAAAATAATGCCCTAAAATTCTAAAAGTTGATGCATTGAGAAGTTTTTAAAATAATGCCCTAAAATTCTAAAAGTTGATGCATTGAGAAGTTTTTAAAATAATGCCCTAAAATTCTAAAAGTTGATGCATTGAGAAGTAATGGAGATAGCGTTGTAAGTTAACCACACAGGTCATCAGTGAACCACCGGAGGTCTCACCGTTTACCAGCCGGAATGGTTTTTGAACATCGACAACGCACTGGAAATGTCAACGTTATCACTAGAAATCCATCAACTTGCGAGTTATCAAAGGTAAAATTATGCAAAATGAAACTCAGCAACTGCAAGGGAAGTTCTCCCAGCCATAATCTCCCTCTCCTGAAACTAACAAGGGCAAACTAACGTTTGCATCTGAACAAAATCTCAGCAAACATGTGGAACAATGGAGCCTGCTTAATTTGAACTGAAATTCATACTGATTAGAGAGAACAAACAACCATTTGAGGCACAAGCAGGGGGAAGAAAAAAGTGAAACTAGGTTTTAAGGTTGGGTACCGACTCATCAGTTGACTTCATCGGTTCCGTTTTAGAAATTTTTAACCAATGGAAAGAGAAACAATGGTGAAGAAAGTTCTACCCCAGCTGCCATAAGCTGCAAAGATGAGCTGAATACCTAAATGTACCTAATCTAACTGGAATCACCTGAGCAAGCCCCACCTACTTCTTCCAACGATTTTTTCCCTTTTCTTTTCTTGGCTTGGGGCAACTGAAAGAAGCATCGAACAGTTATCTGCAAAATGATCGGTGTGGGAGGAACACACAGCAGAGAGTAATTATCAAACTGTGGTTATGCCTGCGTGCTCCTTGCCATCTCATCCAAGTCCAATTCAACTTCCAGAACGGATGAGTCCATTCTCATACCATTTTGACTGATGGAATCAATGCAAAACCGAGGAAAAACAAATTCGGTAAGTTGAATGAGATCTTTTACTTGGAATAAACAGAGAAGACGATGATTCAGGATTTAGGCTTGATTAATAGACCTGTTCTGCACTGGACCATGATCCGCATCTGTTCGCAAGCTATATATAACTCTTCCAACTATGTTGGTCATGGGGATGGGGCCAAATGTTCGGCTGTCCTTGGCTTCCTGGGAAAAACAAATTTCCAATGGAAATTAACCTTAAAATTTGACCCCTTTTTTTTTGTGTGGAAGTAGAAGTTTTTATTTTATCTCCATAGATGATTAAATTCATATATGTGGAATCAGAATTAAAGAAATGATGGGAGATCTACAAAAGCTTGAGGGAAAATCAATAAGAGAGTGTGCCTTGCATAAACTATATCAAAGTGTGAGCAAGGGTTACACAATAACTTCAAGTACTTAACTTTCAGCGAGTCTCAAAAAAGGATACCTACCTTTGCCTTCAGAGTTTCATTGTCAGAAAGCACCCAACATTGGTCAGCCTCAAGAACAAATGGTTCATCTTTCTCATCAGTAGACACCATTTCTTCTCCTTCAACAGCAGCCAATCTCCGAACCAGATGGTCATCTGTATTCTCAGGGTCCTTCAACATGACAACATCTCCCACAAAAATTCTCCTGGAGATGAGCATTTCAAAAAATGAATAATTTTTTAAGCAGGTTCACAGCACAGTAAAGTCAAAAGTGGCATAGGGGTCAAGTAGTGAATATAGAAGCATTTAACTAAATTTGCTATGATAATAGTATAGCATGTTCTGTATATTCTTGCTAATATTCACAATTAAAACAATTCTCTTATTCTTCATTTTCTCCTCTTCTCATGGGAGCTGGAGAGTGGTCGGGCCTAAGAAATTTTTTTTGTCACTTCATTAAACCTGACTGCATCAGACACTCCGAGCTAGTAGCAATAGTACGTCATTATCTATTATGGACCTGAAGGTTCTTTCTTTCATAACAGGGGCGTAATTATAAATTGGGTAACTACCTCTGTGCCCAAGCTGCCCCCACTAGCAACTTGCACCAGGTAAATCAAAGATGATTGAACCCAAGAAATTAAACCCTAGCATATCCAAGTGGGGGTCTCCCACTTCGGCACTAGACTAACCCTTGGGGTCTATGGACCTGAAACTGATTTACAAGTTCCTGGGCCTAAAAGGTGTTGTAAATCTTTAACAGTTTGGGACTGTAAATCTGTGCCTCCAAACTTGACGATAATATGGAAACAGAGGGAGCAAACGCATAACATATTCTTTTCAGATGATATTTATCCGGTTACATTCATGGATTTGCTAACACTGATATCCAGGGTAGAAAACTAGGTGCAGAGCTATGCTACAGCAAAAAATGCCCAAGCTTATAAATAGAGATACAATTAAGTTTCAGTTCTGGTGGCCTAGAGAGTTGACATAAATTAATTGTACAGACAGAGTGCACGTTTCTGCAGGATGCCGAGGTATATTAAATTGACAATATTTTGATCATACCTCCAATACATAGAAAAGACACTTCAGGATTTTCTAGGCGAACCACCACTTTTTAAAAGCCTTTTTTTTTTTTTTCCTTGCTGTAGGGGAAAGAATGGAGGTGGCATGTTAATGCAACTTGTCAAATTATTCATTCTGCCATATCTGAGCAGTACCCACACACAACATAAGCCTACTGCTGCAGTAGATAATATTTTTTGAGTGATGATCTAGCATGAAAATGCTAGTATTCAATGTAGGAGCCCATAATGTAGAGAACACATGAGAGTTCAAACACAGATTTCAGGCTTCCAATTTTTTAAAGAATTACATGAAACTCCAATGTTTGTTATGTAAACTAGTTTTCCACATTGCCTCAACATAAAAATCATGTCTAAACTGAGAAATGATCCCAAACCTAAAAAGATTTGCGATATGTTCAAAGAAATGAGTCAAATTAAGAAGAGGAAAGTGAACTAAGTAAGACATTACTTCATATCTGCTTTAGGAAATTTGCGAACAAGAAGAGTTCCCTTTTTCCCTCCAATGGTTGGGGCCATCTCTTCACCCTTATTCCAATGAAGGTAAGTTATCTTGCCCTGAAACAGGTTCTTCCACAGTTGATCATCCAATTCATTATAAGCGATTTGGCCTATATTGTATCTCTGCATGAAACCAAAGCACTATCAACCTCTACTTCAAGGAAATAGAAACAGCTCAAATTATATTTAGCTCCAGACTCAACAAACAAAGTGTGAGATATATAGTAGAACATTATAATACAAACAAATAACCATAATTAGTACAATAAGTTTCCACTCACTTTTACATCTCAGGCACCATTACATGATAACACTTACTGGTCGCACACACTGAGAAGTAAAGTGGTGGCCTCAATATGTGCCATCTCAAAAATTAAGTTCCTTTTTTCATTTTTTTTCTTTTTTCTTTTTTTTTTCCTTAGCCAGAAAACCAATCTTTATGCACCAAATCATCGGTTAAGGTACCAGAAGCCTGTGGGCTCATTTAGTTACAGAAAACGTTTTCCAATTTCTATAAGAAAGTTTGTAAACATTCATTTCCATATTTCTTTTTAATTGGTAATACACACACGCCCAGACACACACTTAATCTAGCAACAATGTGTATTTAAACCAATGACCTTGTTCAGCACAAAGGCTTAAATGCTTATACTAGCACCAGTAGGCTAGACAACTGGTGGTAACATCATTCTCCACGTTATGTAATAAAAGTGATATTTTAACAAGAAATCATGCGTGGAGATAGAAAAATATTAATTCCCGACTCAACAGTCAACCCTTGACTCCTTTGTGATGTACAACAGGGAAGAAAGGAGAGGAAGAAGAAAGAGAAGAAAGAAGAAGAAAAGGGAGCAGAAGAGAGGAACCCTGTGTATTGTAAAAACCAGAAAAGACCAAGACTGCTTCTTCATTGATAGATCTTGTTCCAATACAGTAAATACCCAGCAAAATGGCGTGGAAGAAGCTAAAAGCAAACCCGTAGAACAGAAATCGTCAAAGCCATCAACTCAAACACACCATCTAAAAATGCAGAAAGCAATGAAACCCTAAAAGAGGAGCGAGTAGATTAGTAGATTAGATAAGAGACAAACCCATTAAAACCCACAATCACATATAGAGGGAAACAACCAACAAGAGCTTACAAATCTACAGAAAGAAGAAATTACGCAGACCCACCCCACAATACTAACGAAACAAGGCAAAATCTTCAAGGGAGAGAGAGACGACCTTTAAGGTAAGTGAACTGGAGTATTCGAACTTGTTAGCAAGGTATTTCAACCATGTCCGGAAAGCAACCATTTCCGATCGGGCTCCCCCTCTATCTCCCCGCGCACCACCAACGACACTCCTTTTCTTCCTAACAAAAAGCTCTCCGTCTCTCTGTCTCTCTCTCCTTCGGGGGAAGAAAGAAGTCCGAGGACCTCACAATTAGCTCAAGTAAAGCATAAAAACTCAAGAATTAAGAACACAATCATACATCATTTTGGCCGAATTATGTAAGAAAAAAAAAAAAAAAAAAAAACCACCATTGGCCTAGTTTTAGATTAAATTACAATCTTTTTTTTCTCTCTCTTTTTTTTTTTTTTTTTTTGTATATCTATCCCAAAGTTTATCTGTTGAGTCATACGCCAACAAATAAAACACATCAATGCTTCACCGTTTTGGTGCTCCGCCCCTTTCTTATATATTTTTGTCACATTTTTATGAAGTTAGGGGAACCAAGCACAAAATAAGTTAACCATTTCCCCGTTGGAATCTGGGAAACTGAATTTGCCGATGAATGGCCCCCCCATTTTGAAGACCTCAATCTATTATGTGAGCTTGTCTAACCCATTATGTGAGCTTGTCTAACCCAAACAACCCAGTTTTAACCTTTAGAAGAAGTGTCCATCATCCCCGATTGTAGCTTAAGTGCCCATCTTATGGGAAAATTTGTGATTCTTTTGGATTCGTGTAGTTTGAACGGTGCAAGAATTTAGATTAGCAAAAAAAAAAAAATATCATTTATCTTCATACCTGACCTTATCAAAAGAATAATACTACTTGTATATCATTTTCACAACCTTTTACACTGAAAGGACGACGTGGTAGAATATGTATAATTCTTTTTAAGTGACATTTTGGTCAAATAACAATACAAAACCACACATTCTGCAACATGACCACTTTTTGGTGTGAAAGTTATGTAAAAGATGTACAAATAGTATTACTCTTATCAAAATCATTCAATTACTTAATGATTTTATAGGTAAGATCAAGGGCTCAAATCCTTGTAATTACTAAATTCGATGGACATATAACTAGCAATCAAAAATTATAAATAAAAAAAAAGGTGAGAATCAAATTTTTGATCATTTTCACTGATCATAAAGGGAAAAGTGTGTATGCTGAGACTCAATTCCTAACTCAGGAACTCTGGCCACTAAAACAACCTTGTTTTGGTTCAAATGTTATAACGTTTGATATTTTCTAATCAAAACACTGTACTGTTCTTATTAAAACAACAGTTTGGGAGCCTCAGTTCTCACATAACCGATTTTAAAATCGTGCTTTTCCCTCTCTATTAGCCTTGTCACTGACAACAGTACCATACAACCGAGTGGATTTTACCAACCCTTGAATTGTCTTTTCTGAAAAGTAAATCAATAAATACATACGCTTCAATGGGAGCAAAATGGAACCCAAATACAAAGGGATGAGATATGAATGCTTTCCCTTGCAGCCGTAGTTCTTACAGGAGAGCCGGATCTTTATATTTGTTGAAAACATCCTCAATATCTGTCATCACCTCGGGAGGAAGAGGCCGCTCTGTCATAACAAAAGCGTTGATGTCTTCTTTTAGTTGGTCGACGGATGTTGCACCAACAATCGAACTCGTCATGAATGGACGATCTCGTGCAAATCCCAGAGCAAGCTGAGTTAGATTTAGGCCATGTTTCCTGGCCACCTCAACATACCGTATTGTTGCTTCCTGTGATGCATAGAGAGCTAATATCAGGCTCTGTATTTACTGTTACAATTTTTAATTTCTCAGCAAAGATGAGTAAACAAGTACCCATTTATTGAACACAAAGCAGCAGCTCCTTCCCATAAAGTATGAATCAAGAACTCACAGGTACTTCCCAATGTTTAATTAAAGTTGGCAAGATCAATTCGTGACCCATCAACCCACCTAACCTGCTCATAAGATAACCCAACCCAACCCATCTATAAAATAATCTTGACCACTTTTGACCCACTGGACCTGTCCAATCATCATTTCTAGATAGGATTTTTATATATGTTTGGATTCAAATTAGAGTTTTTCTTTTGTTTTTTCTAAATATTGATTGGTTAGTGAAAATACTAAAAGAAACAATAGTGTGTAATGACAAGGTGAGCCATCGACCTGGCAACCCACCGGGTGACCCTCCCCCTATTGACAATGTTTGACCCACCCAATTCGCCACCTTTACATTTAATCTTAATGATAATTTGGGCATAGTAGCCTTTTGGGTAGCCTAGGGTAGGGTTACTAGAACCAATATATATAGAGAGAGAGGTAATTGTGTTTGTGACGAGGCACCCTGTGGGGTCCCCATGATGTTAAAACTTAACATCATGTGGACCATCTACTTGGGGTCCTATACATAAAGAAACTGAAATTTACAGGCCCTCATAATTTATCATGCTTATTCAATTCATATGGTTGAAATTTGAAGCATCGTCCCGGAGCACCCAACAGGGTGTGTTGTGTTATTGGCACGTTGTTATCTTATATAAACACACACAAATGAATGATTGCATACCTTCGCAATTGATCTTTGGTATCTTTCCATGTAGCCAGGGAAGAGGTTAAGCCTTCCTCTTTTTGCAGCATCAGAATTAATATCCAGGTACTTTCCAGTCAGTGACCCCCCACCTAGCGGTGAATAAGCAAGTAAACCAATGTTGCAATTGTTTGGGTGGCAGACTTCAACTAGATCAACTGTGTACATTTCAAACATAAATTTATTTACAATCACCCAAAAATCAACTCTAAAATTTAGAGATCAGCATGCCACAGTAAATGACCATAGTTTCAAATTTAAATGATACAGGAGAGAGTGAAGATCATACTTACTTTCAAAGTGAGTCCTAACCAGCAAACTGTAGTTGTTTTGGATGCTGACAATCTTTGGTAACCCTCCAACTTTTGCGGCATGAACAAATTCCATCACCCCATATGAAGTTTCATTCGAAACGCCAATATACCGTACCTGAATTAGGCCACAAGCATCAATCAATAAAAGAAAATCTAGCTAATATTGCAGAAAGAGAAACTAGAAAAGAGAGGCAGTTTTTTGTTTCTAACATTAGAGAGGCGATTTTTTATTCTAACATTAGAAAACTCAATAGCACAGGTTTTAACGTTAACTGTTCTTGTGCTATATGTATGTACTTGCCCTCTATATATATAAACTTCAGAAAATATTCATCAAGTACGATGTCAAGTGCACCTATGTTACGCAGTGCTCTGACCATACCACAGGTTGAGCTGACTGAGAAAAAAGAAAAGTAATACCTTTCCTTCATCGATAAGCTCTTGAAAGGCTTTGAGCTGCTCCACAAATGGCACGCTTGTCCTCCATTTCGAAAAATCGTAAAGAAACTCACCAAACAATGGTACATAGCGATCAGGCCTACATTGTAACAAAGCCACTGTAAGGAAAAAATGTTCCACTTCTGCTGTTCCAAGATTTGAGCAAACATTTAATCAAAGAGTATTCAAACATATGATAGTTGTCTCAGTTTAAGATGGTTGAAGCAAAACTCCCAAAGCTAAGAATGGAGTCTATGAGAAACAGAGTACACATATTCTTCCAGTCCTTAACAATCAACTAGGCTCATCTATCACTAAATTTCCTAAAAATAGATTGACCCAGCAGAAAGGGGGAGGCAAATTCACAAGTTCTTCTGAAAATGTCACATCTGCAGTCATGAGAGATGTTCTTTGCCACATCAACAATTTTATTGTAGACAAACACATGAATATGATGTAAAGACAGCACCTCGTATACCCTATTGCATAACAAGATGGGTTGGAGTACAGACTGGGTCCTCCAGTTGATCAACTGGTACACACTGGTGTGAGCCAGGTTAATCAGGTCATACCCAAGCCTGTGGAAATTTTCCCACCCAACCATGACCAGGATAGCAAGTCCAACCCAGTCCACTCTGCTGGATCAGGCTGGGTTTCAAAACATAGCTATAAACTTACCAATGAATTTGCAATAAGTCAATGTAATCAGTGTTGAGTCGCTTAAGGCTTTTCTCTACACTCTCTCTGATATTAGCAGCATCAACCCGCAAAACCTTTGCGCTATCACGCAAATAAGTAGATCGTTCTGAATAACCAGCTACTTTTGTTGCTAAAATAACCTGAGAAAGCAAAATAATGGAATACATCAGTGTTACAGAATTTTACTTCATTTAGAAGCATTCAAAGTAGTTACTCCATTTCTTCACAAAGTTCAGAATTTCTCCACCACTATCAATGCAATCACTTCATAAATAAGGAAGTAAGGTAAGAGGGTTAGTCGGGTTCTTGTTTTGGCTCCACGTAGCCAATACCAAGCTATTGGGACTAAGACTTAGCCTGTTGCTGTTTGTGCAATAGTTTACTGAAAAAGATCTCTTGTAAAGTATGGTACACAATATCTTAAGCTGTTTGTGTGTGTATTTACAAAATTAAAAATAATATCTTAATTTACGTTATGTTTAGTCCGCATAATGGAAAAGAATAGGAATTAATAGCTATTCCATAGATATATAACATGAACCATGAGGGGGTATATGAGGAATAACTCTTCTCAAGAACCATGAGTGAAATAGGTAAGGTATACCCTTGGCTATTGGTAATAGCTATTCCTTGTATATTCCCCTTATGATTCATCAAAGTAGCCATTTTACTCACAGTCCTTTTATGTTATATTTCTATCAAATAGCTATTCCATTCCCACGAACCATACATAACGTTAGACTTTTAACTCATTCAACTTGGCAAGTACATTAACAGCCTGTATCGACCAAAAATGAAATACCTTATCACGAGGTTGCGACTTTAGCCAGCTGCCTATATATAGATCAGTTCTTCCTTGTGTCTCCTCCTTTATGGGAATTGGATACTGAACAAGAATAGATGAAATTAGGAATGCCATGCTAGTTCACCTTTCATACTAGTGAAGATTTGTAGGCAAATAAATCTTAGCATTATTTCCATAAATCAATTTGAGAGGTCAATGGAGTGAAACTAAAATTCCAAAAGTGGGAATAAACTATAGCCAGACTGAGAAGCTGGAAAACCAGAATTCAATGCGTTTTTTTAAACATCAATAGTATTCAAGAGGGAGTACATAGAGCGGTACCTACACAAAACTTGTTCACTATGATAGAATATCTAATGACAGGATTTGGATAGAATTGAGGATCTTATCAAGCATGAATCCATGATGTGAAGAATATATATATATATATATATATATATAGAACGCTTGATTTTGGCAAGGAACTTACGGTCTCAGCAGTGTCTAAAGCATTAATGCCACGTTCAAACGCATAATTAAGAATTTCATGAGCCTCTTTCTCGGTATTTTGTTCTCCAAATGTCATCTGCAATATTAAAAATTAAACATTCACAACCAGAGGTGATAATCACCAAGGCTAACAAGGCGCAACTTTAACCATCGCAAAAATATAGGCCAAGTTTCACGAATGAACAATAGACAGTATAGTAGGCTCCAAGAGTACCAGAACCATTTAAAATTTCTACCCATAATGCAAGGGAACAAAACACATAGTAGCATTTGAGAGAACTTCTCTTGCCTGTGAGAACCAACTCAAGTTTAGCTTTCAACAGCAAGAAAAATTCTACCAAAAAAAAAAAAAAGCGAATTCAGAAGCACAAAAGAGAACTCAGGGTTTTAGGGGTGGGGGAACTTAGGGAATCCGCATCTAACGTTGCAGATAATAGAAGAATATGAGATATTGGTGAACAAATCAGGGAATGAAGAAATTGAAAACGAAAAACACTGGTGAAAATATTGAATACTCATCAAGTAACACCAAAGGCCCTTACAGTTCCGAGGGTGATCTCGCTAATATGAAGATCAGAATCACCGAGTTTCCTGTGCTGCAAAGGGCCATTTTCTCCGAGACTGGCTCTAATGGGGCTCTTAACGGAGGCCTTCCTCCTAGTTCTACTGGATGACGGTGGAAACACCGCAGGGCCCGTGAAATTAGGATTAGGGTTTCGGCCATCGCTGCAAAGGGAAGCTACGCGAATGGAGGAGCTGCAGCACAACAGTGCCATGGCTCGAGAGCTCAGAGTTCGAATTCCCGGCGCTTCTCTTCTAACCTATCAATCCGTAGATAACTTCAATCCCATTGTTTAATAAAAAAATAAAATAAAATAAATTTGGGTTTCAGTTGAGAGTTTGTAAATTTGTATCAGGAGGCGTGTTAAGATTTGAACAGTCCCTACATAATAGGCGTTGGCTTTGAAATGTATATAAAATATATTTATAATTTTTGTATTAACAAGTTTTATTTTATAAGATTCATATAACCAAATTTATATATATATATATATGACATATATTTAAAATATATATAATATAATATAAAACAATTGAAAGAGGATAGAGAGAGAGTCGAGATTTTCTCCTGAGAGGGGTCAACCGGCCCGCCGGTTCATTCCGGCTTAATTTCTCAAGTCAGATTGGAAAAGCCGCCTGTGCACGGGCCGGTTCACTGAAAGATCTGTTGGCTTCTTGAAATTTAAAAGGAGATTGCTTTACTATTAAATTCAAATCAAAATTTTTAAAGAGATTGTCTAGAAAAATTTTGCTTCCACATCTTTTTCACCAAAAAATATAATAAGAATATTTTAATTAAATAATAATACAGGATCACATAATTTTTATTATATGGGTACAAGTAGTATCACCCTTGTCTATATAATTTAAGAACCTAATTTTGCTCCAATTAAGCTAGCTTTGAGCTCAATTTTTTTCTTTAAAACATCGCAAGACATTTTTAGCTGCATATTAATTTTTTCATAATTTAAGTTTTAACCAAAATTTCCTTAATGAGTTAACCCACCCGGTTAATGCCCAAAGGAGATGGTACCTTTGAAAATGAGTAAAAAGATTTTCTATGAAATTTAAATCAATTTTACTTCCAATAACTCTACACATTGAAAAAATTTCACAATAAAATCACAAAAGAGATATATGGCAAAAATTGGTGTTTTAGTAAACGACAAGATATACTCTTATGAATTTATGCCACATTAATATTTTGTGATTTTGTTATGAAATCCTTTGGTTATAGCATTATTCTTTTAATTTAAACCTTTTTTAGAGCTGATTGTACTTATTTAAATTGTTTTTAACAGGCAAACACGATAAGGTAATAAAAATTATTCCCTCTATTCAAATTCTCAAAAGGACCCTCTCATTGTCTTTCTATTTTTCTATGATGCCATTGACCCTTTATATTGAAGGTTAGAAATTTAAATCTTCATTAATTCGACCTCAGACTCAAATCCATTTAATTGGGTCTCGTGAAAAATATAGACTTGATTATGGGGCCCTGAATGCATACCTACTTATGGTCATCTAATGTGTCTTTGTATGATATTATCGAATCTGATTCATGGTAGGGTTCAGAGAAATGTGTTTCCTATAGAAACGCTTAGAAAACGTGTTTTATAAAAAATGTATAGTAAAATGTGAATTATTTCGAGATTTTTTTATTTATTCTTTTAATTTTGAAAGAGGGGCGGCCTAACATTGCCATTTTCAGAGAAATGCGCCTTCTATAGAAATGCTTAGAAAAGTAAGTTTTCTAAAAAATGTATAATAGAATGTGTATTATTCCGAGGAAACAATTCCTTTTAAGTTGTGTTCATTGCTATTCACATGCATTAGTTTTGTGGTTAAACTAAAATAAATAAATAAAATATATAAAGCAGTTACAAATTTATTATGATGCAGCGAGGGATGCTTTATTCATTGCCAAGCAGTTGAAAGTATAAATTATCACACTAGCTTCAATCGACTCAATTAGACTATTTTTCTAAAAGAAAATTTCATCTGAATAAAAAATAATAATTTGTGATTGGCCATGCAAAGCCTAAAAGGAAGCCTTTTTCTTTGAGGGGCTGGGGGTAACTTCAACGTTTTTCATATGAATAATTTATAGCATTAACTGCATTGAAAATATAAATAATTCTGTGGACATAAATTTTTTTATGATAACCCGCCACCTACTTACTGTACTCGACTAGGCATTTACCCTTATCGAATCTCCATCATCAAAGGTCTATATGAAACGTGGCACAAATTTAATGAAAGGTATTTTTATAATTAATCGTGCTATCTCAATATTTTCATTTTATAAATGACAGTGAGTGCTTTCTTGAATTTGTGCCATAATCTCGGTACTCATTATGAGTATTAATTTTTGTATACCTAGCATGGAATTAACTCCTTTCTATCGATTGCTTTGGTGTTTGGCGCCTACTGGGGAGGGTAATACTGAACCATCTTTTTTTTTTTTTTTCAACCAAACAAGACAAAATATCTAACAACTCAATTTAGTCAAGACTATGGGAAGACAAGTCGCTACCAACCCAAGTAATGCTTGCTCAATACTCATTTCTACTAGTATGTTATGTTACAGATTTGGTTTCCCTCCAATATCATTCTATGCACCTAATTTTAAAATTTGAGATACTCCCAAGACATTTTAATCGTACAGATAGAAAGAACATACAACTGCAATTAATATGTTTTAGACTAACAAATCTCATGAAAATCATAATGTTTGTATATTTTTATATGTTACTTTAAATTGCACAATCAAAATAGTTAAAAAAAATATAAAATGTTCTCTAATTAAGTGCATTTAGTGACATTGAAGGTAAATTGCATTGGGAGGAGACTCGGATCCAACACCTTACATGGATGCATATACATTCTTTCTTGTTATGGATCTATTATTTTAACGTGAATTTTTATATTAATTATAGTCATGGCTTTTTTTTTTTTTTTGTTAAAGATGTGGCGAATATGTGTAAAACTAATATATATATATATATCCTTTTTGGAGGCATCATCTACATTAATTCCTTAAATGCACCATATGCATTCATTTTCTCAGCAATTTTAAAGATTTTTTATTTTTTATTTTGAATCATACAATTCTCGATTGATTCCCATTCTATATTTTGGACGTTCCCTATTAACTAAATACGCATTTCTCGTATTTAAGTTCGTCCATTTATACGCCACCTTCTTTTATTGTCCATGATAAATAATTTTCGTCCATGTATATATGAATTCAATTCGCACTTAATATTTTTTTTTTTGATTTAAAATTATTGTTTCTCAATTATTGTTTTATTGGTTGCGAAAAACAGAACCGAGGATTGAGATATCAGAGGCACGTGAGCTCACCAACAGCCACTAGTAGTCTATCCGCTTTGCACCTGACGCGACTCGCGAAAGACGACGCGCATCTCTACGGCAGATATGGTTTCTACGCACCGGGCGCATATTAGCAGCTACACCCATGCCTCTGAAACGACGACGTCCAGGATCTTTCGGTGCCCAAAAACGCATCGTTCGTGACTCGGTGCTCCCCTGGCGCGCCCAATAAATAGTTCGCAAGCACGACTTCAACCCTCTCCTCAGGCTCCCTTGTCATTTTTGCATATCGATCGCCCCGTTTGGATCAGAACAGGTGATTTCGTTTCTCCCCGACCTCTTCCAATGGCGAAGGAACCAGTTCGCGTCCTCGTTACTGGAGCTGCAGGTATCCTCAGCTCTTCGCTTGTTCAGAATTTCTTGGATTGTGTGTTCGTTTTCAACTGTTTGTTTGTTTTGTTTTGTGTTGCTGCATCTTTTAAGATAGATCTGTTGAACTAAGGTCTCAAATCTGTTGTTGGTGTCTCAAAATCTAGTTCATTTGCAATTTTACCTCGTCTAAACCCCTTTTTATAGTACTCAGGTCACTGTAGATATTTTATGTGAGGTTTGAAGCGGTGGTTGTCACGGACTTGGGAGATCTAGTAATCGCGTTTGATGTAGGCTCTATCCGATTGGATTCGTGGTGCTACTCCTGTTAGTTGATGGATTTACTATGGTTGTACTGGGTTTTTAGTTTGGTGAACAGTGGATCCACTTAGCGATGGGGCTATCAATTAGCTTTTGGCAGGTTATGGAGTGAGATATATGTTTATTTGAGCATATGAGATTGATGATCATAGGTTACGGAGATATATGTTTACTTGAGCATATGTGATGGATGATCATAATATGGGTCTTTTTCGATGTCTTGATCCTGAAGACCGATCTATTGCAGACAATGCCCATATATTGAATCTAAGATGGGGTTCAAGTTTCATGATTTTAAGGCACCCTTCAAAACAACACGCTACCATCATGGATTTGCAACTTGAACTTTTTTGATTTTCCTGTCAACATTTCTCCCTCAGGGCACTAGGCTGTTGTGTTGAAACTTCACAGTCATTTAGTATTCTGGAGAGAAAGACTTCATTTTCCTTATTTATATTTGTTGTATGATAATGTGGCAGCTGGATCCGTTTTGCATATAGATTGGTTTGGTTTGTAATGGGTGGATAGTAAACTTTTAAGATTGTGATGAGAAATTTCTGGAATGAAATTGTGTAGATGAGTGCTTCTTGTACAGTGGCTGGCCACGCCGTTTCTTATAAAATTTCTAACTGAGTAGGAATGATGTTTTTTTATTGAAAAGTCTACTAGTTATGACGATCTGTTTTCGTAGATATTGTTTTGAGAAACTTCTTCTGGTATTTCAGGGCAAATTGGATATGCTCTTGTCCCCATGGTTGCGAGAGGGGTGATGCTGGGTGCTGACCAGCCCGTAATCCTTCATATGCTTGACATACCACCTGCTGCTGAGGCATTGAATGGGGTGAAAATGGAGTTGATTGATGCTGCATTCCCCCTTCTAAAAGGTACAAACCTCCTTTTCTATGTTGGTCTCTCTTTGTGATATTGAATTATGCAAATGAGGTTCCATTAAGTTTAATAATTGGGATGTGCAAAATTGTGTACCGTAACGGAAGGATGTTCCAATGATATATTTGTTAGGTGTTGTTGCTACGACTGATGTTGTTGAGGCATGCAAGGGGGTCAACATTGCAGTTATGGTTGGTGGTTTCCCAAGGAAGGAAGGAATGGAAAGGAAAGACGTGATGTCAAAGAATGTATCCATTTACAACTCCCAAGCTTCTGCTCTTGAAAAGCATGCTGCTGCAAATTGCAAGGTAGTTGGAATCCTTGGGCCTAAATGTAGCCCTTAGGAACAAGGAGGTTGCTTTTAGTATCTTTTTCTTTGTAAGACCATGGAAGAAACAAGAGCATATTTCATTCAAACCTTAAAATTTCACTCTCCTTGTGAAATGATATAGACAATTATCATATGGTGTGGAAAGAACTGACTGGCTTGGCATTTCCCATTGAACAATCTAGTGGCCTTTGAGAAGTATCCCTTATTGTTCTGGCTTAGTAATTTGCTTGAGGATTTCCTAATAGCATTTGCTGTTTTCTTTTTCAGGTTTTGGTCGTTGCCAATCCTGCAAACACCAATGCATTGATCCTGAAGGAATTTGCACCATCTATACCAGAGAAAAACATTACTTGTCTTACTAGACTGGATCATAACAGGGCATTGGGTCAAATCTCAGAAAGGCTGAATGTTCAAGTTTCTGATGTTAAGAATGTTATCATATGGGGAAATCATTCATCAACTCAGTACCCTGATGTTAACCATGCCACAGTAAAGACACCAGCTGGAGAAAAGCCTGTTCGTGAACTTGTTTCTGATGATGCATGGTAATATATAATAGAACATATATTTATTGTTTATGGTTAATACTTTTGTTATAATTATGTTGGAACAATAGGTGTTGTCTTTGATCGGCAGTGCACAGGCTTGTTATTAGGGCATGAGTCTTATTTTACCTCCAAAAGCTAGGTCCTTTTGGAGTGTTACTAGATTGGTTATATCTCCTCATAATTGCCCAGACTCTGCCTGATGTTTCCCCCTTTCCACCCGTGTGTGCATTTATATGTTTTTCCATAGGTATATAGACATTATTCTACATGGCTATTTGAAGGTTTAACAGGCCTAATTTTTCTTAAAGGTTGAATGGAGATTTTATAACTACTGTACAACAGCGTGGTGCTGCAATTATCAAAGCTCGAAAGCTCTCTAGTGCATTGTCTGCTGCTAGTTCTGCATGTGATCATATACGTGATTGGGTCCTTGGCACTCCAGAGGTTTCGTCTTGTCTTTTTTCATTTTTATCCAGTCATGTAACATGATATGGTCATGTCACTCATCTTTTTGGTTACACACTTTAGGGCACTTGGGTTTCTATGGGGGTGTATTCCGATGGCTCGTACAATGTTCCAGCTGGGCTCATTTATTCATTTCCCGTGACATGTCGCAATGGTGATTGGACAATTGTTCAAGGTAAAGATGTGTAGTTATAGCAATATTTCTATATTCTTTCTGTTTATCCAAAGTTCTATGTTTTCTCTTGCCTAAAATCTGCCACACAACTATGGGTTGGACTAGGGATTATTGTGCCTTCTAGTGTTTGTATATGGACTGACATGTTCCCCCTGCTACCAAAGGCTTGCATCTGAGGTGGGTTGGGTTTCCAAGTCTGGGATTGGATTGGCTGCCTCAGGCCGACTGAGCCTGACCAACAGTTGGGCTGGAGGTGTTCAACCCAAGCTCTAGTTAAGGCTGGTCAACTTGGGTTGGGCCAGCTTGGTGACGTATGTCGAGTTGGATAAATAAGTTTCTGAGAAATATATTCTACAATCTCTTTGATGCATAGTGTGAGAGCTAATGAGAAGTGTCTGAAACTATTTACCTAATCAAACAAAATAAATTTTACACCACCAAACATGCATAGCCATTGAGAGCCATACCTTTTACCTTGACTACAACTTCTGGAAATGTAGTATAATGTGAGAAGCAATCCTCAAAATTATTGTTATAAGCTTATGAAACAAACTACGGGCAGGCATCGTTTGTCCATTGGATTGGATTTAGTTTGAGTCATTTTGTGTACATGTCAACACAGGTCATGACCCAAAACCAACTTAGGCCAGGATAGAAATCCTCAACGAGTCCTAAATCTCTTGCTAGTCTCTGCTTTGGGTTCATGTTGGTTTGTAATCGATCCACTCAAGCTGCACCTACATTATGGCATAGATGGATATTTAGTCTAAAACATGATTTAGGAATTTGCTGATAATTTACTGTTTCATGCATATTGAATTACATCGTAATAATTGATTTCTGTCCATTAGTGCCTTGGGCCTAATTGAATGGCATTTTGTGTGTTTTCCCCGACCCAGGACTTAAAATTGATGATTTCTCGCGGAAGAAATTGGATCTGACGGCAGGAGAGCTGAGCGAGGAGAAGGCATTGGCATACTCATGTCTGTCGTGAGTTACCTTGCCCTCTAATTTGGGTTGCAGGTGAGCTTTTATGGCCGCGTAATTCATAGAATAAAATGCAGTTTCATAGTAAACCATTGTTAAGCGTCGTGGAGGAACACTTGCCGATGTTGAAGCTGCTCCTGTTGATGTTATTTTTGTGTTGCATGTCATTAATTCGAGAACCTATCAAATGCTTGTTACTTCTCCTGAAAGGCGATATGTCTTTTACTTTGTATTTGAACAGTTATATCTAAGACTACTCTCCTGAAGCTTAGGGTCTGCTCTGAAGTACAATTACCAATGATGCCCACTAATTTGATTTCCTAATCGATTAAAATCCCAAGGAATAGTATTCAGTTCTGCGGCTAATTGTAAACTTAATGTAATGTTTGATTTGTGGAATTGAATAGTGTGGAAATGAAATAATTATTACATAAAAATATGACAAGAAAACATAAGGGGTTCATAGGAGGAAGGGCTTTTCCCTTAATATTTGAATGCTTATTTTATTTTTGGTCACTGATAATAGATATTTATTATTTATTTTTATTATAGTGTATGAAGGTAGGTCATTTTTTTACATATTTTATGAAAATATTATTCTTTATATATATTATATTTTTATTAAATAGTTATTTTCATTTTAACTGTACTTTATTCCGCTTAGTGGAATTATCGGTGCGAGAGTATTAGTACTGATCCCTATTTTAAATTTCTTTGGTTGTAAGCTATCATATTTCTCATGTTTTAATATTAAGTGAAGTTGTAGCAGGCCAAAATAAAATAAAATCAAGTGAATAGGTATATCAAAATGTACTCTCATTTGCGTATAATGCAACATTTCCTGTTTCTTTCACAGTATTAGGCTTCTTTGTAACTTAAAAAGGAAAATAATAATAATAATTAGCAGGCTTTCATCACATTTACTTTATAGGCTTCCAGGGCGATCAGATTGCTAACTTGAGTAATTGATCAAAAATACGTGTCAGTTTGGGGTCAACTTGTCTAATCTGGCCTCATTCGCTCCCAAAAATGCCTAGTATGCTTCAAAAAAACTTACTGCCCATTTGGATAAAGAAATGAAATGAAATTGATATTTCATGAGGATATAATATGTAAGGAGTAATATTTTTATTAAGTATAATTAAAATAACTAATTAATTGGGAATAAACAAGAGATAGATAAGAAATAGTTATTATTAATTGTCGACGGTATAATAATTATTACTTGCATATTTTTCTTATGAGCTTTGAAAAGAACTATTCTTTACATACATTTCTTATTATTCATCTTATATGTTTATGAGATACTTATTCCATTTCATTTCGCAAAACAAAACCCCGTTGTTTATATATAGAAGCGACCATCTTAATTCGTGACTTGCCAACCTACTTAATTCTTTCATATGATAATCCGACTTAACTTAACTCGCTCATAATTTTGACTCATCTCTTTTGATCCTTGACCTGCCCATAATCAGCCATGCGTTAGATTGCCATTTTTAATTATGTTCTTTTTACATTTTTTGGGTTTGAAATTGTAATTATTATTAAATATTGATTGCTTTGTGAAAAGTACTAAAAGAAATATCAGTGGTACCATTAATGTGAATCATTGACGTACCAACTGATCGGACCTGCTCATAATCTTGGCTTGCTCTTGACCCGTTCGTTTGATCCATGAATAGTATTAACCTGCTCACAACTTGTCCAACTCACCTATTTCCCGCATCTATTTGTATAGCATTATTAGGAGCTTGAAACCTTTGAGTCAAAGGCTTTTGTTGAGGATATTTTATATACCATAGTATATATGTTTCAATATATGCTATATAGATATGAATCGGGTTGAACAGATCTTACGGGCTAGGAGTTCATTAACCTAAAAACCTTACATATAATATATATATATATTGACTAGAGGCAACGGTATGCGTATTTCAACCTTGATACTGAGAATGTAATGCTTTAAGTAGCAGCTTAAACCTTAATAGCTTTGACATTTGCTACAAAAAATTATGGAGATGCATTCAAGCTTGTGTTCATTGCCAATCCTAAACTTTCAAATTTTTGTCAAAATATAATGATAGATAGACAACCTATGAATGGGTTGAGAATCCCATGTCATGTTGGGACCATTGTTTTGGTGCTTAAAGTATTTGTTGGACCACTTCTGTGGTTGGCAATTGATTTTGAGGTGAGCTCTTAACAATTGGATAGAAATGTTTTATGTAAAAGGTTGCAAAATTTATCAACAAGTATTAGTTTAGCTGGTAGCGATTTACCCCCTTTAGTGAAGGTCAAGGGTTTTAGACTATCGGCCTCCTTTGTAACCTTTGTAATTGGGAAACAAAAAATAAAAGAGTTTGCAAAATTTGCACAACTTAAATTAGAATGATCATATGATATTTCTGCATACACGTAATATCCATCCATTAGGTGAACGGTAGAGTATACATTTCACAACTTAAATGCCAAAGAGCCCAATTAGAAAAGTACACATACCTCTCATTAATGCTAGAAAGGAACTAATTTAGTCATAATTCCACATTTAATCTTAAAGTAATACTATCCTTCCGGGAAAAGTGAGCCCCAAGCAAATTCTACCTACCCACGTATAGGGATAAACTCCACACATACACAGATGGATTCCACTTATCACATGTGAGTGGTATAATTTATTTGGAATGAGTAAATTTACCCTTAATCTTATCCTTCTCTTGCACGAATTTTTTTCCTCCCCAAATAAATCTAGATTCAAATCTAGCATCGCCTAACATCAAAGTCTAACATGGAATTACCATTTTTCTTACATTAAATGCGCAATGTTATAAAGACCACCGCGATCCTCTCATTAATTCTCTTCAAGCTAATCAAATGAAAGCTCAGAGAAAGAAAGAAAGAAAAAAGCTAATCAAATGAGGCATTGAAGTGCCCTTTCGTCGCTGTTTTTCTTTCTCAGTCACTTCAATAATCTTCAACCACTTTTTTTTTTTTTTTCTAAGTCTAGACGTTACGTGAACGAAGACAAACGAAGGAGAAAATGTAAGGCATGCGCCCAAGACCAGGTCGTTTTGGCTGCTTTTGCGTCAATGTCCTTGCCATTATTATCTTGGAAACTAACCATTTCGTTATATCCCTTTCACACAACTCTCCGACCAAATTATTTTTCCACCATCCAAATTATTATTTTTTGTTTCTTTTTGCTTTATGAAGCTTGCATTGATTCGATTTGAGTATCACGAATAGAATTTAATGACGCATTAATTTGATCTGAGTAAAAAAACAAATAAAAGTAATGATCTATTATGAAACAATTTGATTAGAGTAATAGAAATTTATTGACAAAGGGTCCATATGACAAAACGTGATTTTTCGCTTGGGTTGATTTTTCTCCTCATTTCTTATTAACCAGTAAGATTTTAAAATCCTCTAATTATGAAGGAGGTTTTCATGAAAATTAATAAGGTTTATTGATTTCTTGTGGACCGAATAGAAGTCTTACTTTGAAGGCTTGTATATAATCTTGATCCGATACATAAAAATATTAAAATGAACACGTCTAATATGAGCACAACCATAAAAATTCTACCTACACGCTTGTCAACTTTTATATAATTTGGTGACGTGTAAGGTTTTAATCTATAGGGTGAAAGTTATAACGAGTAAGATCAGTTCATATTTCAACATTTAAAACGAAGGTCCTATGAATCAAGAAATTGCATGAAAGTTGGTATGTCTTATTTTTTTCATACCCTTTCAATCCGTACAGGTGGAATTTTTGGAACGAGCCAGAGTTGGTGTGCACTCATTATAAGATGTCCCCATGCATATATGTATGTATGAATGTAGGATAAATCTATTATTCATCCCCCCCCCTCCCCCACCAAAAAAAAAAAAATCCTAACAAATCTCACCACTCATTTGTAATAAAGGGAACCCACTTGTGTATATGAGGTCCATCCCCACATGTGAGTGGTGGGAGTTCAGGATTCAATTTTTTTTTTGGGAAGATTAGTATTACTCGTGTAGGCATAGGGTAAGGATAAAAAGAGGTAAAGAGGTAATAAGATATATGTATATATATATATATATGAATTGAAAGAATGTGAAAAATACAAAGTCACTAATAAATAGCGTAAACTTTGACCCTTTGGATGAAGCCTCGTCCGGGCAAGCAACCCCATGCATTAGCAAACCCTCCTTTTCTTTTCATTCTTTTTTTTTTCTTTTTAGGACCCTTCAATTTGTACAGGTATTTTTTTTTAAAACGAGGCTCAAGTAATGTGCGCTCATATATACTCTCATAAGATTGTGATCATATATCAATTCATATATATATATATATATATATATATATATATATATATATATATATATATATGAGAGTGCAATGATCATGACATCATTTTGAACCACTCACAAACCGTCATGGGGGTCGGACTGAGTCCAGACAGAGGGACCTTCCACTCTCCCATCTCTCTCTCCCTCAAAAACTGGTTTTCCAACTGACGATGATGTACGCATGAAGGTACTCATACCATTGGTTGGATGGTCAATATGAGGATCAACCCACGGCTGCCTCACCTCAGCATTTGTCAATGAGACACACCCACTCGGGTTTTGTTCTTCTATTCTTGAAGCTAACCTGGCTTGAATCAAACCCACCTCCTCTCAACTCTCACAAGTCTCTCTATTTTATTTCATTTGCCCTCTCTGTCTGTCTTCCCATATATAGTATTATTAGCAGGGGGCTGCATAACGTGGAACCGTTCCTCCATACAGCTATTCTTCTTCTTTAAATCTCTCCCCGTTGGCATATATTTAATAGCAAGTTGCATCCGAATGTACTTGATCATATAGTATTCTTTATGTGAGCTCTCATGTCTTGTAAAGTCCCATTGACCGCCAAAGAGATTTGTTGTACTTTGGTGAAGTTGAACTTTCACGAGTGTGAACGTGCTTACCTTAGACAGCACGCGTTAGACAGCACGCGTTCACATTACTATACCAACTCATGTATTACATATTATTTTAAAGGATGTACAACTCTCACATTTCAACCTCAATCTTCCTATCCTCATGCAATATAAAGAAGAAATATGTTATTTTCAATGTCCTTTTCTCTTCTTTTTTTTTTTCCATAGGATTAAGGTTTGCATGCCACCATGCATAAATGTAAATGGTGCATTTTTTTAATTAATTTTAACTTAAATATTGAATGAATGTAGAAGCAGTCCTAACAATCGGAAATAGTTAAACATTTTTCTACTATGTTGATCAATAATCGATGTTCTATTATCGATACCTTTGCTCCCTCAAATGTTTGTCGCGTGGATTGATTGATCGATAGATTTTACCTTCTCCTTTCGATAAAGATTTGTTTCTCTCTCTTCCTATTGTTTTAAGATCATGGCGAACGACTACTCGCAAAATATACTGGAGCTTATAATTAGATCTATGATCCAACTTTTAATAGTCGTGGTATTGAAATTTTTAATATGTAATAGGCCCTCAAAAGGCAATCACACACACTCATTTCAGTGTTACCTAAAAGTAAAATAAAAATAATTAAAGCGATGCACATTCGGTGATAAAATCAAACTATAAGTATAAAAATTCTAAATCTGTTCCCTTACATTATAATCACACAAAACTATTTCCTAATCTTAAGTCAATTTTCCCACAATCATCGCAGCTTCCTCTAGTATGTAGAATTCTTCACCGACTTAGACTTATTTTTTTATTTTTAAACATTTTCCCCTTCTTCGTCTATGATTGGCTCTTCCTTCTTGTGTCACATCCAAACAAAAAATAAAGAAAATCTTCAGAGAAAATTGAAAGGAAAAAAATAATAATAATAACCCTGCGCCAAAAATAAAAATAAAAATAAAAATAATCAGAATTCCGGCAACTCTGCAGGGAGCGTTCCAGCTCTGAACAGATTGTACCAAAATCCCATGTCATCACCACTATCGCTGCACGAACTGTACTCGCAACCGGACGGCCCCACTGTACGCACCGGAGAGCAAGGGAACCGGAGAAACTCTAATGCCTCGACGGGAAAGTCCGGTTCCCAAACGATCGAATCCGACCAGAAGCTGTCGTTGATCGGAGGAGCCGTCGGGGATTCTTCCGTCGCTCCGGCGGCGGAGGATTCGCCGGAGGATTGCTCCTGCGAGGAGCTCTCGGAGTTCTCCGACATTGCGTTCTCCGAGGAATCACGCGCGCTGGGGGACAACTCAGCTGTCAGGTTCTGGTTCTGAGCTGCCTGAGGATTTGCGCTTCTTGATGTAAGTGTGCCACACGTTCTTGATTTCGTTGTCGGTTCGTCCCGGCAATCTCGCAGCGATCGCCGACCATCTGAGGACGAAGACCAGTGAGAAACTAATCGAAATTCATTTAAAAAATTCGTACGCGAGCTTGGCGATTTTGTTTGTTTAATGAAACGTGATTAATAAAATATAAACACGCATGCAACTTAACGATGAACATGTGGGTGGTGGTTCACTGGAGGGCTCAGTACTTGTCAATCAATTAATTAATTAAAACACACAGGTTGGTTTAGAAACACAAGGTGGTGATTTGAACTACGGATTTTGTTCCCCACCAAGCATTTTAGTACACAAAGACTGGTCAGAGCTCTCTCAATTTAATATATCCCAAAATAAATCATTTTTAGATTCGGAAACATGTATTATTCCAATACAAAACTGAGAAAAAAGAAATTAAATGGAGAGATTGGGAGAGGTGGAATTTTTTGAAATCAACACCAATTGCTTATGCACATACAAACTGGTAAATTAATTTATTAGCATCATTTCGAGATATAATATATTTAAAAAGGTTTTATAAATCAGCGAACACTCACCTATTTCCGAGCATTTCATGTAACTCGATGATGGCGTCCTCTTCCTCCCTGCTGAAGTTCCCCCTTTTGATGTCTGGTCTCAGGTAATTCATCCATCGCAATCTGCAGCTTTTTCCGCATCTTAAGAGGCCTGCGGGAAAAAAAAAAAAACATAGATAAAACATAATCAATAATAATAAATATTTGGTCTTCATACGAACTCGATCATCAATAAAAAAATAAAATCTAATCAAGGTAAATGAATAATCACCGGCGTGCTTGGGGAGCGCTCGCCAGTTCTCGTGCCCATAATTCTGAATGTAAGTGATCAAGAGTTGATCTTCGGCGGGAGTCCAAGGCCCTCTTTTTAATCCCTTCTTGTCACAGCAAGGAGCTCTCACCATCTTAATTATCGACCTCTAATATAAACACTGCACTAATGATAATCACTCAATACACTGATTTCCACTCTCTCTCTCTCTCTCTCTCTCTCTCTCTGTGTGCCCAATAAAAAGAGAGAATCGATACCCTAAAGTGTAAAACTCAACCATCTCTATGGGCCACGGGCGCCTATTTATACACAGAGAGTGCCCGTAAAGGAAAGGTGTGCATGATTGAACAAGCCACCCAACCGCGGTCAAAAGCCAAACGTGCATTTTCCGCGAAGGAGCTTGTCCCACTTTTTCTTTATATTATTTACTCCTTCCCATCAATTTTTGTTTATTTTAATAGATTTACACCCCCTATAATGTTGAGATTGTCTAGAAGTATGGACAACACATGGATGTTTCAATTTCTTAAGCTCACTCACAACACCATTACCTTAATATACCATAAAATGTATGACGTGTGCTGTATTGAGCGTTTTCCTGGAGCCGCTGATCTTATATTTATTTGGTTCAAGTGATTAATAAAAACTGTTTGAATATAAAAAGTCATTGTTAGGTTATCAAGTATTTTCCTCAAATACTTGTATCATATATATGGGACAATGCTAGCAAGAACAAGAGAACAAAGTTTTCTTATGGCTGCTTCCTTGCGTAAATCCCACACAAGGCCTCAAAGAGCGATTCTAACTGTTTGGTTAAAGATTATGCTCTTAGTTCAAAAAATCTGAGCATTTTCATGCTATAAATGACGTTACACTAAAATGGCCAAAGTTAATTTCCAGTTTGTTTAATAAAAAATGTTAAGTTTGGATGTTCGGATAAAATTTCAATCATAACCTAATAAAACTCAAATTCTAGTAGTTAGTATCCAACAGTTAGAATCTCATTTCACCGTCTCAAGTGACTCTATATTAATCAACTCTTATAAGAAAAGTTGACTTCCTTGCTATTACATATATATATATATAAACGTCGTATGTGTGTATGTGTGCGTGTATATATATATATATAACAGATGGATTATTTGGCCATTTTTGACGTCATATTAGATGTCCGCGACTTCGTAGAAAAAACGTGCATGGGGGAGGGCCCGTACAAAGAACTAGTGGACATTCATTAATATATAATAATTAGCATTGACCGATAGATAACGTATGACTAATGATGTTGTTCTTTGGGAGACCTTTTTTTCCATGTCTTTTTTAGGGATAGAATGCAATTTGCTTAAGTACTCTTCTTACGTAAAAAGAATAGGTTATTTCATGTATTTTTTCCCTTATTTTTTTCCTTATTATTATTTTTTGTATCTTTTATTTATTTATTATTATTATTTTTTTTTTGGGGTTCGACTGTACTGGAAACGGCTATTAGAGAATAAAAAAGTGGAAAAATAGGGTGCCAATTATTAATATAGTCTTTTACGCCATACCCTAATAGGACTATTTTGAAAACAAAAGGTAAAATAAAGGTAACCCAAGAATAGGGAAACTTGGGCTAATGACAGAAGTTGGAGCCATTTTTGTTGCTTGCCAATTTAGTTTTCTTTCAGCAAACTTTGCCTAAATTCCGAACAATGAAAAGTTGGGAGGATCTTTTAAGACAAGTAATGACCGGCCGATTCATTGATGCAGTTGAATGCTTTTCACCTAGAGAAAAATTCGTTTTTTTTTTAAATCCTCATTCTTTATTATTATTATTATTTTTTTTATCCACCTCATAATATCTGGCTACATAATAATGCAGTATTAGCTTTCATTAATCCTAGCAAACCAATAAGAAGAAAATCAAAAAGTGACTGACAAGCATTAGAACAGCTGGTAGTGATTTGCCTCTCTATTGTCGAGATCAGGGGTTTGAGTTTTCATTACGTTGAACTATGAATCAATTTCTCATTCTCTATTTCTCAGGTTTAACCTCATTTGTAACCCAAAAGAAAAACAAGGGTGATTTCTGACGGTTTCAAAATCTATATAATATTAGAAATTTGGGAATAAGTTTGTCGTTTCACCTCTGCAACTAGCTTGACCATTATTATATCTACTGTGAGGTGCTCATTGATTTACAGATTTCTGCTTGTGAGATATTGTATGTGTAATATTTAGTATGAGAGCCTTTAAACGTGGTAATTGTTTAGATGTAATGATGGCAATGAATTTTAAAAGATACACAATTCTGTGGAAGTGTTGAAAGAATGAAAGGATGGAAAGAAGAATTAGAAAAACAAGAAACAAGAGAGAGAGAAAGAATGATAGCGCAGAAAATTGAGGATGTAATATTTATTATGAGAGCTTAAACGTGGTAATTGTTTAGACGTAACTAGTGGCAATGAATTTTAAAAGTTACACAATTCAATGAAAGTGTTGATCTGTAAAATGAAAGGATGGAAAGAAAAAAAAAAAAAAAACAAGAAACAAGAGGGAGAGAGAGAGAGTGATAGGGAAGAAAATCGAGGATGGAAAATAAATATAAAGCTTTACACCAATATCAATCACATTTTAGAAGTTTTTAAAATACATTATAAATGATAACCTTTCCGTGATTTGATCGAGTTGCAGTGAACTCCCTCAAGCTTTGAAAATCAACACTTAATTTCCTGTGCTTTCATTAGAATTGTAACGGCCAGTCTTTCCATTAAAGTTAATGTTCATCTCAAATAATTTTAAGTGACAACATTAGGCTTTAATGTCTCGAAAAACTTTTATAGAACTTCCTACTTTCTATTAAAGTAGAGGTATTTGGATCATTAAAGTCATTTTTCGGCATGTTACGGCAATTAAAATGCACAAATCACGAACTATAGCCAAAAATTTTAAGTATTAATTTTCAAATCAAGTGTAGATTCTAGGTTAAACTGCAGGCGGTTAAAGTCCACTTTCCCCTTATTTATTCGAGTCAATGTATGAGAGTGTATTTTAAACAAACCTTATTCTTTTTCCTCCTTACAAAGTGTGGGAAAGTGTGGGGAAATTTTGTTTAGGAAGAAAAGCTTACAAGGACTTAGGGGGAGAGAGAGAGAGACAGAGAGCACAGTTCACTTTCGCTGACCAGTTTGATCCCTTCAAAAGGGTCAAGGGAAGCCGCATAGCCCTCCACAGCCTCTGTATGCCAGCGAAAGCCCACTAGAATTGATTGGGACCATCCCCCTTCTAATGTTACATTTTATTTATTGGAAAGTCCTTCCTAATATGATGCGAGATGGCTCAAGATTAAAGCCACACTTGCTTGAAAAAAATTGTTTTCCTAATGCAAGTTGTGGCCTCGTGTTGCTCTTCCTCTTTTTCAATTTACTCACTAAATGACACTGGAAGAAATGAGTGTGCTCCTCCACTTAGTCTAATGGTAATTTTTTATTCCTATATCGTTCGAATTATACAAGTTCCAAAACAGGTCAAGCTCCAACTAGGGGAGAAATGGTCCTGACCCCTCAAACTAGCCTTTAAGTAAATTGCTGGATATTATAAGGCCGTAAAAAGTGAGAATTGAACGTGACTCATTCCTGGACAAACCTAATGCCTTACCACACAATCAACCACATGAGAGCTTGTCGAATGGTAATGGTAATTTTTTTCTATTACAAATTTTAAAGAATAAGCTATGAACCTATCAAATTGCTTATAATTTCATTTGGTTTAGGACTTCAGTTTAAGAAGTGAAAGAAATTAAGAAGGTTGTAATGCTACATAATTTTTGTGATTTTTACTAGCTAGATGGAAAATTGTCGACATTACGACATTGCATAAAAGTCAATAGGTTGACACTTTTTTTTATAAAAAAAAATTATACAATTGAAAATTTTAGATTTTAAATGTGTGAAGTTGTTGTTCGATAAGTTGAAAACAAATACCATTTGGAGGAGCACAACAGAGTGGTGGATAAACATCTATTTTCATGTACCATTTTCCTCCCCTCTACCCGTAATAATAGGGTTTTGCTTTGCAACGAATTGTATATATACATAGAAAAATGTTAGAATGACTACGCCTAATATGATTCAACTGTCTGAAAGTTGGTAGATCATTTTTATCTTTTTATACTCATTCAATTCAGTACCGATGAAATTTTACGAACCGGTCCAAATTGATGCGTGCTTATTTTATGCTCTCATTAGGTATGTTCATTCAAACATATTTTATGTATGCATGAGAATGGTATTTGTACTGTAGCATTGTAGATAATTTATCTACAATATCACCCTAAATTGATTTTTATTTTTTTAATTTTCAATCTTACAAATTGAATGAACATAAAAAAAAAAGATGTAATATTAATTTTCATAAAAGTTTATGATGTATAAACCTCTCATCCATCGACCCCTAAACATTCAAATAATTAAAACAATTTAGATCTCTTGATTGTTCATAATACATGATGAAATTGTATAAAAATTGATGTCATATTATTTTTCCATGATCATTCAATCACTAAGGCCTGAGACTTTGAAAAAAGAATATCAAAAACTCAATTTGTTGTAACATAATAGATAGATAAATCTACTATGCCATGACACAAGTACCTCTCTCTCTCTCTCTCTCTCTTGGAGCGATAAAGATAGTAAGAAAGCACACCCTTATAAGAAGCACCCATCGCATGGGTCGCATTCTAAAAATTTTATCAGTGTAAATTAAAAAAGCTTGAAAATGTAAAATAATCTTTAAATTTTAATGTAGCTCGGACTTATTTGCGCTAATCATTTAAACAATATCTAAAAGCTATTCAATCTTTTCATGCGTCTTCGGTCGGCAATTGAAAATATCTACAATTCAACTCTATTTTATCTAGGTCTCTCGTAGAGTTCAAATTTGTCTCCATTAACTTGGTGCATCATATTTGTTAAATGATTCACAAAATTTCCCGTAATGATCAAGATTCTAGCAGTTTGAAAAATCATACTACAGAAACAAAACAAGAAAAGCTACCGAAAGGGGGTTTATGCTGCATTTTCAAAAAATTTTCCAGTGCTGGTCGCTATTGTCCATTTTTTATTGTAGCATTTTAAGCAATTGCAAATGCCTACGTACAGTTTCTTTGACAAAAAAAGAAAAAAAGAAGGTCTATATACTATTTATCAACATTCCCCTAATTCAGAAACGTGGAGTTTTAGCCCTAGGATTTTAGTCATTTTATTCATATATATATATATAGGCGCCATCGAAGGTGACTCTAAACACAAACTCTAGAAGCTTAAAGGGGGCATAAAGAACCTTAAACTCATTAGTTTCGCAGAATGAAAAAATAGCTCTTTTGAAGAATCATGAGTGGATGGGCAAATGCTATTCTCTATCTATTCCCCTTGATGATTCAAGAGATTAGTTATTTCACTCATGATCTATGGAGGATATTATTTAAATAGCTATTCCATTCTTACTCAATTCCATCTTTGGGATCCAAACGAGTGGTTATTGTATGTAATTTTCTAAGTTCTATGGTTGATGTTCTAGATTAGACATCAAAGCTCGATGGATTTATCAAATTATAATTGTATTATGTCGGGAATGCTCTCTTAGGACTGGTGTGATTGAGCTGATGAGGAGCTGTTGTGTTTAACTCCGGAAAGCCCAAGGAGAGGTTTTTCAATAATAAAAAAAAGAGCTAAAATAAACACCCCAAACTGACGTTTTATTGTATTTGGGCCCTTCAATAAATCTATACATACAAAGGATTTTATAACAAAATCATAAAAGCCTTATATGTCAAAAATTTATGAGATTGACATATACACCTTTTGTGATTTTATTGTAAAATTCTTTGTATCGGTAGCATTGTTGTTGTGCCTTTTCCAGTTCTAAATAAAATATTTGAGGATTTTTCCCGGGAAATAAAAATTAGAGCAGCTAAACAGTAGTCTAACCAAAAGAGGAAAAAACAGAAAAAGAAACTGAGCCAGCGTGAGAGAGAGAGAGAGACAATTAAATGGCTATTAGGAATAATATCTATATGAATCATGGATAAAATAATGAAAGAATAACTATTTTTATATGGACTATGACACGACTAGTTATTCATCATCTATTTTACTCACGGTCTTTGAAAAAAGCTATTTTTTTATTGGCTTCCCTCGTGATTTATGTTATATTCCTACATAATAGCTATTCAGTTCTCATCCCGTTCCATTCCATGAATCAAGCGCAACATAAAAAATAGCTTATCCCATGAACCCTGAATGGATTACATATTCCACTCATGGTTCTTCAAAAGTATTACTCACCTATTCTGTTTAGGGGTGCGTTCAACATGCCAACAATATGCACACGAGGTATCATGGACTTGCCAAAGGGGTGCCATCAAAATGCCATGACTTTCAAATGACATGCAGATTTTCGTGGACCATATTATATTTCTATAAAATAATTATTCTATTCCTATTTTATTTTATTTAATTTAATGTTTTACATTAAGTTTATAGGAAACCGATATTATTCGAGGATAAAAAGTCACCATCGTTATCCTCGGCTAATCCACCAACTAAGTCAAATTCACGAGTGTTGAATATGACATTAATTTTATCTTATTGCTTTAAACACAATTATCAGTCTTTCATCAGCTCACTTAATTTATTTTATCTTTGATTGAATAATGAAGTATTTTGGGGATAACAAAATTTTCCATATTTACCCTTTTGAATTCTATTATTATCTATACCTATACTATTATAAAGCCAAAGGATTCTTTGATTTAATCAATCATATATTTTTTCTGAATTTTCATTAATACCCTTAAATATTACGGTATTTGCTTACAGTTTTTCATATAATTATTCCTATTTTACTCAAACATTACAGTTATTATACAACAATTCCTATCTTCTTTCTAAATGTCAGATGTAATGCATTTGATTGTAGAGGATCCAAAAATTTAATTTTTAAATATTTAATTAATTTAAATATTATCCATACACTCTTTCAAATATTTTATATTGATCGAAAATCTGTTAAGCATGCGCTCGATGCGGCTAATTTGTAATTATGTCAATTTGAAATCTTTATTCATTGCAAGGAACCGAAAGGTTTAGATTAACATTTTTCTAACATGCACACTGAAGCTCATAATTACAATTTCCCTGTTACAATAAGAATTTTGTCAACTCATCGGACAGTAGAAATATATATATATATATATATATGTCCCCATTTTTTTTCCCTTTTAAATTTATAATAGATTACTTTGTTTTTTGCTTTTTTTTTTGTGCCCATTTTTCAATTTTAATTTTGTCGATTTTCCATGCGAGGCCATTATTTAATAGCATACACTGCGAAAGCCCTCATCAATTAATTAATTAATTCATATTCATATATGTGTATATATAAGTGAACAAGAAAAAAAGAAAAGAAGCTCCATATAATAAAGAAAGACTGGTGTATGAGTAATAATAGAAGTAACAAATTAGGACAAAGTCATCAGTCAAAAGAAGAGCTTTGCAAAATAAATCAATAGGCTTCTAGATGTGGGGAATTATGCACCAGATACCATCTTTATTAATGCACTAGAGGCCATTTTTATAATTTATATAGGAGGCATCTACAAAATTTAAGGGTCAACAAATCTATAGATAAATTATAAAATAGCACCTATGACATTAAACTATTCTAGAAAAATGACAAATTTGATCATTTTATCAACTAGATGCTGGCTAAATAATAAGACTAGTTCTCATCTTCTCATGATCCCTCAACCCAATCTGAGCAGAATCTATTGATGAAGTTCTAATTCAACATTAGAAGTCGATATTATTACTAGGTGTTTACTCATTTTTCATAAATTTACATTGGGTTGTTGTCGTAAACTGTTGCGTCCAAAATCAAATAACTATGGACCCAATTCCCTTACGTATAGACTTTGTCATCAACTGGGTGATTTTTACCCGGAAGGTTCAGAGCCAGTAAAATTTTCAATAATATGGATAATATCTATAGAAATCCATGACCGATTCAAAAGGGTTAAATTTCAACATACATCAAAGTTTCGGAATGGTTCCTTGGTCACGTGTCCTCACTTTATGCTCACATAAGGTGTACTACTTCTATCATTTTCATATATATATATTTAGAGAGAGAGGGGAGGGCGGGTGATGAGCAGCCTCGTCTAGACTATCTGTAAGTATGGACGGCTCAGATCACTCCAACACTTTGGGAAAATTCTTCCCACTCGTAGACTGTCTCCAAGGAGAGAATGTCCTTATAAGTGTTCACTGATAAGCATGTGCTTAGAAGCAAACTAATATGTGAGCATTTGCCTAGCTAGAACCATAATATCAGGAGTTGGAAAATAATAATGTGAACAAGTGAGCAAGCTTTACTTATCTAATAAGCAAACTCGTTTCGGACCCACAAAGGTCATGCACTGAAATCCTAAAGGTTGGAATTATGAATTTATTCCATATACTAGCTGCTAAAATTTGATACTTATCAGATTACGGGCCAAGTAGTCGAATTTTACATTGCTTATCATTAGCTTCTTTGTTGACCAAGTCTTAATTTTGACTATTCAGGTGGACTTCCATGTAGGATGTGTGTAGAATTTCTTACCCAACGCCTATAATCCCTTTTCGTAATCCCATGTATGTCTTTGCTCATATAAGTAAAGCCTGCTCACATGGTAACACTCTCGAATATTATTCAAAAATTCAAAATGTAGATATACTCATCCTTGAGTATAGACTGATTCAACATATCTACCCTGCCCACATGATTGTTCAAATGCCTTGAACTCTATGAATCAGGCATTAGAAATTGTAATATTCAACATCTGCACTTACCTAATGAAATTGACAAAGTTAACTAGTCATTAGAATAACACTCTCACATTAGGACAAATATGTTCCACATGCATTTATACTGAAATTTAATGGGAAACATGATCAAATTGATACTACTAATTGAGATCCTTAATATGAGCAGTCAAGCAACCAAGTCTAATGTGAAAATTTGTTCTATATTGGATGTTTAAGCAATATTAAGCAAAACGCAGGATAACTGACTAAGCTAGAGAAAATAGATATTTACAAGCAGGCTGGAGAAAAATAATTAACTTAAATTTCACAATATCTTTTAACTAATTCAAGATATAACAATCACAATTTTACCAGCATTGTTCATATATATGCAACATCACATCTTTGCCGCATTGTTGCCCAATTTGATTGGGACTTAGACCTCTAACCTTCATAATGGGAGAGTTAGAGAGTTACCTTTATTAATGCTCATTGACATGAGTCCAACTTGCCCTCGCCAGGGCCATTTTAAGTTAAACAGATGGGCTGAGTGATTAAGTTAAACCAAACAATCTTGTAGAAAACATTGTATTAAATTAGAGAATGAATAAAAGTTCTTACATACCACTGAAGCCTGAGGAGAATGACTGAAGACAATGAGGCATGCCTGTCTGCAATCTAGAATCTCCTGGACCTTTAGAGGCTCTAGGAAAATAAAAGAAAACAACTGTCACATGAAGCTTCAATTAGAAATCGAACTCTGACCTATTAACATACAACAATAAGTAGAGATTGACAGCAGTATGGATATATCAAATTCATGTCGGAGTACTATACGCCACAACTATTATCTCTGCTGTCCAGTTCCAACTTGCACATCAATTTATAAGGACGGACCCCAGTAACAAAGCTCCTTGGATCTTGTATTTTAGATCAATTCTTCCTCTAAAGAGCTAGTGACCTAGTAAGACCACAACATAATTCCAATTTTCTAATGTGGGGCCGACGCATTACACCTCGGATTGCGAGGATGAGAGGAGGGTTGTTTAGTACATGCAAAATTATTCCGTACTTTTGACCTAGCATGTCTATATACACAAATCAGTTCTCAGTTATAACTAGAACCCACCTTTTCTGGCTAGGCCTTTTGATACAATGAAATAGAAAGCCCCTGGAGCACCATACTCTACAAGACGCACCGGGAACTTGATTAAGAGTAGACCTTTTTGGGTTTGCGCTTGCATTTTCTATAAGAAATCTGCTTCCACAACTTGAATAAATGACCCTTCAGATCATAAAGGAGCAACCTTGCTAGCAACACGCCAATTTATAAACCCACTTAGATGCCAGGTGCAAAGTCTTATTAATGCTATCAGACTTATATATAGACATGCAAAAGCATAACCTACACTATTTTAAATTTGGAGTAGCCATTCTTAAGCCTCAAGCAAAAAGTCAATTGCTTCAAGTTAAGTAGAATATATTAATAATCCAAATATACACATGAGAACATCAATGGAGCCAAACAACTAACAAGACCGAATAAATATGTATAAGACTATTGGATAAAAAGCTAATTAGTTCGTATACCTAGTGCTCTTGGACAACTTCAAAACCTTTTAATCCAATAATAAAATTGTTTGAACTTGTAAATAGCTCATCTCCAATTCATAAACCAATGATTAGCAAAGAGTTTTAAGCTCCCCAGCTGAAAAAAGGAAAAGGAGAAAAGCTGCAACGAGTAAAAGAAGGGTGTTATTGTTGTACAGCCAGTGCAGATGAATGGATGCAAGGAAGATGCCATTGCAGTAAAATAGGCACACAAAGGGTGCGAAGGATGTAGTTATGTAATTGGATTATAAGGAGGTAAAAAGGGATAGTGTGAAAAGGTTTAGTCATTAGAAGTAGACATCAATTGTGACCATGTAACTGAGCCATAGTAGAGACTAAAAGCCGAGGAAGTATGGAACAAAACAGGTAAGAAATAATACATTTACTCTTAAGACAGTCTGTTTCTTTCTTTATCTTTTTCCTAATCACCTCATTCATTTCACTTTCCATCCTCTTCTTCTTCCTCTTCTTCATAATTCTATTTGCAGTTCGAATCTGCAACTCTCTAGCCTTTACACTGAAGATTGCAAGAATTACTCAAGTAAAATCATATATTTATGACAACAATAAGATTACACACATTGAATCATCAAAAACCCCCAGAACAGAAACTCAACCCCACCCCACCCCCACCCCCACCCCCCCAAAAACCAAGAGTAAAAACTCGATACCTAGAAGAAAGGAAAACATTAAAAATTGTGCCAAACATCTAGTTCATATGATGAAGAACCCTAATTTTTCATCAACGATTTCCAATAATGGCCCAACCCCGCCCTAGACAAAAGTCCTCATGATTACCCAATAGAAAGAGGAGAGGAGGGGGAGCGGGGGCAGATAGCCTTAAAAAAAAATGATTTTTTTTCCTTTTTGGGTAATTTTCTCATCAACCAAACGGAATGAAAGTGCATCATAGTTTATAAAAAGAAGAGATTTGAAATAGAGTAGAAGAGATTACCTTCTTTTCCACGTTGCGAGCCATGCTAATGTGCCTTGAATGATCCACATCTCAGTCACATTGAACTATCCGTGTGGCTGAGAGCTCCCTCCGAAGCCTCTCTCACTCTTCCTCGCGAAAAATGCACCACGAACCACCTCCGGATTACTGAGAGTTCTTGGCTTTGCACATTCATAAGCATAAATCACTATCCTTAAAATCAATGGGCTTGCTTTCCCAATTTAGGGTTTCCAACGGTCACCTTTGGATTCCTTTTTCTTTTTACCCTCTTTTTCACCCGAGCCCTTTTAGGAATACCCCAGAAATTGTATGGACTCGGTCCCCGTATTTAGAACGAGAAATATACCATATAATTTTATTATGAGTGTATTAAAAATTTAATTATATAGTTTATAAAATAATAAATTTAAAATTTAAATAAATGGTGAAATATTTCACTGTAGAAATGACAGACCATCTGCCGGCAGGTCTAAGGGCGCACTTTTGTTTACGAACCCGCACTCGATTGAATATTCAAAGGTTTGGTCAAAAAGAGTGGCCCAGAGAGACCTGTGTCGTATGGCCGTTTAATTCCACGGAGGGAGGCTCTCCCCTGCTAACGTGCACACAAATAATTTTATAATAAAATTATAAAAAATTTATATAACATAAATTTAATGAAAAATATTTTAATAAATAATAACTTGTGTTTTTATAATTTTTTTTATATATAAGTCTCTTATAATTTTATTATAAAATTCTTTGTGTGCGTAACATTATCCATTACTTATTTTTGAAATGGAAATCCTAACATTGTGAGGGTATAGGTGTACATAAAAGTGCGGTGGATTTGAGAATAGGAGCAAAATTGGGAAAAATGAAACAAATGAGGAAAATTCCCTTAAGTTGCCATGCCTTCCCATGGCCTTTCCTTGTGCAATCCTTGGAAAAAAAAAATAGAGAGAGAAAAGAGATGAAGAAGAGAGAAAGTCTAGGTTTTGGAAAAACCTCTTTTAAGGAAGTGAGATTTTGCAACAAAGACTTCAAGTTCTTGCTTCAGCAAAGTTGTCAAGGTAGAAAACTTACCCTTGAATCTCCATTTTCAAGTCTTGATTCCAAGTTTTGGCATGCTTTCTTTTGACAAGAATTTATATGTTGATTTGGAGCCATTATCATGGTTATTGTAGTTTGCATGACAATTTTATGTTGCATGACATGATGGTTATTCATGAAACTGATATATGATTAATCATCTCAATTAGGTGTGTGTTTGACAACAAAAAAGGGTTTAATGAGGGGTATTGGTTAAACTTTTCCTTAAATGAAGTTTTGTGACTAATTGCTTGTGTGTGAATGTATGGGCAGTAAGGTTTTGGGTATTTTTCACCCAAAAAATATTTTAAATTTGGGAATTTTTTCTCTTGGAGAGTTGTATTTATAATTAATATCTATAAGTTTGGCTTTGTAACCATCTCAATCTGAGATCTGTGGAAAGAGTTTTGAAACATCAAGGTTTCTATAGAAAATCTGGGTGCACTATGTCACAGTTTAGGTTTCTGTTCATCGTGAGGCTTTTTACCCATTTAAATTGATGATTTTGCAAGAGTATCCAAAATACAAATTGTTCTTCGTTGAGTTAATTAAAAGTTATGTTTTGGGATCAAAACGTTTTAAGCCCTGTATCATAAGTTGTTACTTTTCTAATGCTAGGTGTCTAAACTGATATTCTTAGTGTTTTAAAACTACATTCAATTACTTTTTGCCCTATTTGACATATCTATAGTGAGAATCACTCTTTGAAGTTAAAAAAGAAGTTGTCACTCTATTTTGCTTATTGGTATTTTATTTTGGTTGCAACCCAAAAATGCTTGTGTATCAGAAGTTATCTTAGCTTGAAACTAGTCAGAACTGGATTTTTAGTGACTAGATATGTACACCTACTGTTTTGTCTCGATTGGTCCTTATAGAGATCAAATCTTGTGAAGTGTTCAATATAAACGTTTTATATAATGAGGTTATCTAACTTGGTTCTTTCGAGAGTAATCCCATTTGAATATTGTGGAAGAAGTTGTACCATTTTCACTCGAGGTCATTGTTTTGTCAAAGTGTTGGCTATTTAAACGTTTTGTGAGATGATTAAAAATAAATTGCTTCCCATGAATGATTGATTGTTTAGTGTATTTTGTTGAAACTTGTTAGTGTTTGGTTGAGAGGCTTTGGTGGCTCCTTTGTGAGCTGTCACTCCAATGGTCCTTGTTGGAATTGTACGAAAGACTTGTGTTTGTTTTCAAGTCTTGATCGTGTTACTGGGTGTTCGTTTCTCTTTTTGAATGCCTAATATAGTGTATTGGTTTGCGTTGAACTAAGATGAATAGAACTATTGGACCCCGTACTAGGGTTAAATAATGTACACCTTGTGCATATGTTGGTGGTCATGGATACATTAGACAAAACTGTTGGGGATTACGTGCTCTAGTCCTAAAGTTAGGGCACAACTAACTATGTTTAGCTAAAATGTTCATGACTTTGCAGTCTCTCACTGTTTCTGGTTGAGTTGAATGGTTGGAGTTATTGGATGGTTATATTGCTAAATGTTTGTTGGAATGACCGCATGCACCTTTTTACTCACAAGTTATTTATTTGAAACAGTTATATCGTTTGCACATGATATAACCTAGTAGATGTTATTTGTTATAAGTTTTCTACTAAGTGTTTATCACTCATATTGCTATTTTTACCTAGCAAGTGATACCGAATTAGCTGCGTGGGCTGAAACAAGTAGGAGGAAGGGCAAGGGTATAGCTTTCAATTAAGTTGGTTTAAGTTGTAACTTTTGTTAAAACCCTAAGGGCGCGAGAGGTGAGGTGTCACACTAATTTTATGTTTTGCCATATTTGTCATGTCAACATGCTTTCGAATAATTATTTATCAATATAAGCAATCAACTAAGTAAAGAAGTGATTAAATTAGATGAAAGTCTTGGGAGACTGAGTTGATTCACTGATGAAAATTAAAGTTATAAATTAGAAAAATAAAAATTCATAATTTAAATCAAGTTATGGTAGAAGTGTTTGATTTTTTCCCTACTTGGCCAAAGGAGAAAAAAAATGAACCCTTAAATAATTAAACCAACGGTAAGAAAGTCCCATGACATTATTTTACCATTGAAAGGCAACGGGTACAAAAGCAAGTCCTCCACCCAGCCCCACATTCTACATCAGCCGGCCCACGCGTTGTTCACAATGATGGACCATCCAAAGCGCATAATAACGCATATTCACATACATACCGAATATGGAAATAAATGCAAATTTATATATCTTAATTGGCAGGCTCCTAGCATAAAATGAATAAAGTCCGTGATGGTGGGTTCAGCGGCAACGGCTAGGGTGTGCAGGGGTTGGTCGGGTCGAGTGGATACATAAAGAAAAAAAAAAGGCTCAGCCTCCGTTTACCTTTTTTATGTAAAAGAAAAAGGGAAAATATAAATAAGTGAATACATAAAAAATTTCAAATGCCGAACCATATGGGTGGCGGTATAGATTTGTGTCAGTGGCGGTAACAAAACAATGTAAATTATATATAGGAGAAAATTAATATACAGTAATTATACATAAATTAGGTGTAATTGCAGTCTTATAGTATTTAAAAAAAATATAACAAAAGATTGAAAACAATATTATTTTGAATATTATGCTGCCTTTTTTATTTTTTATTATTATTTTTTGTTTATGCTGCACTTATATATATTAGATGATTTTACACTATCAGAGTCTCCTGCTCATTTAAAGTGGGTTTAATCAAATCAAGATTGGATAGAGTTAGATGCTGTTTATATTTGTCGAAATTATCTTTCCCCATAATCTAGTTGCTAGTGGACAGCACACTCTAATTAAAATACACCATTTGGAATCATGTGCTGGTTTAGTTCAATTCACTTTCCAAGAACATGTGAAATCTCTGCTGCCCATAATAACGTTCTGTTTGGTGATCCCAAAATAAAGGTATGGTTCTTCCCTATTTGTGTTGCCTTGTGGCAAATTTATTTTTTCCTTTCTTTCTTTCTGGGGTTTTGTGGAAATAGAAGAGATCAGTCAATACAATGGTTGATGGTCACTGGCGGGTTTTGGATGTATGCAGGAGAAAGTTTCACCAAGGGTAGTTTTGGGCGTCCCTTAAAAGGTGGTCCTCTTTTGGGTTTTACCTAAAACGCAGGTTCCTGGTGAAGACCTTAGAGGTGTTTGATGAAATGCCTGAGGGAGCGGAATTTTGATTCTAGGAGCCTTATTAATACATCACTTTGGTTTGAACTGAGGAATTTGAGTTCTGAACTACATGGGCAGCAACTCCAAGACCATAATTTGGTTTAGGAGGGATCTGAGGATTGAGGACAATCCTTCCTTAGCTGCTGCAGCTAGAGATGGATCTGTACTCCCTGTATTTATATGGTGCCCTAAAGAAGAAGGACAGTTCTACCCCGGTCGAGTTTCGAGGTGGTGGTTGAAGAACTCCCTTACCCACTTGGATCAGTCCTTGAGATCCCTTGGAGCTGGACTTGTGTTGATCAAAGCTGAGAGTACTCTTGATGCTCTTCTCAACTGCATAAACGCCATCGGGGCGACAAAAGTAGTATTCAACCGTCTATATGGTATGCTTTTTTTTTTTTTTCCATTGGTTGATGCAACTTCTCTTTCCCTTGTTGATTTTAATTTTCTACATATAGTATATTATAGGGGATTTGTATAGAGATTGTTTTATAAGTTTCACTTGAATTACTAGTTGCCGCATTCTTAAAATTACTTATGAATGAAAATTCACAGTTGCTGTTATATTTTTTGGAGTTTCTGGTGGTTATTATTTCCTATGAATTTTCTAACCAAAAGGGTCAAAAGAACAAATAGCAATTTAACTGTCCATCAAAGTGTTTTATGATACAGATCATCGACATTTAATTGTCCATCAAAGTCTGAAAGTATTATTGTTGAATTAGAGGTTTCTTGAAGAAAAAGTCATTGGACTTTAAAGTTTTGGAAGTACATATTCACCACTCAGTTTATCCTACGCATTTATTAGGAAATTTCCTCATAAGAGTTTCAGGCTTTCTATTGATACGAGTGGGGCCTTGGCTCCTAACTATGTTGGAGTTGCTTACACAAACAGTTACTTCCCCCCCCATCCATCTCTATCTGGAAAAATCCCCTTTGTATTCACTGGCAGTCAATTCTTTCTTTGCCTTAATTTTGGTATTCCCCTGTATTTTCTGTACCATTAACTTGCATTAATCAGTATTCCCTGTCAAAGCTATAATGGAGATTTAACTAAGAAATCTCGTCAGAATTTTAATTCTTCGTACTGATCTATTCCTTTCAAAGTTTTTGTTTTGGTTGGTCTTATTTTACATCTTTATTTACAGATCCCGTCTCACTTGTTCGTGATCACAATATAAAGCAGAAACTAGTGGAGCTTGGCATTTCTGTTCAAAGCTATAATGGAGATTTGTTGTATGAACCATGGGAAATATATGATGAGAAAGGACATGCTTTTACGAATTTTGATGCATATTGGGACAAGTGCCTGAGAATGCAAAATGAATCTGTTTTACTACTTCCACGTCAATTGGTGCCATCTGCAGGTATCAATATATATTTTGTTGTAGTAATTCAGTGCTGAGAATTGAAAGTAGGTACTCCTAGGTAAATAGTATAGTTGCAGTTCTTTTTCTGGAATCCAACTACCCAATATCTTAATTTGCGAAGGAAAAACGGAAAAAATAACTTTTAGGAGGTTTAAAAGCATGTATTCTCTGCCAGTGACAGGAACAATTGATAGGGGATCTATCGATGAACTGGGTCTTGAAAACGAATCAGAAAAATCTAGCAATGCCTTGTTAGGAAGAGGATGGTCACCTGGGTGGAGCAATGCTGATAAGGCGCTGAATGAATTTGTTGAACATCATCTGCTTGACTATTCGAAGAATAGGCTAAAAGTGGAGGGGAACTCATCATCTCTCCTGTCTCCTTATCTTCATTTTGGAGAATTGAGTGTGAGAAAAGTTTTCCAATGTGTGCAAATGAAGCAAATACTGTGGAGGAAAGAGGGACTCACGGTAGGGGAGGAGAGCATAAATCTTTTCCTGCGGTCCCTCGGGCTTAGAGAATATTCCCGTTACCTTTGTTTTAATTTCCCATTCACTCATGAAAGGTCATTGTTGAGTAACTTGAAATATTTCCCCTGGAATGCGGATCAAGCCCGGTTCAAGGCTTGGAGGCAAGGTCGGACTGGTTATCCTTTGGTTGATGCAGGAATGAGGGAGCTTTGGGCAACTGGGTGGAACCACAACAGGATAAGGGTAATTGTTGCAAGTTTCTTTGTAAAGTTCCTGTTGCTTCCATGGAGATGGGGCATGAAGTACTTCTGGGACACACTTCTTGATGCAGATCTAGAAAGTGACATCCTTGGGTGGCAGTATATCTCCGGGAGTTTACCAGATGGTCATGAGCTTGAGCGTTTAGACAGCCCAGAGGTATGTCCTTGTTGGTTTTTAATTATTTATTTTACGCTTAAGTGAAATTTTAAGGTAGATCTCATAATAAAGCCGTTATTCCGAGCCTTGCACATATGAGTCCCAGAAATTGTGGAACTGAAATATTGGTATCAAGCGTTAACATAGCTGCCTGATGAATATTCATATATATATATATATGCTTTTTTATGTTTACCCCATGTGTATTTTTTTAATGGTCTTTTAGCTATATTTTATTTCCGGTTTAACTTTGAGCCATACTTAAATGATCAATGGAAATGTGACCACTTAAATTTGTTCCCCTACAATTCAAGACACATGATCAATGGGTACTAAATGCAGTATATGGGCTTCAGGTAGTTGTTTCGCATTTAGTCTTAAGCTTAGTTTGTCTTTGATAGTGTTTAGAAGCTATAATGAAACCCACTTCAAATGAACGAGCATATCTTAGGATCTCCATGGACAACTACATTTGAATTGTAGTTTGCCGACTACAGTGTCTTCATATTGTAATGTTGACATGTTTATTCAAATAAACATTAAGATTATAGTTGATGATTACGGCTACATGGACTGTCAAATTTCTGTAGGTATGTTCAAACTATACTTGTCGTGGTATTTACAGTCATGTTTGCTGGGAATCATAATCATTTTGTGTATACTATGTACAGAAAATGGAAAGCTTAATATGGCTTCATCGTGAACACTTAAGCAGAAGAAATAAGTAATGAGCTGCCGCTGTTAGTCAATAGAAAAATTTTCCATTCAGAACCAATTACATCTCTCCAGCATGTTTTCTATTTTATTAATATTCTCAAACTCAGGTTCAAGGCTCCAAGTTTGATCCAGAGGGTAACTATGTGAGGCATTGGCTGCCTGAGCTAGCGAGGTTGCCAACCGAATGGATCCATCATCCTTGGGATGCACCTCTCACCGTGCTTAAAGCTTCAGGTGTGGAATTAGGGTTAAACTATCCAATGCCTATAGTTGAGATAGATTCAGCTCGAGAGCGTCTAACTGAATCGATATTCACCATGTGGGAGATGGAAGCCGCTGCCAAGGCTGCGAATTTGGATGGTGCAAATGAAGAAGTCGTTGATAATGACAGTATTGAGAATTCAGCCATACCAAACGTTGTCTTAAATGAAAATGCTCCATGCTCTGCTGCTGTTGTGGTGCAGGATTATGGTCCGTGCCCGGATGCGTCATCTCATGATCAGAGGGTACCCGCGACTCAAAATGATGAGAGTGGTAAGGAAAATAGGAAGAGACCAAATGAAAATGTTTTGCATAATAGGAATGATGGAGTTGGGACGTCAAGAACAGATGATGACTTCTCCTCTACAGCCGAGTCTTCTTCAGCTAAGAGACCGACTACTAGCCGAAATTCTTTCTGTGTCCCTGAGTCATGTTCCTCTTTGTTAGGAGGCTAGTGTATGACAAAGTATATCTATATATATATATCCTCGTATGCAGTCCTCAATTCTCCAGCAATTGAATGATATAATAGTTATGTAACATTAGAATTTTCATGACATACGCTCTAGAATGCATTTCACTGTATCTCCTTGTTTGGTTACGTGTATGAAACTACACAAATCTCAATAAGCTTTATTTCTAGGCTTTGATACATAGTGAGGAATTCCCAGATGCATAGCTGTTTCAAGTTTCTGGAAATGATGATTGATTTGTATATCAGGCAGTAGAGTCTGCTATGTTTCATCACTCTTTCTTAGCTAAAGGCCGCTCTGTGGCATTGCTGCCGAACAATTTCTTTCTTTCACCCCAACAAACTCTCTGTTTGTCCTCCTCGCTCTTCCCTTGTTTTCCCTCTTTTATAAAGTTATTATTATCGAGTTGCTCGGAAGATTAAAAGGCATGCCAGGTTTAATGCAATTTTTATCATCATGAGACCTTATGTTCCGAGTCATTCATATTGTCACTAGGAAAGTGCACCCCTTTCTGAAACAGAACTAGGTTAGTTCTTGAAATACTGGAGTTTCATGCTGTTGTCTTTGTAGTGTCCATAACAAGTTGACCCGTTACATAACGGGTCGCGGACGCCCATTGATTTGGGCATTCTCCTCATTGGATCTTCCTTTACTACTTTGAGATTTTCCAAATCAGACATCAAGCAAAGACCCAACTCCATTGCTTCGGGTTCTTAATGATTCCAGGTACATGCGGGTACAGGCTGAAACGGGTAGACCCGTCGGATAGTCGAACAAAATGCAGGCGTGCCCACGCACTTTTTCCGGGCCTACTTTGAAACTGAGATGTCTTGCCATTTTCCCCTTCTATACATTCAACTTGATGATGGTTACAACGCAGGCTTCCTCGAGGCAACTAGCATGAGCTTTTGTATGTATGCTTGCCACATTTTGTGTAGATGGGCTCATGGGCTAACGTGGGGTTGATTTTCAGACACAGACACTGGCTGCGAGCCGACATTTCTGTCAAATTTGTGCTTTTGTGTGTTTCGTGTAGCGTTTGTGTATTTGAGCGGAAACTCAAAGCCTCGGTATCAGATTTCCGAGTTGCTCTTTGCTTCCTTCAAAAGCCACTTTAGGACAACCATTCATATCGCTCTCCAATGCTGAATCCATCATGCCATTGCATGACATTATAATTATTTCATTTTTCTCTCGTGATTTTATCTTATTTATGTTGAACTTTAATCATTATACCATGTTGAGATCTAAACCGACCTTGGAAGTACCACTTTTGTGGATTTGGAATTTTTAAGCCCACCTAAGGGGGCCATTTGTGTAAGGTCACTACAACAAACGGCCCCATGCCAACAAAATATACAGGCGTCAAACTGTCGTACGGAACCGATTACAGTCGTGCCACTCAAAAGAGGAGGGCAGTTCCGTAATTCACGGTACCTGTTTCTCATTCATCCTACGGCTCCCTTCGCTCACCGAAAAAGTAGGGATACCGGTCGATGATTCAACACGTGGCCAGTCTCCATTGGTCCCTTCCAAAGGAACCGAATATTCCTTTCAACATTCCGTAACACCCTACTCCCTATAAAATACGGAGACTCTCGTTGGTTTGATTTTCGCTACCAAATTTCACCTCCGAGAGAAGAAAAACAGAGAGAGAGAGAGAGAGTTATGAGCGAAGCACTGAAGAGGGACTACGAGGTGTGCGAAGAGATCGGGCGGGGGAGGTTCGGCGTCGTCTTCCGCTGCGTCTCGACGGCTTCCGGCGACTCCTTGGCCGTGAAGTCCATCGACAAGCGTCTCCTGTCCGACGACGCCGTCGATCGGCGCTGCCTCGACCTGGAGGTGAAGGCCACCCGCCTCCTCGCCGGAAACCCCAACGTCGTCACCGTCCATGACGTCTACGAGGACGACTCCCACCTCCACATGGTGCTCGAGCTCTGCGACCAGCCCGATCTCTACCAGCGCCTGATCTCGCGCGGCGGTGGCACCTTCTCGGAGACGGAGGCCGCCGCCGTCGCTCTCCCGCTGATGCAAGCCGTCGCGCACTGCCACCGAAGCGGCGTCGTGCACCGCGACATCAAGCCGGACAATGTGCTCTTCGACAGGCGGAATCGGCTCAGGCTCGCCGATTTCGGATCCGCGGAGCTGTTTCGAGAGGGCGACCGGGTGAGCGGGATCGTCGGGACGCCGTACTACGTCGCACCGGAGGTTGTGGCCGGAGAAGAGTACGACGAGAAAGTTGATGTTTGGAGCGTTGGCGTGATTCTGTATATTCTGTTGTCTGGATTGCCTCCCTTTTATGGCGATTCCGTGCCGGAGATCTTCCAGGCGGTGCTACGAGCGAATCTTCGGTTTCCGTACAGGCTATTCCACTCGGTGTCATCATCGGCGAAGGATCTGTTGCGGAGAATGCTCTCTAAGGACGTTTCGAAGAGATTCTCGGCCGAGCAGGTGCTGAGTAAGTAAAAATTCTTTGTTTCCTTCAAGTATGTTATATGTTGTTTTCTGTTTGGCTGCTGAGAAACTGCAGCAAAATAGATGAACAGATTCTGATTTTCATGATTAATTATTTACTGCAATAATGATCTCTATTAACCTAGATTATTACGCCACGATCATTCGTCGAATAGAAGATAAATGATGAGATCTCAATTTGTTTTAGAATTTTCTTTTTCTCCAGTTTGAAGTGTTTGTGTTAGTTTAGGTTACGCGTGATTGTTTTAGTGAAATCCTTTCTGTAGTCCACCAGTTAAACAAACTTTTACTGAAATTGAAACTCCAGCAAATCCTATCCGTAATTTTTGATAAATAAAAACAAACCAATCCTAGCCATCAACCGGGTCAACAATTCGGTATCCGTTTCCTAGTGAATCCGTTGCTATTTTTAAGGGATGTTACGGTTTTTGGAATATCTTGATTGTTTGTATCCCCCTTTTCTAACGTCTCATCATCAATCTTCCGTTACAGGGCACCCATGGATGATGGCAATGGCTGAGGAAACAAGATCAGCAACCGACCGCACCTGAATCAAAATTCCAGTTTCTACGAAGCATCCATCACCCAAGGTTCAATCGAAACTTCCAGGGGGAAAAAGAATGGGTTTAATGTACATATGCCGGGCAAGGCGGTGGTATAGATGTTGGAATAATCTGTAGGTTTTCCCCCATATGCTTTTAGGAGAGAAAATAGCCTACTAATGAAGCATAGACAGAGACAGAGCGAGTGAGTGTGAGATTGTACAGAAGGCAGGCAGCGAGGAGGGAAACAGCTAATTTCGACACTCGTGGGGAGAGTCTTTTGTTGCGTTTCGTGCCTTTGCAAATTCGCTGTTTTCTTTACTTGTTTGACTGAGTTGCGATAGTAATAGATGCTGTGTTGCTTTTTGAGAATCGCAGGTGTTTTATGTGGTGTTGATTTTGTACTGCTCTATTGACCTTGTCGTTCCATTTATCCTGTGAACCTCTTATTATTGTTGTATGGAGGAGGGGGACAAACGAAAGCTAGCGAGGCAGGGGGAGGGTGGGCCCGTCTGTGGGCCACCACAGGGGATTAAATGCATGTGGGATAGCTCTGTTGTTCTTTTTCAATTTTTTTCTTGAGTACAAGGTTTGGTCACTTTTAATGAGTATATATAAGCTAATACCCCATTTAATGGGCTCCCAGCTCCGTCCCCATAATTTTTCCATTAATTTATCTGTCTAATCTATTATAATGTAATTTTTCATAATTTTAACCGTAAAGGTCCAAAAAGCATACATAACAATATAAAGATATTAATTTTCATAAAATTTAGAAGTACATTACCCGTTCATGTTAAACATTAAAATTAAGCAAATTACTAATTTTAAGAAATAATATGAATTTGAATATTTATGATGAATGTTGTAGAAATATAGCAATGAGATAATTATATGGAGAAAAGTTGAATGCACTAATACAAGGTCATTAGGAAACTCCATCACATTGGAATAAAAAAACCCTATCACACGTAGGGGTGTAAATCCAAATCGAAAAACTGAAAAATCAATTGAGAGCGACAAACACCAAACCGCATCGGTTAGTTTTTTTCTTAGTTAGTTTGGTCTTGATTTTTTTTTTTTAGTAGAAAACCACATTAGTCGGTAGGTTTTCGATCACAGCGACCGAATGCATATAATACAAATAAATAAATAAATAAACATATATATATATATATATATATATATTAGAAAGTAAACCGCTCCCTCCCTTTCCCCCCGACCTTTCCCTAATCCTAATCGCAAACGGGCTACGCCTCCTCTCTCGTCTCCTCCAACCCAGTAGCGATGGACAGTGACATCTCTGATTGTGCAAACGAGCCGCGCCTCCTCTCTCCTCTTCTCCAACCCAGCGGTGACGTCCAGTGACATCTCCGACCGTTCAAGCTAGTCGCGCCTCCTCTCTCCTCTTCTCCAACCCAACAGCGACGTCTGGTGACATCTCCAACCGTGCAAGTCAGCCGTGCCTCCTATCTCCCCTTCTGTTTTCGTTTGGGTCTCTATGAAAAAATTGGATTATTTTTCTCCTCCTCTCCTTATAGAGGAAATTGAGTTATGTTCTTCAATAGCATTCATTTTCTTGCATTGGATTTTGAAGGTAATTCTCTGAGTATGAAAATATTGAGTTTTGATTTTTGGGGTTGGTGTACAATTTATCCTTGTGATCCCCTTTTAAGGGATTTGAGATTGTTTTTTTTTTTTCTTTTCTTTGAAGAAACGTTAGAAATTGATTCTGAGATTTCTGTGTCTAATAACAAAAGCCTTTGTTGAGAATTTTTGTAGATTAACTTCACAGGAAAATTTTTCTCATTTATAGACTAGTACGAAGAAAAAATAGTTCTTCAGAGCCAATTGGCTAATTGTGGAAAAAACCAAAAAACCTACCGGGTGGTTGTTTTTTTTTTTTTTTTGTTCCAATTTTCATCGAATTTTCAGTCGACCGATGCGGTCAATCGGTTTTTAGTTTTTTCCCACCAAAATAATTGTCGGTCGGTTGTCGGTTTTTTGTGAAAACCAATCAAGGTCGATCGATTTTCACCCTTAATCACACTTTAACAAGGAAACATAATAAAAAACCCTACTGAATCTAATATCATAAAAGTCTAATGACTTAAAACACTCAATTAACACTCCCCCTCAAGCTGGAGCATAAATATTATGCATGCCTAACTTGTTACAAGTGGCACTCAAACGACATGCACTCATAGACTTGGTGGATCATCGGTCACGTGATCATCTCTGTCGAAACTAACAAAACCGATCTTCACGATTTTCTTCCATAGATAATGCTTGGATCCACAACTTAACGATAGAGAGCGAAAGAAACTTAGGAACACTCGCTCAAGGATTCGCCTCTATTTTGGGGTTAGAATACTCTCCAACCTCATCTTTTTTCTTTTTTCTTCTTTTTTTTTTTTATCCTCCGCCACCATGATCCGCCACGAAAGACTTCACTTCAAGCAATTTGATAAAACATCAATAGTATTTCTCTCTTCCCTTATTCAATACATAATTGAAGCGAAGAGAGAATCAGAAACAAGACAACGGGCGGAGACGGAAAAAAAAAAAAAACCACTTTATTTTATTTTATTTTATTTTTTGAAAACTAATATAGAATGCAAAAGGATGGATGGTCAATTATGGCCAAGATGGTTGGCCATGGCTGCCCTATGTAGAAGTGTAAGATTTTAACCTATCAAGCTTTGATACCATGTAAAAATTTAGAGAATAGCGAATTATACGGAGAAAAATTAGATGCACTAATATAGGCACCAAGAGTATCTATTTATAATATTCAATACTAGGTTACGAGGAAACCCTATCACACTTGAACAATAAAATTCTATCACACCTGAACAAGGAAACATAATAGAAAACTGTAATGGGTCTAATATCATAAAAGCCTAATAACATAAAACACTCAATTAACAACTGTATTCTACATTTTGAAACCTCATGAAAATTTTTATCACTTTGAATTTTCGTATGTGATTCCTTTGAATAGGTGATTTTGCAATAAATAAACTCAAAAATAAAACTTCAATCATATGCAGAAGCTTGAACCAAATCTGGTAATAATTTGAAATTAAGTTTTCTGGCCACAGTATAAATCCCTTCTTATTTCTAAGTTCAAGAGGTCTTGAAAGTCTTTACAAAACAAGCTCGTAAGTTGTACTTGTCTTATATCCAAGGCAAAGAGGTCATGAAAGTCTTTACATCCAATTCAACTTGTGAGCATCCAATTCAACTTGTGAGTTGACTGATCTCCAAAGTCAAAAGGTTATGACAGCCGGTAAACATAAGAGCAAAAAGCAACGGACTGAAACTAATGTCCAAGTTTAATTATCTATCAAGTTATGGAGCAAGATGATCAAACGATTTCACAAAAAACATTTATATGATAAAAACTAGAGGTTGGACGATTCAGCTTAGCGATGAAGTAATCTCACCAGTAGTGGAATGACATTTCGAAGAATCAAGCAACATCAGACTTCCTTAAAAGGATTTACAAAACACTTTAAGCACAACACTGCAAGGAAATTTTCAACAGAGGAATTCTCAAAGAATGTTTGGCTCATAATTGTTTTTAACCCAGATAACGGTCAAGGGCTAAAGAAATTAGAAAAATGAATATTTGCAAGGCTTAGGATACCACGAATCCTTTAAATGGAATATTCAAATCGAGATAAGGAATTTGAGAAAAATTTCGAAGTCAAATTAGTGCAAATTTGTTTTGAAAAATCTTTTCCATAAAAAGATATATAATTGAAATATAAGGCTCACAAAATTATCTACCAAAAGTGAAAAGAAAAAATTTTCTCCTGAATCTTGATGTGTTCCAACCTCTTCTTCAATATGCTCATGGATTCTTCATTCTAAATGAAGCCTTTATCAAGCATTTGTCAAATCACTGGCCGTAGAATTCTCTCTTAAGGTGTATCCTGCAAAAATAGATTGCAACATAATCACCAAAAAATCACAGAAGTTATTAATAGTATGCAACACAATTTGACAACATCAAACTTGCATGCAAACCGTACAAGAGATATATGCCAACACAAGCAAATAAAAAGATCTTCTCTTGCAATCTCTGATTTGCTCCAACAATTTCTTCACATTAAGTGTTTGCCGTCTTCTTTCGAACTTTATCTCTGATTATTAATTGCTTTAATATTTTCCCTTGAATATATCCTGCAAAGTTTATATATACTACAAACTATGAAACAAAATATTGCTTCATTGGTTAACACTTAGCTTCGTTTGTTTGGAGGAAACTGTATTTCGCATTTTTTGGCATTTGGAATGCTTAGAAAATGAATCAACGAAAAATATGCTTAATTTTTTGTGGAAAATATTTTATATTTTTTCCTCATAAAATGTTTTCCAAATTTCATCATCAGCCTCCCACCTTACTTTCTTTTTCCATGTGTTCCTTTATTATATCCATTTTACCCTTTCTACTCGCATTCATTTGTTTAAACTCGATTCCCATTCTTAAATTATTATATATATTATTATTAAAAATTTATTTTCTATTTTCTTGTAATTTTCATTTATGTCAATCAATTAAAGGAAAATTAATTAATTTCCATGAAAATATTTCCTCAAAAATATTTTTCAAAATGAGAAGATTTTTCATGAAATAAAGGGAGCCTTAGACTAGTGGCTACTTCACTAATATAAAGATATATATATATATATATATTTACATTCGTAGTTATTTAAATAGCTATTACATCTCCATTTATTCCATCTTTACAAATCAAATGTAACAGTTAATTTAATGATTTGTGTTACGAGCGAATCTATTCCCAAATGAAAAGCATTGATCCCGCACGCTAATGTATTCTAACATACATCATACGCCACAAGGTGCTTTTTTATTTTATTTTTTTCGCTAGGCTTACACCACAAGTGCTTATTAAACGTGTTCGAAATTTTTGAGATGGTAAGCTCAAATAAATAAATTAGAGTTAATAAAACACTTTTATGTTTCCGCATCTTTTTTTTTTCCTTTTTTTTTTTTGCTTATAAAGGACGCTAATAGATTAGGAGGGGAAATGAGAAGTTATTTTACAATTCAACATAATAAAAACTAGAATCTCTATACTCCTAACTTCCACTCTAAAGAGATAAATCATTACTAGCTGAATTAATACTTGTTTTTCGTATTCTATATTTGATTTTGCAACACAAAACGTCTTTCGTTTTATAATTTGCACAAATTCATTCAAAATGATGTCGTTTAAAAATCAGATTCGTGTGAGGAGCAATAGCAATATGACATCATTTAAAATGGTTTCTTATTCTTTTATATGTTAGAATAATACTATATATATATGTGTGTGTGTGTGTGTGTTTCAAACATCCTTTATACTGAAAGTAGTCACATGATAAAAAATTTATGTGGTCCTATACTATAATTTGATCAAAATATCACTCGAAAAAGGATTGTATAAATTTTTTCACGTCTCCACCATAAAAGATGTAAAAATAGAATTTTTCTATATATTATACTAAATAATATTTTGAGCGTTAAGAAATAAATTATCTTTACTATTCGGAAGGCACCGAGTGAAAAACTAATTATTTTCCATCAATCAAACCTTAAAATTTTAAAATAGTCTAAAACACCTTTATTTATATTTTAGTATTATGAAAGTTTTCCTCTGGACTGCTTAACCTCACTTTTTTTGTCTATTCCATTTACTTTTATTTTTGCTAATACACACCCATTCTTCTCTTCTTTTTTTTTCTTCTATTTAATCTATTAAATTTAAATACATTTATATAAAAATTATGTTAATATAAAGGTCGTGTGACTAGTTGAAAAGAAAGGGAATATGGGACGTGGCGTGACGAGAGAACGCCGGGTGGCAGCGGTGCAGTTATGATCCCAAAAGATTTCCCTGGAAAAACTGCTACTCTACAGTCTCACTCCACTCGATGTGCCCTTTTTTAGCCCTTATAATAAAAGGATTCTCTCTTTATCTTTCTTTAGGGACTTTAATTTATTTTTTGAAAAGAATTTGAACATGTTTTAAAAATTTAAAATGTTAACGAGCATGTTCTAGATAAATTTATCTAACAGGGTGTTTTTTTGTTTTGTTCCTTCCCTTGCAATCTCTTTGACAAAGAATTAAATGCTCAGGAGTAATTGATATACTCACTTTAGTTCTTCCATTTAAGGAAAAGCTTAAAGTTTGAAAATTATGAGCCATTTACGGTAAAATATTAAATGGATGTGGGGGGAAAATGAATCCTTGTTTAATCACCACACGATTATCATCGATACAAATTCAAAGTTCTAGAAGGTATATATATCATATTTGTGCTAAGATACATCCTAGTTTTTCTATAGAAAAATATCATATGGTGATAATTTAAAATGACATTGTTTTAAATATTTTTTGTAAAGTTCAATCATATGAATTAAATATACAAGAAAAGAAAAAATATAATAGGATATTGCTGATTTTTATCAAATTTCATTATCCGTAAAGCCTCTCATTCAATGATTTAAATATTCAAAATAGTTATAACGTTACGAATCACTCGATAGTTCGCAATATAAATGAAAATTCAATGGCATCACAAAATTATAAAGAATGAGCATGTATCCCTGTTATTTTTTATCACTCATCCAACGAATGGGATTGAAATTTTTACAAAACAAAGGAAGGTCAACCCAGTTAACTTCCAATATTACTATCATGAAATGATACAAACACTTTTATTTTATTTATTCTTTCGGCATATAGAAAACTCAGGGGAGATCAAAAAAGAATAAAGACGACCCTACTTTAGCACCGTTATTAAATTGGTTAATTAATAGCACCTTTAACTTATGATTTTGTAGTACGGATTCATTCAGGCTGGCGCATTTGGTATTGATGCGTCCACACACCTGTCGGGGTTCCCACTTCAGAGGAACAGTGGTGGCTTCTAGAAGTTTGCATGATATAGACACGTTAACGGCACAGCCCGATGTTGGTGTCACGTCACTCGTCGATTTCATCAATTGAGGTGCAACATTATCCTAACCCTACTACGAGGCCACCCTATACCATGAAACAATGGACCATGCAGGATGAGTTCGGATGTGGCTAATGCTGTGTGGCTATACCATGGCTTTGTCTTTAATGGTTTCCTTTTTCATGTGGCTAATGCTGTGTGCGTCCACTAATTACAGTTTGCAAATTATTAACGTGGGCAGGTGGTCAGGAGATGACTAACATCAAAGTTCCCTCAATAATTATTATTAATATTTTTTTGTGACAAAGAAATCTTTTCATTTTTTGGTTATAAAGAGGCAAATGGATTTGAGTGAATGAAAGTTATTATTTAAATGCATCGAAAGATTCGAAAATTCCATTCACTTAATTACATTATTAATGGCCAATATTCTTTTCACAAAAAAACAAATGGCATCTTCTCTCTCTCTCTCTCTATCTCTCTTTTATTAATATTCTTTTTTGCTTAAATTTATTATTCAACAGAAGAAAGATTCAAAAATCTATTCACCTTAGTTTATTAAATGAGTAATGTTCTTTTCTTAAAAGGTAAATGGAATCGTAAAGAGTCCATTAAGAGCACTAATTCGAAAAGGGAAAAAAAAAAATTCATAACGCATAAGCTAGACATTCACCAAATAACTCAGTTACGTGCCTAAGAAAACAAAAAAAATAATAATAATAGAACCTGAAAAGGAAGTATAAGCTCAAACCCAAGTCGCAGAATAAATTAAGAATTTAGAAAATGGAAACTGAATTGGTTGAACTAACATTTAAAATTAAAGCACTTCAAATATAATTTCCTGTTTTTTACGTTTGCTCGGCTTTAGTCAAAGTCATATTAACTTTGTTTTTAGATTTCTGGATCCACTGCAACCCGTTAGTTGGGCTTTATTTGGGGGCCCAATTTGATTAAATATTGGGCCAGTTTCTTGTGACGAAAATGTATAAGGCTCATTTCGTTTTCTTACTTCCCCAGGAGAACTGGTGGGCCACGCTAAGGAATTCCAGCATTGTCCCAGAATTTTTGGTTTTGTTTCTACATGTAAAAATTTTTAAAAATTAAAAAAATATCTAAAAAAACCTCGTATAATCTGGGTAATTATCAACTCTTTAGTTTTAATTACTTTTTCACACCTCCATGTTTACAAAAATAGCTCAATAGGTTCCCTACCATCCAATTCCGTCCACACAGATAAATAAAATATGAGAATTAGGGAGGCAGAAACGAGAAAAAAAATTATTGAATCTAAAAACGAGATGAAAAGATATTTTATAATTAAAATACAAAAACTCATTCCTCAAAATCTCTCATGTTAGATCCAAGTACGGTATGATTGCTCCCCTCTTCTTCGACCTTGGGATTCACATTTCAATTAGAAAATAATTAGTTCTTAAAATTTTGAGTGGCTCTTTTATTATTGTTGGACCAAAATACACCTTTGAATAATCATCTAAATTTCGTCACATCAGAATTTAAGGACCCGTTTGGTTCGCAAAATCTTGTATTCCCACCTGACATCATATTCCCACAATGTGACATCCTTCCGTCTGGTAATACTTAGTTGAATTCCATGGAATGTGACATTATTACATTTGGTATAAACAATTAGATTCAAGGAATATTTAAGATTTTCATTAATACCCTTTTATAAAAAGAAAAACATAATAGTCATAGCATAAATTATATCAAATTGCTGACATAATAAATAAAAAAATTCAGTTTAATGTTAGCACTAAAATAAAAGTTTTGCCTATTTTTTAAATTTTAAAGGAAGAAGAATTTAATTCAAACATTTACTAATTAAAAATAGAATTTATATAACACAATAATAAATTTCTCAAAATAGTAGATCAACTCTTTATTATGAATAATATATTTATTTACTACTGATATTATTATTATTATCTTTATTATTAATATTATTATAAGTTATATGAATTATGTCCTTAAATAAGAATTTTATTGATCTGTTCATTTATAAGGACAGTTTCGACATTTTATTGCATGTGCACATTCGTCTACTCGACTCAACTTAGGAATGTTAAGCCCTTCTTTTTGGACGATGTGAAAAAATTTTAGAGGCAAACCAAATGTCGAAAATTGACATTTCCAAACATATTTTAAGTAAATTGCATAAATCAAACGAGTGCTAGGTGTGAAGTATGTTTTTAGGATGTATGGATAAACCTATTTTCTAAGTCACCTGTAGCCGAAAAAGGCTTGTCGCTCGAGGTATGAATAGACGCACCTCAGGTAACTTAAGCTCGTGCATCAATAGGAGCGACGTAGGGGTGACCATTATGACTTTATAATGATGGGATCAAAACGTCAATAGAAATGTGAATAATACTATGTATATGAAGAATTTCATAAGAAAATTATAAAAGGTTTATGTGTCAAAAATTTATGAGATCACAAGTTATCATTTACTAAAAATACCCTGAACTAAATTTGTGGCATATAGACTTTTTGTAATTTTATTGTGAAATTCTTTATAGTGCATAAAATTATTGTAAATACTCCTACTTTCAATACAAATAAAGTCTATTCATGCTATTTTTAGAACCACAAAAGATAAAATATATTTCAAACAGTAGTTTAAGTTCCAAATATTTTTTAAAAAATTGACATCGTTTTCAAAAAAAAAAAAAAAAAAAGGAGCAAAAGTAAAAGAATAACACAACTCATCCTTACTAGCCCAACCAAATCCCTAAAACGCCAAGGTGTCCCACTTAGATAAAGAGTCAAAAAGTGATTTTGAGGAAATTACTAGTTTTCTCTCCATTCATATTTTGACGCTTAGGGTTTTAAGGATTTGGCAGGAAAATATTGCATTAGTCAAAGAAAATATATAAACATTAAACTTTTAAGTATGCATGTATATATTAATCACAATACCTCGAAATAATGACGATTTATTAGTGACAGACAATAGCAACAAACACGTTTTTTTTCTTCTGGGTAGGAAAAAAATTTAAAAATACAATAAAGCTGTTCATGGTGTTCTTTAGATCATGAAACCCATTTATAATTAAAGTTGTACTGAAGTTATCTTTGGCTTCTTTCTCAATGTACGAAATGAGAGACTTCATAAGAAGGTAATCTCTCTATGTTGCTCCAAAATAGTTTTGACACTTTTTATGGTAAAAAATGCTTGCTCTCAATGTTGCATTTGAGCTTTTTTGGACTTACATAATCAAACCCTAATGTCTTGACCTTCTCACAATAGATTCATTCCCATGCCCAACTAGTCCACATTGCATTCATACTTACAGAAAGGCTTAAAACAGAATTTGTGACAATTTTCTTACAAAATAAACACAGATTTGGATATTCCTCGAAAATTAACATTTGGATGGCTTTTTTTTTTTTTTCCTATAAGAAAATTATAGGGAATTAAAACCTATCTTTCAAAAATAGTAAATCCATACTTCTTAGATAGAAAATTGTTATCTACGTTCGGTTCGACCACATATCCGGCAAAGGCTTTATTATTCATTCATTTTATTTGGCCCACTCAGCCGCACAATGGGCCAGTGGGCCTACCGGCCTTTACTTAATATATGCTTGCACTGCACGTACTAAATTTATTTAATATATATAAATTTATTTTAACATAGAAGATTAAATTAAATAAATGGAAGAACAAAAAGAAGGGAAAATCACACTTAATCCACCCTGTGGTTTCATCTCGTTACGGAGAATCTTCTTATGACTTGAAAATCAACACATAACTTCTCTGTGATTTCAATGGACTTAACAAAATTTAACTTTTTCATCAAATCTAACGGCTTGTTCTTCAAGAAAAAATTTACAGTGTTTAATAGAAAAAAAATAGACTTTAATTTCCTGAATTACCAAAAATTAGCTCCTTACCTCAAGTCATAATAGCTCTCAAATTATCATGATTAGTTGGGATTATGAATATAGAATATATATTTTTTCAAGGTATAAGAAATATAAAAGGATACATTTATTTGGGTACTGCTGCAATAGGAGTTAAGAAATTAGTTTATAAGTAATTTAAGAAATTAAAGTCTTTTTTTTAATCATATTAACCACTAAAAAATTTGTGGAAGAATAAGCCGTTAGATTTGACGAAAAAGTTAACTTTTACAAGTCTATTAAAACCACATGAGAGGTTATGTGCTAATTTTTAAACTACAGGAAAATTTTTTACAACTGGGTCAAAGCACAGGGGTTAAATGCAATTTTCCCAAAAAAGGATGAATATGTATTAAAAAAGATAAAAGTGAAAGAAGTAGAGAGAAAAGTGAAGAGTGGGCAATTGAGAGAATAATTTTATAACTACAAAATATTTGATTTACATTCTCATTTGATTAGTTTTAAGAAGATATTGAAATGCTTAAAAGAAAATAAAGATATTTTAAATATTTTAATATTTTAGAATTTTTGATCGATCGAAAATAATCGTTTTCCATCTGAACTACTAAGATACCTTTACACCGTGAGGAGTGAAGGGGGGTAGAATTAGAAATTTTCTTTTCTTTTTTTAATCTTTTTTTACATGTCAAAAAATCTTAAAATTTATATTACGTCACAGTTGGATAGTTACCCCACGTGACGGTAAAAACCGACCTGGGAAAGAATAAGAAATGATCGTGCGCTCATAGGAAAGGAAGAAAAAAAAGAAAGTTAAGATCTCGCAAATCCAGCTCCAAGTGTTTAAAAAAAGAAAAGAAAAATCAGAAATAGTCATGGATTTATGGTGGTAAAAGTTGAATGAACAATACTATGTATAAAAAAAAATTTATAATACTTATGTATTAAAAATTTATTAGATAACAAATTATTATTTATTAAAATATCTTTTATTAAATTTATACCACAAAAATTTTTTATGATTTTATTGAGTTTTTTTTTTATGTGCATAGAATTATTGAAGTTGAATACACGCTTAGGTCCCGAAAATATATCACCAAAACAAAAAAAAGAAAAAAAGAAAAAGAAAAACAGCATCAACAGGGGGCAATAGAGAACCAATTAACAACACACCAACACGTGCTTTCTTCACTTAAAAAGAGTTAACAGCGGCAACTACAGATAAAACCCCACTACATCACACAGAGCTTCCCTAAGAAGAGCCTTATTCTCATCATCGTAAAAGCCTATTATCTGAAGATAAACCTTTTTTTTTATCTTTAATTTTGTTTTCCCCTAAAGATTCAAGATAAGCTCTGTGTTCCTTCCTGAGGGAAATTACACTGCAATGAAACATATACAAACAAAACACTTAATGAAGAGACAAAAGGATATTATGTTTTCATCAGGCTCCAACGGGAACAGTCCTAAAATCGTGGGCGGAAGAACCCATCTCCACCGCCGCACTCTCCTCCTCATTCTCGCCGGACATTTCCTCCAGAGACTTCCCCCTGGATTCCGGCACCAAGAATGTGAACAGAAGCCCCAAGAAATTGACGCATCCCAACATGATGAGCGAGTTCCTCACCCCGATCCCCGGAGGGTACCCCTTGTCTGTCTTGCTCGCGTCCTTGTCCTGGGCCGCGTACAGGAACCCGAACGCTCCCACGATCGCCCCGGCCTTCCCCGCCGCCGCCGATATCCCGTGGCAAGTCGACCGCAGCCGCGCCGGGAATATCTCCGCCGGCACCACGAAGGTGGTGGCGTTGGGGCCGAAATTGGCGAAGAAGAAGGTGAGCGAGTAGATGACCACGAACCCGATCCGGTTCTCCTTCAGGGTCCAGTGGTGGTAGGGAAGCGCGAGGGCGAACATGAACACCGTCATGAAGAAGAACCCCATCAATTGGATCGAGAACCGCCCGATCCGGTCGATGAGCGCCACGGTGAACCAGTACCCCGGGACGGTGCTGCAGAGGGCGATTAGGGTCTGGGCGCGCGCGATTCGGAAGACCTCCTCGATGGCGTTCATGGTCTTGGCCGGGGGGATCCATCCGATGGCGCTGAAGATGTCCTTCTGGAACAGATTCTGGCTGTAGAACGCGATGTCCAACAGAAACCAGGTGGACGTGGTGCCGAGGAGGTGGAGCCCGTGCCGTTTCATGAATGTTTTGGTGAAGAGCCCGAAATTGTTGCTGGAATCGCCCGAGATCTGCTCCAATTTCTGCTGCTCTGGCTCCAGTTCCACCTGGAGCACCTTTGACATGTCCGACGCCGCCTGCTTCGCGTTCTTCGCCACCAGCGCCGTGTACCGCGCCGTCTCCGGCATCTTCATCCGCCAGTAGTACGTGAGCAGCGCAGGGAGGGACCCGAACATGAGGATCAGCCGCCAGATGTAGTCCGCCTCGGCCACCGTGGACCCGGTCCGGTCCGCCTCGTACGCCGGCGCGGGGTACTTGGCCTTGAACGCGGCGGAGATGATGATCCCCACCATCCCACCCGCCAGGATCCCGAACCCCTGCATCGCGAACACCGCCGCGATGAACGCCCCCCGGGTCTTCTTGTTGGCGTACTCCGACATGATCGTCGCCGACAGCGGGTAGTCGCCGCCGATCCCGAACCCGAGCCAGAACCGGAAGAAACAGAGGGTCGCCATGACGCCCTTGGCGGATTTCCCGAACGAGAGCCCGGAGGCGATGGAGCAGATGACCATGAGCATCAGCGTCATGCCGTACACCTTCTTGCGGCCGAGCTTGTCGCCGAGCCACCCGAAGAAGAGCTGTCCGGCGAGCGTCCCGCAGAACGCGACGCCGTTGACGGCTGCGGAGACGTTCGGGGGGAGGGTCCCCGGCTTGGGGTCGCTGGGGGAGTGGTAGTAGATCCGGCCGAGGAGCTTCGTGACGAGGGAGATGCAGAAGAGGTCGTAAGCGTCGGTGAAGAATCCCATGCCGGCGATCACTATGGCCGTGAAGTGGTACCACTGCGTTTTCGCAATGTCTAGCGCGTTGAGCACCTGCAACTGTTCCTTCGCCATTGTTGTCGCTGCTTCCTCTGTTGCTTCAACTGAAAGTGGAGGAGGATGGGCGAGCGAGACTCTCTCTCTCTCTCTCTCTATTCACTCACGAGTCGTCTCCGCCCGAGAACTCTCCCGCCTTTTTGTGGCTGAATCTTTCTCCCACGGCTTCTTTTTGTCCTGAAATCATATAATTCGATTTTAAGTTGCGCCCAGTGAACAAAGTAGGTGATTCCCTAACCCTTTCAATTCAACGAATGTGGGCTTCCAACTAAGTTATGGACCATATTTTTCCGACTTAAAAAAAGTATTCGAGTTTTCCAAATAGACTTCGAAACTCATATAATTAATTAACAGACAGATACAATTTCTATTTTTGTTTTTTTTTAAAATCTATCTGAGGATTGAAGCGTCGAATGCTTCTTTTGAAATAAAAGATTGGACTTAACTATGTCAGAACATTTACTAGGGCTCACTATAAACTTTATAAGGTATTTTAAATATATAAATATAGATCTTCTAAAGATACGGGGCCACGCTGGTCCCCCTTCGTTTCAAGGAGTGAATAAATAAATAACAGAGTAATTGACATTTCTATCCTATGCAAATACTTTACTCTGAGCGCAGTTGACTTGTGACCCAGACATCTGACAAGAAGACTTTGAACGCGAAAAAAAAAAAAAAAAAAGGTTTCTTGACCCGATATTTTTATTTTTCTTAATAGGCATTTAGCTGGGTAATCAAAAACTATTAATTCAAAAAATGAAGAGGGTGGTATTATTTTAATACTATTAATTCAAAAAATGAACAGAATCTCAACAAGTTTAAGGGGACGTTTGCTAAAATTCCACTCTTTGGCGATTGAAAGGAGCAGCCATGGAAGGATTGGAAATTAAGAGAAGAAGACAAGAAAGGGTGGGGAAGGACTTTTCAACGAGTCTGAATTACGTACGTGTGAACATCTGATTCTTTTTTCTTTTCTCTGCAGAAAGCGACAAATGCATAAAATAATTCAGTGTGGTGACGGGGACGGGCTGAGACCCACGCGGCGAATGACTTAAGGCCGTAGACTTGCGTTAGTCAAAAACTAGACCCACCGAACCCTAAAAATTAGTATAATATTAATTGTTCATCTTTCAAGCATCCTCAATAAAATAAATATTCTTAAATTCATTTCAAACCCATCACATTAACACTTAAGAATGTTTTAAAAATATACAAATAATATTACTTCAAAAATAATTATACCATTTTAAAATTTTAAAAGTATATCGAACGAATGGATGGTTCATGAATTTACTTTATTGTTTATATAGTATTTTTCTTAGGAATCGATATTTAGCAAAAATTTAATTTAAACCAAAAGGGAGCTCGAAACACTTACGACCGGAGTGAAGGCGACGCTTGGACGGACTGTTGGTGAACCGACAAGGGCACCAAAATTATTTAATTTCAATATTAATAAATGTTCTCCTTATTTGAGATTGAATAACAAAGGAAAGCCTCACCGAATACGAAATTAACTCATGAAAAGGGTCGGCGAGGGTTGGGATTTCGAATTTCATTCAGTCCTCTGTTAATATATGAACATGATTCCAAATAAATAAATAAAAGAAATGAATTCGCAAGAGAAAAGGTAAATTAATTTCCAGTGCATCAAAAATAAAAATAATAAATATTCATAAGACAGAGTGTGCGTACCTTCAAGACTGACAGACCTTCAAGACTCATTCATGAGAGCTGCATAGAGAGAGAGAGAGAGAGAGAGAGAGAGAGAGAGAGAGAGGGGGTGGGAGAGGAAGTTGGGGGAGAGTTGGCATTTAAAAGCATCGTTTTTTATTTTATTTATTTATTTATTTTTAGGGCAATTGGATTGCATCGAAATCTTACGTTCTCTCTACTCTACACCACAACATACGAAGTGCCCATAATTTGAATAATTATTGCTTCCACCCACCCTCTTCGGTCAACGCCTTTTTTGCTTACTTTCTAACCTCTTAATTTCAAACTATGTTCATATAGAATAAAACGTTGAAATTTCCATGTTACGCAAGAAATATTGTAGCGGGCTAGGGAGTTGCAATTTTCATGATAAGTCCGGGTGCACGTTCACACAAGCATCATGGGTATTAATAAACTTATTTTCTTAATATTTTTTATTTATATTTAAATTGTGGTCGACTTTTTAGAATGAGTGTGGAATAAGAAAGAAAATGAGGGCATTGGGTTTGTGTAGAAATGACCTGCTATCCGCATCCTTAAAATATTTATCGATTTACTTGCAAGTTACTTTGAGTGATTAGGCTTGTTTTCTTCCTAATTAGAGCCTGATTATTTTGGACTCAGTATAGTTCGAACAGTACGAGAGTCTAATGAGAAAAAGAAAGAAAATGAGACTTAAAAATGATCGCTGATACTTTTACTTCAATTTTATACTTGATAGAGTCAATTATTCATCCCACCCACAGTAAGATTATTAAATGAATAATGAGAGGTGGAGTGGTTAGCCATCAAACTAAATACAACGTTGTGAAAGGTTCATAAGATAAAAAAATTAAAAAATAAAATAAAAGGAAGAATAAAAAAGATAGAAAACGAAGCTTTGTTTTGTGTTCTTGTCTTTTGCCCAAATAATGGGTATGGTATGGGAATTACTTCAGCCACAGAGACACACAAATATCCTTAGAGCTACATAAAAAGTCATGAATGTTGTTTGGTTGGCAAGAATTGGGGTGCAAGAGATGCCCAATCAGAGGGCTCTCTTGTCCTCGTCCTGGGATAAGGCTATCACACCCATGTTTAGAATCAAGTCACATTATTATTTGCTTTGATTTCATCTTGATTTACTGAATGGTCTTCATTTTTATTTTTGAATAGTCTAATTATTTAAAATAAAAGTATTCAAGAAAAAGACTCCCAAAATAATATCCAAGAATTTTTTTTTCCAATGTAGGTGTACGGATTAGATTTTTCCCAATATAGGTTTTAGTCTCTCAGTTACATATTGTGAGACTAAATTAGAGAATTGTGAGTTTATATTTTTATGTTTGGTCTCGCAATCGAGAATTACAAGAAAACTAGAAAATATGTTACAGTGGCAGTTCTCAATTGAGAGTCCCTAAAAAGTGAATCAAAGTTGTGAAACTCTTTTGAAGGGATTAACAGGCACGTGAAAATAATATACAAATTTATAGTATATTTTACATCATTCTTTTATTCAATGCACTTTTTAAAAAATTTGAACCGTATAGATGGGAACAACATAGAAAACCACTTATGCCTATCAATTTTCAAGTGATTTGAAAATGTAAATCCGAGTCATTGTGAGCATAGAAAATTTGAGGACTATTTTTAAGCTTAAATTTTTTCCTAATTTGGATGAATATATTTTGAATTTTTAAATCACCTAAAACTTGATAGGCATATGTTTTTTTGTTTTTTTGTTTCCATTCATACGATTCAAATTTTTCAGAAACACATTTAAAAAAAAATTATACAATTGTACCGTGGATTATGCTTCAATAATTCATTTAATAAATCACTTGTTCGGAGGGAGGGAGCTGACGTCATTGGGAAAAAAATGATGCTTGTGGTCCATAACTTTTTTTTGCTCTCTGACCCCATATTGCGAGATTTAATCTTATATCGTGAAGAATCTAATCTACACACCTATTTTGAGATTTTTTTTAATATTATTTTGAGATTTTTTTTTTAATATTTGAACAAATCATTTTAAACTCGGCCCAAATTGATATTCCTTTTTTTTTTTTAATAAAAAAATTAATAAGTAACACTCCTACTCAGCTTATAAATTTATATATATATGTGCGCGTGTGTGTGTGATTTTATTTAGTTCAACTTAAATGCATTTTTTTTATGCATATATAGACCTCAGTAAATATCGACCAAGCATGCTCAAGAGTTATAATATGATGAGAAAAATGCATTTTATTACGGAGCCCCTGTTTAGGTGTGGAAAATATAGTTTTAGGTTGAGGTTGCGATTAGCTTTATTCGTATCATGTCGGCCTGTGTTTGACTGAGAAGTGAGAACAACTTACCGACTTTAAAAATAAAAAACTTACCAAAATAAAAATGAAATATTTTTTCTTTTTGGTTCATGGTTTCATGTTAAAAAACTATATTCATCTGTCTTTCAAACTTACAAGGTTTCCAACTCACTTAACTTTTATTTATGAAAAAGTGTTTGTAGTACGATACAATACGCAATTTATCTTTTGTGTCACTTAAAGATGACATCATTTTAGATTCATTATATAAATTTCAGCCTTACGAATTGAATGATCACGAAATGATAAGATGACAAGTCAATTTTTATATAATTTTGTAATGTAAATATTCAATAATTTGGAAATAATCTTGCCCCCTTGTCCGAGTGATGCTTGTTAGAATGGTTCTTGTGCGGCAATAACCCGATACACTCTCACTAGACAATTCAAAAATCTCATTCATATAAGTTGGAAAAGTAGTAAATATCAATAGAACTATCAAATTTAGCACAATTTCAAGATGGGTAGGCTTTCAAGATAAAGATGGAAGGATATAATAAGGTTATAATAGGTTTAAATTCTTTATGGTATCGAGGGTTTGGACATCTTAAAATTATATGAAAACTATTGGACCATACAATAGTATTTTTTGAATCTATATGATTAAAATTCACATGTTTTAAATGTTTATGAATTATTATCGGATGAATGGAGGACTACCACTTTTCAGACAATTGGAGGAACCGTTCACTTTATAATAGTACCTTGAATGATGATCATTAGTAATGCACGCTATTACGACTCATCATAATAATCAATTAATTCTAGGGCTGTAATCTTAAACAATTCATCATTTTTTTTACCATTAATCTTAAACAGCTTTTGTTGACTTCAGGTTGCTTGCTGCCATGCCATGATCGCGTCAGCTTAATTTGAGGCGAACCGCTAAACCCGTTGTTTACAAATAATACTTATTATATAAGTTTACTTTAACTTAAAAATTACCTTATACTGACAGCAATCTATTTTTTTATTATAGAAGTGAGGAATTTAAATCTTACTACATTAAACTGTTAAGTAATTTTACATTTCACTTTTTTAGATTTTAGCAGTCTTTATAATTAAAATATTACTATATTAAACCGTAAAGTAATTTTATATTTCACTTTTCTTGAATTTTAGCCTCTTATATATATATATATATATATATGTATGTATGTATGTATAAAATTTTAATTTATATGGGAAGAGAAGTTTAACTTGCTGACTCATTTGCTGTATGAGGAAAATTATTGATGATCCAAAACACGGAAAGGAAAAAAACCATAAACAAGTTGTTGGTAGGGCCTAACTTAAGCTATGGGCAATTTGTTCTCTGCATGACTACGAACTCAAGTCAACGAGGGGAATTTCCTGCCCGTTGGCAGTGGATAAGAAAGCTCCTTTTTATATTATTTTATTTTTTAGACAGTGTATACGTTTTTATATTATTAATTTTATTCATAGTACATACATTTCACCTTTAATCTCCCTACCAACACTGGTTACAAAATACCACTAGTATATATTGATCTTCGATCAACGTTGAAGCTCGACTCATTTCGTTAACGAACACAAAAAATATATTTTAATTCGACTCCTTCTAAAAAATAAAATAATATAAATGAGCTATTTACACAAGACGAACATAAATAAGTTGCATTCATTTGTTGGCTAAATTATTGATAAATGATGTAAATGACTTGATGAACAGATTGTAGTTTGACATGGCACTATGCACGTGCCAGGATCATGTTGCCCGTAGATAAAAGCACAAAGGTTTTATATTAGAAAATGAAAAGAAAGAAAGACAGGCACCGTTTTAAACTTTGACCAGGATCTGTGTTTAAATGTCTTACTGTTATGTCATTAAGAAAGTTTGGGGCAGAAGAGAATGGATGATAGGCCACACTTTTCTTCGATCAAGGGAGGTTTCGATTAGCTTGACCTATAGAATGAGAGACCGTTGAAGCTTGATCATTCCGAATTCGAGTAGATCGAGTGAAACGGGAGTTTGAATTATTAAAAAAAGAAAAAGAAAAAAAAGATGCGCATAATACGTGATAATTAGTGTCTCACACGCTATGTGATCCATGCTCCTATTTTACCGCAGCCAAACACTCGGTACGCAGAATCATCTCCGGCATATTATGACATTATGGAATATACCCGTTACAGTCAACGCTTCACGAGCTCATGAGCTAACCGCAGTTTCTTCTTTTCTTTAAAAAAGTTTGCTCCCTTCACATTCATCGCACCATCTTTTCCCCCGCATTGAATACTTAATGAGACTTTTGAAGCACTGGGCTTTACAACGCATCACACGAGCAATGGAATCAAAACCCGAATATCCAAGGACTTGGGGGATGGATCCAAAATATGTATCCTATGTCAATTAGTACCATGCTTGTTTTATTAGTTAACCATTAGATACACGATTAATGATCATGGAATAATCCACGCATATAGCTATACACATTATACGGATTATAAGTTCTATTACCGGTTAGTGCAATTATTATTAGTTCAAACGAAAAAAAAAAAGAAGAAGAAGTCTTTTGAGAAAGTGGAGCGTTCTTGTATAAATAATGCAAGTTAAGTATTTGCATTATTATTATGAAAATTTAGCCTAAATAAGAATTATTGTTCAGTTTAGCTTAGTTTAATTTAAATTCAACAAAAAGAAATATCTTTTTAATGCAGATTTTTTTTGGTCCCCCCTCACAATTTAGTATTGGATCATTGCAATTAGAAACACAATATTGAATTTGAGAACCAAAACTAAGTTTTGGGAATCAAAAGTTTTAGTTTGTGTAACCAAACACCAATTTAACACAAAGTTAAGTTCTACAAAACTTAAATTCTCTACAATGATTGATGCTGAAAAAGTAATATAAACATATTAACACGGTTTCATACATTCAGTATACCCAATAGATTGGTTTGGGTTCATTGAGGGAACCGAGAAGTTGCATAGCGTCATCAAGCATCAGTGGGATAATCATACATTCAGTACATCCAATAGATTGGTTTGGGTCCATTGAGGAAACCGAGAAGTTGCATAGCATCTTCAAGCATCAGTGGGATAATTGGTCTCGCTTGATTTATAATGAAAAATACATTATTATTGGATGGTCGTTGTCGCGTGTATACTAAAAATCATAACAATTCATTCAAGTTTTAAAGTTATTATTTCGCAAAATACAATGGTTTTGGAAGTTTTGATTCTGGACAGATTTTGTAAGTTTAAAACTTGAACGAATGATAAAAATTACCAGTAACAACTATCTAACGACGGATTATATAGTGTATTTTCTGACCAGAATGCAGATAAACCTAGTTGATTATCAGAAATGATAATGGATCTATGAGAATCAAACACTAAACTTCATTGTGTAATAATCTGTAGATTCAAAAAACTTTTATTTGAAAAGTCATGCATACATAAAATCGTAAAATCGTAGTCATACGTAGAGATAGCGTAAAACCGTTACACATGTATCACCGCCCAATCCGGGTTTGGCGCCTTTTTGACCATAGTGGAGTCTGAAGTCGACAATTATTATTACTCTACTAAGCGAACAGGAGAGATCAATTATTAAAAAAAGAAAAAGAAAAAGAGACCGAAACAAAGTAGCAAGATTTTATGAAATCTTTAATAATTGTGTAGCCAAATCAAGCTACATAAATAGATAGTCAAGAGTAAAATATTTTTTCAAATTAAATCGTACGCCTCCCACTTTTAATACCATATTAGCTGTTTAATAGTTGTACGAGTCTGATAAATAGAAATATAATGAACCATATGTTTTTTTTTGATGTGGCATTTTAAAATGATATTATTTTATTATAAAAGCAAAATAAATGAATAAAATGTCAGCATTTTTCCAAGCATGTTATTATTATTATTTTATAAAACAGCGTTTGAAGATATTATTTTCCTTATAACGAAGCGTGTTGAAGATATTATTTTCCTTATGGCAACATCCCAAATTATACGTTGCTCGATGTGATGCATACAGGAAGGTGGAGAGGATGCGTTTGGGGAACACGACGGCCAACACTGCCAAATTAGTCAGAATGATCAACAAAGACAGGAGAAATTCATGCGAAAGATGGAAGACGACAATCTTATCACTCTTCTTGACGAGTAAATCTAAAAATTATACAATCAACTTCTCATATATGATGCTCTTTCATTGGTTTATTTATTGTTGTTTGATCCAATTATTAATTAAAATGGATTAATAAAGTTACATCATATAAACAGTTTGGGGTGAAAGGTGCACGCGGGAGGTAGAAAGCAGTGTTACTCCATTATTTGTCTTCGTGCTCATACAGGCGCAAGCGCGTTGGGAGGAAACTAAAGTGATGCGACGTCGTGTCGGTTCTTGATGATGCGATAGTGCTTTCTCCAGTAGCGCTATTTCGTTTGCCCTAGTGGGCCAGGAGAGTGGACTCTGTAGCGGGCCTGGATTTCTGCGACATTGTGAAATGGGCCTTCAGTAGTTGGACTTTGAAAACCCTAGACTTTTAATGGGCCCACACTTGTACTGTTTGAGTATGATCTTAGTCGCTCGCACCAAACATAATGGCAACACCGTGTTTAGTCGGTCCTTGGATGTGGAAAATGTTTCACAAAGCCGAAGACGGGAGAATCCGCGTATGAATCCCGATCCGAAATTCCGAGCATACGACTTGAACGATTTGAGTTTTTCATTATTTTATTATGAAAAAATTAATAATTTTTGTTAGCCTATGATTTAATTTGGTTTGCCTTTCATTTAGCTGATACTATTTTCTTTTATTTGTTACTGGGCATTTTAAACGGACATGGATATTCTTAATTTATAAAGTCATAAATTTGTGTAATTAGATAATTCTAGACATATATTGTAAAAATGTGAAGAGAGAAACTAAAGAAAGAAGGCATGTCAATTCTTATATAATTTCATTATGTATTGGATAACTAAGAGATTTAGACTGTTTTGCATAACTATTTTGAATATTTAAATTCGAGATTTATATGCGACAAAATTATATAAAAGATGACATTGTCCTTTTGGGCCAGCGATGCTCGCTTCGTGAACGTAAAAGGGCTTTTCCAAATCAAAGACAGGCCCAGGATCACTAAACAATTATTTATCGTTTAAGTTTTAGATGAATAATTAATGTATTGATGGGCCAAATCTGGATTATCTTGTGTTACTATATATCTTTCCCCTTTTTTTTTTTTTTTTGGATAATCGAGTTCATTCACGTGCCCAATGTGCAATGCTTGATTATTTCTTGGGATTGTGACTTTTGATTCCTTGTTAGGGTTTAAGCAGTTGCTTAAAGGATTACATTCTAAGTATCAAGTTTTAAATACTTAAACTGCTGCCTCCAAACAGTGCATATAGAATATATTTAAGGTTTTTACGTAATGGATTTTAACCCATAAGATTCGTTCAACTCAATCCATATCTAACATATATATTAAGATAAAAATTATCCTCAAGCCCCTCCTCCCAAACAAAAACCACCAACAACCCACTGGGACCTCGTTCGCTCTGCATTCCAAGGCCTAACACTCGGTGACTCGAGCAAGTAAAATAAAAGTCCAAAAAAAAAAAAAAATGTAGCCGTGACTTGTGTTAGAGTATATGTTATTGTTTCTTACCATGAAATTCAATAAAAGAAAAAAAAAATCTGACTTTTAAAAAATGTAACTTTAACATTTAAAGTGTCTTGAAGCCTTTAGTGCTTTTGGGTTTGTGCAAGTATTCGTGCTCATTTGAGCTCTTGTTGGATTTAAATGGTCCTTCAGGTCGCAAGGTCTTGCCAACGCCGACAGACATCTTAATTTGCATCTTTTGGAACGGAATCTTATCCCACTCTCAATTATGTTTTGCTGTCTTCTGTTGCAAGAGGCTTGGTTAGGCCTTCTTATGAGAGTGGTATTGCATTTATTGTTCTATCCTATACGATCTACCAAACACAACATGAGCGCCATAATATTACACGGGTGTAACTAACATTTTTGTCAACATTCTTCGATGAAAATGGATTAAAATATAAAATCTTAATGATGAATGCTCTGACGTCCACGAAGCACAAAATCAAGAACGAATCTTTTGACAAATTCCATCTATGCTCGGAGCTAATTCAATCTATAATCCTCGATTAAGAGATTCTCAGTGTTGGAGCATGTTAGCGTTTGAAACAAGGAGTTAAGTCATGCTTAGCATCCTGAATCTAGGGGATGCAATGATAAGGGGAAATTCAAAGGGATAACTTTTAAGATAAACTAAATCTTATTGACCGTAACTCTTGCTCGGGGATCTACAAATTGGACCACCCACCAGAGATGGGGGATCTATAAATAGGACCACCCACTACAGACATAAGGTCCACTATTCTAAGCACTCATTCCCACTCTTACAAATCTCACATGGTTTAGCCTGAAGTCTAGACTCTCTAGCATTGGAGGCTTCACTCAGAACATCATCCTTGGGCTAGTTTACGTTTATCTCTTGATTTCGAGTTCCACCACCAGCATTAACCGGTTCACAGTCGTCGAAATTTTTTGGCCGGAACAGTATTGAACTAATTGTTTTCACTCAATGCACGCTTTGAAAATATTAGAACCCGTGCATGCATGCCCCTTGGAACTATTACAATATTCCACCGCTATTTCGATGGTTTGCCAAAAAGTCTCGCAAGTAATGACGGAATGTTAATTAACATGTACTGTCTATGGTTGCAAACTAAAATGTATGATAGATTAAATCATATCACTTGTCCTATTATATAAATTGGTTTTTTAGGAAATAGAGATTGCATGCTCTTTGGAGTCAATTAGAGAACAAAACTATATGATATTTTTGATCCGTGAAAAAAGAGAAATATCATTTAACAAGCAAATACCCTATTGCGTTTAAAAAAAATTATAATGAACAGCTTCTGAAATTATTCTTTTTTCACGTTTTGAAAAGTCCAAAGAACTTTCCTCGAGCGTACTCTCTTCATTCTGACACAGCCACTCATAAGCACTATCATTGGCGGCGATGGTCGACGTCGACCCACAGCCACAAGCACCATCGTTCGCGGCGGTGGACATCGACGCACAGCCACAAACTGCCGACGCTCTAGGGACTCCCCAAGAAAGAGAAGCCTCACATGGTGGAAGATCTCCACCACACAAGGAGTTGTGATAAGCCATCAGCGCCCCGTGGAACGTTAATAGACCGTCTCAGGTCAACTCAATCAATCAGAAAGGTGCGTTCCTATTTAGTCATCCACTCTAATAATGAATGAGAATCTACTCGTGAGCTAAAACTACTCTGATAGGTTTCTTTTGGAAAAAAAAAATGAAATAATACAAAAAAGAAAAAGAAAATTCCAAAAGTAGGTGCATGAAGAATTTTTTCCTTAATTTAAGTTTGAGTCTTACGATTAGCAATTACGTAACTGAACTTTGACTGAATTTCAAAATCAAGTCTCGCAATTACTAATTATGAGACTGACTTTCAATGGGTTTGACTGTACATAATGGAGGAGGAAAGAGAGGTAGTGTCGAGATAATGAGAGAAATATGGTGATTAAGAAGGAAGGAAAGGAAAATAAGAGTATGAAATGAGGATTAGATGTATGGGATGGGAGGAGAGGAAATTGGTACAAAAATTAAGAAAAAAGTATTAGCACACTTATAAATGAGAGGAGAAGAAGAGGGGAGGAGTGATAACTCTCTCCAGATTACGCGGTGTTGGAAGAAAATGGTAAGGAAGAAGAGGGACTTGGGGTTTCTTAGGAAAATAAATTAAAATAGTGATCCTGCAATTGGGGATTATGAGGTGAATAATAAAATATTGGTCTCGCATTTGTGAATTGTGAGACTAAAATATTAAAATATTGGTATTATATTTGATAACTGCGAGACTAAAATAATAAAATATTAATCTCGCAATTGTTAATTGTGATTTAGGATTTTTTCCATTTCTCTAGTTCGTGAAGTATAAGAGCAAGTTGTTATGCACTGCTCAAGTTGTTTTCTTCCGTCCTAGGAAGGATTTGGGTTATCTCGACTTATTATATGTATGAAATAAGAATGAAACCAAATCTTGTCTGGATGAAAGTCCCACGACAACTATTGATTGTTCATAATAATTGGATGGTTTACATGTGTTTGTTTGCTTATGCTTCTATTATTAGTTTTTCTTTCATTTTATTGGCTTTCATTTTAGTTTATCGATTGATGACTATGTCGTTGCTTCACTTTCTCCCTACATGCAGGAGCAAACTTCTTGGTAGAATGAATTCGGGTAACTCGAACTCATACCAAGCATGATAGTTTAACCTCACTATGTATTTGATTAAATGCTTATATGAAAAAAAAAAACCAATAGTATAATGATTATTGAAACTTATTTTGTTACTGCTTTTAATATGCCACGATGAAATGATTTCTTTGAAAATCATAACTAGTCATAATGGTAGAGAACAAAGACCCTAGGGTCACATAAAAAACGCAAGATAGAAAACGTTCAAAACTAGGTTGTTCATTAAAAATCAAAAACTTTTTTTTTAGATTCAAATTCAATTTGTTCCATTGATTTGGGGAAAACTCCATCTCAATCCTAGAGATCTCTGGTTTTTGTAGGTCTACCAAGTGCAGTATGAATGATGAAAACTTCTCATCACATTTAAAGTACTGAATATGTCATAACTTTATTTACCAGAAAAAGAATTGTCATAACTTTTATTTTTTTCATTTTGAATACAAGACATACCTAAGGGCCACTCTGAGTGCATTAGAAGGATTTTACCCCAAAAACTGATTCAGTTGATATTTTGCATCTTTTAACTCGAAGTGCTTCTGTATTAACGGGATAGTAATAAAGTTGGCTAGAAGTAATGGGTTTTAGCAAGATATTTCTATTTGGTTATATACTGCTTAAATTTATTTATTATTTTTTGTCAATTCTAATAATATTTTTACACCTTTGGTGATGTGTAATGTCATTTGCTTTGTTCAATGAATGTTATACTTTTGAAGAATTACTTGCAAACAGGCCACTGTCGTAAATATTGTATTTGCTAAATGTTTCAAAAAAAATAAATTAAAAAGAATAATAAACACAATGAAAAAAGGAAAAAGCATGTAAATAAGCTGCATCTTAGGACGTCGTGTTATGATGTTACAGATTTCAAGTGAATGGCCGCTTAGTCATAAAGCATATGCAAAAAGCAAGTTACCGTAAAATTTGACCATCAATAGAGAAAAAGAAAAAACCTGAATTGATCAAATTTCACATTTTTTTTTAATCTGCATCAATGTGATACCTCCTTTCTTCGTTCCCCTTTTTTTGGAAAATGTTTAATTTATTATTTTTATAAGTTTGAATACGGGAGATTGATTGCGGTGTCGATCGGTTTAGATTATTGATTTCGGACATTTGAGGCACTCTTACTCGAGACTTTGAAAGGAGACCTACAAAATGTTGCTTTAATCAGGCCGGGGGGAGAGTGCTGGAGCTTGACGATTTCCTTTGTGGTAGAAGAGCAAAGCATGATGTAAGAATTCAAGCTTATTGCATCATCTTTAAGATAAATTAAATGAGGTTTTGCATTCTTCTCATTTCTTTCATTTTTGTTGATTAGAGAGATTTTTTCAAATTATTTTGATAATTGATCAGTGATTTTGATTTCAAGATGATGTATTTCAACCATATTATAACTTCATATTATTTATGGGTTCCAATGTGCTATGGGCTCTAATTAATGTCCATATGGGTCACTGCCTCAACAGTGCCAAAAAGAAGATATTACTCCTAATGCAGTTTAATTTTTCCCTCTTAACTGTTGGGTAATAAAACTCCGACCGAATAGAGCAAATAGCAAATAAAGGAAATTGGATGAACACAGAAATAGACGTGGAAAACCCTTTCAGGAAAAAACCACGGGCAAGAAAAGAAAACTCCACAATAGAAGATAATTACAATAGAGGAGAGGAAATTGAGATGGGATGTGTAGGAGGGGAGGAGGAGCCTTTCTTTTATAGGCTCTCTCCCCCTCCCCCTTTCATTCCACTTTCGATGTGGGATTCTCCCACATGAATAGTACCTATGTATGAATAGTGCTTACATTCTCCCACTTGGAGATTTGATTGAGAATCAAACAATCTCCACATCTTCTCTATCTTGCCATAACCATTCCGTCTATGTTTCTGTCAAGCCATACAAGGATCTGCACCAAATGAACTTGTTAGTGTTGATTGCTTTTGTCAGTGCATCTGCTAGGTTGTCTTTGTGTGAATTTTTTGTAGATCCACACTCCCGTCTTCCACTACTTCACGAACAAAATGATATTGTACTCCTATGTGTTTTGTCCTGGAATGAAAAGCTGGATTCCTTGCAATGTGCAAGGCACTTTGACTATCACAGTGCAAGAGAATCTTTTCTTGTTTGTGCCCAAGTTCTTCCATGAATCTTCTTATCCAGATTGCTTCTTTACAAGCTTGTGTAACTGCCATATACTCAGCTTCTGTTGTAGATAACTCCACAACTGTCTGTAATTTAGATACCCAGCTCACAGCTCCTCCTGCAATTGTAAACACATAGCCTGTAGTGGGTTTCCTTTTATCAAGATCACCTGCATAATTAGAATCAACATATCCTCTGACAGTAAATTCAGATCCTTCGTAACATAGAGCAGCATCCGAGGTTCCTTTGACATATCTTAGGATCCTCTTCACAGAATTCCAATGCTTTCGACCAGGATTTGCCATGTATCGACTAACCACTCCCACTGCATGTGCAATGTCTGGTCTCGTACATATCATAGCAAACATCAAACTCCACACTGCTGATGCATACGGCACTCGAGACATTTCCATCCTCTCTGCTTCATTGTTAGGACACATACTTGAGGATAACTTGAAATTAACTGGAAGTGGGGTAGAGATTGACTTACAATCTTGCATATTGAAGCGGCGCAAGATTTTCTTCAAATATTTCTTTTGAGATAGCCAAATCTTCCTGTTATTTCTGTCTCGGTGAATTTGCATCCCTACAATCTTGTTTGCTGGTCCTAAATCCTTCATTTCAAACTCCCTAGCCAACTGAGCCTTCAGTTCTTCGATACGAACTTTGTTGGGGCCTGATACCAACATGTCATCAACATACAACAGCAGTATAATGAAATCATCAACACCAAACCTCTTGTAATACGCGCAAGGGTCTGAACCAAGTCTGTTGTATCCAAGGCTCAATATGAAGGAATCAAATCTCTTATACCAACATCTCGGCGCCTGTTTTAAGCCGTATAGAGATTTGTTTAGCCTGCAAACCAAGTTCTTTTTCCCCGGTTCTTCAAAACCATCTGGTTGGAGCATATAGATTTCTTCTTCAAGATCTCCATGAAGAAATGCAGTTTTCACATCTAACTGCTCTAGATGTAGATCAAATGTAGCATATAACGCCAAAACTATCCGAACAGTAGTAAGTCGAACCACGGGTGAAAAGATTTCTGTAAAATCAACACCTTCTTTCTGAGCATACCCTTTTATCACAAGCCTTGCACGATACCGCTCTATCTGATCATCACTATTTCGTTTGATCTTGTAAACCCATTTGTTACCAATGGGCTTCCTCCCGTACGGTAATGGTACAAGCTCCCACGTCTTATTCTTATGAAGAGCTTCAATTTCTTCTTGCATTGCTGTCATCCAAAGTGATGCTTCTGAGCTTTCAACTGCTTCTTTGAATGTTGACGGCTGCCCATTTTCTGTTAGAAGACAGTATACAATATTACCCTCCACAATATAATCAGACTGCCATGCTGGTGTGTGTTTCTCACGAGTAGACCGTCAAACTTCTATAGTTTCAGACTCAACTGGTCCTCGTTCCTCGTGTTCTGGTATTGCTCCAGAAGAAACTTCCTGTTCAGACTTTTCTTCCTCCCGAATAGTTGTGGTCTCTTGAACTTCTATCGATGTGCTACCTACATCTTTCTTTGGCAGCTTATCTTCTGCAAATATGACATCCCTGCTGATGACGACCTTGTGGGCAGTGGGATCCCACAGTCGATACCCCTTAACTCCATCAGCATATCCCAAGAATCTACACTTCCTAGATTTTGGATCCAGTTTTGAAACTTCTTGGGAATTGTGCATCACGAACACTGGACTCCCAAATGTGTGCAGGCGTGAATAATCAACTGGATTACCATTCCACATCTCCATCGGCGTCTTCAGATCAATTGATCTTGTTGGTGATCGATTAATCACATAGCAAGCGGTGTTCACAGCTTCTGCCCAAAATGACTTTGCCATACTTGCAGTTCTTAGCATGGCTCTAGTTTTTTCGAGTAGAGTTCTATTCATCCGCTCCGCCACTCCATTTTGTTGAGGAGTGTACGCCACCGTGAGTTGTCTCTTGATGCCTTATTGATTACAAAAGTCAACGAAGTCATCCCCCGTATATTCTCCGCCATTGTCCGTCCGGATGCACTTGATCTTCCTCCCTGTTTCTCGTTCAATTTGCGCTTTGTATGCCTTGAAAACTGAAAACACATCTGACTTCTTTCTGATGGGGTACACCCAACATCTTCTGGAATAGTCATCGATGAAGGATACAAAGTACCTTGCTCCTCCCAGAGATATAACTGGTGCTTGCCATACATCATAATGAACTAATTCTAGAATATTTTTAGATCTAAAATCAGATGCAGTGAACTTTAATCTATGCTGCTTACTTGTAACGCAATGCTCACAAAAGGGTAATGAAACTTTTGTGAGGCCCGGGAGTAGTTTCCGTTCAGCGAGTACTTTCAACCCTTGCTCTGACATGTGGCCCAATTTTTGATGCCACTTCTTTGTCTCTTCAGCAGAATTGGTTGAAGCAATTGATGCCTCTGCCTTTAGGTGAGTCTCTCCCATGAGTCTATACAGATTCGCAGCAATCCTTTCAGCCTTCATCACAACTAGCGCTCCTTTAACGATCCTTATCATTCCATTTTGGATGCGGCTATTGCATCTAATTTCATCTAATTGTCCCAAAGACAATAGATTCTTCTTTAAGCCCTTCACATGTCGCACATTTTGAATAGTGCGTATCATACCATCGTACATCTTCAATTTGATGGTGCCAATTCCAGCAATCTCCAATGAATGATCATTTCCCATGTACACAGATCCTGCAGAGATAGGTTCATAAGTGTGAAACCAATCTCTACGAGAGGTCATATGCCATGTTGCTCCTGAATCCAATATCCAAGCATCAGTGAGTTCCGATCTATCCTTAAATACCGTTGCTGCTTCGCTGTATAGAATATCAGCTTCGGCGACGCACCCTTGAGATGTTCCTGCCTTGTCTACACCTTTAAAACGACACTCGCTTTTGACGTGTCCCCTCTTGCTGCAATTGAAGCATCTAAGATTCCTCTTACCCCTCGATTTTGACCTCCCTTGTTTGTGACTCCCGCTGGAATCACGTCCCATTGACCTTCCTCGGATTATAGACAGAGCTTCTGCTTGTTGTGAGCTTGCCTGTCTATCTTCCCTGTTTCTCCTTCGATTTTCTTCCTCCAGAATTGAAGCAGCGACATCATCGAAAAACAAAATATCCGTGAGAATATTATTGGTTAAATTGATGATGATTTGGTCATATGAATCTGAGAGACTTTGGAGTAAAATCTCTGCGCGTTCCTGTTGCGAAACCGTATGTCCCAACGTTGAAAGTTGAGAGCATAACGAGGTCAGAGTATGTAAATGCTCTGTAACTGATGTAGATTCCGACATCCGTAAGGTATACAACTTTTTCTTCAAGAAAATTTTGTTGTGAAGTGACTTAGCTTCATATAATTTGATGAGGTGATCCCAAACCTCCTTAGCGGTTTTCTTCTCTTCTACTCCCGATAAGATATCATCCGATAGGGCTAGATACAGATTTGAAAGGGCCATTGCATCTATCCTTTTCCACTTTGCGTCATCTGTGATCTCTGCTGGCTGAGCGCCGATGGCCTCCAGGCAATTATCTTTTACTAATAATGCCCTCATCTTCAATTTCCATAGCGAAAACTTTGTACCGTCAAATTTGGCGATATCAACCTTTGCTGCCATTGCTTCTATCACGAGCTGTTATTGAATACAGAATAGCTCCCACTATTTCACGTGAGAAGTATCTCCTTGGGTTACCTTCAACTAGTATATTGTTAAATTAAAGTGCACCAGGAAAATTTCCAAGAAAGACTGGAAGGACACAAACGGTCCGCTTAAGTTCCAGCCTCCTTAGACAAAATTTTCCTTAGACATGCACCAAATCACCAATATACTTTTCTCGAATACCCGAAGGAAGATAAAACACGTGAATAGTAACGATATATTGAAGCAGATCTTCAATATAATTTCTGCAGCACCTCCGTAGGATGAAACACCAATATCTAACTTATTTTCTGATGTGAAGGATCCACTTAAAAGTGGTAATCACAGAGCATACGATAAGTAGATATTAACACCCTATCCCCGCGAACAGCTCCCCAAGGAATTTTCCTTTTCTGATGTGGAAGATCAGACAATGCTGCAACCACAGAGCATACTTTGAAAAAACCTTGCTCTGATACCACTGTTGGGTAATAAAACCCCGACCGAATAGAGCAAACAGCAAATAAAGGAAATTGGATGAACACAGAAATTTACGTGGAAAACCCTTTCGGGAAAAAACCACGGGCAAGAAAAGAAAACTCCACAATAGAAGAGAATTACAATAGAGGAGAGGAAATTGAGATGGGATGTGTAGGAGGGGAGGAGGAGCCTTTCTTTTATAGGCTCTCTCCCCCTCCCCCTTTCATTCCACTTTCGATGTGGGATTCTCCCACATGAATAATGCCTATGTATGAATGGTGCTTACATTAACTGCAACCTTGCTCGGGCAAATAATTTTTCCTGAAATGCTGAGTATGATCACTTAGGTAAATTTTAGCATTATAAATATGCATAGATAACTAATAGCCGTTTAAATCTTCGTATATGAAATCTCATGTTTTGCTTACATTCTCAAGTTTGAAGTCTCTAACATAAGTTGTATTCACTCGGAAAATTGGTCCTGCCTACTCAAATACCTAAAAATGTAGGGGCATGCAGAATTCGGAAAATTCTAAATTTTTCGAAAAATTTCCTGACCGTCTGGAAATTCGTTTAGAGAACGGAAATAATTTTAGGAAAATTCAGAGATCGGGAAATTGGTCGGGAAATTTTTTAGAAATTCAAAATACCTGAATTTTCTAAAATTGCATAAGAATTTTAAGTTTTTTTCTTGGATTTTGCATTCTCTTGTTTCATTTTTTGCTAAATATTATGAAAATACAACTTACGAGAAAAATTCGATTGGAAAATTGAATTTCCCGATTTTCCAATCAGGATATTTCAGTCAGAAAATTTTGGGTAAGTGTTTTGTTTGGTTGGTAATCAGAATAAAAAATAAAATTTGAGAAAAAGTCAAGAAATAAAAATTCAGTCGCAAATTTTTCGAATGAACGCTCCTATAACGAAGTTAGAAAGATATGGTTTTAGGAACAACATATGCCCGGAGGCAAATTATATTTGTAGCAATGAGTTACGTTTTTTTTTTTCCCAATTTCAATGTGAGAATGGTGGAGGGAATTTTCTTTAGCATGTATCTCGCAACTTTCCCATTATATTGAGACTTTCAAAATGATGGTAGGCTTTACAAAAACGAAGAACAAAGCTGCATATCTAGAAAAGTTATTCTACCTTTGATTCACCTAAATTTTGTGGGTGAGTATATTAATATTAAAACATTTTTTTTGTATCGATTGAGAATAAAGGGCAGAAGAAGCTTTGAAAACCTAAACTAAGTTTATATTTGTTTTTAAATGTTTGTTCTACCTTACAATTTTCAAATGTTGATTTTCTCAATTTGGTTTATATTAGAAGCAAACTATCGGGTAGCGCCTCGGTCCATACACTTGTACTTAGATTAAAACTAATCGTCAGATTACTGCATTCTGAATTGAAAAAAAAAAAAAAAAAAAAAAAAAAGGGACTATGGCATGGGACTCCAATTTAAGCTCAATGCCATGAACCGCCCCAAAGGAGATGGTTTGGGCTGGGCTGGACCGGACTGCTAGTTTTGGGCCGGAATCGTCTTCCCCAAGTTTGCTCCCACCCATGAATTCACTTCCCCTAGTACACTGGATGGAGAAGATTCTCGACACTAATTTAGAAAAGAAAACAGATCCCAAATCATATAAGGATTAATGGATTGATGACTAGCTCTTTAGCTTTTGGAGGGAAAGATTTTTTTTTCTTTTTACTTAAAACATATGAAATTTTAATTATATGATCCGGCCGATCCAAGGTTTCATTTCGGTGCCACAAGAAAAGCACTTTTAGGTCAGAAAGTACGTATAAAAAAAAAAAGATAAGACATTTGGGACAAATTCAAAAATTATTTTTTTTCCCAAAAAAAGATTACAAGAAAATCACTTTTAGTGCCTTTTGAGAAAGTATATCAAATAACTTCTTCATAAAGCACATTCTTGGTCAAAAATATTTTCCTTAACCTAGCCAAATTTGGCTAAGTATGAAATTTTAATTAAAGTTCATGATCCACGTAAATATAAAAAGAATAAACTAACTTGTTTCTTTTATAAAAAATACTAAAAGAAGCAAATGTTGTAATAGCAAGATGAACCCTTAATCTTCCAACTTGTGCCTAATAACCTTATCGGATTCGACCTTAAAATAATTTTGATTCGCTCGTAACACGCCAGACCCGCGTAGTTACCATCTGTGGTTACTGCTTTCAAAAACACAATTACTATAAGGGATTAAATTTATATCCTTTTTAATTAAAAAATCAGGATTGGTAGAAAACTCTTAAACTAAACCACTTGTTGGGAGAGGCCTCCTCTGCTTGGAGTCCCTCGGCTGGACGCCTACTTCGCATGCATTTTAACCACAAATCATGCTTTATTTTGAAATTTCAATTATAAGAATTGAAAGAGCATTTAGGAATCTATGCACCCGTAAATTTTCACATAATTTGATAATGTGTAGATCCTTAGTCTACAGGATATAAATTAGAAAATTTTATACAAATGAAAACTTAAGTATTTATATTTTTATTCATTTTACTGTATAAATTAAGGATCAACACATTATCAAATCATATGAAAAATTTATAGGTGCATAGATTTTTAAATATTCTTTTAATTCTTTTAATTACATGTCCAAAATAAAATGCGATTTTATCGGTAAATTACTGGGGGCTCCCGGCATAGGTGCTCCTCCCTCATTAGATTTCTATCTTTCCGATTCACCGTCTTGGAAAGCCTTGAAACAAGGCAACATAATTATTTCCCGCATTAATGAAAGGGTTACACAATTTTTTGACAAGATTTTAACTTAGACCACGTGCACTAGGTTTTTATTTTTTATTTTTTATTATATATATATAAAAAATATTATAGTTCTTATAAAGTGGAAAAAAAAAATAATGATATTGTCTAATACTTTGATATCAAAGGCATGCTAAATATCGGGTAAATCTATAATTTAATCAATTGGGATCTGCTATATTTAAGGGGGGGAAAAATACATTTTATAATCCATGGATAGATCATTGCCATGTGTGCTTGAAAAAATTTTGCACATTTATTTAAGTTTTAAACATAATATTTATAAATTTTCTATTTAAGAAATTTTTATTTTGGATAAATTTAGTAATTTTTAAAAACTTAAATAAATGATCAAGATTTTTGTGTAAACATAAGGATACCTTATTAAGGGGCTGCAAAGTGTATTTCCCATTCTAAACACATAGGAGTTTGATTACAATTTAATCCCTATAATAACTAGGTTGATTGTATGCCTATTTATTAATAAATATGGAAATAATGGTATTGCTTTTGCGCCGCATGAGCTAAACTGTCGCGGCCTACATTGATGGACGAACATAATTAGTTCATCAGATAAACCAAAATAAAAAGAGAAAAAAATAATTAAGCTATGATTAATTAGCTCCATTTTTTCGTGATTGCATGTGCTGCTATGAAGAAGACATTGAAACACACAGGAAACAAAATCAGTAAATATTAATTGATAAAATTAAATCAAACATCTGAGGGGTTATAGTTGCCTTTGCGCCGCATGAATTCAACCACTGATGGGCTGGCAGAATTAACTCACCAGACAAACCAAAAAAAAAAAAAAAAAGGAGCATAGCCTAGAGTAATTTAGCTATGATTAATTAGCTTTAATGTTTGTGAATGGCAAAAAAAAATTGCATTTGGTGCTTAATTATTAGCTAATATAGGTAATAAGTGTTGCCTGTAGTTTTAATGGAGGGAATCATTTTGGCGAAGTCCGTATGGTGGGATGGAAATAAAAGGGCAATTTTCTTGACATAGTCATTCACCCACTTTTGACCAAAAAAAAAAAACAGAAAATGTCATTTCTTTTCCATTCTTCTCATTCGATTCCCACCATTAAAACACAACTTAAAAGCTTTCATTATACCGATCAAAGGGATTCGAATGGTTACTATTTAATTATAAAGGATCCTCATGCGTTGCATTGCCATGGAGGTACCTTAGTTTAGAAAATAAAAAAATTAATTATATTCGATGCATGTAGACATATATTATCAATATTTTATTTACCTGTACTTCAAATATACGAAAACCTTGCACTGGTGAACTTTTTCATTGTTAAAAATGCTCGTTCTGTTGCTATTATATGAAAATGAAAGGGTCTCAATTGCCCTAAAAATGTTTTAGCAATGGAACCGCTGATTTTTTGTTGTTGCTAATACATAATTTTCCCCCCTTTTTCGACACGAAAACTAATTTGTCGCTATTGTCCATCACTATAAATGATTAATAGGGACGTAAAAGTATCCATCGCCAAAAATTTGAATTACTTTTTCAGGACAAAGTGGATTACTGCTTGTTATCTTGTCTTAGGTATTACTTAACATAAAAATTAAAGCTAATTAATCATAGCTATGCTCTCTTCCAACCCGCCCCACCCCATCCCCTATTCCCCCCTTGGCACGGCACCACGCTCTTGGTGGGGGGTGGGGGGTGGGGGTGGGGCGGGGGGGCTATAGAGGGAATCATTTAGGACACGTTCACATGATGGGATGAAAATAATTCTTCTTCAGCTCAATTATCATGTCATTTTTCTTTTTCTCATTTAATTCCCATCATTTAAATAAAACTTTAACCGGTGAGCGAAACCTTTTTGATGTTTGCCCCGGAGGTAATTTATTTTTGAAAATAAAAAAGTTAAATATACTCTTCAATGCATGTACACATAAATTAGTAATATTTTATTTACTTGTACTTAAAATAGACAACTACAAGAAAACCTTACAATTGCGGCAAATTTTTCCATCGTTAAAAAGATATTTTCCATCACAAATATTCGCATCGAAGGCTATCTGTTGCTTAAAATATTTTTAGTGACGAAAAATAATTACATTGCTATAAATGGTTTTCTAGCAACAGAAAATGTCTAGAAACTCCCGTCACTACAACTGGAAGAAAATTTTTTGACTCGTTGCCAAAAGTCTGTTGTTATAAATTATAATAAAGGATATTTTGTTGCTATTGTATAATAGTGACGGAATTATCGTTGCCTTAAACATGTTTTAGCAATGGAACAAGCGTTGCTAATACAAAATTTTTTTTCATTGCTAATACCTAATTATTCCTTTTTATTTTCCTGACACAAAAACCTCTCCATCGCTCTTTTCTGTCGCTATAAACGGTTAATAACGACTGAAAAAATCCATCAGATTTTCTTGTAGTTTATATGGATATGAGTACTGAATTATTTTCATGTAGTTTACTTAATTCTTTAACAAAATTTCAACTTTAAGTCAGCACACATCTTGTTCTATATAAGAAAATTTTAGAACGTGAAAAACAATAACAATGGTATTGTCTAACCCTGCGATAGAAACGTATTTTAAAATTGGTTTAACACAAATTTAAATTATTATAATTACTAAGTTATTTTATGAAATCCCTAAAATTAGTAGGTTGATGATATTCGCATTTATCGGTAATAACTAATATGAAAAATTAAATGAAAAATCTGATGCAAACCTATCAGAATTAATTCATCAGAGCAGCACACAAAAATTATATCTTAGAGAAATGTAACTATGATTAATTAGCTTTAATTTTTGTGGTTGCAGCTATGCAAAAGAAAGTGAAATGTATTTACCCAGAAAAAAAAAAAAAAAAAGAAGGTGAAATGTGCAGCAGACAAAAATGCTAGTAGAACTAATAGGCTTGAATAGTCCAGCAAGCACGTAACACAAGATAACAAGGAGTATTCCTTGTTTTTTTTTTTTCCTTTTTTTCCCTGAGAAAATAATTCAGTACTTGCTTGTATCCATATAAGCTACAAGAAAATCTTAGAAATAGCAATAGATTTTTAGTGAGGGATATTTTTCTATTACTATTAACCATTTATAGTGACGAATAATAATGATAGGTAGGTTTTCGTGTCTAAAAAGCAATGATTGTTTCATTGCTAAAGCGTTTTTAAGGCAACGAAGATTCTGTCACTATTATATTATAGCGACAAAGTGAACATTTTTTTCAACGAAATGTTCATTATTGTAGCATTTTTAGTGAAATGTAGTATTAATTAAAATTTATAAATGATTAATGCATATCAAATTATTTATTAGACAAGTGGAAGACAAAGAGCATTCGGACAAGTAGATGGAGCCCTGTACAGGTTGCTCTCCCCACACCATTATTAATTACAACATTAACGCATTATAGTTCACAAAGACACTCATTTGCGCATGCGGCGCACATATGAAGCCACGAGTTCTAAAGTCCCCTAAAAAAGAAAAAGCTTATTCTGAATGCATCTCAGTCAGACAACATGAAATTAATAAATAAAACTACTATTATTGGCATATTGGTTCTTCCCCAGAGAGCGACGAAGTTCAAGTTCACACAGCATGCACCATTCCTCATACCCTCCTATAAAAGACCGAGCCAACTCTGTTATTTTTCAACATTAGTGTCAAGAGCCCCCTCCCAGGAAAAGAAAAGAGAAGAATTGTCGACATGTCTCAGACAAAATGCTTCTTGTTTTTCCTCATCGGATTGGTGCTTCTTACCACCACCCCTCTCGCTGCTTCGTCTCCACTGTCGAAGAGAGATTGTGGCCAGAATCAACCTCCAGGCAGCAGTACCCAGTCCCCGCCCGCACCACCGCCACCATCGGAGGACCAATCCCCCATTGAGGCGCCGGAAGGTGACGTATCCCATAGAGTGTTCGAGCACCCGTCGGAGAGACTCGCTGCTTTGGAGAGCTCCCCACCGACGCCTTCGACCGTCGAACCGCCCAGTCCACTGGACAGGTTTAATTATTAAGTTTCGTGCCTCGTTCACGTTTGTGACGACATGGCTAGGAATACTCCCGAGTGTTGTGTTCGTGTAGGTTCTAAAGAATAAGCGGTGCGGTACGCGAAACTGATTTCATATCCCCCATGGGAATCATGATTTCAGAATCCTATACGCAACTGCAGCCTCAGTTTGTATGGTCTTTTCATATTTCTCTTGTTTTCATGTGCCGTTCGTGTGAACTTTAATGATATTTAGGTCCCAACATGCATTACTTTTTTAATTTCCCGATTAGATGTTTGTTAAATATGCAGTCTCCTTCATTTTTATTCGTTTTTTTTTTCAGCCGTAGGAAATGGAACATCTTTCATTTTGGGTCATTATGACTGTCCATTAGTTAATTGATTGAAGCGGCGCACATATGCATTAAGAATGCTTTGATTATTCTATATAAACAACATTGGCGAGAGTTGAACCTGAGTTTTAGGCCCCACATTAACAAGACTTCTAAATTGAACGAATTATTATCCCTAACATGTGCACAACATATATAATGTAATGATTATTTATTTGGGCTGCATCACACTTGCCATCTTTCAATTGGCTTGAGCTAAATAAAAATTTTAGTTTTTTATTGGTGCACCCATTCCATCCATAAAGGGATCCGAATCATTAATCTTAATTTGTAATTTTCACTACGTAGTTTTTGACAGCTGGGCAGTTAATCAGTGAATCACAAGCCATCAAATCACAAACTCCTCCCCTTAAAATAGAGACGAATTTTTGAGTTATTTTACGAGTAATGACTTGCGTTGATTTTTTTTTTCGCCAAGAATTTTACAAAGTGAGGACTCGAGTCTAAATTCAGTGACTCATAAGATTTTGGGCCTGGGCTGAATATGGGCTTTTAGAGCACAAGGTTTAAGCGGCTTAGAGAAATTTGATGGAAAACTTTTATAACATAACAAAAACGTACACGAGTAAAATTTTACAATCTTAATTACCATAAGAATAGCGCTAGATGTTCATAATAAAATTTATGTGCTCCAATTCTATCAAGCCCAATTAAATCACCCATAAAGGCTGAAAAGTGCTCTTCAAACTAGTGATCTAAGACGTTTGTGGAAGAACGTTTGAACCTTTTTGTTACATCGGTGAATGACTTTTCTAGGTACCGGCCAAAATATTGGTTGCAATAATTGATCTGAAGATGCTTGGACAAATTAGACATTTACTTTCTACAAGTACCACTCCAGTAGTAAAAGATAAACGGGCAATGACAATGACTGTTTCTTCAGGGCACTGAAATTTGATTTCAATGGTACAATGCTTGACTTAGTTGGATCTGGGCTTATTTAGTTCGCTTGGCCACGCCATTGGATCCATAAACAGTACGACTTAGAAGTTCTACCATAGTTGGATACCAAAATTTTCAAACCCTTATTATTTTTTTTTAGGGGAAATTACGATCTAGTTGTAGAGAACCTTTATGTAGTTTAAAAATTAATAAATAACCCCCTTCTGATTTTAATGGACTCGTAAAAATTAACTTTTATGTTAAATCTATCGATTTGTTCATCCACAAATTTTTTTAGTGTTTAATATAATAAAAAAGACTTTAATTTCTCAAATTACCCATAAACTAATTTCTTAACCTTATCATAGCGGTACCCAAATAAATGGACGCTTTTATACTTCTTGTATCTGAAAAAATATATATTATATGGAGGTTATATATTCATAATGCCAATTAATTATGATTGTTAGAAACATATATACGAATATTATAAGTATCTACGTAGATGCATATACAAATGCCTCTCTCTTTTTTTTATACAATAAATATATCTTTTTCATATCCTAAGAATTATAGAAATGACTAGTTCTTTGAGAGCTATTCTGATTGAGGAAAGGGGTTAATTTTCGTTAATTTAGGAAATTAATGTGTATTTTTCTATTAAACACACTAAAATTTCTTTGAAAGAACAAGCAATTTGATTCAATGGAAAAGTTAATTTTTACAAGCCCATTGAAACCACAAGGCAGTTATTTGCTGATTTTCAAATTATAGGAAGGTTCCTTACAACGGGATGAAACCACATACAAGTTAAGTGCAATTTCTCTTTATTTTTAAGTGCAATAAACTAAGGGTTTATATTTTATGGACAACCGGTGAAATACCTTCCTATATTGCGAAATGTATTGAAAATCATAAAAAGAAATTTGTCTCTCTCTCTCTCTCTCTCTCTCCTTTTTTTTTTTTTTTGATAGAAGAAAAAGAAATTTGGCCAAGAAATGAATGTCTTCTATGACAAGAACGCTGATTGCTATTAAAACACGACTATGTCTTCTAGAAAAATTAAACCAATAGATTGAAAAGGAAAATAGTAGACTGCTTTTCTTCTTGTAGAGAGTAAAATATTGATCCGAAGACATTTTTGCCTAAATACAGTGCCAGTTACACGTGCCCTTTAAACATTGGTTACCTAAAATACTTTTGACAAGGCTTTCAAACCCAGACATATATTTGTCCCAAAAACAAAAAATAATAATAATAATTATAGCCCATGTTCCCCTCGGATAAAAACATGAATTTACTTTTCAAAAAGTAAAAAAGGTTAAATCAAAATTTGACATTATTAATATTAACATGGTGCATATTCGGCGGACTCCAACGCTCAGTGGTTGTGCCAGTTCCTCGGGCTCAAATGTTAGGTTTGGGGAAAATATTTTTCGAACAATATTTGGTGTTTGGTACATCGAAGAAAATGAATCAATAATAAATTCATTTTTATGAAAAAATCTTTTATTTTTTTTAAAATCGTAAAAATGTTTTCCGAACTTTATTATGATGGCTTCCCCTTTGCTATGTATTCTCATGAAAAACTTTTAGTATGTCTACCAAACAATATAAAATGAACAAATTTTCCTAAAAATATTTTTGTTGAAAATATTTTTCAAAATGAGAAGATTTTTCGTAGAACAAATGGAGCCTTAAGGTAGGAGTATTTTGTAATAATACCATGTGCTTGCATTCGTTCGTTTTCTGAACGAACGGTCACCAACCTTGAATGTTTAAAATTAATATGTTTATCTATTAAGACATAAAAACTAAAGGGAAAAAAATGAATTTATCATGTATTTCATAATTATAAGAAGTAACACTTACACCCTTATATAATCTCTTTTTAAATTAAATAGACTAAGGACTTCATTCCACAATTTTTCGGTCCACCAAAAGGGGTACGAAAGTTGGGTTACAATACCATATACACCATAAAAATAGAAAGATTTCTTTGAATAATATGTATAATATTTTCGTTTCTTTAAAAAGGTGCGACTTTTTGAGCGTTTCCCAGGAAAGGCGCGGTTCCTCACAGCGCCTATGTCCTTTACTAGAGGGAAGTGCTACACCATGATCCCCTTTTGCGCTATTAACATGTGAGTAAAGATTCAGCTGTCTTGACAGCAAGCAAAATTAAATGGAAAACAAATTGGAACTATGAAGTGAGCATTCCAAGAAAATAAAAGAAATTACCATCATTACCTCATTTTAGGTGTAAGACATATATTAATAAAAAAATACAATTCATTCCCCCCAGAAAACAAGTCCATCCAAATTTTATCACTCACATGAGGAGGTGAGCCTCATATACACAAGTTGGTTCACTCATCACGCATGTTGGGCGCACCCCGATATGAGTGGTGAAATTTAGGTGAGATTGTCATTTTGGAAATGAATAGCAATATTTTTAATATATTTACTAATAAAATTGAATATGAAGGAATGCATAAAGAGACTTATTATTTACATTCAGATATATATAAAATTCACGATTTGTTTTGGGGTTCTCAATGTTGAGTTCCATGTGTAAGTGGTGAATCATTTGTTGAAATGGTTTTATAAATTGGTTAATACAATTGAATGAATCCAAGATCCAATAACTATAATTTTTGGGTTAAGTTGGGTTTCATCTTGGTGTTGTTTGATCCACTTAGATCTAATTTCCCGGTACCGAAACTTAGAACCCACGTGTAAGTAAGTTGTGCAATTTAAAAAAGTTTATTGAGGGTAAAAAACATTAGTAATATGTCCCCTAATGCTCGTACAAATTAATCGTCGAGCGGTTTTGCGGGTGAAGAACGATGTGCCCCAGCCCCTAGCGAGGCTCTCTGAGCTAGTGGTAGCTTGTGAATTCTTCCAAGGCAAAGGGCAGCCTACTTGACATTGTTATTAACTCTAATGCAGTGAGTATTACAAACCCTATGCATAAAATAAAAATGGATAAATTTTTTTTTAACATTTTGAGTAGAGGCTCATTAAGGTGTTGTTTTGCTCACCTAGGTATGGCGGTTTGCACTCTTGACCTGTGAATTCACGGTGAACCAAAGGATAGAAAGATGAAATGAGTAAAAACAACTTAATTTGCCCGACCTAGGTATTGAAACTTGAACCCTTGTATAGGTAGCTATGCAATTTTAAAATGTCTACATCAATGTAAAAATAATTAGTAAAATTTTCAAAGGTCATTCAAATTTAATCAGTGAGCGCTTTCTCAAGTACAAAGCAATTTATTCCCATGTTCTATTGTGAGGCTCTTCAAGTTGGTAACCACGTGTGAGTTCTTTTTAGGCAAGGGGCAACTTGATTCGACCCTTGTTACTTACACTAATTGGGTACAATTGAAAATTTCTACCAAGTAAAAAAGATAAAAGCGTTCTTGAACTTTATATTACAAATCCTAAATGCTAATATATTTACCCATACAAAGAATTGCAAAATTGACCTCTACTTTAGTGGGGAACATGCTATTGTTCCCTCAAGTCCTTGTTGTGCGCACGCACCATGGGAAATGGAAAGTTGCTTTCCATGAATGAAAAACATGAATTTGGCACATGAAAACCCAAGAATTCCCCCAACAACGCCCTTGTGTGTCGAAAAATTATTAACGAAAGCGAATCATTACATGCATGCACGTACATAAAATACAAAAAATGTCACCACGTGTCTTGTCCTGTGGCTAGCGGCAACACCCACTACTCCCCTTATAAAACCCCAAGCCCATCGCTCTAGTCTTGCACCATTCATCTCAACCCAATGCACCTCACCTCTCTTTAACTATTTTCCGACTCCAAACATGTCTTTGACAAAGTTCATGCTCTTTTTCTTGCTTGCGGCGGTCCTTTTCACCACCACCACCACTTCTGTTCCCGACGACGAACCCGTCGCTGCTGGCCCGCCCTTGCCTCCTCTGGAAGGCGAGCCTGGCCCCGATCATCCCCCGTTTCCCGGGCCCCATAACTGTCCTCCCCCTGGGGCCCCCAAACCCCATGGACACCACGGCAATCCCGACCACAAAGGTAAGCCCCTAGAGCAGTCACAGACAAGTACGCCAGGAGCGGCTCCCGTAGAGCCAGTGCCGGATGAGCCTACTGCGGGAGAGACGTCGCCGCGGGTGTAGGCGCCACCACCGAGCCCCCGCGTGAGTACCGTCGGGTCGTTGTTTCGGCCCAAAAAAACCGTTCTAGCTGACGGGTTAATTTTCTTACTTTTCTTTTCTTTTCTTTTTTTAATCTTTTTTTTAAAGAAAAGTATGAGCAGTTGAAATAAAATAGTGTCGTCCTGATGCTGAATAAGAGCTGCAGTAACTAGATCATGTGTATTCCTCATTGTCGTCTTTGGGGATAGCCATGGTCTTATTATCATCATCTGCAAACTACTACCAGTTGAATGGAATGATACTTGTATTTTCTGCTCATTTATTTTGCATTTTATCTTATTTTCGTACTTCCATTCTTCTAAGTTCAAGGGATTTCACCAATTTGGTGGCAGCACAGTGATCAAACCAAATTTCGTGAGGTTGAATCCACATTAGTTTCTCCCTCTATAGTAGTGTGGACGACATTCCCCTCATTCCTTCCTAATGGAAATCAAGCATTTGCATTCCCTGTGATATATGGTGCAAATCCATAGATATTTAATATGTGGGAAGCACTGATTATTTAGGGTACCATACTAATGTTCGACACTCTCCAGCTATCGACATGCACCCAACATTGTCTCCAAGTTAGACCACGTATATGATCAATGCTTCCAACTCACGTGTCTCCAAGTTTTTTTAAATAATTTTTAATAAAAAATAAATTATTATTTTCTGGTATAAATGAAAAAAAAAACTCAAATTAGACCTCCCTAAATCGAAGAACCCTCTTACCTCGTCAACATTCTCCTCGGTGACTTCCCAATCGGTTCCTTCCTTACCAATCTCACCTCGCAAGCGGCTATTTTTATTTTTAAGTGAATTAAATTATAAAGTGATTATTTGTCTTAAAAAGAAAGAGGAGAGGGGGGGGGTCCTTCTTTCACGTAAAAACCAAGTTTTGACAATGACGATACAAGATGGATATAAGGGGCCACCTCACCTTGAAAAAGTGCGAATGTACTGATTGTAATTCATATGAGATTCATTATTCAAGTTTTAACCGTACAGATCGGATGAATGTGAAAAAAAAAGAGAATTTTCATATATTTTTGTTATATATTGGGTTATCATATATATAGGGAAAGATCAAGGGTATGAACTGCTATAATTGTTTCGAATACCTTTAACTTATGGATAAGAGGCTTGTTACATAGAGCAATTGTAAAAAAATTTATAGATCTTCATACTTTGTCGTGCTCATTCAATATGTACGGTTGAATATTATATAAGGTGTATTCATTCTATTCCAGAATGAGGTGACACATCATATATATGTATTCGGAAGAATTGTGTGTCACGTGATTAGTGAGTAAAATTTGAATCTTATTGACTGCAACTTTCATAATTTCCAGATATCAAGTAAACATAAATATTTAAGCAACCAAATTGATCATACAATAAACAGGCTCGGAGATGTGAACTCACTATCGAAAATAATAAATTAAAATCAATTTAAGTAAAAACTTAAAACGTTGGAGAAACACCCAGCGAAGCAAAAACTATGAATAGAAAATCAGCGGAAAGCAGTTTGGGCCCATAAGTCCAGAAAAAGGAGTCTCGAAAGTTTTAAAGTGAGTTGGGCCTAACTTATAAAAGTAAATATATGGGCCCTACTTCGTTTAATTGGGCCGGTCCTTAATACATATTTGATTTCAGCCCAACTCTTGCTGTCTATTTTCTTGTTCTTCGTTATCAATTTGGCCGCTCCTTTAGCCATATACAGTTCTCATTTGTTATACTGGATTCGGAAAACTCGTGAGCGAACCATTTAATCATCAATAATTATAACTTTAATATATATAAAATTATAGTGACAAAATTTTATTTGTATAATTTAATAAAAAGAAGAGTTCAAGTTTAACACTTAAAGTGCGTAAACCCGACAGATAAGTGTTAGTGGAACATAAGCATCGGGTAGAAAGAGTTTTATGTCTGACTAATCTGATAGGATGGAAAATAATTAAAAATTCAACTGAATATACAAAAGATAACTATCAAACCTGATAAAAGTCATATCCTATTTGATGTTTGAGGGCAATATGATAAGCAATAGAATTTTATTTGATAATAATATCTAATATTTGGTTTCTCTCAAGATAGGATTAGTGTAATACCCCTGAATTTTCATCTAATTCTAATTTGCAATTATCGTAAATATAGGACTGAAAATAGATAGATGGGTTTGATGTTGCTTTAAATAAAGGATTGAAATGATAAAATGATATCATTGGAAACTCAATAACAATTTAAGGATGGAAAAAATATGGTGAAAAGTAGGAAAGGTGGATACACGACCTACAATTATTTATATATGCACGTAGCTAATGCGTAAGATAATGAGTATACACTAACATTGCACGTGGGGAGGGGGGCCGAACTTAGTGATTCAGTGCACTAAGTCGGTCAGGGGGTTTAATTATATATATTTATTATATTAAGTTGGGTGGGTGTAAGTCATCTTTACAGGTGGGAAAACAAAAAGAGAATTAGAAGAGAAAACGGAGAAGTGAGCCGAGAGCGCCGAAGAAGAAAGAAAAAAAGAAGAAAGAGCCGTGGGTTGCGAGGAGGAAAAAGCGAGAAGAGGAAGAACAAAAATGAAAGAAGAAGAGGAGGAGAAGGAAAGTGAAGGAAGAAAATATTTGCTCATGTTAACATATAACTTGCTAGTTCGAGGTAAGGAAGTACTATTCTTGCGCAAATTGATCTTTCAGTCGAATTGAATAGTTATTTTTGCTGATCAAATATTTTATCACATGTCAATTAGATTTTTTGGTATGTGTAGTTATTTAATTGATTAGGTTCAAGATAATTCCTATTTTTATTTTGGAGTATTGTTCAATTGAGTTTTATAATATTTGTGCTATCAATGTTTAAGCCATGTCATGAAACAACCATTGAGGACTATGTGACCTCAGGCGAATATGGGTTGAATACCCAGTGGGGACTATGTGACCCCAAACACAGGACTGTGTCACCCCATACATGTAATGTGTGCCAACGAGGACTGTGTGATCTTAGAGGAGTGGATTGACCATAGTTGTATTTTGTTGCTTCTATTATTTGAATAAATAAATAATGTGCAAGTTGGTTGGTTGCATGTGAGTTTATTTGACCATTTATTTTTTTGGTGATATTCTTTTACTGAGCATTGTTCACTCACCCTTTCATTTCAAGTGATGACGTGTGGACGGTTGCAGATTATGGGAAGATCTGATGACGTGTAAAAGAGTTGGTTTTATTATATAGTTTTGTGAGTATTTGGGGACTATCAGGTGACGTAGAATATTTTTGTATAACTCTTATAGCCAAACTTTGGCTAGTCGGTGTATATGTACGGTATGCTGGAGTTTTAAGTTCGGGATTCCTAACACTCTGAGGCTCACCTGGGTCGGAGGAGCGGAGGCATTACAATTGGTATCAGAGCATGGTTTTAGGTCCACTTGGGATAATTGGTAGAGGGGCTCGGTCTATTAGGGAATTATTAGACTGGCTGGTGTGATTAGATCGAAAATTGGATCTATTTGTGATAATAGGAGTAGAGGTCTAGATTTATTTGGGAAATTAGAACTCTCGTTAAATAGAATACGTATTGAGTTATGGTTGTGTGTAACTTGTACTAGTAGGAGTTTGGAGTGGCATGATTACCTAAAAATATAGTTTATTGTCCAATATAATTTGAAATATGGTTAGAACTTTGAGTTTGGGTACTTGTGTCAATTCTAGCACAATGGGTGCAAAGAAACTTTATGTAAACTTTATGAGCACGTCAGATGACAATGATCAAGGAACAATAACCTTAATAAAAATACTTCAAATTTTTATGGTTCAATGGATGCCGTACCATTTCGTAAGTTGTCCAAGGTTATACTTTTGGGATGGGTACATAAATTTTGTGGAAGAAATTCTTCTAAGGACGAGAGGATGTAATACCCTTGAATTTTGATTTAATTCTAATTTGAAATTATGGTAAATATAAGATTAGAAACGGATAGATGAGTTTGATGTCGTGTTAAATAAATTATTGAAATGATAAAATGACATAATTAGAAGCTCAATTATAATTTAAGGATAGAAAAAATATGGTGAAAAATGGGACAGGTGGACACACGACACACTCACCTAACTAATGCGTAAGGTAATGAGTTTATATGTGTACATTGTATTAAAATTATATAATGTGTGTCATCTTAATACAATATATATATATTATATTATTGTATTTACACGTGGGGAAAGAGGGAGCCGAACTTAGTGACTCAGTTCACTAAGTCGGCTGGGGGTTTAATTATATTTATATTATATTAAGTTAGGTGGGGGTAAGCCATCTTTACAGGAGGGGAAAAAAGAGAAACAGAAGCGAAAATGGAGAAGTGAGCCGAGAGCGCCAAAGAAGAAAGATAAAAAAAAGAAGAAATAGGTGTGAGCTGCGGGGAGGAAAAAGAGAGGAGAGGAAGAAAAGGAAAAAAAGAAAAAAAAGAAAAAAAACAAGAACAGAAGAAGGAGGAGGAAAGTGGAGGGGGGGAATATTTGCTCATGTCAACGTATTACCTGCTAGATTGAGGCAACAGAGTACTACCCTTGCGCATACTGATCTTTCAGTCAAATTGAATAGTTATTATTGGCGATAAAATATTTTATCACATGTTAATTGGATCTCTTGGTATCTGCAGTTATTCGATTGATTAGGTCCAAGATTATTCCTGATTATTCCTATTTTTTATCTTGCAGTATCGTTCAATTGAGATTTATAATACTTGTGCTATCAGTATTTAAGTCATGTCATGGAGCGACTACTGGGGACTGTGTGACCCTAGGCGAATGTGGGTTGAATACCTAGTGGGGATTGTGTGACCCCAAACACATTATGTGTGCCTAATGGGGACCGTATGACTTCGACCACGTAATATGTGCCAACAAGGACTATGTGACCTCGGAGAAATGGATTGACCATGGCTGTGTTTTTTGGCCTCCAATAAATAACGTGCAAGTTGGTTGGTTGCACGTGAGTTCATCTCACCATTTATTTTTGGTGATATCTGTAGACACCCATTTTCGTTCGGGCAATTTTGGAGCCGTTATAACTTACATACACCCATTAAAATTTTAACTACCACTCATCTCCCACCATTCCACTTTTCCTACACCCATTAAAGAAGGCAAGAGAAATCGTCATCAAATCTCTGGTCACCTTGTCATCGGCCAGCTCGTGTTGTCGTCGAAATTAAGGTATGTTCATATTGTTAAGTTTAATCCGAGTATGAAATGTATAAAAGAATACAATATAAATATAAATAATTCTACTAATGATGTAATGAGTATTTGCATACCAACTCCTAATTTCAATATTACCATGCTTGAGTTTCTCCATTTTTACAAAAAAAAAGGGGCATTAGAAATTAATAATTTACCATGCTAGCCATTCAAATCCCTCCCCTTTTTGGTAAGGAAACCTCATTAATATTTAGAGTAGGAAAAAAAAATACTCACTTTTTTTAATATACACATATTATTTCATACTCTCTCTTTATCATAGTTTAAAGGAAAATTTCAAAAAATAATCCTTTGATTTTGATCAAATACACAATAGTTCATAATTTATTTATTTCTTTGTGCTCTATTAGATAGTGTAAAGAGTATAAATTAAAAAACATATCAATTGATCTGATGGTAGATTTTGCAAATATCACAAGGGTGGTTCCCGCGATCCTTCTTGAGGTATTAGACCGTTCGCTACTTGACCAAAAGGGTTGGGGTGGTAGTAAACGCAACCCAATAATTAAATATCGGTAAATAATAAATTTTATAAAGAATGTCGTGGGACCATCTTTATTAAGGCAATGTCATAATTCAAGGTCAATTGGTATCATTTTGAGAAAATGGGTATTATGGGGTGTCAATCACCTTCCCCACACATAATTGTACTCACGAATCCAATTCATGACTAAAAAGACCATTATATTTATAAAATTTATGGTCTTCCCTTATTTTTTTCGTTGAAAAAACTATGGTGGCGACTCCGTTATTTTAAAATTTCGCCCATCGGATGCAAGAGTGGTCTAATAATATTCCTTTAATGGGCACTGTTCGCTCATCCTTTCATTTCAGGTGATAAAGCATGGACGGTTGCAGATTTTGAGAAAATTTGATGACGTGTAAAAGAGCTGGATTATTGTATAGTTTTGTAAGTATATGGGAGTATCTGGTGACGTAGAATATTTCTGTATAACTCTTGTATCCAAACTTTGGCTAGTCTATGTATATATATATATAGTATTTTGGAACTTTGGATCAATCGGTGTATATATACAGCATGTTAGAGTTTTAGGTTCACGATTTCTAATGCCCCGAGGTGATAAAGCATGGACGGTTGCAGATTTTGAGAAAATTTGATGACGTGTAAAAGAGCTGGATTATTGTATAGTTTTGTAAGTATATAGGAGTATCTGGTGACATAGAATATTTCTGTATAACTCTTGTACCCAAACTTTGGCTAGTCTATGTATATATATATAGTATTTTGGAACTTTGGATCAATCGGTGTATATATACGGCATGTTAGAGTTTTAGGTTCACGATTTCTAATGCCCCGAGGCTCGGTTGGGTAGGAGGAGCAGGGGCGTTACAATTAGAAAGTATCTTTTTGGACAAGACTACTCCCATGCATGTTTAAATATATTAAATTTAGAAAAATTCAGAAAAAATGGAACAATTTTTTTGGTAAAAAGCTAAAAAAATAATTATTGACCTAGTCTACCCCAGCAAAATTTAAAATAATTTCTTTTGCGCAATTCTGCTTAAAAAAGAAAAAGAAAAAATTTGCGAGATAAATGAAGAACCAGGTAGGTCTCAAATTTATTATATCTATTGAACAAAATTTAGAAATTGAAAGTTAGTCGAAAATAAATAATAATAATAATAATCATTGATAATTAGATCTATTAGTGCTCGAGCAAACCCATGTATCTTTATGGTTGGGGAAAAGAAGAATATATATGAAAGGAATAAAAAATTAGATGAGAAAAAGAAGAACAATGGTCGATGGTCAGTAGATGGAGGGAGAAAGAAAAAGGGAGGAGACATGGAGAAAAAGATGAAGACGAACAGAAGGAAAAGAGGATGAAGGAAAGGAAAAGAAGATGAGAAGAAGAGGAAGAGACGAATGTCTTTACAGAGCATGGACGGGGAATGCAAGGGTAAAGTGGTAAAAGATTCATTTCCCAACAATTTTACATATCTGCCTCCACACTTATACTCTTATCATGATTTTTTTTCCCAAGATTGTAGTATCATCTTCGAGCCGGATAAAGGTGGCAAACTTGATTCCATTTTCATATCCAATGACGCGCCCAAAAATCAAATAAAAATGGAAACAATTCCCCCTAATAATGACTCAAGTATTTTATCAAGCTTGACTTGAGTATTAGTGTAGTTCGAGTCGGACTCAATTCTTTACTCGAGCAGCTTAAGTTTGGCTTCAAAATTTTAGAGTCAAGCATTTATCGGGTTGAGCCCAAATTACTTGCGTGGGTACTTGACTCGAGTACTGTCTTTGTCTATTAAAGTTGTATTATGGAAAAGAAAAAAAAAACACTTTTCCCTTCGCGTGTCGGCCCATGATGAACCCTTGAATTCAGCATTTTAAGATACATAACAACACACTTGATGTGTCGATTCATGAGAACCCTATTTCCTTTTTTCAGCTTTTAATATGTATAACAAGTGTTATTCTCAGTCAATGTCCTAAATACTGTTTACTTGTCTCACTATGCAGTGATTTGTCCTAAAACAGTTATTTAAATAAGAGAAGTAAAATATTTTTAAGCATTGCGTGCTATACGTGTTGTTTTACTTGAAACTGAATCATTTTTCCAATTTTTTTTTATAAATATTGTTGTGTTTCTTTTTTTTTTTTTTTGGCTTTTAAACGTTTTAGAGAGAGTTCTGACCCAAAAAAACCTTTTTTTATATGAGAGAGAGAGAGATAGAGATATGAGTTATTCTATGTTTTCACTAGGTTATATTTTAAGTCTTATTAACGATATTTTAATATTATATTTAAAATAAAGAAGCCGGTGAATACCAGTGCATGGGGTGCTTTATTTTTGTCGTGTAGTGTTTTCGTCTTCTAGGGAGGGCAAGTGGGATTAGGTTATTCCTCAACTGAGTAATTTTTGGATTTAGTAGGCCTCGTTCTATGGCTCCATTTTAGTTTAAATAAATATTAAAAAGACATGCAAGCGTTGTCGAAGTAGGTGTACATTTTCTTGTGCCAATAAATAATTTGCTAAGTCTTGAACTAGCCTGTACAGAACCAAGGAAAAAAGACACCATCATCAACAGTTCAACTACCGAGTCTTGACATTGAGAAGGGTAGAATTTTACGTAGAATGGTTTGAAATATGTAGCTAATTGTTTAAAATAATATAAGAATATGTAATACAATGCATTTTGTTCCCTCTGTACATACTCTATGAATGAGCTTTTTACTTCCCCAATATTACATTTTGACGGTGGAAACAAAAAGAAAATGGGATTATAATTAAAAGGCAATGAAATTGCCAATTTTCATTCCATTTCCATTCACATGTTTTGTTTGTTCAATAATGGAATAGGATGGGATGAGCATAAAAGTAACTTCAAATAACTGTATAGATATAAATAAATAAATGATAAACAAATAAATGATTTATTGAAAAGTTATGTCGAGGTATTTGCGACGTCCACAAATTAGGATTGGAATGATCATTCCAATCGAATGCCCATGGCAGGCATGACTGCATAACTGAACAAGAGAATAAGAATGGACATTCTTATTTCCATACCCTCAACAAGTGGATATTGGCTGGACTCAAACGTAGTGCAACAATTTTTACAATAATATCCTTCAGTTGTAAAAGAAAATAAAAAGGATAATGCATATTTGTGCAATAAAGAAAACAAAATGAGTCAATTTAGTCCCATATATGTCAAAGTGATGCCAATTGACCACTAACATATGGATGCTTCGTGGGAGGTAGTGATTAAGATACCTCTACTCCGCGGACTCGATCCCCACTAACCCGTAATCCTAAACCCGGATCGATTCCCTACCAACCCATAACCCCTTTTAGTCACTCTCTGCAGTTGGAAAAAATTGACTACTCAAATCACAAACACGTTAAATAGGGCCACTCTTGCCCTGCAGCATTACAAGGCACCGTCATAGCAACGTCAGATGTATTACCGATCATTAATGTTGAGCAGCCTAGAAGGGGGTGAATAGGATACTTTTTAAAACAAAACTTAGCCCTTTATGAAATCAAATTCAGCAGGAAATCAAATGCAACACCAAGCAGAACTCTTTTCAAAAGTGAGTAGATGTTTGAACGTGAAAAGAGTGTTTGAACACTTGCAGAGAGTAAAACAGTTCTAACGGATGTTCTGTGTATGTATTTCAAACTACTGTGCTACTGTCTCTTATATAGAGAAAAAATATATAGCCGTTTGAATGAGATCTTCCAAGATAAAATCCATGTAAAATATTTCAATCAAATCTATGAATCACGGAAATTATTCAAATTCAAATTTGCTCAAGGCTATATTCCAGAAAATATTCTTTCTAGAACTTTCCAAATCTATTTTTCAAGAATAAACACTTAAAGAAATTTTTTCAAATTTTGAAAAATCAAAACGTTGCAAATAATAAAAAATATTTGATTTTGAGCAACATGAAGATCTATCCAATATTTTGAGAAATAGACTTAGAATAATATCCTATAGAATCTTCCACAAATCTTGATCTTCAAATCTTCCACAAATATTGATTTTCAAATCTTCCACAAATATTGGTTGTAATATATCATGAGAATAAAAATAAACTTCGTGGAAATATGTTAGTATAACAAGTTTGGCATCATTAAAATCAAATCCATGGAGCCTTGAGTCAACAATTAACTTCAGCATCCTACAGTACTACTACATAAATCATCGGTAAGACTTAAGACGTGTCCTTTCTGATAGAGGCCCCAAACCCCTATAAAAGGCTCCCACTTCACTACATTTTATCACACCATCGCCAGCAAAGAAACCTGAGCAAGTCCAGAGCTCAAAATGTCGACTTTCACCCCCACTTCCTTGGCAGTGCTTTTCCTTATGGGCGTGATGCTCTTCCCCACTCCCTCCCTCGCCGGTTACCAGCCTCCTCCGACTGGGACTCCATCACCGCGGCCGAAATCGCCACCGCCACCTGTGGTGAAGCCAACTCCACCCCCACTCTACAAGCCACTCCCGAAATCGCCCCCGTTTTCGCCACCACCGGTGGTGAAATCGCCTCCTCCACCTGTGGTGAAGCCTACACCACCGCACTTGCCTCCGCCACCCGTGGTGAAGCCAACTCCCCCACCCGTCTACTCGCCTCCTGTGGCGGTGCGGCCCCCACCCATTGTGCCTCCTGTCAAGCCATCGCCGCCGCCGCCGTATGCTGTGCAGCCTTAAAAACCCGTACTTTTAGGAATGCTGGTCAGTCCATGTAAGGAGAAGCGAAGGTCCCATACCGTAGGAACTGGAAGGGAAAAAAAAAAAGGAAAAAAGTTAGAAAAAAGAAGAAAAAGACTTCATTTGAAATAAAAGCGTTGTATTGTAGCTGATCAGCATTTCTTAAAATGGAATCAGTATTGTAGCCAATAAGGCAGCATTGTTATTCAACTATATCGCCTGGGTCGTGTTTGTTATGTTGGTCAATCTCCGTGTGCATTTTATACTTCGCTTGACTGACCATTGAGCTCAAGAAATTATAATTAGTAATTAAATTCATACCGCTAAAAAAAAATTGTAATTAAATTCATATGAATAACGCCCTGGAATGGAACAGTCAACTTGTTTGAAATCAGTAATTTATTTTCATCAGTAGTTTGCTTTAAAAAAACTTTGAGAATCATAATTACGTGTTTGGCTGAAAGAATTTTCCTCCCAGTGCTCGGCATTTAGAAATGCTTTTGATTCCAATACATTAGTTAAAGAAAGTCTGAAAAGTTCAGCACAGCGTAACTATAAGGTGACATTTGGTAAAATTTGGCGATTATACCTAATCATTGAAAATAAATCTCAATACTATATATTGAAACTTGAAATTTGAATCTGAATAATTGTATTTGTCTGATATTCAGTTTGTTGAAACATCTAAATAAACTATGTTTTCCTATTTTGCCCCCATAGTAATGCTAATTATTTTTCCAAATCATTAGTTTTGGATAATTGCATTTTTTTTTTCACATAGATTAATCACTATTATTCACTTTACAGCAGTGATAACCAAAATACCAAAATAGGCTTGCAAGTATTTGTTATATATCACAATATAGAGAGAGTTTCTTCTTTCATTTTCCTTCATCTTCTGCTCTTCAACATTTTTTATTTTTATTTTTTGGTAATTTCTATCCTTTGACCTCTTTCCTCATCCTCCTTTTCCTCTTCTATATTCAGGAAAAAAACCCTGAAATAATCTCATTTTTCTTCTTCTTCTTCATCTTCCCCTTTGCTTCTTATTCTTCCCATGTTCACCTACATCTTCTTCTTCCCCTTTTCTTCTTCTTCCCATTTTCTTCTTCTTCTCCCCTTTTTCTTCTTCTTCATCTGTTCTTCTTTGCCTTCTTCTTTCCTTTATCAAAAACGAATTTAAACCCTGATTTTGAGGTTTGATTTCGTTTCAAATCCCAAATCAACGGTTGATTTTGTTTTAGGGTTTGATTCAAAATTCATACTCTTAAGAGTTTAACGTTTAATTAGAAATCAAATCCAGAATTACAGGCGGTGCATGGTGGCTAAGGATGCCTGGTGGCCGGAAATGGTGGTGGTGGCCAGAGATGGGTGCAGTGGTAGGGTTAGCGGTATAGATTTGTGGAGGGAGCATGCCAAGGAATGAGAGAAGAGAAATAAAGAGGGTATAGAGCGAATAATGAAAAAGTGAATGGATTGTCTAACCAGAATTTAGAGCCAAAACCATATTTGATTGGGTTAGACCTATTCAGAAACAATTCAGACCTTCAAACAAATGCTTTGAATTGTCCGATGTCTGACCAATTTAGATTTAGACCCTATTCGGATTAGACAAACAAATCTTAAATATCTCAATTAATGAGTTATACCTAGTGCTTGGACGACACTAATTAGAAATTCAGTGACAAATGAAGGTACACATGTCGCCACTAACAATAAGGAATAAGGTATTCAAATGTAATATCTGATAATCAACCTAGGGGAGGTGAATACAATTGTGAATTTGTTGTTCTACAGGAAACATATTTATTAGGGCAAGTTTTAATTACACTGCAACTTTGATTCAAAATTTGAATCAAACTTTTACGGAAATATAAAATAAATAACAAATAGATATATTGAGTTCTTCATACAATTATTGGCTACTTCGCCCTATCAAGAGCAACTCTTCACTGCTGTTAGGTCATTCACTAGTAGTCACTTTAGAGCAGTGATAACCAAAATATAAAAATTGGCTCACAAGCCAAAACTTACTTATTTTCAGAGCCAAAAGGTCTAGAAATTGTTTTGCAATGTACTTCTTAACTTAAATGCCAAGAAATAGAGAAAGCCCTTAATAGATAAAAGAAACGGTAGAAATTAATGTCCAAGTATTAGTTATACAGCAGAATATGGTGAGAATTTTGATGAAAAATAGTATATGAAAAGTATGCACTATTATTGATCACAAACAGATTTTAAATTAAGTGCCTAAATGGAAAGATCTCATCATCAACACTATAGGGTGTGAATTTCAGAGATCGTTAATGCCTAATTTGGATTATCCACAAGAATAATAGTTTTGGCCTAAAAAGTACTTTTTAGAAAAGCTATTTGATGTAACTTTCTCAGAAAATGCTAAATGCTTTTCTTGAGCATTTTTTGGCCACAAAATGCTTTTTGAATTTGTGCCAAATGCCTAACTTGTTTTAAGAAAGCACTTTTTGACTAAAACATACTTCTCTTGTGGTAATCAAGCGGGCCCTTTTAGCACAGAGCTTAATTTTCGCATGCTTGAGTTTTGGGTAAAAAGTAGTCCAATAGGTCATTGTAAATTGATAATGAAAAATCATTAGAAAAATAGAAAAAATGTGAAATTAAGAGAGAAAGAGAAAAATTAAAATATTGTAATTAAAATGTAAATCTCGAGTTGTGGATGAGCAGGACGATTATATATTTTTCTTTTTTATACTCAATAAAAAAGAATTGAGTATTTTTGATGTGTGTGGGGTTGCAGAGTGAGCTAAAATGACGAAAGGAAGTTGTCGGAAAGTAAAGAATAAAAATCCAAGGCTTAAGCTAGAAGGAAAAAGATAAGGAAGAGCTGGAAAAACAAGGAAATGCAAAAACCTGAAATTTAAAGGCTCGAGACGAAGGGAAATATTAGGAAAACAAAAGTAAAAGTACTTCAATTCTCTTTTAAGTTTGTCCATTACAAATAGAGAATAGCTTTTTATATAGGCTTGCAAGCAAATCACTAACTCATGTTCTAAATTTGATTTTTGAGAAAGAAATTTATTTTCCCTAGGCGACATTATTAAAGAGGTCAGCACTCATGCTTTGACAACTATTAAGGCCATAGACAAATTCTTTCTTCCAAACTGTGTGCCACTAAAACTTGTCTGTCACTCTAACAATTCACTTTGGGCCCATGTAAATTGCATTATAGTCCAAATTCGAATTCCACATGGGCTTGACATATTGATAGTGGGTTTGAGTTAGAAGGGATATTTTAGCATCTTCATTTGGGCTTAGAATATGCTTACTAGACCCAAACTCATCAATTTTATTCTTTTTTATATTTTTCTTACTTTCGTACTTCCATTGTTTTAAGTTCAAGGGATTTCACCAATTTGGTGGAAGCCCAGTGATCAAAGCCAAATTTCGTGAGGTTGAATCCATATTAGTTTCTCCCCCTATAGCAGTGTTGACCATCTTTCCCTTATTCTTTGCTGGTGGAAATCAAGCATTTGTATTCCCTATGATATATGGTGCAAATCTATAGATATTTAATACGTGGGAAGCACTGACATGCGCCCAACATTCTCCCGACATATTCGGGATAGGGGGTCAAAAAAACCGACACGGTCAATGCTTCCAACTCACATCAAGCTTTTTTGAACAATTTTTAATAAAAAAGTAAATTATTTTTTGTCGCTATAAATAGAGAAAGTCCCCAAATTAGACATAATCCTAAATCGAAGAACCCCCTTACCTCGTCAACATTCTCCTCGGCCACTTCCCAATCAATTCCTTCATTACCAACCCCACCTCCCAAGCTGCTATTTTTATTTTTCTCGCTTTCCTTTTTAAGTGAACTTAAATTATAAAGTCATTATTTATCTTAAAAGGGAGCGTCTTACTTTCACGTAGGTTAGGATCAAAAACTAAGTTTTGACAACGACGATACAAGGTGGATATAAGGGGTCACCGCACTTTTGAAAAGATGTAAATGTACTCAGTGAAATTCATATGAGGTCCATTATTCAAGTTTTAATCATTCGGATCGGAATATTTAAGCAATAAAATTCATCATACCATAAACATTCTCGGAGATGTGAGCTTTACTGTCGAAAATAATAAATTAAAATCAATTTAAGTAAAAAACTAAACACGTCGGAGAAACACCCAGCGAAGCAAAACAATGAATAGAAAATCAACAAAAAGCAGTTGGGCCCATACCTCCAGAAAAAAGAGCCTCGAAAGTCTTAAAGTGGGTTGGGCCTAACTTATAAACGTAAATGTTTGGGCCCTACCTCGTTTAATTGGGCCGCTCCTTTACTCATATCTGATTTCAGCGCAACTCCAGCCGTATATTTTCCTATTCTTCCTTTATCAATTTGACTGCTCCCTTATCCATACAGTTCTCATTTGTTATACTGGATTCGAAAGACTCGGGACGGAACCATTTGTCATCAATAATAATAAATTCAATACATATATATATATAATTATAGTGATAAAATTTTATATGTATAATTTAATAGAAAGAAGAGTTCAAGTTTAACACTTAAAGAGCTTAAACCCGACGCATAAGTGTTAGAGGAAGATAAGTATCGGGAGAAAGAGTTTTATGTTTGACCAGCTAGACATGATAGAAACTGATTAAAAATTTAGCTAGATATGCATAAGATAGCTATCAAACCTAATAAAAGTCATATCCTATTCAATGTTTGAGGGAAATAGAATAAGCAATAGGATTGTATTTGATAATCATATCTAATATTTGGAGTCCCTCAAGATAGAATTAGAAAGTATCTTTTTGGATAGGACTACCCTCAATGTATGTTTAAATATATTAAATATAAAAAAAATTTAGGAAAATGGAACAACTTTTTTGTTAAAAATTTTTTTTTAAAAAATTTATTGACCTGGTCCATTCCAAAAAAATATAAAATAATTTTTTTGAGCAATTCTACTTCAAAAAAAAAAAAAGATTTGTGAGATAAATGAAAATTCAAGTAGTTCATAAATGTCTTATAACTCTCGAACAAAATTCAAAAATTGAGAATTAGCAGAAAATTAATAATAATAATAATAAAAATCATTGATGCTTAGATCTATTAGTGATCGAGCAAATCTATATATCTATATGGTTGGTGAAAGGAAGAATATATAGGAAAGGAGGAAATAAGGAGATGAATAAAAGAAAATCAATAGTTGATGGTCAATAGATCGAGGGAGAAAGAAAATGAGAGGTGAAATGGGGAAGAAGATGAGGACGAACAGAAGTAAAAGAGGATGAAGGAGAAGAAGAGGAAGAGAGGAATGTCTTTCCGGGGCATGGAGGGGTAATGGAAGGCTAAGGTGGTAAAAGGATCATACCACGAAGTTTGAATATCAGCTTCCACACCTGATACTCTTATCATGAATTTCCTCCTCAAGATTGTGGTATCAGCTTCATGGCCGGATAAAGGTATCGAATCTGATTTCTTTTTCCTATCCAATGACGTGCCCAAACACTGGAACCGAAGTGGAAAATAAATTAAATAATCATATCCGATCCTTTAATCTAGCTAATCAAAAAGGGCATTAGCTCGCGTCAAGGTAAATACACATACATATTTATGTGTATATATATAATAATAATTACTCGAGTATTTTATCAAGCTTGACTTGAGTATTAGTGTAGTTCGAGTCCGACTCAATTCTTTACTCTAGCTAGCTCGAGTTTGGCTCCAAAATTTTAGAGTCGAGTATTTGTCGAGTTGAGCTCGAATTACTCAGGATGGGTACTTAGACCCGAGTACAATCCTAGTCTATTGAAGTTTTGCTAAGAAAAACGACACTTGTCACTTGGTGTGTCGGCCCATGATGAACCGCCAACCCTTGAATTCGGCTTTTTAAGATATATAACAAGACACTTGATGTGTCGATTCATGAGAACCCCCATTCCCCTTCTTTCAGCTTTTAATATGTATAACAAGTATTATTCTCGGTCAATGTCCTAAATACTATTTACTTGTCTCACCATGCAGTGATTTGTCCTAAAATAATTATTTAAATGAGAGAAGTAAAATATTTTTAAGCATTGCGTGCTATACGTGTTGTTTTACTTGAAACTAAATCATTTTTCCCATTTTTTTTTATAAATATTCTTGTGCATCCTTTTTTTTTTTTTTTTTTGGCTTTTCAACGTTTTAGAGAGAGTTCTGACCAAGAAAAACCTTTTTTTTTTATACGAGATAGAGAGAGAGAGAGACATGAGTTATTTTATCTTCGCACTAAGTTATATTTTAAGTCTTATTAACGATATTTTAATATTATATTTAAAATAAAGAAACCGGTGAATGCCAGTGCATGCGCTGTTTTATTTTTGTCGTGTAAGTGTTTTCGTCTTCTAGGGAGGGCAAGTGGGATTAGGTTATTCCTTGACCGTTAGCAATTTTCGGACTTTGTAGGCCTCGTTCCATGGTTCCCTTTTAGTTTAAATATTAGAAATAATGAATTATATGATCGATCAGGGGGACATAGAAGTGTTGCCGAAGTAGGTGTACATTTTCTTGTGCCAATACATGATTTGCTAAATCTTCAACTAGCATGTAGAGAACCAAGGAAAAAAGTGACCATCATCAACAGTTTAACTACCGACTCTTGACATTGAGAAGTGTAGAATTTTACATGAAATGGTTTGAAATATGTAGTTAATTGCTTAAAATAATATAAGAATATGTAATACAGTGAATTGTGTTCCCTCTGTACATATTCTATGAATGAGTTTTTTACCTCCCTAATATTATATTTTGTCGGTGGGAATGGAAATAAATTGAGATTGGGATTAAAACAAAATGAAATTGTTAATTTTCATTTCATTCCTATTCACACCTTTTGTTCATTCAATAATGGAATATGTTGAGCAGCCTAGAGGGGGTGAATATGATGCTTTTCGAAAATTCTTTGTAAACAAGTTCTTGCAATCACCCAAGATTAGATGCGGAATATAAAATAACAAATTAAATACAGACAGTATAGTTCAAACAGTTATTTAGTTTGAACACTTGGTTTAAACACTAGTTTGAACAACATAGTTTAAACAAGAGTTTGAACGGTTAGTTTGAATAATGGTTTGAACAGAGTAGTTTGAACAAAAGTTTAAACAATACGATTTGAACACTTCTATCACAGCAAATGGGTTTGAACAAGTAATACTAAACAGTTTGAACGAAGCAGGAAAGTAAAGAACACACAGAATTTATAGTTGTTCACTTCAACTTGAAGCTACGTCCACTCTGCCAAGCACAGCCAACTGCTGCCCTGGGATCACACTATATCAATGTTCCTTTTACGGGTTTAGGAACAAATAACCCTTACAAATTCACCATTTCTTCTTCTAAGGCAAGAAAGTGACAAATAAGCCTCAAAACCTTTCTTATTGTAAGGCAAGAAAGCGAGTAAACAACCTCTTAGAACACCAGCCTTGACCAATTTGTCAAGCTGTGCTCAAACCTACCCAAATACAAATGGAACTACTGTCCACTTCTTAACGTATTGGATAGCCTCATAAAATGATAGTAGATTTTCAAAGTTGCTCAAAAACACTTTTCAAACAACTGCAAATAGATTTTTCAGAAACAGAATAGTTCAAGCAGTTCAAACGTTTCTGAAAAACCAAGTGTGAAAACCAGATTTAAGAAATTCTTTTTACACAGCAATTCCTGCAGTATAAGTGTAACTTATAGCTCTTTTAGAAATCAAAGTCAGCAGGAATTTCAAATGCTAGCACTTTGTAGACGCCTCTTTTCAAATGAGTAGACGTTTGAACATGAAAAGAGTATTCAAACACTGGTAGAGAGAGAAACAATTCTTGTGTATGTTTTTGTTATTTTTCAAAGTAGTACTGCTTCCTTTTATATAGAGAAATGTATATAGCCGTTTGAAAGAAATCTTCCAAAGTAAAATACGTGGAAAATATTTCAATCAAATTCACGAATCAAAGAAGTTATTTGAATTCAAATTCGCTCAAGGCTATATTCCAATTCTTTCTAAAACTTGTCAAATCTGTTTTTCAAGAATAAACACTTAAAGAAAGTTTTTGAATTTTGAAAAACAAAACCGTTGAAGAGAATAAAATTATTTTATTTTAAGCAACATCAAAATCTATCCAATATATTGAGAAATAGACTTACAATAATATCCTATTAAATCTTCCACAATATTCCATTGTAATATATCCTAAAAAAAAAAAAAAAAAACTTCATCGAGATATATTTGTAATACAAGTTTGGCATCATCAAAATCAAATCTACGGAGCCTTGGGTCAACAGAATAGAATGGGATAAGCATAAAAGTAACTTCAAATAAATCTATAAATAAATAATTTATCGAAAAGTCACGTTGAGGCATCCGCAACACCTACAAATTAGGATTGAAATGATCATTCCAATCGAATGCTCCTGACAAGCTTGACCACATAACTAAACAAGAGAATAAGAATGGACATTCTTATTTCCAACCCTCAATACAAATGAGACCTAACAAAAGAAGTGCGCGTTTTTCATTTTAAAATGTGACAAAAATTAACAACCATGGCTGGAGACTTCAATTAGAAAATTAATTTCACTTTATAGTTCATTTGTTATTTAACTCCAAGGGCTCGTCCAAAGTAGCTAACCCTCACTTTGATCTCCTGTAGTTTAATTCTGGATGATCTTTGAAAATGAACTAGTAGATACTGGTTGGACCCAAAAGTAGCCCCACAATTTTTCCAGATATCCTTCAGTTGTAAAAGAAAATAAAAAGGATATTGTATATTTGTGCAATAAATAAAAAAAACAAAATGAGTCAATTTAATCTTCATGTATGTTAAATTGATGCCAATTGACCACTAACATATGGGTGCTTCATGTGAGGCGGTGATTAAAGTACCTCTATTCCGCGGACTTGATCCCCACTAACCCGTAATCCTAAACCCGGATTGATTCACTACTAACCCATAACCCCGTTTAGTCACTCTCTGCAGTTGGAAAAAATTGACAACTCAAATCACAAACACGTTAAATAGGCCTACTCTTGCCCTGCAGCATTACAAGGCACCGTCATAACAACGTCAGATGTATTGCCGATCATCAACTTCAGCATCCTACGGTACTACTACATAAATCATTGGTAAGACTCAACACGTGTCCTTTCTGATAGTGGCCCCAAACCCCTATTAAAGGCTCCCACTTCACTACATTTTATCACACCATCGCCAGCAAAGAAACCTGAGCAAGTCCAGAGCTCAAAATGTCGACTTTCACCCCCACTTCCTTGGCAGTGCTTTTCCTTTTGGGCGTGATGCTCTTCCCCACTCCCTCCCTCGCTGGTTACCAGCCTCCTCCGACTGGGACTCCATCGCCGCGGCCGAAGTCGCCACCGCCACCTGTGGTGAAGCCAACTCCACCCCCAATCTACAAGCCACTGCCGAAATCGCCCCCGTTTTCGCCACCACCGGTGGTGAAATCGCCTCCGCCACCTGTGGTGAAGCCTACTCCACCACCCGTCTACTCGCCTCCTGTGGTGGTGCGTCCCCCACCAATTGTGCCTCCTGTCAAGCCATCGCCGCCGCCGCCATATGCTGTGCAGCCTTAAAAACCCGCACTTTTAGGAATGCTGGTCAGTCCATGTAAGGAGAAGCGAAGGTCCCATGCCGTAGGAACTGCCAGGATAAAAAAAAGGAAAAAAGGAAAAAACGAAGAAAAAGACTTCATTTGAAATAAAAGCGTTGTATTGTAGCTGACCAGCATTTCTTAAAGTGGAATCAGTATTGTAGCCAATAAGGCAGCATTGATATTCAACTATATGCCATGGGTCGTGTTTCTTACATTCGTCAATTCTGTGTGCATTTTATACTTTGCTTGACTGACCATTGAGCTGAAGAAATTATATTTAGTAATTAAATTCATACGAATAACGCCCTGGAATGGAACAATCAACTTGGTTGAAATAAGTAATTTATTTTTATTAGTAGTTTGATTTTTAAAAAAAACTTTCAGAATCATAATTGCGTATTTGGCTGAAAGAATTTTTCCTCCCAGTGCCCGGCATTTAGAAATGCTTTTGACTCCAATACATTAGTTAAAGAAATGCTGAAAAGTTCAGCATATTGTATCCATAAGGTGACGTTTGGTAAAATTTAGTGATTATATCTAAACACTAAAAATAAGTCTGAATACTGTATGCTGAAACTTGAAATCTGTCTGATAATCAGTTTGTTGAAACATCTAAATAAACTATGTTTTCCTATTTTACCCCTATAGTCATGCTATTTATTTTTTCAAATCATTAGTTTTGGATAAGTGCATTTTCTTTTCACATAGACCATTCACTATTATTCGCTTTATTGCAATGATAACCAAAATACAAAAATAGGCTTGCATGTATTTGTTATATATCACAATATAGAGAGAGTTTCTCCTTTCATTTTTCTTCATCTTCTGTTCTTCAAATTTTTTTATTTTTATTTTTTGGTAATTTCTATTCTTCGACTTCCTTCCTCATCCTCCTTTTCCTCTTCGATATTTAGGAAAAAAGACCCTGAAATAATCTCATTTTTCTTCTTCTTCTTCATCTTCCCGTTTGCTTCTTATTCTTCCCACGTTAGTCTACATCTTCCTATTCTCCCCTTTTTCTTCTTCTTCATCTGTTCTTCTTCTCCACCTTATTCTTTCCTTTATCGAAAACGAATTCAAACCCGAATTTTGAGGTTAGATTTCATTTCAAATCCCAAACCAGGGGTTAATTTTGTTTTAGGGTTTGATTCAAAACTCGTACTCTTAAGAGTTTAAGGTTTGATTCTAAATCAAATCTAAATTTACTGGTGGTGCGTGAGGGGTAAGGATGCGTGGTGGCCGAAAATGGTGGTGGTGGTGGCCTGAAATGGGGCATAGCTTTGTGGATAGAGCGTGCCAGGGAATAAGTGGAGAGAAATAAGGAGGCTAGGGAGGGGATAACGAGAAAATGAGTACGACATTTTTGTCCTTTAAATTTGAATGGGTTGTCTAACAAAAATTCAGACCTAAAACCATATCCGATTGCGTCAGACCAATTAAAAGACAATTCAAACCTTCAAACTAATGCTCTGAATTGTTCGATGTCTGACCAAGTTTTATTTGGTCCCTATTCAAATTAAACAAACAGCCCTTAAATATCTCAATTAATGCTTTCTACCTCATGCTTGGATGACACTTAATAGAAATTTAATGATAAATGAAGGCACGCATATAGCTACAACAAATAAGGGATAAGGTATTCAAATGTAATATCTGATAAGCAACCCATAGCAGGTGAATACAACCGTGAAGTTTGATTATGCATGTGCAAGTTTGATTCAAAATTTGAATCAAACTTTTATGAAAACACAAAACAAATAACGCATAGATGTATTGAGTTCTTCATACAATTATTGGCTACATCTCCCTATCAAGAGCAACTCTTCAGCGCACTTGAATCATTCACTATTAGTCACTTTATAGCAGCAATAACCACAATACAAAAAGAGGCTCGCAAGCCTAACCATACTTATTTTCAAAACCAAAAGGTCTAGAAAGTGCTTTGTAATGTACTTCCTATCTTAAATACTAAAAATATAGAAAGCTCTTAACAAATAAAAATACACTAGAAATTAATGTCCAAGCATTAATTATATAGCACAATATGGAGAGAGTTTAGATCAAAAACAAGTATATGAAAAGTATGTGCTATTATTGATCAAAAATAGATTTGGAATTAAATGCTTAAATGGAACAGTCTCATCATCAACACTGTAGGTGTGAATTTCAAAGATTGCTAAGGCCCAGCTTGGATTATCTACAAGAACAATAGTTTTGGTCTAAAAAGTACCTTCTATAAAAGCTACTCAATGTAACTTTTCAAAAAGTACTAAAAGTGCTTTTATTGTAGAATTTTTTGGCTACAAAGTGCCTTTTGAATTTGTGCGAAATACCAAACTTGTTTTATGAAATCATTTCTTCATTTAAAAATACTATCCTTGTAGTATCCAAACTGGGCTTTTTAGCAGAAAGTTTAATCTTCGCATGCATGAGTTTTGAGTAAAAAATACAGAATGATTCATAAAGAGAATCAAAGAGACTTAAGATAGAAAGTCGTGTAATTAACTTATGGAGATCGTTAGAGACCACAATCCAACATTAGAAAAGTGAAAAAAAAAAAAAAAAAAAAGTCATATGCCTTATAGGCTACTTTTAGGGATTCATGAGCATCTTATTAGATAGTCTTTTTGAGGCGGGCATCATTTAGTAGTGTGGCCGTGATTTGAGGCGTGATAGTTATATATTTCTTCCAATTTAGAGTTTTTATTTAAACTGTATAATTGCAATGCGTTTTGAGGAACATACAAGTGTTGCCGAACTAGATGTATGTTTTATTGTGCCAATACATGACAATTCAACTGAAAAAGTCTTTTTGACATTGAGAAGCACATAATTCCACAAGAATAGTTTGAAATATGTAGTTAGTTGCTTAAAATAATTTGTGAAGACCGGATATGTTTCTCTAAAACAATTCACATTGTTCCCCCGGTATGAATGAGTTTTTTCCTACCCCAATAAAAAGGGATGCACTTTTTTCATTTTAAATTATTATGAAAACTTACAATAAAAGTACAAATAATTTAATTAAAGAACCTTGAGTTCACTTTATAATTCATTTTATTTTAACCTCAAGGATTCATTCAAAAACAAAGTAACAACTTTTCAATTTGATCGAGAGTTCGATTCTAAAAGCCGCCATCGATCAGAAACCGGTGAAAATTGACTGAAACCCCAACATGTTCTTCAAATTGCGGCCATACCCCTCAGCTATAAATAAATGAAAAATACATTCGACATCATTTAGGGCCACCAAACGTACCCGCAGCTACATTACAGCTTTCGAGGCAACGTCGTCTCACTGGCATTGCAGCGTCAACCCTATTGGTCGATCATATATTTCAACCATCCTACAGTACTGCAAAAATCATTGGTAAGACTTGACATGTGTCCTTCTGATAGAGGCCCCAAACCCCTATAAAAGGCTCCCACTTCACTACATTTTTGCACACAATCACCAAGAGAGAAACCGGAGCAAGTCCAGAGCTCAAAATGTCCTCTTTCACCCCCTCTTCCTTGGTAGTGTTTTTCCTTATGGGCGTGATGCTCCTCCCCACTCCCTCCCTAGCCGGTTACGAGCCTCCTCCGATCGGGACTCCACCACGGCGGCCGAAATCGCCACCGCCACCCGTGGTGAAGCCAACTCCACCCCCGGTCCACGCACCGCCGTACTCACCACCACGGGTGGTGAAATCGCCCCCGCCGCCTGTGGTGAAGCCAACTCCACCCCCGGTCCACACACCGCCGTACTCACCACCACCGGTGGTGAAATCGCCGCCGCCGCCCGTGGTGAAGCCAACTCCACCCCCGGTCCACACGCCGCCGTACTCACCACCACCGGTGGTGAAATCGCCGCCGCCGCCTGTGGTGAAGCCAACTCCACCACCGGTCTACACCCCTCCTCCGGTTGTGCACCCCCCACCTGTTAAGGCATCACCGCCGCCATATGGTGTGCATCCCTAAAAGCCTTGCTTTTGAGAATCCTGGTCAGTCCATATAAGGAGGTGAGAAGGTCCCATGCAAGGGAGCTGGACGAAAAAAAGCTCCTCGTTTGAAATAAAAGCGGTTGTATTGTAGCTGCCTGATCAGGATTTCCTAAATTTTCTCGTGTAATGGAGCTATTGTAGCCTATACGGTAACATTAACGTGCAAGTGTATGGCATGGTTCATGTTTGCTGTCATGGGTCTTGTTTGATTGCTATATTGGTCTTTCTTCGCGTTCATTTTTACTTAGTTGACTGAACAATGAGCTCAAGAAACTAGAATTACTAATTTTATGCATGGTAACGCCCCCAGAACCATCGACTAGCTTGATAAGTGTTTCATTATTTTTAGGAATGCTCCGCCTTTTTTAGTTTCCAAATTAAAAAAATTATGCAAGTATCTAATATAGATTCATATGAAATGGAAAAATAGTAAAATGCGTTCTAAATAAAGTTTTGCACCATAAAGAAAAATCTGCCCTAAAACCCAAATTATTGTAGTGTAGTTTTATTACGAGGGTTTAAAAAAATTCAAACTGAAAAATTTTAGAAGAAAATTACCTTTTTGGTCCTCTGAGTTCAAGATTAGTGCTGATTTAGTTCCTCTTATTTGAAAGTGGTCAATTTGATTGCTTAAATTTATCGAAAGTAGCCAAAAATTTTTCACAAGCTTGACTTCAATTATAAGGAATTTCGCATGATCATCCCTTCCATAATATCGATTTCTTCGGTTTAAGATTTTTTATGACCATGGCACCTTCACTCGAATTTTGTGCTCATAATTTCTTCTCCGATTTTGGCCAAAATCTTAAGGATGCACTAATTTATTCCAGTTTGCTCGAGCCGCCCCTATGCTGGGCCCAATTATAAGGTCCAAACCCGGCCCATTTGATATTGGCAGGCTTTGGGCCTTGGTGAAGCTTCATTTAAATTATCAAGAAACAATGAGAATTAGATAAAAACTCATATATAAAACTAAGACATTCTTGCCTATATATTTTAATAAAAAATAAGAAGGAATTGTTCTCTTATAAACGTGATGACAAATTAAGGGCCGGTTTTTGGGGGAAGAAGCTTCTGATTTTTCCTACTTCTTTCCCTTTTCTTCAGATTCCGTTCTTCAGCCTTTTTTAATTTTTGTTAATTTCTGTTCTTCAACCTCCTTCCTCATCCTTCTTTTCCTCTTCTATATTGAGGGAAAAAAAAAAAAAAAAGCGAAACAATCTCAATTTTCTTCTTCTTCTTCTTCATCTTCCTCTTTGCTTCTTCTTGCCATGTTCCTCTTTGCTTCTACATCTTCATGTTCCCCCTTTCTTCTTCTTCCCCTTTTCTTCTCCTCCTCCCCTTTTTCTTCTTCATCTGCTCTTCTTCGACTTCTTCTTTCCTTTATCAAAGACGAATTCAAACCCTGATTTTGGGGTTTGTTTTGGTTTCAAATCCCAAATCAAGGTTGATTTCGTTTTAGGGTTTGCTTCAAAACTCATACTCTTAAGAGTTTAAGATTTGATTCAAAATCAAATCCAAAATTACCGGCGATGCATGGTGGCTAAGGATGCCTGGTGACCCGAAATGTTGCTGGTGCTGATCGTGGTGGCCGGAGATGGGGGTAGTGGTGGGGGCAGCAGCATAGCTTTGTGGAGGGAGCGTGCAAGGGAATGAGAGGAGAGAAATAAGGAGGGTAGGGAGGGAAAAATGAAAAAATGAGTTGGGATTTTTTGTCCTTCAGATATGAATGGACTGTAACCAAAATTCAAACCCAAAACTATATCTAATTAGGGTCAGACCTATTTAAAGATAGTTCAAACTTAACAAATGCTCTAAATTGTCCGATATTTGACCAACTTAGATTTAGACCCTATTCAGATTAAACAAACGGTCCTTAAATATCTCACTCATTGAATTCTAGCTAGTGCTTGGACGACATTGATTAGAAATTTAATGACAAATGTAGTTACTTATGTAGCTACTAATAATAAGGAATAAGGTATTCAGATGTAATATCTAATAAGCAACCTAGATGAGGTGAATAAAATCGTGAATCTGTCAATCTAAGAGAAACATATTTACCAACACAAACTTTAAGCACTTGGAAGTTTGATTCAGAATTTGAATCAAGCTTTTACGAAAACAAAAAATAAATAACACAGATATTGAGTTCTTCGTACAATTATTGGCTATATCTCCCTATCAAGAGCAGCTCTTCGTCGCACATGGATCATTCACTATTAATAAGTTTATAGCGGCGACAACCAAAATGCAAAAATAGGCTCGCAAGCCTAAACTTACTTACTTTCAAAGCCAAAAGGCCTAGAAAGTGTTTTCTAAGGTACTTCCTATCTTAAATACTAAGAAATATACAAAGCCCGTGACAGATAAAAATACACTAAAAATTAATGTCCAAGTATTAGTTATATAGCATAATATGGAGAGAGTTTAGATGAAAAACAGTATATGAAAGGTATGCACTATTATTGATCAAAAGCTGATTTAGAATTAAGTGCTTAAATGGAACAATCTCATTATCAACATTGTAGGGTTTGACTTTCATGGATTGCTAAGGCTCAGTCTGGATTATCTACAAGAACAATAGTTTCGGCCTAAATAGTACTTTTTAGAAAAGCAATTTCATGTAACTTTTTCAAAAAGCACTAAGTGCTTTTCTTGTAACACTTTTTGGCCACAAAGTGCTTTTTGAATATGTGTCAAATGCCAAACTTGTTTTAAGAAAGTACTTTTTAACTTAAACATACTATCCTCATGGTATCCAAACGGGCCTTTTTAGCATAGAGTTTAACCTTTGCATGCATAAGTTTTGGATAAAAAAATAAAGAGTGATTCATAAAGAGAATCAAAGAGACTTGAGATAGAGATGAAGGTCAACGGGTTTCTCAATGGTTTCAGAATACTGATCAGTCAAGAAACAATTGTTCAAAATACCTTCAAAAAAACAGCTCAAAGAGATTTAATTTTGAGATATGATGAATTTAAGGCACAAATACACTCTGAGATCTAGGAAAGCTGTAAATCTGGTCTTAAAAATTTTCCCCATAGAATGATATATGAAAGAGATAAATGGCTAACAAGAAATACGTATCCAAAAATTGGAGAGGTTTTCAATCTTCATTCTTCAATGCATATCTTTCTCAATCTTTTATGTTGAACGAGCTGTCCATTATTCACGCAATCATCTTTCCTTTCCTTCCAGCATTAAATCTGGTCATTTACTTCAAATATATTGTCACGCAACTGTGTCCTACAAATCACACAAAAAGAAGGGAGAACCGCACTTATCTCCCTCTTATTTCATCATGTTTCTGGAACGTTTAATGTGGTTTAGAAATCGACACATAACCCAATTGTGGTTTTAATAGATCTACGAAATTTAATTTTCCATCAGATTTAATTGTTTGTTCTTCTACAAATTTTTTTAGTATGTTTGAAAGGAAAAAATAGACTTTAAACTTTCAAACTACTCTAAAACTTATTCCTTAACTTCAGTCATAATGTTTCACACAGAAATAGATATTTTTATATTTTTTGTACCATACAAAAATTTTATTCACGGTACAAAAGGAGAAAGAAAAAAAGTGGTACTTGGTATGTGCACATAAACTAACTTAGACTTTATAGTATTCACATATCCCTATTTCCGGCCTTCATATCCCCTGTTTTTGGCCAGGGAAATAAAAATATTAATTTCCTTGGGGATAACTCTAATAGATGTCAAGGAGTTAAGTTAGGGGTTGGGAAATCAAAGTTCATTTTTTTTTTCCTTCGTAAAAACTTTAAATTTTTTTTGGAAGAACAAACATTGAATTTGATTAGAAAATTAATTTTTACAAGTTCATTGAAATTACTGAGGGGTTATGTATTGATTTTTATCCCAGCAATTAGGTCAAATCACAGGGAGGTTTAGCCCAATTTCTCCCCCCCCTCCCCCCTCCCCCTCTCGAAAAAGAATCTGCACAATCTCTTATGGGTGATTAGTAGCATAAAAACAAGGGGAAATATCTTAAACACTCCTTTTAATTTCAGCGATTATTGAAGAGATCTCCTCTAGTTTTAATTTTTTTTCTCATGCCTCTAATCTTATGAAAATAGTCCAATAGGTCATTATCATCAAATTCTATCTTAATTGATAACGAAAAATTATGAGAGAAGTAGAAAAATATGTGAAAATTAAGAGACCACAATCCTACATTAGAGACCACAATCCAACATTAGAAAAGTGAAAAAAAAAAAGAAAGAAAAGAAAGGTCACATGCCTTATAGGCTGCTTTTAGGGATTCATGAGCATCTTGTTAGATAGTCCTTTTGAGACGGGCATCATTTAGTAGTGTGGCCGTGATTTGAGGCGTGATAGTTATATATTTCTTCCAATTAGAGATTTTATTTAAACTGTATAATTGCAGTGCGTTCTGAGGAACATACAAGTGTTGTCGAACTAGATGTACGTTTTATTGTGCCAATACATGACATGCAGCCTTGTAGATAGCCAAAGTAAAACGGTACAACTGAACAATTCAATTGAAAAAGTCTTTTTGACATTGAGAAGCACAGAATTCAACAAGAATAGTTTGAAATATGTAGTTAATTGCTTAAAATAATTTGGGAAGACCGGATATATTTCTCTAAAACAATTAACATTGTTCACCCTGTATGAATGAGTTTTTCCCTACCCTAATAAGAAGGGATGCACATTTTTCATTTTAAATTATAAGGAAAACTTACAATAAAAGTACAAACAATTTAATTAAAGAACCTTGAGTTTACTTTATAATTCATTTTATTTTAATCTCAAGGATTCATCCAAAAACAAAGTAACAACTTCTCAATTTGATCAAGAGTTCGATTCTTAAAGCTGCCATCGATCATAAACCGGTGAAAATTGACTGAAACCCTAACATGTTCTTCAAATTGCGACCATACCCCTCAGCTATAAATAAATGAAAAATACATTCTACATCATTTAGGGCCACCAAACGTACCCGCAGCTACATTACAGCTTTCGAGGCACCGTCGTCTCACTGGCATTGCAGCGTCAACCCTATTGGTCGATCATATTTTTCAACCATCCTACAGTACTGCAAAAATCATTGGTAAGACTTGACACGTGTCCTTCTGATAGAGGCCCCAAAACCCTATAAAAGGCTCCCACTTCACTACATTTTTGCACACCATCACCAAGAGAGAAACCGGAGCAAGTCCAGAGCTCAAAATGTCCTCTTTCACCCCCACTTCCTTGGTAGTGTTTTTCCTTATGGGCGTGATGCTCCTCCCTACTCCCTCCCTCGCCGGTTACGAGCCTCCTCCGATCGGGACTCCATCACCGCGGCCGAAATCGCCACCGCCTCCCGTGGTGAAGCCAACTCCACCCCCGGTCCACACGCCGCCGTACTCACCACCACCGGTGGTGAAATCGCCGCCGCCGCCTGTGGTGAAGCCAACTCCACCACCGGTCTACACCCCTCCTCCGGTTGTGCACCCCCCACCTGTTAAGGCATCACCGCCGCCATATGGTGTGCATCCCTAAAAGCCTTGCTTTTGAGAATCCTGGTCAGTCCATATAAGGAGGTGAGAAGGTCCCATGCAAGGGAGCTGGACGAAAAAAAGCTCCTCGTTTGAAATAAAAGCGGTTGTATTGTAGCTGCCTGATCAGGATTTCCTAAATTTTCTCGTGTAATGGAGCTATTGTAGCCTATACGGTAACATTAACGTGCAAGTGTATGGCATGGTTCATGTTTGCTGTCATGGGTCTTGTTTGATTGCTATATTGGTCTTTCTTCGCGTTCATTTTTACTTAGTTGACTGAACAATGAGCTCAAGAAACTAGAATTACTAATTTTATGCATGGTAACGCCCCCAGAACCATCGACTAGCTTGATAAGTGTTTCATTATTTTTAGGAATGCTCCGCCTTTTTTAGTTTCCAAATTAAAAAAATTATGCAAGTATCTAATATAGATTCATATGAAATGGAAAAATAGTAAAATGCGTTCTAAATAAAGTTTTGCACCATAAAGAAAAATCTGCCCTAAAACCCAAATTATTGTAGTGTAGTTTTATTACGAGGGTTTAAAAAAATTCAAACTGAAAAATTTTAGAAGAAAATTACCTTTTTGGTCCTCTGAGTTCAAGATTAGTGCTGATTCAGTTCCTCTTATTTGAAAGTGGTCAATTTGATTGCTTAAATTTATCGAAAGTAGCCAAAAAAATTTTCACAAGCTTGACCTCAATTATAAGGAATTTCGCATGATCATCCCTTCCATAATATCGATTTCTTCGGTTTAAGATTTTTTTATGACCATGGCACCTTCACTCGAATTTTGTGCTCATAATTTCTTCTCCGATTTTGGCCAAAATCTTAAGGATGCACTAATTTATTCCAGTTTGCTCGAGCCGCCCCTACACTGGGCCCCAATTTAAGGTCCAAACCCGGCCCATTTGATATTGGCAGGCTTTGGGCCTTGGTGAAGCTTCATTTAAATTATCAAGAAGTAATGAGAATTAGATAAAAACTCATATATAAAACTAACACATTCTTCGATAAAAACTCATATATAAAACTAACACACTCTTGCCTATATATTTTGACAAAAAATAAGATGGAATTGTTCTCTTATAAACGTTATGACAAAGTAAGGGCTGGTTTGGTTCACGAAATCTGTTCAGGAAGGTCACATTCTCACATTTGGCATATTGTGGAATGTGGAATTCCTGCAATGTCACACTCCTAACAAATGAGAGCTTTAACATTCCTGAGTTGCGAAGTAGGAATGTGAGATTTTTAGTAGGGCAAAATGTGCACATGAAATAAAAAGTCAAAACTAATAATAGAATAACAAATTTTCCACTGAAGTACATAACTCATACAACTTACAATAATACTGATACTAATGATAGTAATAACAATGATAGTAGTAAATAAATATGTTATTCATAATAAAAGGTTGATGATACTATTTTTAGAAATATATTATTATATTTTATGAAGTTTATTTTTAGTTAGTAAATGTTTGGATTCAACTCTTAGTTCTTTAAAATAAGTTGAAAAAGGTAATTTTTTTAGTGTTAAATTTAAAATAAATTTTTTTAATCATGAAAATAATCTATTATATTTTATGTCATGAATATTATATATATATATTCTTATAAAAGGGTATTAATGAAAAACTTTAACATTCCTTAAATCTAATTATTTATACTTAATTTAAAAATGTTACATTACAGTACTAAGTGTACTAAACAAAAAAATGTTATGATTTGGGCATCGCATTCCCAGGCATCCAAGCATCACAACGAATAGAATGGCGGGTGGAAATATAAGGTTTCACGAATCAAACGGGCGATAAAACGTATATTACCATAAAATGATTGAAGTTAGTAATTGTCGTAATAGACCAAGAATGGCCCACTTCTTGGAATTCAAATTAACAGGCACCATATCAAATTATAAAATAAAACTAGTTCATAACAAAGTACAAAGTAACAAGGATTCACTCAATGTAGCAATCTAATATATTCTACGTTTATTTGTATATATTTTCCAAGCCTTTGAATGATGCAAGCATCCAAAGGGATTGCCCAACAAATTAAAAAATAGACAAAGCCTCCATATGCAAAGCCTTTCATGAGTCCATGGCTGTCCAAAAGCAGTTAAAACAAAATGTTCTATAGGACATTTGATGTGAACATTTGATGTTTTAAGATTCGTTCGAATACTATGAATTTCAAGAAAAATCTAAAAAGAAAAGGTTTAATGGTAAAAATAGACATGTACTTTGCTTTTATTTGTTTTAAATCTTAAAATTTTAATTTACCTGCCTACCGAACTTAATCCTTGTTGACTTTTTCCTTTCTACCAAATTTAAACAACATATGTATGCACGACGATAACAAACTTTGAAAAACTTACGTGCCTATTAGATAGGGACTCCCCTGCAAGTTTTCAATTCTTTTATACCACCGTCAGAATTATACAATCACCCAAAATTTCCACCAGCTACAGTGCTATTACTTAATCATTGTTACACAACGTGACATTATTTAAAAATCATAAAGAATAAATTAGATGAACTGCCACGGGTCAAGCTAGCAAAGTCCCCCAATTTCCCTCGTTCCTTTCTTCCTTTCCATTGGACACATATTTTAAACTGGGCTACAATCTAGGCCAATTTAAACTAATCTAAATAACTTTTTCCTTCACAAAAATACAAAAAAAAATAAAATGATTGCACTATATAAGTTTTTCTTACTTAAATGGGTTTAAGGTCGGGTATGGTTTTCACTAAATCCGACCCTCATACGATTTATAAATAAATAGGTTTAGTTTCGGGTTTAGACCCATATATAATAGACCCAATCCAATTAAATGGGTATGGGACGAGTAAGGTTTGAGTCTGCACCCGACCCATTAACAGGCCTAGGCTACATTTTTTAAATGTATTTGGACTTTTGAAAAAGAAATGCAAAATAGTTTTTTTTTTTTTTTTTTTTACAAAAATGCATAGTATATTTATACTACTTCCTACTTTTCTTCTTCTTTTTCTTTTTTTTTTTTTCTTTTTTCCTTTTTTCTTTTTGGACTCAACTTTCCACCTTTCTGTCACTTGTGCCGGGTTCTTCTAGGGTACCTTAGTTGGGTTATTATTCTAATTCATTTGTACTTTTTTTTTTTATGGAAGTGGTTATTTAGCACGCCATTTTTCATCGTTCTCACCCCATATTGTTCCTTTATTGAAATTATCCTTCCAGCCATCATTCATTGCTCCATACATTTTTACATTATAGTATCATTATTCGTTATTCAAGACAATTCTCACTAATGCTGTTATATTTCACAGCGAATTTCTACTGGTTATAATAATTCCAATACATTAAAATTTTCACCGGAATCACTTTTAAAATTGAAATAAAAATAATTTTATTACGATAAGTGAAAGATTAACATAAACATATATCTTCTAACTGATATGTCCTTGTTTATTAGGATTAAAAGGAAGAAATAAACTTTATGTTTCATTTACCAAAAATAAATAAACTTTATCTTTCCATATATAATAAAAACAAAACGGAGCTTATGAGTCTCTGCATATGTACGTCGTTACCATGACATATACAGGAGAGGAGGGCGAAGTCACTCTACCAAATTATTTATTTACTGGATTCAAATCTTATGCGATGTGCAAATCATTTACTTTGATTAGATTAGATGCAAAAATCTCTTTATATATATGCCATCAAAGGTAAATAAATTCAACATTATATAATTATATTAGATCCGATGCTATATGATATTAAAAAAGCTTTAGTGAGCGGTGGTAGATAAGTGTTAAAAGAAAATAAGCATTAGAGAGAGATAGAATTTAAATATGATTCTCAGGTGAATGTAAAATATGACATGTACATGTCATCACGAGAAAGAGAGGGGGGGGGGGGGGGGGGGGGGGGGAGAGTGTTATTTGAGGGGTTTTTCGCTCAGACAATTTATAGCTCCCCAATGCTTCAATGAATAGTTAAATAAATCTGATTGACTTATAAATGTACATGCTGGTTAAATTAATGCCAATTGATTAAGAGCTAAAACTAATCTAGATTTATGTTCTTATTTGATTACAATACTGAAAAAAACTCTACATAATAATATTTTTCAATTTTACCCTTATCTCATTTAAAATAAAATTGTTTAAAAACCTTATAAATTATTGGATTAATCCACATTATTTTCATACAGGTTCCAATATGGGCCCTCTGTCGACTACAACGCTGCGGACCACCCCTCCAAATAAATTGTGATCCGTGGAGAAACATCACAAAGCCCGCTTCTCCGAAATAAATGGCAGCGGGGAAAAAAGATCACTATTTTTCGGAAAGCTTCATAGGAAACTAATTTTTTTTTCGCATTCCAAAAAGTCGAAAAAATTACTCATAAGCTCTCCAAAGCTAGCCCTTAAGTCATGAAACAGCTACTTATAAGCTCTACAAAGCTAGCCCTTACAATTTCTAAGTCATGGCACAGAATGAAATAAAATATTTATTCCATAAAAAGATAAAGAAAATAATGAGCGGAGTATGTGAGACATAACTCTTTTTAAGGCTTATGAATGAAATATTAAATAATAGCTATTACGTCATTAACCGCTTTAATAGTTTGTAATTAATAACTCCTTTCAAGGCCTATCGTTTATTCCTTGTTTATTCTCCCTCATAGTCCATAGGATTGGGTATTTCATTTATGCCCCATGAAAAAAGCACTCATTATATACATATTTTCATAGAAATACATATTCTATTTCATTCTGCAAACTAAATTAGTAGTTAACAAGCAAAAAGGGGGAAAAAAGAAAAAGTATGGACACGAACAAATTGAACCCCACTAATAGGTGAAGTTAACTTTTTGATTCGTAAAGCTTGTGGTTAGTTTCAAATTAATCCCTAATATTTGAATGTTCCTAGACTAACATAATTCAGATTTTGATGAAAGAGAAATCAGCGGATCAGAATTTTGATGGTTTTTAGGCAATTTCAGGAAAATTAAAATGAAAATAATAATTATTATAATAATAAATTTAGCCATTTTTATTTTATAATTTATAGTTTTTTCCGAAGAATTTCAGGAAAAAACTCAAATTTAAAATTTTTCGATGTTTTCGCTAAAAGCTGCTAGAAATAAGTATATTTAGCTGAGCTCTTTTCCCCTTATTGTTGGAATTGGCTGAAAATAAACTATATATCCTTGTTATCAAATCCAACCCAGCCCGGTGGGTCGACCCCGGTTCAAGTCGTTCATAAACCTAGCTTATACATTAACCCAGTTCAAACCTATTTGAGCTAACGGGTTGACCCGTGACCCGACGACCCTGTTCCCTAACCCAAAAGGAACCTGGTCCTTAATAAAAGGGCCAAAAAAATCTTCCAAAATATACTTGATGAGTTTTGAATCTATCCTTTTTCATAAAAATTCATTATCTCTAATCAATTGAGCCAATGGGTTTTATGAAAACTTACAAGTTTACTTATAATCTGATACTTAACTAATAAAAAACATAGTTATTTTAAGTATATGTTATAAATGAAGAAATTATAAATAAATAATATTTAATTAAAACAAAGGTTACGAGATAATTTTATATATATATATATATATATGTACACACACATTATTGAGCTGGGCCCTTCCCTAAGGCCCCATTGCCGGGGCATAAACGCCCTCTTGCTACCCATATGCAAGGTGCCGTCTTAGTCTTCCCTGACCAGGATTGCTCCTACACCTGTAGCATTTGTGATCGGCCTCCTCAACTCTACATCAGACTTGACCCTCTCTTTCTTAGCATGCATTCCCATCCGTGTCGCAACTGATTCATTAAGCTACGTGTCCGGTGTACAGAACAACCTTCCGGCCCTCCAAATTGACTTACTCGTGGCAACCTTCTGGCCACCCAACGACCTATATAACTCTAGTCACTACTCCCACTGGGGCTAGGGAGTAAGCTCCACAACCCAAAGCGGTAAAGAACAAATAGAATTTGCTACGAAAGCCGACTAACAAAGGTAAAAAATAATAAATCAACAAGTTTAAGAAAATCCTTATCATATCGTATTTTGACATATTAAAATAATATTACAATTGAAATATAACTATAATTCCGTAGTATTTATATAATATCTCCCATGTTATATTGGAATTCTATTTTAAAATCATTGTATTTTTAAATTTGATTGTATTAAATTTGATTAATCTAATATATTTAAAAAAAATAACAAAATAATTTATCTTCATATTCTCAGTGCTATTATTATTTTGCAAAACAATTTGTACAACTTAATAAAATTGCAAAGTTTTGCTATTTTCTAGATCATTTTGTAGAGATTCTCTTCAAAAATATATATAATTATAACTATTATGAGTTTTATTATAAATGTCATTGACCCGACAGTTCAATCAATGACCCGATGGTTGAACAAATAACCTGGTGACCCAATCCCTTGACTCGATAGATATCCTGGTCGAGTCTGATAAGTATGCTATATATAGAGGTCAAATTTTATTTCTAAACTCAATTTGCAAGAAGGGCATTAAATTTCAATTGGACCTGAAAGATAAATTTGGCCCATCTTATAGACTAAAATGGATCAAACTTATGATTGAACAATTAGGTCCAAACGAAAAAATTAAATTCAATTCAATGGAAACTTGAAAACTAAAATTTTAAACGGGTTGTGTCAAGGGTTGGCTCGAATGAAATTCACTCAATAGAAATAAAAGTTATACCAACAAAGTGAACTCTTGGTCCGATAACTCGCTAATCATACAAACTGACGAACCCGACCTATAAAATAATTTTGACCCGCCTACATTATCCCTTGATCCTTCTGCAATTGACTCGGCATAATGCGTGTTTGGCTGCGACTCAAATCTAAGTTTTGGGTACCAAAACATATTTTGTTTAAATTTGTTGAGATGGCGTGGCTGGTGGGCATAAACTTAGTTTTACAAATGTTAGAGGGACGTTCCTTTTGCAAAACCATGGTTTTGATGAATCCAAAACTAAGGTTTGATCAAGTTAAAGTTACCAAGATACCCACACCTACGTTATCAAATACTTAATTTACTCTTATCCTAACATGCCATTTGACTCCCTCATTACCCGTTGCCTTTTCAATGCCATCTATTTGAAAAGAAAACCAGTAAAAAAAATTAATGAATATATGCCATCTATTTGAAAAGAAAACCAGTAAATATAATTAATGAATATAACTTTAGGGATTTACATAGCATATAAATTTAAAAGAATATGACAGTTTTTATGGGACTTGTTAATTTTTAAGTGCCATATATACAATAGGACACTAAATTTTGTGAAGTCGAGTTCATCTTCATATTCTTGTATGTGATTTCTATGTTATTTGTATGGTTAAAATTGTTAATAATACATGAATAGTTATAAAACATGAGTAATGAAGAGAAATAGAAACAAAAATTAATGGGGGAAGGAAATCCTTTTGCATGGACATCGAAAATATTCATGTTTTTCTTGTCATGTGGCTCCACAGGAGATTAAAACTTTAACAAAAATATTATAGAAGCCAAAAATATTTTAGGCACATTTTCTTTTTTCTTCTCCACTAGAAAAGGAATGAAATGTGTAAGAATGGCGCAAGTTAATTATGCATTATATTTAGTTATGAAAATGTAATCGAAATTACAGATTTTAATTTAGCTTAGCTTAATTGAAATTGAATTTACGGCAATACCTTAATACATAATTGTTTTTTTCTTTTTCATTACTCAAAACTTAGTTTTGGAACATTGCAACCTAATACACACAAAATTAAGATTGGAGAGCCAAAACTAAGTTTTGACTTCGGTAACCAAATATGCATTTCACACAAAACTAATTTTTGGACCTAAAACTAAAGTCTTGCAAAACATTTTAAAGCCGATTTTGGCCTGGCAGCCAAATACATCTGTAATTGCAACCTCTACTCCTACCACCTGATTCTCTGCAACAATGTGAAGGTAAAATATTTTTCCGAGTAAAATATTTAAAAAGTTCTAAGGGGAAGTAAGTAGGAATGGTAACTGGTGGGGTAATGGCCTTACCCTAACACTGAAAGCTTTACATTAATGGCTAAAATAAAAACAAACAAAATTACCCTCCTCTAACGGCCCAGGAATAAAGAATTTTTTTTACACCAATGCGTAAACAGGTACAACGAGTAAATTACTTTTCAAAAACAAATAAAGGTAGGCCCGTCAAGAATAGAGTGCAAGTTATAGGAAAGGACATAAGTGTTTTAGGACTAGATAGAAGTGTAGCCAAATATAGGGACACGCGAGGTTATGACACATATTTGTGACCAGGCGTGATTTTTGTTATCAGCTTCATAAGGTCGACCCCAAATATTGGGGTAGTGGCTTAGTTTTTTGTCGTTTGTTGTGGTAGAGAGCTGAGGCTTTTATCACCTCTTATATCAAATTTCTGGACAATGGTCCGATAAATAGATTCTAAAAATTTACTAAAATTACAAATAAAATAGAAAAAGTAATATAAATAAATTAAATTGTTCTTTTATCCGAAACGCCTAGTTTTTTTTTTTTCCTAATTTTTCAACTCCCAAGTTTAACAACGTGAGAGTATTTGATTAATTCGGTCTCTGATAGAAGAGTATCTGGATGTAACAAACTGCAAATGATTTTCAAAGTTCCAAGTCTACTAGTGTTGAATTTGTCATAAAAATTAAAGGGCTCGATGAACCTACTTCGACATAGGAGACTAAATTGAGTTTTTGAGGTCTATTTATTAAGTTTAGCCGATTGAATAGCATGAGAAATCAAGATTCAATGTGAATTTTCAAATAGTGTAGCCACATATAAATCTCTCATCCAATGAGTCTAAATATTCAAAATAATTGAACGGTTTAGATCCCTTGTTTGTTCCTAAGATAAATTATTACCCAATGCATGATAAAATTGTTTTGGCATGATCATTCAAGAACTAAAGTTGAAATTTAAAAATAAACTCCAAAAAGTTACTTTAAGGTGACATGGTGCATAAATTATTTATATAGCACCAAAATAAAAACACATTTTCCCAAATAGACGAATCTTGGTGGTAAATTTGACTCATTGAGCGCATATGCAGGGTGGATTACTCATATTCCAATACCGGTGAAAATCTTAATAAAATTATTCGATTAATTCAGGAGTTTGAGTTGACTAGTGGAAAGACAATTTCGTCGCAGTGAAATTTTATACAACGCATACAAGCAAGTGAAATGGAATGAACGATCAGCGTTAGAACCTAATTTAATTAACGAAGATTTCGATTAAATATCATAAACATAGATTATTTTGAGTGAAATATCTTTCACCAATAGATGGGTCTCAAATTATAGTATTTCAACAGAAAAACAAAAAAAGGAAAAGGATGGAATTTTTATTCCAACAGTAAAACACATCTGTTCCGACGCATGTGAATCTCTGTGCATGAGCTAAGAGTTAGATGGTCAATTTCACCTATACATGTGGGAAAGTGTTAATGTGAACCAGATTAGGGTGGAAATTTGCAACTTTTAAATAAGGAATTATTCGCATGTGCATTCTAAAAATGACATTATTTTATTAAAACGTTTTGAAAATATAATTCAATTTTTATTAAAACGATGTCCCCGCAGAGGAAACCAATAAACTCCACCTAGCTCAGACCGTAAGTTTAAATATCAAAGGGGGCAAAAGTTTAAAGTCGTGTAAGATAAGGTGTAGGAGAAGACAGGCAAACTGGTATACATTTACCCGTTGCCACCCATCGAAGAAAGGCTTTTTCCATGTTGTGCTAGGTAGAGGCCTTTCTGAGCAGGGCAAGCGTCTAAGATCTGGCCAACGAATGATTATGCTGCTAGATCGTAAAAAATTTCGGAAATCACTGATCATATGGATATTCGGTTTAATTTTCCAAATTACAGTGATGTTTAACAACGTGAGAGTGTTTCACTAATTTGGACTTTCAAAGTTTCAAGTCCGCAAGTGTTGAATACGCTCAGGGTAAAGTTGGCCCGGCCAGCGCATATGGAAGCGGGTCATTCATATAACGGCCGGCCCACTCGTAGAACGGCCCACGAGGTACATTGAATGAAGCCCAGTAAATCCATTTTCACCTGACAAAGAAATAAAAGGAAAATAACGAATGTTTAAAAAAGGATCAAAAACATTGAACAAAAGAATCAGTTAACAATTGGTCAAAGTTTTGAGAGACACAGTCACGTTCATTGGGCAGTGGAGTGGGAAAAAAAAAAACATTAGGGGGGAAGAAAGGGGGATGAGGGTTAAGGAAAATGAAGGAACACGTGTCGTGTAGATAGAGGTTGTAAACGGCTATAAAAGGCATACCCAATGCATACCATGCACATCGGACAATTAACTCTCCCAAGTCCAAAGAGAAGAGAGTAAAAAAAAAAAAAAAGAGAGTCGAGAAAAAAAAATGTCGCCCTTCAGCACTTGCCTTCTGGCGGTTTTAGTCGTTGGGCTAGTACTTCTCACCACCACTCCAGCCCTCGGTACACAATACAAGAAGCCCGGAGGTGGTGTTGGCACGGGGGCTGGGGGCGGAGGCGGCGGCGGCGGCGGAGGCGGCGGCGGTGCAGGTAAAGGCACCGGGGGTGGGGCTGGCGGGGGAGGAGCCGGAGGCGGTGCGGGCGGGGGTGTCGGTGGCGGAGCCGGCGGTGGTGCTGGTAAAGGCACGGGCGGTGGGGCTGGCGGGGGAGTCGGGGGAGGAGCCGGAGGCGGTGCGGGCGGGGGTGTCGGTGGCGGAGCCGGCGGCGGTGCAGGTAAAGGCACGGGCGGTGGGGCTGGCGGGGGAGTCGGGGGCGGAGCCGGCGGCGGTGCAGGTAAAGGCACGGGCGGTGGGGCTGGCGGGGGACTCGGGGGCGGGGCCGGAGGCGGTGCGGGTAAAGGCACGGGCGTGGGGGCTGGCGGGGGTGTCGGAGCTGGGGCTGGCGGGGGTGGGGGCGGTGGTGGCGGAGGCGGAGGCGGGGGTGGTGGTAAAGGTGCCGGTGCGGGTGGTGGCCATAACTATGTCCCACCACGGTTCGAGGTGAATGCCTGATCAGCAGGCTGCCTTAGAGAGGAAGACGAAGTATCCCTTTTCCTTATGAAAAAAAAAAAACTCAAGGCGCCTCTTAAAATAAAATTAGCTGCTTTGTTTTAAGGAAGGCTGATTATCAGCCTCTTGACAGATTCTTATGGGTAAAAGCAGTTTATGGCATATTGCAATAATATTACCTACTTATGACTTGAGATTTTTGGTTTTAGTATCATAATGACTCTCACTATATATTTCTTAAGATGCTTAAAGTGTAAATAAGTAAATGGGAAAAAAAAGATTCATGTACTTTATCCCTACTCCGATTTGGAATCCAACCCAATTCTCACCGTTGTCATCTCGAGACTACTCTTTACCTCCTTAAAAGTACATACGAACGATAGCCATGAAAATTATGCCTTTGAACTTATTAAAAGACTAAACACAAATTCCAAAATACTTTTTATTTTTGGAGCACAGCATCATCCTACGAATATGGAGGCATAATCTACCTCTAGTATGGTTAGTTTAGGAATAGGACTTCAAAATCAGTGCTCCTATGCCCTTGCCAGTCGAATTTGTTTGTGCCCTTAAAACTAGGACGAATCGGATTGCCGCTATCAGGTACGCTACGGACTATCAGGATAGAATTGATTTTCTCCATTCGTACTTTTCTCGATGGGTCAATGGCCTCGTATTTTTTTCTCCAAGAGCCACTTCATTTTGCCTTTTAAATCTTTTGACGGCGTCGGATGTATTCCCTTCATCCATAAATCTTATCCACGACTCTTACAGAACAGAACGCTCCTTTACGTCTTGAATTTGCGTCACTCCTTGCCAAACTGGAGTTAAACCGGCAAAACTTCGCCCTGTAGACCATATGTTGTATTTGGTTGTATTAATTAGGCTACGATTTCATGTAAAGCAAGTGAAATATCATCCGGAACACTGCAACCAATCGTGCACAAAATTGAGCTAGGAGAGCCGAAACGAAGTTTTGGCATGGTAACAAAATATGCACAACAATGTGAAGGTAAAATATTTTTCGTAATAAATTATTTCCGATTGCCTTGGTCTTACCCTAAGCCTTACCCCATCGTTGAAAGCTTTACCTTAACGGGTAAAATTAAAAATACAATGACCCTACCCTAACGGGTAACAGGTAAAGAATTTTCTAACCCTAATGAATAAACGGGTAAAACAACGTATATTACTTTTTATAAAACGAAATGCCTATAAAGATACTACAAATCTAAATTTAATCAAAGTAATAACAGTTAACATAACTAAATAAATTCTTATAACACACAAGTACTTAAAATAATTTAACAAAATGATATCAACCAAATAAAGATAGACCATATAAATTAAAATCCATGATAAGCTTGAAAAGTCCTTGGGGATAAAAAAGAGTTTTGATAGCCAAGGCATCACTCTCAACCAACTCATTACAATGAAAAACTACATTCTACACGGGGATACAATGAGTGCAAACAAACTGAGACGCCATATGATTACATGAAACTGTTGAGAACTAATGAAGGAGACATCGTGAATCAATTGGATTACTCCAAACTGATAGGTTGTCTAATGTATGCGATGAGTTGTACTAGGCCAGACATAGCTTTCGCGGTAAGCACGCTGACTCGCTTCACTAGTAGTCCTGGAAAAGAGCATTGGGATGCCCTTGGGAGGTTGATGAGATATCTTATGGGTACTTTTGGATTTGCTCTACGTTATAGTGGTCTTCTTCCTATCCTTAAAAGATATTCTAATGCATCGTGGTGCTCAGATGAGGGAGATAGAAGATCCATTAGTGCTTATGTGTTTACACTAGGTGGAGTGGTAGTTGTATGGAAATCAAAGAAACAGACATGTATTGCTCTAATCAGAGCTTTATGATTTTGCTTCAGCAAGCGAGGAAGTAGAATGGGTAAGGGATCTGATTTTGGATCTTCCATTAATTAAATTAAAGATTAACTCTTTAAGTTTGTTTTGTGATAGTCAAGCTACAAAGACGATTGTCAACAACTCACTCTTTAATGGTCAGAGGAGACGTGCTAAACTAAAACAGGCTATGCTAAATTATCTAGTGGAACGTGGAATTATCACCTTGGTCGATGTGAGATCAAAGGATAATGTGGCCAATGCTCTCACTAAAGGCTTGAACAAAGATCAAACATTCAAAACTATGGGGGAGATCGGGTTAAAGACTTTATAGTTAAGTCTTAATTCACATTTATGTTGTTTGAATTGTTTCTGAACCTTGGTAGTAGCCAGAACTTTTTGAAAATTTTATATGTTTCAATGACATTGCGGTTTTCTTCGTATCATTCCACACTTAATGATCTGTCTTTCATGGTATGTCCTACCCTTCTACATTGACGATACAACACAAATCCATATTTGATATGATATTTGGAATCTTCCACAATTAAACATGAAATGGTTCTTATATAGAAACTATTTAGGACTTATTCTTGGTCAAAAGAAACTTGTTTATATTCAGCCATGGAGACATTGTACTAAGTTCTTCAGCTAGAACTAGGCACTTTATATATTTATGCAAATGATTGGATTCATGCTTATGAAATTCACAATTTTCAGAAAGTAGAGAAAATGGAGGAGAGCATCTCGATCTTGATCTTGATGAGGATGATCTACTGAATAAGTAGAGTCTCTTAGAGCCCTAGGGAACTTTTACATTCTTCACTGTTGAACAATTAGTTCACTTATATTTTGAGAACTCTTTACATTTTGAGTTATTTGTTCTAAAACTCTTCTTTTGCGTTTCGAGTTCTACTTGTGTTTTATTTGGATTATAAGACTTTGGCTTGTGATATGAATGATTCAATTATTAATTGAACATTATGTTATGTTTGTCTATGGTTTGTGCAATATGTAGAACATATGAGGATATTATTGAGGATATTTTGTATCCTATGATATATGCTCTGAATATATGCTACATAGACACGAACTGGGTCATAGGAGCCTTACTAGGTAAAGCCTGTTAACTTAAAAACCCTTGATATATTTTATAAATACTGGCTAGAGGCAATGGTCTAGGTATTCTAAGTTCAATGCCTAGGATGTAATGCTTTAAGAAATGCTAAAACCCTAATAGTAAGTAGGGATGGTAACCAGTGGGGTAATGGTCTTGCCCTTAACCTTACCCTAACACTGAAAGCTTAACATTAATGGCTAAAATTAAAATACAATTACCCTCATCTAAGGGCCAACGGATAAAGAATTTTCTTACACTAATGGGCAAACAGGCAAAATGGGTAAATTACTTTTTAAAAATGGATAAAGAGTAGGCCAGTCTAAAATTTGGTGCAAGTCATAGGAAAGGACTTGAGTGTTTCAAGACTAGATAGAAATGTAGTCATATATAAGGACACGCGAGGTTATGATTCATATTGGTGAGTAGACCTGATTTTTGTTGGTGGCTTCATAAGGAAGGGCTTAGTTGTTTGTTGTTCGTTGTGGTAGAGAGCTGAGGCTTTTATCACTACATGTATCAAATTTCTGGACAATGGTCCGATAAATAGATTCTAAAAATTTACTAAAATTACAAATAAAATAGAAAAAGTAATATAAATAAATTAAATTGTTCTTTCATCCGAAACGCCTAGCTTTTTTTTTTTCCTAATTTTTCAACTCCCAAGTTTAACAACGTGAGAGTATTTGATTAATTCGGTCTCTGATAGAAGAGTATCTGGATGTAACAAACTGCAAATGATTTTCAAAGTTCCAAGTCTACTAGTGTTGAATTTGTCATAAAAATTAAAGGGCTCGATGAACCTACTTCGACATAGGAGACTAAATTGAGTTTTTGAGGTCTATTTATTAAGTTTAGCCGATTGAATAGCATGAGAAATCAAGATTCAATGTGAATTTTCAAATAGTGTAGCCACATATAAATCTCTCATCCAATGAGTCTAAATATTCAAAATAATTGAACGGTTTAGATCCCTTGTTTGTTCCTAAGATAAATTATTACCCAATGCATGATAAAATTGTTTTGGCATGATCATTCAAGAAATAAAGTTGAAATTTAAAAATAAACTCCAAAAAGTTACTTTAAGGTGACATGGTGCATAAATTATTTATATAGCACCAAAATAAAAACACATTTTCCCAAATAGACGAATCTTGGTGGTAAATTTGACTCATTGAGCGCATATGCAGGGTGGATTACTCATATTCCAATACCGGTGAAAATCTTAATAAAATTATTCGATTAATTCAGGAGTTTGAGTTGACTAGTGGAAACACAATTTCGTCGCAGTGAAATTTTATACAACGCATACAAGCAAGTGAAATGGAATGAACGATCAGCGTTAGAACCTAATTTAATTAACGAAGATTTCGATTAAATATCATAAACATAGATTATTTTGAGTGAAATATCTTTCACCAATAGATGGGTCTCAAATTATAGTATTTCAACAGAAAAACAAAAAAAGGAAAAGGATGGAATTTTTATTCCAACAGTAAAACACATCTGTTCCGACGCATGTGAATCTCTGTGCATGAGCTAAGAGTTAGATGGTCAATTTCACCTATACATGTGGGAAAGTGTTAATGTGAACCAGATTAGGGTGGAAATTTGCAACTTTTAAATAAGGAATTATTCGCATGTGCATTCTAAAAATGACATTATTTTATTAAAACGTTTTGAAAATATAATTCAATTTTTATTAAAACGATGTCCCCGCAGAGGAAACCAATAAACTCCACCTAGCTCAGACCGTAAGTTTAAATATCAAAGGGGGCAAAAGTTTAAAGTCGTGTAAGATAAGGTGTAGGAGAAGACAGGCAAACTGGTATACATTTACCCGTTGCCACCCATCGAAGAAAGGCTTTTTCCATGTTGTGCTAGGTAGAGGCCTTTCTGAGCAGGGCAAGCGTCTAAGATCTGGCCAACGAATGATTATGCTGCTAGATCGTAAAAAATTTCGGAAATCACTGATCATATGGATATTCGGTTTAATTTTCCAAATTACAGTGATGTTTAACAACGTGAGAGTGTTTCACTAATTTGGACTTTCAAAGTTTCAAGTCCGCAAGTGTTGAATACGCTCAGGGTAAAGTTGGCCCGGCCAGCGCATATGGAAGCGGGTCATTCATATAACGGCCGGCCCACTCGTAGAACGGCCCACGAGGTACATTGAATGAAGCCCAGTAAATCCATTTTCACCTGACAAAGAAATAAAAGGAAAATAACGAATGTTTAAAAAAGGATCAAAAACATTGAACAAAAGAATCAGTTAACAATTGGTCAAAGTTTTGAGAGACACAGTCACGTTCATTGGGCAGTGGAGTGGGAAAAAAAACATTAGGGGGGAAGAAAGGGGGATGAGGGTTAAGGAAAATGAAGGAACACGTGTCGTGTAGATAGAGGTTGTAAACGGCTATAAAAGGCATACCCAATGCATACCATGCACATCGGACAATTAACTCTCCCAAGTCCAAAGAGAAGAGAGTAAAAAAAAAAAAAAAGAGAGTCGAGAAAAAAAAATGTCGCCCTTCAGCACTTGCCTTCTGGCGGTTTTAGTCGTTGGGCTAGTACTTCTCACCACCACTCCAGCCCTCGGTACACAATACAAGAAGCCCGGAGGTGGTGTTGGCACGGGGGCTGGGGGCGGAGGCGGCGGCGGCGGCGGAGGCGGCGGCGGTGCAGGTAAAGGCACCGGGGGTGGGGCTGGCGGGGGAGGAGCCGGAGGCGGTGCGGGCGGGGGTGTCGGTGGCGGAGCCGGCGGTGGTGCTGGTAAAGGCACGGGCGGTGGGGCTGGCGGGGGAGTCGGGGGAGGAGCCGGAGGCGGTGCGGGCGGGGGTGTCGGTGGCGGAGCCGGCGGCGGTGCAGGTAAAGGCACGGGCGGTGGGGCTGGCGGGGGAGTCGGGGGCGGAGCCGGCGGCGGTGCAGGTAAAGGCACGGGCGGTGGGGCTGGCGGGGGACTCGGGGGCGGGGCCGGAGGCGGTGCGGGTAAAGGCACGGGCGTGGGGGCTGGCGGGGGTGTCGGAGCTGGGGCTGGCGGGGGTGGGGGCGGTGGTGGCGGAGGCGGAGGCGGGGGTGGTGGTAAAGGTGCCGGTGCGGGTGGTGGCCATAACTATGTCCCACCACGGTTCGAGGTGAATGCCTGATCAGCAGGCTGCCTTAGAGAGGAAGACGAAGTATCCCTTTTCCTTATGAAAAAAAAAAAACTCAAGGCGCCTCTTAAAATAAAATTAGCTGCTTTGTTTTAAGGAAGGCTGATTATCAGCCTCTTGACAGATTCTTATGGGTAAAAGCAGTTTATGGCATATTGCAATAATATTACCTACTTATGACTTGAGATTTTTGGTTTTAGTATCATAATGACTCTCACTATATATTTCTTAAGATGCTTAAAGTGTAAATAAGTAAATGGGAAAAAAAAGATTCATGTACTTTATCCCTACTCCGACTTGGAATCCAACCCAATTCTCACCGTTGTCATCTCGGGACTACTCTTTACCTCCTTAAAAGTACATACGAACGATAGCCATGAAAATTATGCCTTTGAACTTATTAAAAGACTAAACACAAATTCCAAAATACTTTTTATTTTTGGAGCACAGCATCATCCTACGAATATGGAGGCATAATCTACCTCTAGTATGGTTAGTTTAGGAATAGGACTTCAAAATCAGTGCTCCTATGCCCTTGCCAGTCGAATTTGTTTGTGCCCTTAAAACTAGGACGAATCGGATTGCCGCTATCAGGTACGCTACGGACTATCAGGATAGAATTGATTTTCTCCATTCGTACTTTTCTCGATGGGTCAATGGCCTCGTATTTTTTTCTCCAAGAGCCACTTCATTTTGCCTTTTAAATCTTTTGACGGCGTCGGATGTATTCCCTTCATCCATAAATCTTATCCACGACTCTTACAGAACAGAACGCTCCTTTACGTCTTGAATTTGCGTCACTCCTTGCCAAACTGGAGTTAAACCGGCAAAACTTCGCCCTGTAGACCATATGTTGTATTTGGTTGTATTAATTAGGCTACGATTTCATGTAAAGCAAGTGAAATATCATCCGGAACACTGCAACCAATCGTGCACAAAATTGAGCTAGGAGAGCCGAAACGAAGTTTTGGCATGGTAACAAAATATGCACAACAATGTGAAGGTAAAATATTTTTCGTAATAAATTATTTCCGATTGCCTTGGTCTTACCCTAAGCCTTACCCCATCGTTGAAAGCTTTACCTTAACGGGTAAAATTAAAAATACAATGACCCTACCCTAACGGGTAACAGGTAAAGAATTTTCTAACCCTAATGAATAAACGGGTAAAACAACGTATATTACTTTTTATAAAACGAAATGCCTATAAAGATACTACAAATCTAAATTTAATCAAAGTAATAACAGTTAACATAACTAAATAAATTCTTATAACACACAAGTACTTAAAATAATTTAACAAAATGATATCAACCAAATAAAGATAGACCATATAAATTAAAATCCATGATAAGCTTGAAAAGTCCTTGGGGATAAAAAAGAGTTTTGATAGCCAAGGCATCACTCTCAACCAACTCATTACAATGAAAAACTACATTCTACACGGGGATACAATGAGTGCAAACAAACTGAGACGCCATATGATTACATGAAACTGTTGAGAACTAATGAAGGAGACATCGTGAATCAATTGGATTACTCCAAACTGATAGGTTGTCTAATGTATGCGATGAGTTGTACTAGGCCAGACATAGCTTTCGCGGTAAGCACGCTGACTCGCTTCACTAGTAGTCCTGGAAAAGAGCATTGGGATGCCCTTGGGAGGTTGATGAGATATCTTATGGGTACTTTTGGATTTGCTCTACGTTATAGTGGTCTTCTTCCTATCCTTAAAAGATATTCTAATGCATCGTGGTGCTCAGATGAGGGAGATAGAAGATCCATTAGTGCTTATGTGTTTACACTAGGTGGAGTGGTAGTTGTATGGAAATCAAAGAAACAGACATGTATTGCTCTAATCAGAGCTTTATGATTTTGCTTCAGCAAGCGAGGAAGTAGAATGGGTAAGGGATCTGATTTTGGATCTTCCATTAATTAAATTAAAGATTAACTCTTTAAGTTTGTTTTGTGATAGTCAAGCTACAAAGACGATTGTCAACAACTCACTCTTTAATGGTCAGAGGAGACGTGCTAAACTAAAACAGGCTATGCTAAATTATCTAGTGGAACGTGGAATTATCACCTTGGTCGATGTGAGATCAAAGGATAATGTGGCCAATGCTCTCACTAAAGGCTTGAACAAAGATCAAACATTCAAAACTATGGGGGAGATCGGGTTAAAGACTTTATAGTTAAGTCTTAATTCACATTTATGTTGTTTGAATTGTTTCTGAACCTTGGTAGTAGCCAGAACTTTTTGAAAATTTTATATGTTTCAATGACATTGCGGTTTTCTTCGTATCATTCCACACTTAATGATCTGTCTTTCATGGTATGTCCTACCCTTCTACATTGACGATACAACACAAATCCATATTTGATATGATATTTGGAATCTTCCACAATTAAACATGAAATGGTTCTTATATAGAAACTATTTAGGACTTATTCTTGGTCAAAAGAAACTTGTTTATATTCAGCCATGGAGACATTGTACTAAGTTCTTCAGCTAGAACTAGGCACTTTATATATTTATGCAAATGATTGGATTCATGCTTATGAAATTCACAATTTTCAGAAAGTAGAGAAAATGGAGGAGAGCATCTCGATCTTGATCTTGATGAGGATGATCTACTGAATAAGTAGAGTCTCTTAGAGCCCTAGGGAACTTTTACATTCTTCACTGTTGAACAATTAGTTCACTTATATTTTGAGAACTCTTTACATTTTGAGTTATTTGTTCTAAAACTCTTCTTTTGCGTTTCGAGTTCTACTTGTGTTTTATTTGGATTATAAGACTTTGGCTTGTGATATGAATGATTCAATTATTAATTGAACATTATGTTATGTTTGTCTATGGTTTGTGCAATATGTAGAACATATGAGGATATTATTGAGGATATTTTGTATCCTATGATATATGCTCTGAATATATGCTACATAGACACGAACTGGGTCATAGGAGCCTTACTAGGTAAAGCCTGTTAACTTAAAAACCCTTGATATATTTTATAAATACTGGCTAGAGGCAATGGTCTAGGTATTCTAAGTTCAATGCCTAGGATGTAATGCTTTAAGAAATGCTAAAACCCTAATAGTAAGTAGGGATGGTAACCAGTGGGGTAATGGTCTTGCCCTTAACCTTACCCTAACACTGAAAGCTTAACATTAATGGCTAAAATTAAAATACAATTACCCTCATCTAAGGGCCAACGGATAAAGAATTTTCTTACACTAATGGGCAAACAGGCAAAATGGGTAAATTACTTTTTAAAAATGGATAAAGAGTAGGCCAGTCTAAAATTTGGTGCAAGTCATAGGAAAGGACTTGAGTGTTTCAAGACTAGATAGAAATGTAGTCATATATAAGGACACGCGAGGTTATGATTCATATTGGTGAGTAGACCTGATTTTTGTTGGTGGCTTCATAAGGAAGGGCTTAGTTGTTTGTTGTTCGTTGTGGTAGAGAGCTGAGGCTTTTATCACTACATGTATCAAATTTCTGGACAATGGTCCGATAAATAGATTCTAAAAATTTACTAAAATTACAAATAAAATAGAAAAAGTAATATAAATAAATTAAATTGTTCTTTCATCCGAAACGCCTAGCTTTTTTTTTTTCCTAATTTTTCAACTCCCAAGTTTAACAACGTGAGAGTATTTGATTAATTCGGTCTCTGATAGAAGAGTATCTGGATGTAACAAACTGCAAATGATTTTCAAAGTTCCAAGTCTACTGGTGTTGAATTTGTCATAAAAATTAAAGGGCTCGATGAACCTACTTCGACATAGGAGACTAAATTGAGTTTTTGAGGTCTATTTATTAAGTTTAGCCGATTGAATAGCATGAGAAATCAAGATTCAATGTGAATTTTCAAATAGTGTAGCCACATATAAATCTCTCATCTAAATATTCAAAATAATTGAACGGTTTAGATCCCTTGTTTGTTCCTAAGATAAATTATTACCCAATGCATGATAAAATTGTTTTGGCATGATCATTCAAGAAATAAAGTTGAAATTTAAAAATAAACTCCAAAAAGTTACTTTAAGGTGACATGGTGCATAAATTATTTATATAGCACCAAAATAAAAACACATTTTCCCAAATAGACGAATCTTGGTGGTAAATTTGACTCATTGAGCGCATATGCAGGGTGGATTACTCATATTCCAATACCGGTGAAAATCTTAATAAAATTATTCGATTAATTCAGGAGTTTGAGTTGACTAGTGGAAAAACAATTTCGTCGCAGTGAAATTTTATACAACGCATACAAGCAAGTGAAATGGAATGAACGATCAGCGTTAGAACCTAATTTAATTAACGAAGATTTCGATTAAATATCATAAACATAGATTATTTTGAGTGAAATATCTTTCACCAATAGATGGGTCTCAAATTATAGTATTTCAACAGAAAAACAAAAAAAGGAAAAGGATGGAATTTTTATTCCAACAGTAAAACACATCTGTTCCGACGCATGTGAATCTCTGTGCATGAGCTAAGAGTTAGATGGTCAATTTCACCTATACATGTGGGAAAGTGTTAATGTGAACCAGATTAGGGTGGAAATTTGCAACTTTTAAATAAGGAATTATTCGCATGTGCATTCTAAAAATGACATTATTTTATTAAAACGTTTTGAAAATATAATTCAATTTTTATTAAAACGATGTCCCCGCAGAGGAAACCAATAAACTCCACCTAGCTCAGACCGTAAGTTTAAATATCAAAGGGGGCAAAAGTTTAAAGTCGTGTAAGATAAGGTGTAGGAGAAGACAGGCAAACTGGTATACATTTACCCGTTGCCACCCATCGAAGAAAGGCTTTTTCCATGTTGTGCTAGGTAGAGGCCTTTCTGAGCAGGGCAAGCGTCTAAGATCTGGCCAACGAATGATTATGCTGCTAGATCGTAAAAAATTTCGGAAATCACTGATCATATGGATATTCGGTTTAATTTTCCAAATTACAGTGATGTTTAACAACGTGAGAGTGTTTCACTAATTTGGACTTTCAAAGTTTCAAGTCCGCAAGTGTTGAATACGCTCAGGGTAAAGTTGGCCCGGCCAGCGCATATGGAAGCGGGTCATTCATATAACGGCCGGCCCACTCGTAGAACGGCCCACGAGGTACATTGAATGAAGCCCAGTAAATCCATTTTCACCTGACAAAGAAATAAAAGGAAAATAACGAATGTTTAAAAAAGGATCAAAAACATTGAACAAAAGAATCAGTTAACAATTGGTCAAAGTTTTGAGAGACACAGTCACGTTCATTGGGCAGTGGAGTGGGAAAAAAAACATTAGGGGGGAAGAAAGGGGGATGAGGGTTAAGGAAAATGAAGGAACACGTGTCGTGTAGATAGAGGTTGTAAACGGCTATAAAAGGCATACCCAATGCATACCATGCACATCGGACAATTAACTCTCCCAAGTCCAAAGAGAAGAGAGTAAAAAAAAAAAAAAAGAGAGTCGAGAAAAAAAAATGTCGCCCTTCAGCACTTGCCTTCTGGCGGTTTTAGTCGTTGGGCTAGTACTTCTCACCACCACTCCAGCCCTCGGTACACAATACAAGAAGCCCGGAGGTGGTGTTGGCACGGGGGCTGGGGGCGGAGGCGGCGGCGGCGGCGGAGGCGGCGGCGGTGCAGGTAAAGGCACCGGGGGTGGGGCTGGCGGGGGAGGAGCCGGAGGCGGTGCGGGCGGGGGTGTCGGTGGCGGAGCCGGCGGTGGTGCTGGTAAAGGCACGGGCGGTGGGGCTGGCGGGGGAGTCGGGGGAGGAGCCGGAGGCGGTGCGGGCGGGGGTGTCGGTGGCGGAGCCGGCGGCGGTGCAGGTAAAGGCACGGGCGGTGGGGCTGGCGGGGGAGTCGGGGGCGGAGCCGGCGGCGGTGCAGGTAAAGGCACGGGCGGTGGGGCTGGCGGGGGACTCGGGGGCGGGGCCGGAGGCGGTGCGGGTAAAGGCACGGGCGTGGGGGCTGGCGGGGGTGTCGGAGCTGGGGCTGGCGGGGGTGGGGGCGGTGGTGGCGGAGGCGGAGGCGGGGGTGGTGGTAAAGGTGCCGGTGCGGGTGGTGGCCATAACTATGTCCCACCACGGTTCGAGGTGAATGCCTGATCAGCAGGCTGCCTTAGAGAGGAAGACGAAGTATCCCTTTTCCTTATGAAAAAAAAAAAACTCAAGGCGCCTCTTAAAATAAAATTAGCTGCTTTGTTTTAAGGAAGGCTGATTATCAGCCTCTTGACAGATTCTTATGGGTAAAAGCAGTTTATGGCATATTGCAATAATATTACCTACTTATGACTTGAGATTTTTGGTTTTAGTATCATAATGACTCTCACTATATATTTCTTAAGATGCTTAAAGTGTAAATAAGTAAATGGGAAAAAAAAGATTCATGTACTTTATCCCTACTCCGATTTGGAATCCAACCCAATTCTCACCGTTGTCATCTCGAGACTACTCTTTACCTCCTTAAAAGTACATACGAACGATAGCCATGAAAATTATGCCTTTGAACTTATTAAAAGACTAAACACAAATTCCAAAATACTTTTTATTTTTGGAGCACAGCATCATCCTACGAATATGGAGGCATAATCTACCTCTAGTATGGTTAGTTTAGGAATAGGACTTCAAAATCAGTGCTCCTATGCCCTTGCCAGTCGAATTTGTTTGTGCCCTTAAAACTAGGACGAATCGGATTGCCGCTATCAGGTACGCTACGGACTATCAGGATAGAATTGATTTTCTCCATTCGTACTTTTCTCGATGGGTCAATGGCCTCGTATTTTTTTCTCCAAGAGCCACTTCATTTTGCCTTTTAAATCTTTTGACGGCGTCGGATGTATTCCCTTCATCCATAAATCTTATCCACGACTCTTACAGAACAGAACGCTCCTTTACGTCTTGAATTTGCGTCACTCCTTGCCAAACTGGAGTTAAACCGGCAAAACTTCGCCCTGTAGACCATATGTTGTATTTGGTTGTATTAATTAGGCTACGATTTCATGTAAAGCAAGTGAAATATCATCCGGAACACTGCAACCAATCGTGCACAAAATTGAGCTAGGAGAGCCGAAACGAAGTTTTGGCATGGTAACAAAATATGCACAACAATGTGAAGGTAAAATATTTTTCGTAATAAATTATTTCCGATTGCCTTGGTCTTACCCTAAGCCTTACCCCATCGTTGAAAGCTTTACCTTAACGGGTAAAATTAAAAATACAATGACCCTACCCTAACGGGTAACAGGTAAAGAATTTTCTAACCCTAATGAATAAACGGGTAAAACAACGTATATTACTTTTTATAAAACGAAATGCCTATAAAGATACTACAAATCTAAATTTAATCAAAGTAATAACAGTTAACATAACTAAATAAATTCTTATAACACACAAGTACTTAAAATAATTTAACAAAATGATATCAACCAAATAAAGATAGACCATATAAATTAAAATCCATGATAAGCTTGAAAAGTCCTTGGGGATAAAAAAGAGTTTTGATAGCCAAGGCATCACTCTCAACCAACTCATTACAATGAAAAACTACATTCTACACGGGGATACAATGAGTGCAAACAAACTGAGACGCCATATGATTACATGAAACTGTTGAGAACTAATGAAGGAGACATCGTGAATCAATTGGATTACTCCAAACTGATAGGTTGTCTAATGTATGCGATGAGTTGTACTAGGCCAGACATAGCTTTCGCGGTAAGCACGCTGACTCGCTTCACTAGTAGTCCTGGAAAAGAGCATTGGGATGCCCTTGGGAGGTTGATGAGATATCTTATGGGTACTTTTGGATTTGCTCTACGTTATAGTGGTCTTCTTCCTATCCTTAAAAGATATTCTAATGCATCGTGGTGCTCAGATGAGGGAGATAGAAGATCCATTAGTGCTTATGTGTTTACACTAGGTGGAGTGGTAGTTGTATGGAAATCAAAGAAACAGACATGTATTGCTCTAATCAGAGCTTTATGATTTTGCTTCAGCAAGCGAGGAAGTAGAATGGGTAAGGGATCTGATTTTGGATCTTCCATTAATTAAATTAAAGATTAACTCTTTAAGTTTGTTTTGTGATAGTCAAGCTACAAAGACGATTGTCAACAACTCACTCTTTAATGGTCAGAGGAGACGTGCTAAACTAAAACAGGCTATGCTAAATTATCTAGTGGAACGTGGAATTATCACCTTGGTCGATGTGAGATCAAAGGATAATGTGGCCAATGCTCTCACTAAAGGCTTGAACAAAGATCAAACATTCAAAACTATGGGGGAGATCGGGTTAAAGACTTTATAGTTAAGTCTTAATTCACATTTATGTTGTTTGAATTGTTTCTGAACCTTGGTAGTAGCCAGAACTTTTTGAAAATTTTATATGTTTCAATGACATTGCGGTTTTCTTCGTATCATTCCACACTTAATGATCTGTCTTTCATGGTATGTCCTACCCTTCTACATTGACGATACAACACAAATCCATATTTGATATGATATTTGGAATCTTCCACAATTAAACATGAAATGGTTCTTATATAGAAACTATTTAGGACTTATTCTTGGTCAAAAGAAACTTGTTTATATTCAGCCATGGAGACATTGTACTAAGTTCTTCAGCTAGAACTAGGCACTTTATATATTTATGCAAATGATTGGATTCATGCTTATGAAATTCACAATTTTCAGAAAGTAGAGAAAATGGAGGAGAGCATCTCGATCTTGATCTTGATGAGGATGATCTACTGAATAAGTAGAGTCTCTTAGAGCCCTAGGGAACTTTTACATTCTTCACTGTTGAACAATTAGTTCACTTATATTTTGAGAACTCTTTACATTTTGAGTTATTTGTTCTAAAACTCTTCTTTTGCGTTTCGAGTTCTACTTGTGTTTTATTTGGATTATAAGACTTTGGCTTGTGATATGAATGATTCAATTATTAATTGAACATTATGTTATGTTTGTCTATGGTTTGTGCAATATGTAGAACATATGAGGATATTATTGAGGATATTTTGTATCCTATGATATATGCTCTGAATATATGCTACATAGACACGAACTGGGTCATAGGAGCCTTACTAGGTAAAGCCTGTTAACTTAAAAACCCTTGATATATTTTATAAATACTGGCTAGAGGCAATGGTCTAGGTATTCTAAGTTCAATGCCTAGGATGTAATGCTTTAAGAAATGCTAAAACCCTAATAGTAAGTAGGGATGGTAACCAGTGGGGTAATGGTCTTGCCCTTAACCTTACCCTAACACTGAAAGCTTAACATTAATGGCTAAAATTAAAATACAATTACCCTCATCTAAGGGCCAACGGATAAAGAATTTTCTTACACTAATGGGCAAACAGGCAAAATGGGTAAATTACTTTTTAAAAATGGATAAAGAGTAGGCCAGTCTAAAATTTGGTGCAAGTCATAGGAAAGGACTTGAGTGTTTCAAGACTAGATAGAAATGTAGTCATATATAAGGACACGCGAGGTTATGATTCATATTGGTGAGTAGACCTGATTTTTGTTGGTGGCTTCATAAGGAAGGGCTTAGTTGTTTGTTGTTCGTTGTGGTAGAGAGCTGAGGCTTTTATCACTACATGTATCAAATTTCTGGACAATGGTCCGATAAATAGATTCTAAAAATTTACTAAAATTACAAATAAAATAGAAAAAGTAATATAAATAAATTAAATTGTTCTTTCATCCGAAACGCCTAGCTTTTTTTTTTTCCTAATTTTTCAACTCCCAAGTTTAACAACGTGAGAGTATTTGATTAATTCGGTCTCTGATAGAAGAGTATCTGGATGTAACAAACTGCAAATGATTTTCAAAGTTCCAAGTCTACTGGTGTTGAATTTGTCATAAAAATTAAAGGGCTCGATGAACCTACTTCGACATAGGAGACTAAATTGAGTTTTTGAGGTCTATTTATTAAGTTTAGCCGATTGAATAGCATGAGAAATCAAGATTCAATGTGAATTTTCAAATAGTGTAGCCACATATAAATCTCTCATCTAAATATTCAAAATAATTGAACGGTTTAGATCCCTTGTTTGTTCCTAAGATAAATTATTACCCAATGCATGATAAAATTGTTTTGGCATGATCATTCAAGAAATAAAGTTGAAATTTAAAAATAAACTCCAAAAAGTTACTTTAAGGTGACATGGTGCATAAATTATTTATATAGCACCAAAATAAAAACACATTTTCCCAAATAGACGAATCTTGGTGGTAAATTTGACTCATTGAGCGCATATGCAGGGTGGATTACTCATATTCCAATACCGGTGAAAATCTTAATAAAATTATTCGATTAATTCAGGAGTTTGAGTTGACTAGTGGAAAGACAATTTCGTCGCAGTGAAATTTTATACAACGCATACAAGCAAGTGAAATGGAATGAACGATCAGCGTTAGAACCTAATTTAATTAACGAAGATTTCGATTAAATATCATAAACATAGATTATTTTGAGTGAAATATCTTTCACCAATAGATGGGTCTCAAATTATAGTATTTCAACAGAAAAACAAAAAAAGGAAAAGGATGGAATTTTTATTCCAACAGTAAAACACATCTGTTCCGACGCATGTGAATCTCTGTGCATGAGCTAAGAGTTAGATGGTCAATTTCACCTATACATGTGGGAAAGTGTTAATGTGAACCAGATTAGGGTGGAAATTTGCAACTTTTAAATAAGGAATTATTCGCATGTGCATTCTAAAAATGACATTATTTTATTAAAACGTTTTGAAAATATAATTCAATTTTTATTAAAACGATGTCCCCGCAGAGGAAACCAATAAACTCCACCTAGCTCAGACCGTAAGTTTAAATATCAAAGGGGGCAAAAGTTTAAAGTCGTGTAAGATAAGGTGTAGGAGAAGACAGGCAAACTGGTATACATTTACCCGTTGCCACCCATCGAAGAAAGGCTTTTTCCATGTTGTGCTAGGTAGAGGCCTTTCTGAGCAGGGCAAGCGTCTAAGATCTGGCCAACGAATGATTATGCTGCTAGATCGTAAAAAATTTCGGAAATCACTGATCATATGGATATTCGGTTTAATTTTCCAAATTACAGTGATGTTTAACAACGTGAGAGTGTTTCACTAATTTGGACTTTCAAAGTTTCAAGTCCGCAAGTGTTGAATACGCTCAGGGTAAAGTTGGCCCGGCCAGCGCATATGGAAGCGGGTCATTCATATAACGGCCGGCCCACTCGTAGAACGGCCCACGAGGTACATTGAATGAAGCCCAGTAAATCCATTTTCACCTGACAAAGAAATAAAAGGAAAATAACGAATGTTTAAAAAAGGATCAAAAACATTGAACAAAAGAATCAGTTAACAATTGGTCAAAGTTTTGAGAGACACAGTCACGTTCATTGGGCAGTGGAGTGGGAAAAAAAACATTAGGGGGGAAGAAAGGGGGATGAGGGTTAAGGAAAATGAAGGAACACGTGTCGTGTAGATAGAGGTTGTAAACGGCTATAAAAGGCATACCCAATGCATACCATGCACATCGGACAATTAACTCTCCCAAGTCCAAAGAGAAGAGAGTAAAAAAAAAAAAAAAAGAGAGTCGAGAAAAAAAAATGTCGCCCTTCAGCACTTGCCTTCTGGCGGTTTTAGTCGTTGGGCTAGTACTTCTCACCACCACTCCAGCCCTCGGTACACAATACAAGAAGCCCGGAGGTGGTGTTGGCACGGGGGCTGGGGGCGGAGGCGGCGGCGGCGGCGGAGGCGGCGGCGGTGCAGGTAAAGGCACCGGGGGTGGGGCTGGCGGGGGAGGAGCCGGAGGCGGTGCGGGCGGGGGTGTCGGTGGCGGAGCCGGCGGTGGTGCTGGTAAAGGCACGGGCGGTGGGGCTGGCGGGGGAGTCGGGGGAGGAGCCGGAGGCGGTGCGGGCGGGGGTGTCGGTGGCGGAGCCGGCGGCGGTGCAGGTAAAGGCACGGGCGGTGGGGCTGGCGGGGGAGTCGGGGGCGGAGCCGGCGGCGGTGCAGGTAAAGGCACGGGCGGTGGGGCTGGCGGGGGACTCGGGGGCGGGGCCGGAGGCGGTGCGGGTAAAGGCACGGGCGTGGGGGCTGGCGGGGGTGTCGGAGCTGGGGCTGGCGGGGGTGGGGGCGGTGGTGGCGGAGGCGGAGGCGGGGGTGGTGGTAAAGGTGCCGGTGCGGGTGGTGGCCATAACTATGTCCCACCACGGTTCGAGGTGAATGCCTGATCAGCAGGCTGCCTTAGAGAGGAAGACGAAGTATCCCTTTTCCTTATGAAAAAAAAAAAAACTCAAGGCGCCTCTTAAAATAAAATTAGCTGCTTTGTTTTAAGGAAGGCTGATTATCAGCCTCTTGACAGATTCTTATGGGTAAAAGCAGTTTATGGCATATTGCAATAATATTACCTACTTATGACTTGAGATTTTTGGTTTTAGTATCATAATAACTGTCACTATATATTTCTTAAAATGCTTAAAGTGTAAATGAGTAAATGGGAAAAAAAAGATTCATTTACTCTTATCCCTACTCCGATTAAGAATCAAGCTCAATTCCTACCGTTGCAGTTTCACGACTACTCTATAGCTCCTCAATTGTACATACGAACAATTGCCATGAAAATTATGCCATTGGACTTATTAAGAAACTCAACACAAATTCAACAATTAAAGTTTATTTTTGGAGCACGTTATCATCCTAAGAATGTGGAGGGATAATCTACCTCTAGTATAGTTCCTCTAGGAATAGGACTTCAGAATCACTGCTCCCATGCACTTGCCAACCGAATTTGTCATTGCCCTTGAAACCACAACGAATCAGGCTGCCGCTACCAGGTACTCAATAGAGTACGGGGAGAGGATTAATTTTCTCCCTTCATATTTTTCCTGATGGGTCAATGGCCACATATTTTTTTAGGAAGTGCTCAAGAAAATTAAACGTGATCCATGGCGTTCTCCCTCCAATAATTCTACATCTATATGTCACAAAATTAGTTGAGGGTATTTTAGTAAGTAACAATCTATAATCTCATAAATTTTTGATACAAACTTTTTGTAATTTTGCTTTGAAATCTTTTGTATTCATTTCCCTTCCTCACCAAGAGCCACGCCATTTAACTGTTTAATTGTTTTGACGGCGTCCGTGTTAATCCCTTCCTCCAGAAATCTTATTCACAGACCCTTACAAAATTGCACGCTTTCCGGCTTGAATTTGCATCACTCTTTGCTAACTTGGAGTGCGATGCCCTATAAAACATAGGTTGTATTAATTAGGCAACTGAAATATCAACTAAGATTATTAGGTTTTTAATCTCATTTAAACACACCATAATAACAATTAGAACTTTTATTTAGTATTGATTTTTGGACGCTACATTAAATTAATCCAACAACAAAACTTTAAAGATCATGCTCGCATTAATGCAATTGGATATTCTCACAGAAAGATATTTCCATGCACACGCATGAATCTCTAATTTCGAGGGTTTCCAACGCTGAGCTAGACCTGCGACAATTTAAAAGGGTATTATTGTAATAATCTGATCTTGAATGACGGGTTAGATTCGTAACTTATCTTAAGTATAAGCTGTAAGTTAGCCTTTAAAGGATTATCTTAGGCTAATGAATATAAAACTTCTTAGAAAAAAAATTCTAAAAGCTCCTTTAAGTACATTTGGATGGAGGATAGGGCTGTCCCCTGAAACATAAAACCTTTTTTTTCCCCCTACAAGTAGTCACTTTTATATTTGGCCCCATTTAAATTCTTAAGTTTCAAGATTGTGCTGAGTCTGAAATTTTGAGATTGTGTGTTGGCTTTGCCCACCATCTAAAATTCCGTGCCTCCATTCCCAAATGTAAAGGCATTCATCTCGAAAATCAACCAAATTTCTACGCGACATAGACATTTTACATTAACTCTAAAACAAATTTATTACTTTTTTGCGAATGAAAATATCTATTTAAAAAGCTGTACTAGTCTAATGCGTGTATGCCTCTACATCCATCTTATCTTTTAGAAAAAAATATTTAAAAGATCTCACGTAATTAGGGACATTTTTTTATGTTGGGGTCTGGGATTACCTTGAATTTTTATGTAGATTTTCTCATAAAGTGGTTAACTTTATCATTTTGGCCTCCACTTAAATCTCAAAAATTTAGCCACGTATCCAAATTTTCTTTATTTTTATAGCTTATGTACCTGACCTTAGAATTAGAATAACTATCATGTTGCGTCCTCATGACAGCCTGATAAGGCTACGAATTTGTAAAGGTCCATTACAACGGGGCGTAATGGTATCATGGACTAGCGATTCGGTTGTGGCCGTTTCGTCCCGTTATTTAACACTAATCAGTATGAGAACCATCAGATGATAATACCATTTTTAGAAACCTCAAAGAATTTCCGTGTCTTGGGTGACAAATTTACTCCATTTTTGTAGCTCCATGCATACCGTTGCAAAGTTACTTGGCAACCTTTTTGTTGGTTGTTCCAGCTTCCGTGCACTTACTGCGTGGGAGCTAATTAAACCTCATTTACAACAATTAGCGGTTTGCTGATGGTACGAAGTTCAATTTCCAACCGTTGATGCTTAAAGCCGGTAATTAGCGGACCCTGATCCATAATTAGTACAAAGCAAATCATGAAGGAAGAACAAAAGAAATAAAGGGAGGGAAGAAAAAACTACAAACTTCCAACGTGCAAGGAGGGAGTCGTGTTTTTCTATTTTTTTCACTGATTTAATTATGTACCATCATTCTCAACTAAGATTAAATGAAGAGCTGAGTTACAATAATTGTAGCTGTACAGTTATTATAGAGGATCCAAATCCGTAATTAGTATTTGTGCTTATAAGAGTTTATAAAAGCAAAATTTCTATTTTCGGATTTAATTTCGGTCATAGGATTAACACCGATCCATTTACACTGGTTAACATTTAACATACGACAATTAGAGTTTTTCTTTTTTGAAGGAAAACTAGAATATATGACATTCAGACTTTATAAACCTATAATTTATAAAAACATATATCATGAAATGATGGTAACTGGAAGTCCATTCGCAAAATTCAAGAATTTTGCGACCGAATTTTAATTTTTCAACTTTTTTCTGAATTTAATTTTTTATTCCGATTCTTGACCGAACAAAATTTTTACCCGAAATTTCTCAATCTGTAAATCGAAAAATTTAAATGCATGACTGAATTTTCCTCTTTCGTTAAATTTTCACAATATTTAGGAAAAAACTAGACGGGACAGGAAACTCAAGAAAAAACTTTAAATGCTCATGCAATCTCAAGAAATTTCAAAAAAATCTAGTATTTGAAATTTTCAACAAAAAAAAATTGAATGATTTCCCAAAACTTATTTCGGTTATCTAACCAAATTTTTTGAATTTCCCAACCATGGGGAAATTTTTCAAAAATTTTGGGATTTCCCAAATTTTACACACCCTTAGAAGTTAGAACATTTAAAAATTGAAAGAACAAGAGATTGTGACATTTCCATTTGGGATTTTTGGCATCGCTTTTCTTCCCACGGGAGATTTCTCATTTTGTCCAATTCCTATAAGACATGAGACACCTTGGGGCTCACTCTAGGCTATATGACTAAGGTGGCATTTGTTTGCACTAAATTAGTGCTAAATGATGATTCAGTCAAAGGTAGGCTCCTTTAATGACCTCTGAGCCGAATTAGCATTCAAATTGGTATTGAATGCTGAATGCTTGATGTCGTACATTTTAGAACTTAAATTACAAAAAAGACCTTTATAAATAAAAGTTCAAATTCTTTTGGTAACAAAACCATTTCACTCTCACCCACTTAAGCCAAATTTGACTCCCCTTCCTTGCTTTCACTTTCTTTCCCTTTTTTTTTGCTTCACTTTTTTTTTTCCTTCACTTTTTTTCTTTTCTTTCTTTTTCTTTTTTTTTTTTTTTTTGCTTCTGACTTGTACACCTCCAGAGAAAGAGGGGGAGGGGGAGAGAGAGAGAGAATTAAAAGAAAATAGATCAATGGAAAGATCGGAGATTTTAAAATTTTGAGAATTTCAATTTTGATTAAGTTATTTGATTTGGAGATCTTGATATTAAAAATGTGAAGCTGTTAATTAATTGATAAATTTGAATGCATGACTTAATAATAAATAAATAAAAATAATAATAAGGGTACTAATTTTACTATTACATATTCAGCATCTCTTATTATATCTCTTATGTAACTAGTACCAATTTAACATATATTCAGAATTAGAAGCTAATGAGACTTTTTTATCAAATACCACCTAAGTGAATGAAGAATTTCATCCCATTCCCGTGTTGGTAGCTCGATCCCTTTAACAGAATGACCTGGGGTCAATTCTATGTTCTATTAGTCCACCTTTCGACCCACCCTACTTTGCACAGTAGGAAAGGGATTTAGCCTTTAGCATTTGGCCCTCCAAATATTATAATGATATCCGGTCATCCCTTTCATACCCCATTTGACTATGTTGATAAGGGTGGCAAGGATTAGAAATCCTAATTATAAATATAATATAATTGGTACCTTTTTGGAGTCCAACAGAATAAGTAATGAGACGGTATTTTATAAATTCTATTTAGTATTTGGAGTCCACAAGGATAAGATTGAATTTTCTTTTTCTATAATTTTTGGAAACAAGTTAAAAAAAATTTAACACATTAATAAATTTGAAAATATTGCATAAATATTTCCAAAACGACGCCGTCTCAGGGAGCCACCAACGACGCCGCACAGAACCCTTGCGCCCTTTCCAATCTCCGTGGAGTTCCAACCTGGCCGCTGTGTTAACCCGTATTTGATAATCTTCGTCATCCCGAACAAGGCCTTGGACGACACCGACAACAAGGCATTCGACGCCGTCGCTTCGTCCTCAATGGTCTCTTGTCCTCGATCAATTTGGTTTTTATGCCAAATCCACCGATTTCGGTTGCGGAGGGGATTGTAATTTGAGGAAATTAGGACGGAGAGGATGATGAAGCAGCGGAGAATTCTCTTGCAATGTTTTCCCTTTTTTTTTTTTGCCCCTTTTTCTTTTTTTTTAATTCTTCTATCTAAGGGTATTTTTCAAATTTTTCTTAATACTTGTAATAATTTATTTTATAAGTAGTGCTGTGCCAACTCAATGGCATTATCATGTGTCCTTACTTAATGGAATTTTTGATGACAAAGTCGATGAAAGTGAACCTATTAAAAACAAAATATAAGTACGAGGAGAACATGCTCAATAACATTTGAACCATATTTAGGATCGAAGCTAAAAAAATTTTAACCTAAAGGATCAAATTAACCTACAGCAAAGTTTGATAGGTTGACTAGAAAACTAACGATCCAGATCGATCTGGGTCTTGGATTAAACCAAATTAATGATTTTGGCCCTAAAAATCTAAAATAATAAGTTAATCTGAAATCCAATGAATCTGTTTATAGTTAAATAATAATTTTTAATAAAACTTTTAAGTAAAGCATCGAACTTCGATCGTCCACTTCCCTTTGTCGGCTCGCCCCATTGGCGCGCATCCATTGTGAAGCTCCGCTAGGGTTTTGCCCACGCTAGCATTGAAAGACAGCATTACCCTTGGCCTCACCATACGGATAAACTAAGAAAATGGGGGCCTATCGGTCATTTCGAAAACCCCTAAACCCTCTTCACCATCCGTTCTCTCCCCCTTTCCCCGCCGCCGAACCCTACTCTCTCTCTCTCTCTCTCTCTCTCTCTCTCACACACAAACGCATCCATGGCTTCGAATGATCCTCCGCAACTACCGGCCAATACCAGGGTGAATCGAGAAACCATAGAAAAGGCCGTGAATGGGCTGCTCAAGTGGAACGAATCTAAATCCAGCATTCAGAAGCCTCAGCTTTTGGAAGAAGACCAGTTCATATATCTCATTTTAACCCTCAAGAAAATCCCTCCGATGGGCGCCACAAACCCTCGCAAAATCCCCCTCCCGCACGCTCTCCACGTTCCACCTTCGTCTGAGCTCTGCCTCATCATCGATGATCGGACCAGGTCCAATCTCACTTCCGACGCCGCAAAAAAGAAGGTAAAATCTGAAAACATCCCCATCTCCAAGGTCCTCAAGTTATCCAAGCTCAAATCTGATTATCGTGAATTTGAAAAGAAACGCAAACTTTGTAATTCTTATGATATGTTTTTGGCGGATAAGCGGCTTGTGCCGCTTCTGCCGAGGCTTTTGGGGAAGTATTTCTTTAAGAAGAAGAAGATCCCGGTTCAAGTGAATTTGACCAACAAGAATTGGAAGGAGCAAATCGAGAAAATATGTGGATCGGCCTTATTGTATTTGCGGACAGGCACCTGTAGTGTGCTGAGAGTTGGGAGGGTATCCATGGAGAAAGATGAGATTGTGGACAATGTAGTTGCGGCGGTTGATGGGGTAGCTGAGATTGTGCCTAAAAAGTGGGCCAATGTGCGGTCTTTTCATGTGAAGTTCTCGGATTCATTGTCATTGCCAGTGTATCAGGCTTTGCCGGATACAAGGTTGAAGATTGACGGGACTGAGAGCGCTGAGCGGAGTAAGAGCAATGAGTTGAAGACTGAAAGGAAAGCGGGCGGGGAGGAAGCAAATGAGGGGAAAAGGAATGAGAAAGATAAGAAATCGGGTAAGAAGGACAAACTGATGAAGGGGAGGATTTGTGAGTTCCGATACATGGATGATGATGATGATGATGGTGAACTGTTGGGTGGAGTTGAATTGGGTGTTGTTGATAGTGAGGGTGATGGTGGAAGTGATAGAGTTGAGGATGATAAAATGGGTGATAATGAGTTTGAAGGCAAGAAGACAAAGAAGGGAGTGATGATGACAGGAGGGGGTTTTGGAAAGACAAGCGATGTGAAAAAAATGAAGAAGCTGAAGAAGACTAAGGAGGGTGATGGAATGAAGGAGAAGAATAAGACTAAGGTCAGGAAATTGAAAGACGTTGAAGTGGAGGTAAAAGGGAAAAAGCTGAAGAAAACTCAGGGTGATGGAATGAAGGAGGAGAGGACTAAGGTCAGGAAATTGAAGGATGTTGAAATGAAGGTAAAAGGGAAAAAGTTGAAGAAAACTCAAACACCAAAGCAATCCACCTTGAAGGCAGAGAGGAGAATTGCTTCTCACAAAGCTCTCGATCTCGCTCGAAGATTATACTGATTATTGGACTTTGTCGGATCAAGTTAGTTTTACCTGATGCCTTTAGTTTGAATCTGCTTTCACTATTCAATTTTGTATCTTGTCATCTTTTTCCCCAAATTGGCTTATGACTACTACACTTGATATTGACCTATCACTTGCTATAGAACTTGATTATGGTTTGTACCTGTGGGATATCTTCAAGTTTAGTTAGTGTTCTTAATGTCCATTAGTTTTACATTTGAAATTTTCCTGGCTCTTGGAGGGAAAGCCCAATATATGTTTTGTGCTAATGAAGTCTTTATATTTGAATCAATTCACGTTCATCACTGGTTTGTAAGAGCCTGAAATTGTGAAATGACTCGCAGTTAAACGTTTCAGTTGATGAATGCATTTGCCAATGGAGAGATATTGGAGAAAACTTTTGAATATGTTGCATGTATTTTGTTGTCACCACATTCGTATTACTTGTGAATATGGCTTTTGGATATGTACTGCATCATCTTTGGGTTTCAACTATAAAGTTTTGTTTGCTTCTATATTATGAATGTAAACCAGGTCTCTTTTTCCCTTTCTTTCTTTGACTGATTTAGTTTAGCTTAGATTGTTGATTTATGATTCAGTACCAAGTATTTTAAACTGATGCCAACATATCATAATCCTTTTTCAACTTCAAAGGCATCTCTCCTAGCTATCGTAATTGTCTAAATTGCTAGGTAAAGGTATTTTCCTTTAAATAAAATGCTTTTATCCATACACGTAAGCGAGGTTCTGATGTACTGGTTGCCGAAGCAATCAGGTTGGCACACCGTGTCAAAATTGGAGAAGGGTCGTCTGGTCTGTTTTTTAGAGGCATGGAACATATTGAGTGGCTATATTTGGGGTTTGCCTGCTCATATTTTTTGCTTCAGATTCTTCCATACAATTAGGGTCCACATGCGTATACATTCTTACGCGTGCTTGTGCTGATGCGTATATTGGTGGGATCAAATTAAGTTTCGTCTTGGAATTTCTGGATTGTAATTCAAAGCTTGAATTTTACTCTTCCCCCATGTTCATAACGTCATATAAATTCGAATCTGGGTATCATTTCCACCACTGATTGGGGTTTCTAAATGGGACTTCAATGCTCAAAGATGCTTGGTGTGGCTCGAGCTGTTCCAACCCTATTTCAACTGTGTACCTGAATTGGTGTGACTAGAGTTATAAAAATCTTTTATTCCGCACTGATTGGAACTCCATGTTCGCCATAATTGAAAGTCTGAAGGACACGTTTGAATAATGTGAATGGGGTTGAACGAGAAGTACTGATTCTCGCTCCGCTCGTTGATCATGTATAAAAGGACTGAAGCGATCATTCCTCATTCCCTGTACAAGAGACTGCCTCTCAAAATCAGTTTCTGTACTCGCTCCGCTCGTTGATCATGTATAAAAGGACTGAAGCGATCATTCCTCATTCCCTCGTACAAGAGACTGCCTCTCAAAATCAGTTTCTGTATTTACGGAGTGGAGATGAAGTTATCCTTCCCATGGAATGCTGATCCCTTCACACAGTGAGTGACTGGTTCAGTCTTATGCTCTTGTAAAAATGTATGTTCTCCCAACATCGCCGTCTTTCGTTCTTTACCGAACACTGCCATGTTCAGAAATTTCTGAAGCCATCGTTGGTTTGAGTTATATTGCTGCTGTAGTATATAACAAGCTGCGTACTCCCATTGCCGACAATGATGCTAATTGGCTCTCTCTTCAATATAATGCCGCGAGTGGTGTTCACCGACCCAATGGTTCCGGACGGTTTTTATGATGTTTTCACGAGGATTAAGTGCCCGTAAGTTGAAGGAGAATCTTCAACTGGAGTCGCTAACATTGTCAATAAAGAGCTATCTAGTCATGAACATTACTAAATGGGATAAGCCCATGTAAATTAAGATCTTTAATTATCTTTTGTTCGTAGAAATGTATGGACACCTCAACTGAACTATTTCACTTAAAATAATAATGATAGTGATAATAATAATAATAATAATAGATATTATATTATTATCATTCCTATGAGATATCATTCTAACATATTTTGAAAATAGTGAATAATAATAAAATAAATTAATTGCGATTATAATAAAACAATTGAAACAATTAATTTTTGAAATATATATAATATACATTATGTGGAAAGATAATAAACCATTATAATGAATCATTAAAAAAAAATTATCTCTGAGATATTTACATCCGATAATATTTGATAATATCCCTTGTCTTACATTAATAATAATAATCAGAAATATTATATTATTATTAACTTTAAGTATAGTAAAATAAATTTGATCCAAGTAACTTCGAAAAATATTTACTTACTAATATCACGAGCGAAATAATTTTGTGGGAGGGGTTAATTAAAAATCTCAACGTACACCGGTGGTTGGATGGTCCCATACGTGATCAATTTGTACATAATCCTTTTCACAAAAATGATGATGAGGTTGTAAAATTATATGAGCTGGCTAAAGGGTGTTTGGAGAATTTCAATTGAATGCTTTTGTGTCCCACTCTCGTGTGAAAGAAAATCTATACTAATCTATACTTTGGCTGATTGTTTTAAAAACAGAATCAACATTGATTTTGTTGACGGCTATGGAGATTAAAATTAGATTAATGAATAAGATTTTCACCACGGCTGAAGATGCTTAGATTATTTCCCATGGAGGCGAATACCAGAAGATGGTACAGTTCTGCAATCAGTTGCACGTGCAAAAGTAAACGAACCATGGCACCAGCCAGCATAAACAGTAATGAGCCAATGAGCAAGACCTTACAAATCTGGTTGAAGACAGTTCTGAAAGTCAGCAAAACTGTAATTCGCCAAAACCCAAGTTGAATGAATCAGATCAAAATTGGAATCAGAGACCCAAAGTCATTCACTAGAATATAAACCCGCTGTGAAATCTACCATTACCGAAGCCAACACCAAATGAGAGACATTAGAAACTAATTGCGCAGAACAGAGCCACAAGCTCAGTCGAACACGACTAGCTTTTGGTACAGTTCGCCGGAGATGGCATCATGCATCACTGCAACTGGGTTGATGATGCCGCCTTCCTTCAAGAATACTTTCACCAGATTCTTGGAGAACCCACCTGACCAGCGCCACCCCTTTCTGATCTGCCGCCACCGGCGTCGCCGAAGAGTTCCTCAGGTTCCAAAACACAATCTCCGGCACCTTATTGAACCCTTTCTCCTTGTACTTCCTCTCTATCACTTCGTAATCCGTCTCCCACCCATGCTTGCCAAATTCTTCAGTTCCTTCGCCGTAGCCATAACCACGACGGCCATAACCACGATAGACAAAACCACCGTGGCCGGAACGAGCCTCGTCAAACTCCATGTCGCTAAAGACAAACACTCTCTTTATCATTTGATCTTCGGTGAGCCCTCCGTCGACGGCGACCTCCAAGATTCTAACAAAAACTTTATGAAAATCCGTGTTACCACCCCAATCCATAAGCCTCATAAACTGGGTCTTTTCCAAAAGATTGTCTCCTTTCACCTTGTGAAGCTGGGGATTCCCACTGAATGTGATCACGTTCCCCTTCCACGGGTCCTTGCTGAGCTCCGAAATCAAAATTCCCAGCGCGACGGAAACCTCCATAGGCGTTCCGGTCATGCTGCCGGAGACATCGCACACCGCAATACAGTTACTGAGTTTCCCTTGCTTGGCCAAATCGTCCACCATTCTCGCCCACTGAAGCTCCGCCACTTTTCCCCCATCATTTTCATCATTCAAGGACTGGATGATGTCGTGCGGGAGCAAAGCGCCGCCAGCAATGGTGGCCTCGCCGCGCTTCACGTCATCGAGGTACTCTTCGAACCGCTTGTCCGTCATGCTTCTTGAAGACCCCTTTGTACTTCTTCATGGCCACCGAGGCGAGCCGGTTGTACGGGAGCGACTCCCACTGGTTCGCGCTCATGTAAACCTCTGGCAACTCCAGAGCTTTCCGGAGAGGAACGAGGATTTCCTTCCGCAGCCGGTCCCGGACCCGATAGACATAATGGGTCTGTTCAATTTCTCTGTATTCGAGGAACGCATCTTTGGGGAAAATCTTCTGCGCGATGCTTTCGCAGAGCAGCGTGAATTTATCGTAACAGGAATCGATGGATGGGCACCATTTGGAAGCGAGGGTGATCTTCTTCAGCTCGCCGGCGTTCAAGTGCTGAATGTCGGATTTCAGAATGTCGGAGAACAGATCGGAGATTTGATCGTGGAGGAATTGGTAATAGAGATCGCGCTTGTACATGTCAAGGGCTTTTGTGGCCTTCGCTGCGGCTCTCTCCAATCGTGATGCCTTTGCGCTTTCTCTCGCCGCCTCTATCTTTGCGAGATTCTCACGCACCCTCTGTTCTTTCGGGGGTCTAATCGGGCTTGGAGATCGTGATACTCCTCTCATCGCTGCTCGATACTCCCCGCGTAGCTTACTTGACTGGAATCTCTTGTTCTTCAAAAGTTCCTTCTCTCTCTTTCTGCTTATCGCTTCGATCTTTGCCCTAATCTTACGGACCTGACGCTCCATGCTGCGAGATTTGATCTCGCTCTTCCTCCTCCGCCACTCAGCCTTGGCTGCGTTTCTGGCCTCGAGGCCGTCGACGAGCCTGTAGAGGAGCTCCGGCAAGTCCTTGAAGTACCCGAAATCCTCGACGACCCCGATGTTGCGGGCTAGTGTTTGGGGGTGGTGCTTGTGAAGCCAGAGCGCGGCCGTGTAGAACCGCTCCTTATCTGACTTGCCGGTGCCGCGGACGCCGGGGAGGTGACAAACGAGCTTGAGGGTGGTGAGCGGGTCGTGGTCCCAGGCCTCCTTGAGCCGCCGAGTCAGATCCTCCGGCGGGGTGTCGGGGACGACGTGGAAGAAGAAATCGAGGCACGGGTCGTCGGTGGCGAGGTACGTGAGGGAGTTGTTCTCGGTGAAACCCATTCGGTGTCCTCGCCGCCAGGATCCATAGAAGGGGAGGTCCTCTGTATTGGATGATAGCGGGCTCACGGCGGCGGGAGTGGCGGCGTTGCGGTGGCGAATCGCCGGAGGGCCGAGAAGGATTGGCATGTCCGGTGGCGGAGATGGAAACAGATCCGAAGAGAAGATACCCCTGTTTTTGGAGGAGAATTTTAACTTGGGGGCGCCAAGGTAGCATGTGCGATAAATCCCATTAAATTTAGGGATTCATATCCCGATTATTTCTCCGGTAGCGGTCATCATAATTAATTGCAAATTTAAGGATAATATAACAAAACTGAAGGAAAAAGAAGAAGAACTAAACTGAAAAAGAAAAAAAAAATGTAAGTGTTAAAAGAGAAAATAGTGAGGAATAGAAAGAAAAGTGGGAGAGTTAATGAGAAAAATGTGGCAGCTTGAGATACTAATTGATCGAAAAAATAATTGTTACTCACTGTGATCCCTTCCTAATAGTACTGGTCACATCGCAATGACTTTTTTATTAATATAAATTTTGTATAAATTTATTTAAGTATAGAAGATTAAATAAAAAAATTTAAAAAAAAGAATGGTTATGTATTAAAAAAGATAAAAGTGAAGGGAGTAAAGAGAAAAGTTAGGAGGTAGGTAATTGAGAGAATAACTTACATTACTGTAAAATAATTTGTTTACATGTTTAATAGAAAATAAAGAGTATTTTAGACATCAAAGTTCTAGGGTTTGATTGATGGAAAATAACCGCTTTTCACCCCAAGCCCCTTTACTAACACTAAAAAAAAAATGAATGAATGAATGTGTTTTGAAAGAGATAAAAATGGGAGTAAACAGAAAAGTTGGGGAGGGAGCAGTTGAGAAAATAATGTATACAATTAGCAAAATATTTGATTTACAATTATATCTTGTTAGTTTTAAGGGGATTTTGGTATGTTTAAAAGAAAATAAGGATATTTTGGATATTCCATAATTTTAGGATTTGATTGATGGAAAATAACTAATTCTCTGCCCACCCTCTTTCTTAATAGTACTAGTCGTATCGCAAGCACTTTGTGTGTGCCCAACAACTTTTTTATTAATATAATATTTTGTATAAATTTATTTTAATATAGAAGACTAAATAGAAAAAACTCAAATAAGAAAAGAAAAAGAATGCGTATGTTTTGAAAGAGATAAAAATGGAAGGAGTAGAAATTAAATAAGGGGATGTTAGAATATTTTAAAAAAATAAGGGTATTTTAGATATTTCATAATTTTGGGATTTGATTGAAGGAAAAATAATTGCCTTCCCATCTCAGCCCCTTTTTAATAGTGTAGATAGAAGATGACTTTTTTCTATTAATATAATTTTTGGTATTGTTGATTCAAATATAGAAAACTAAAAAATAATAAAACTGAAAAAAGAAAAATAATTAAACAGGGAAAAAAGAAAAGATAGGTAAGTGTTAGAAGAGAAAAAAGTAAGGGAATAGAGAAAAAAGTGGAAGAGTTAAAGAAAAAATTTTAGTTATTAAATATTGATCGATAAAAAAGTAACTGTTGCTCGTTCCAGCTCCTAAAATAAGAATAAATATGATATATTTTGTTCTTATTTACAATTATGTGGGGATTTTGTTGTTGTTTTAGACTCCAACACAAGGCGGTTGCTGTCAGATTGGTGGTTTTTTCTTTCTTTTCCTGCAGTTTTTATTCACTGAGATTGTTAAATAATTAACAAATTTATTGGTTTAATGATATTGATCGAATTTAATTGGAATTAGGAATCCGTAAATATATTGATTTATACTTTTCTGGAAATTTTGTGCCTCCATAAGAAACTATGTTCGAAGGTGGGACTGAGTTGGGCTTCGAAATGTTGCAGGCCGTCCTACGGACAACATTAGCCCAAACTTTGCGGGGCTTTTCTGGGCTCTGCCTGCTAAAGGCCCTTAACATTATTATCACTCCATTTCACAACGAGCAGTACGAACATCAATTAATAAATTCCCGTACCAATGGATGCTTGATAGATCACATATTAACGATGGGAGAATACTGTATATAAGGTGCTCCTTATATATGATATTTTTAATTTTAAAAATATAATAAATTGATGGGAGTGGCACAGAGCAACCAAGTTACATCGTTTTATTTTATTTGGCTATTATTTTAAAATTTATTTCCGGTAAAATTAATATTTTTAAGTCTACGGGTTTCTAATGACCCGATTCAGGATAGGATTTAAGACCTAAAGTCCCAGTTTGGTTTATGGTGTGTATGTTCCCATAAGATACACCTCTCTATATAGGGTTTTAATATATATATATTGTCCCTTATGATTAAGGTACATTCATTTCCCCAGGGTTCACCCTTTTTCTATAGGATTTTAAAACACACACCATTCCTCTTAGTTAAGGTGCTTCCCAGTCTTTTAGAGGTCATCCATCTTATACGGGGTGACAATATGCACACAATTCCCCCTCGGGTAATCAGTTAACAAAAGACAATGGCAAGGATAAAAAATGTACTAATATGAACGGTAAACCTATTGATAGATAAACAAAGGTCGTACCACTTCTGATGGCACAAACCATTAACATAAATATGCTTTTAACTTATAAGTTTACGGGTAATAGTACTCCTCTCGAAAAAGTGTGAATCTCACTACTCACATAAAGAGATGGATCCCACATATATAGGCGGGTTCCACTTATCATATATAAGTGAGGGGATTTACTCGGGATCACCTTTTTTCGGGATGGATAGAATTATCCTAAACCTTTTTTGGGGAGAAAAGGTGTGGACATTAGCAAAGTGCCTAAAGCACATTGTGACCCTATGGAACTCATATGAGTTTTGATCTGAAAATTTGAGTCATGTGGATTGAAAAGTATAGAAAAAATATGAGTGCTATCAATCTTTATACAATTCATGTTAAAGCACTCCATTCGGCTCGTTTACTTCATGAAATCTGCTCAGAATTTGCTCAAAAATGTCGCATTCCAATATTTGGTATGACTCTAAAATATGATATTCCTAAAACTTTACATTCCTGAAAAATTGGAGCTTAAAATTTGTAAGTTGTGATATGGGAATATGAGATTTCGAGTAGACCGAAATGTGCTTTTGAAATAGAAAATCCAAACTACTCTTATTATAAATGAATAGATTGAAAAAATTCTAAGTGAATATAATTTTTTTAATAATGATAATAATAGCAATATTGATGGTAAATAAATAATTATTCATAATAAAGAATTGATGATACTATTTCTAAAAATTTATTATTATATTATATGAATTATATTTTTAGTTAGTAAATGTTTAAATTCTTCGTTCTTTAAAATGAAAAGATAGGAAAAGTTTTCTTTTAATATTAAATTTAAAATAAACTTTTTTATCATATAAATAATTTATTTTATTTTATTTTATGAATATTGTGTTTTATTTTAATAAGAAGACATTAATTGAAAACTCTAACATTCCTTAAATCTAATCATTTATAACAAGCATAATGATGTCACTTTTTGTTGAATTTGACTAAGTGTACCAAAAGAATGTCATATTCCAGGCATTTCATTCTTGGAAATGTGATGTCAGGTGGGAATGTGATATTCCACGAGCTAAAAGAGCCCTTCATTTAAATGGTGAAAAACTCAAGAGGGTAGAGTTCGAACTTGCATTAAATAAATTAATATACCTCGGTAACTACTCAAACAAATAATATTGTATGTACATCCTTCACACATCTTTCACCCAAAAATTGATCACGTGGTAAAATTTGTGTGGTTCTGTGTTGCTATTTGACCAAAACACCCATTAATAAAAGGGATCACATAAATTTTACCATGTCACCGTTTCAATGTAAAGGATGTGCACCTAATATTACTCTTTATCTGTTGACGTACGTCACCTCTAACATCCGATAACAATATTTAGAATCTTAACAGAATTAAATGAATGTAAAGATGTCATGAGACATCAAAGTTGAGCACTTGCATTTAAGATTCATACTCGCTGGGTGAGCTGAAGCTTTTTTTTTAAAAAAAAAAACTTTTATGGGTATATTTAGACTTTTCAAAAATTAAACTTGAGTTAAAAGAGAAATTTTTCAGTAGGAAAAGAAAAAATAAAGAGCTTAGCCAAACTGGCCTAAAAACTCCTTTCACGTAACAGACATTCATAAATTGTGGTCGATCCCCCAACTCAGCTGTCAATCTAATGTTTTACGTGGCTCATGCCGTGCTCAAATCTCGGCTCCGCCTTGATCCTATCTCTCAACTGTCGATGAAGAAATTATATTAGCAAGCACGTTCATAAACAACAATCAATCAAGAATTGGTCCATAAAAGGTCTCATTAGACTACCATTTCCCGCTGAGCTATTGCCACTTTTATAATGGAGACCCATTATTGCCTTTTCGTTCTTCTACACAATACAAAAGGTAAAATTCTTTCTTTCTTCTTTTTTTTTCCTTAGAAAGGCGAGGCACAATGGAGCATTCAAAGAGGCATACACAACAAGTTCACCCAATTATAATAAAAAACCAACTTTGATGCTAAGTTAGCTAGAAAATCAATAGCCATATTACCTTCCCTCCTTATATGAGAAAAAGAGCAGTCATGCAATTATGAAGCGGAGTCCATCATTAAGGAGGAGCAACCAAATTCTTTAACCCAAATAATCTCAAATAATATAGCTTTGGCCTCTAGAATGTAAATAGATTCCACATGGCCCTTGCAGCCCCAATAACACGACCACAATAATCTCGGGGGATTAACAACCCTATCACAAACAAAAGAAGCATCAACATTAACGATTAAAGTACCTGGAGGGGGGGGAGCTGGGGAGGGGGGGGGGGGAGGGGGCTACCAATTACACGGCCCTCTTTGAGATGCAACCAACTCAAGATTCCAACAATCATCAAGCAACAATATAGCCCATGCTATATCGTGAGGATGCTAATTTAAACATTTGAAAATAAAATTATTCCTTCTAAACCAAATTGCCCAGCCCAAAGTGAGAAATAAAGGTACATGTTTGGTCGACATCTCAACAATAGCATCCGCAACAACATCCTTTAAACTTAACCAAAGGATCAAAGTCAACAGACAACGATAAGAAACTCCAAACACTTTGAGGCTAGGGAGAAAACGTCATGATATGCTCCAAAGTCTCATCTGACCCATAAAACAGACACAAGGATGAGCAATTTACTCCCCTCCTTGTAGGGAGGATATGTTTAAAGACACACCACCCAAAAGTATGAATTTTATTTTGAAGGGAGAGTTTGCACAATTTAGACCAAATATTAGGTGGTGAAAAAGAAGAAGATAGGTCTATCTTACCTGAATTACGAGCAATGACATAAGCGCTTTTAACAGTAAAACAACCATTAATCGTTCATATCCAAATAAAGGAGAAGAAGAATATTATAAATTAACTTTTTCAACAATCCAAGGTGAGCTCCCTCTTGGGTGCAAGAAAGAAATAGAACAAATTAATGACGTTTTTATGCATGTCATTTTTTACCGGCAGGGTCTTAACCCTAGTCAAGCCATGAAGTAAATTAATTAATTAATGTTGCTACAGCTAGCAGTCTGAGGTCACCGCTTGCGTTACTTAAGCTTAATCGAAGAAGCTGTTTTAATTGTCAAAAGAACGAGTAAGGTATTATTCTGTCAAATCACTGGACTTAATGAGTTTCATATGCCACCAAACTTAATGCCTTTGAACTGACCACCTTAGATGCTGACCATAATCGGGCCCCTCTCCGGATTTTACGTAAATATAACCTTAGCCACAATGGGCGCTCCTTGAATTTTAGGGTAAAATAATGTTGTACCGCCATATCTGTGGGTTTGAGGAGAAAATGAAAATGAGGGAGTTCAACTTTTGTGAAGAAAAAGATCAATCGGAGAATGTTTTTAATTCTCGTCCATCTTATTTGTGAGTTTAGGAAAGAAAATATCATTTATTTTTCTTCTTCTTGTTTACTTCCCCTCTTCACTTTAGGGAGAAAAGTCGGGGGGTTAGTTTCCATTCTAAATAAAACTCATGCAAGAAACCTAGAAGAGAAGCCACTACTTTCCTCCATTTTCTTTCTTTTCCTTCCTTTTTAGAATTCACAAACTCAGTGTAAACATGGAAATATACAAATCGTGACTTAATACATGATGTCAGATTTCTCGAAGCAGTTCTTCTGCTAGCAACCCCTCCCGCTAGGCGTCCAATCACATTATAACCATGCCTTACTTTTAAAATTGAATCGTATAAATTGGAAGATCATTTGAAAATAAAACCAATTATAAATTTTCATATAATTTTACGATGTGTAAACCTTTCATATATAGGTTACAAACTATAAAACTTTGCAAGTTCAAGACAAGAGTGTTCGTATTTTAACAGTTTATATATACATACCTGCACGGAGGTAGACTTGTAATTCACCCATGTGGAATTGAGTTTTCATTATCTTTATCCACCTTCTATTCAAATTTCTGGCATGACTTGAGCCACCAAGATCACACTATGTTAGTTACATAAACAGATCGCTTAATGTCAAGGGTTGGTCCAACGTTAAAGAGGGAGATCTTGTCTTTATTCATTAAAAATTTTAGAGGCATTTATTTTAGATTTTTCCATATTTCCATGATTAGTAGAATTTGCTTAGACTCAAAACCGATTACGAGTATGAGTATGCACGTAAATTTAATAATAATATATTATAGATCAAAAAAAAATAACCCAAATTTAGTACGCTCAAATCTAATATGATCACTAAATGAATGGTTCCCATTAATAAATTGTTTATAGACAAAATAAAACCATCATGTCCCTCATTCCCATCTGGGCTTTGGGGCTCGTCAATGGCATTGCATCCATCCATACAAATTTCTTTGTTCGATTAAGAAGTCTAAATAATTGAGCATTTGTGGTCCACATGATATAACAATGTTCAATCTTCGCAATTTTTCTAGAAAAACAAAAGGGTGAAAAAAGTCCAATCATTTCTAAGTTGGGATTATCCCGGTGATTACAGTCCAAAAAAGAAATTAAAAAACAAAGATTTTAAATAGAAGATGCGTTTCCAAAAAAAAAAGAAAAAAGAAAAAAAAAACAAGAAGAAGAAGAGAAAATTCAAAGAGTGTATAGCACAATTATGATACATAATTACATAAAATTGTTCAATAAGGTAAAGCGGTCTCAGATGAACGCAAGAGCTCTTCCAAATAATCCGCACCCAAATCCTCCAAGACCACCACATTCTCTAACCTCACCTCGCTCCCTCTGTTCTTCCTCCCCGATCCTCTCCGCCGCAACGAGTGCCGCTTCTTCAGCGCCACCACCGGCGAATCCCCCTCCTCCCCCGCGGCGCCGCCCATCTCCTCCAGCGACTCCCTCACCCTCTCCACCGGGAAATTGAGGATCGCCGCAGGGCCCCGCATCGCGAACGCCGCCTGATCGTACGCCAACGCCGCCGCCTCCGCGCTGTCGAACGTCCCCAGCCACACCCTCACCCCGTTCCGGGTGGAGTCCCTGATCTCCGCCGCGAACTTCCCCCACGGCCGCCGGCGGACGCCCCTGTACGGCTTCTCCCTCTTCGGCTCCTCCTCGGGGGAGCTCACCTCCTCCTCCTTGATCTTCCCCGGCGATGAGAACGCCGCCGTGGAGGAGGATTCTCCGGCTTCCGCCGCCGCCGCGAGCACGTCGAGCAGGAGCATCTCCTCGGAGTCGTTCTCGTTGAACGGGAGGGAGTATGGGTCGTGGCAGGAGAAGGAATCCGGCGAGCCGAATGAGGATTCCGGCGAGAAATCTGGATTCAGGGAGTAGTGGAAGATCGAAGAATCCATTCGAATGGGGATTTCGATTTTTGGCGATTTCGGGTGTGCGATCCTTCGATCGTTCTAGTTTTCTGGTGAGCTTGTCCACTTTCTGGGGTGAAATTTTTGGGAAGTTGATTCGTCCCTTAAATACGCGAAACCCCCAAGTAAAACAGAGACGGCATGGGGGGACTGGACTGTTGGAGGGTGGACAATTCAAAGAACGGAGGGTAAAACGGGAAAGGAAAGAAAAGTATTTTTATTTTTTATTTTATTTTTATGCGGGGGAAAGGTGTATATTTAGAATTGCATAGTTTTCGTAAGGGTGGGCCCCTGGGTCAATTTGGGGTGGCACGTGGGTCAAATGACATGGCGGCCAGGTCAAGCCTGCTTCAATTGCATTGACATCAACTTTCTGATCTCTCTTTTGTTTTTTTTTGTTTTTTTTTTTATTGCTAAGCAAGAATTTTATAAATTGAGAAGATAGTTTCTAAACGCCAAATCCTCGAAAACTATATGATAAAAATAAATTAAACTTCAATTAGAAAAATCCCATTCATTTATGATGTAAAAAATTTAACCATCAATGTCATCATTATTCATTCTTGACAAGCTAATTTGTCCAAACATATGTAAACCATTAATTCTCATCCCATAATGTGACAAATTAGTTCGTTAAGTACTGTAACAAGCATTAGTTTAATTGGCTGATGCATACTCCTTCCTAATTAGAGGGAAAAAAATCATCAAACAAACAAGTACTACCACACATACAATCATACTCAGTTTGATGGTATTATTCGATCTTAAAAAATGTACTGTAATTACAATTAAAACGATCAAAAACGTGATATAAGTTAATATAATGTTTAGAATAAAAGATAAAAAATTCTAATTTAAGAAAAATAGGATTCCCAAAATGGGGATCCAGAATTGGCTTGTTCATCCATTTGAAAACCTGTTTATGTCCTTTAGTCATCGACCCACCAGAAATTCTGTTTTATTTCAACTTACGCCATTTTATTGGGTTCTCTTTCGCGAAATTGGAGCTTATTTTGGGTTGATACTCAGACTTTCAGATGAACTCAATTTTTATTTTTATTTCTTTTGGTATAAAAGCGGCGTACTCAATTTTTTTTTGGCTGCGTGTCTTTTGGATGTGGTCCGGTTATTACCTTTTACTGTAACCTTTATTATATTAACTAATTCCCTCTCTAAATTAGCAGTAAAAAATAAAATTAGAGAAAATTACACAATTCCACCTGAAGTTTCAACAAAATCCTAGAGTTCTTATTTTGCCCCATAAACTTTAAATATATACCGAACACATTAACAATTTTTCATTCATTTATTCAATTTATATTTATTTTATTTCCTAATGGATCTACGAGAGAAAGGAGAAGAGGAAGGATCAAGGGAGGAATATGATAGAGAAAAGTGGACAAATTGACCGCAGTTCATAAATCTAAGAGGGTAAAATGCAACAATTGCTAAGATGAAATCAAAATTTTATTGAAACTTTGGGAAAAATTAATTTGTCCAAAAAATTAATTTAGTAAGTTGATCCATACTTATTCATTCCCTCAATCTTCAGTAACTAAAAAGAATTGCATTGAGTGGAAATTTTATGTGGGGCAGCAGAATGAGAAAATGCTTTACAAACTTCAAATAATTACGCAAAAACCATGAAAAAACACAGTAACTATTATATAGGAAGTGATCTAGCATAAAAATGGTAGTAAAAAATATAGGGAAGTGAAAGAGTCAAGGCGTAGGAGGAATACAGTAATAATTGAAACAAACCAGTGGTCTCCAAAAACAATAATTATTTTATTAAGAAAATACAAAGCAAAACAATTGCCCTACTTTGAATCCCCCTTTGCCTTCTACCCAACCATGTCCTCTCTTTTTTTTTTTTTTTTTAACCTTACAAGTCAAAGAATATATATATGGACATGTTATAATAAACACAACTAATATGGGCATAAAATAAGCACACAGCATCTCAGACTTCTCCCGAAAATTTCATTGGTATAGATGGAAAGAGCTTAAAAACATAAGAACCTACCAATTTTCATATAGTTTAGTGATGTATAGAGCCCTCATTTTAAATATCGAATAGAAATAGATCCGTTTTCATCTGCGATAATTGCATAAAAATTGATAGAACCTCATCATTTTTTTTTTATGCACTTTGAATCCGTATGGATGAAATTTTTGGAAGAGGTTGAAAATCTTATGTGTTCATTTTATGTTCACATTAGTTGTACAATTACTTATGACATATACCCATATACATATATATATATGATATGAAATTCACAAAATAAATCGATTATTGGTAATTATTTCAATGTCCCAAAACTTATACACCTTTTCACAGAATATTGTATATGGAAAAATATATATATTTTCAATCCACTTAATTTTTGTTTATCAAACAAACAAAAGACAAAAATCATATAACGTATTTCAAATTTATGTTCTTAGGCGTTATCAAACAAGCACTAAATGGCAAGCACAATTAAAATAAACCTGCTTACTTCCACACTTGCATTAATGACAGCACATTTTTTGAGTTTTTAGCCTTATTAATCCAAATATTCCATTAAATTTTGGGAATAACTGGTATTAAATTTAAGTGATCTTTACATCATTAGATTTGTCTTTTCATGCTCTTCAATTCAAGACCCTTGGATATATTTTAACAGCTTTCCAATCTTGCTAGTATAGAATTATAATTCGAACCATTTATTCATTATTATTATTATTAAAATTAATTTGAGTGATTTAATTATAATAATTCTTTACATATGAATTTACTAAAGAATTTATTAATATAAAATTATATTTTTATTATTACATTGAGACATTCATTACCGGATTATAAGAGCAAAACAATTAACTGTATAATTTCAATATTGAGAAAGTAATGTTTGTTTTTCAAACACTCTAATTGAATTCAATGATGTAGTTTTTTATAACATTTATCAAACAAACAGTTTTTCAAATTCAGTAATTATATTTTTCACCACTAAGGATTCAGTATTAAAAAATTTTAGTACATAATTTCTATATTAACAAAAAGTCGACTTACTTCTGTCGTGCCTGGACTATTGGCTTGATTATTGTTTATTTGTTATACTTCGCAATTGATTTTAATGGAAGAAGTGAAATATTTTTGTAGGAAAAAAAAACGTTGTTGTGGCTTTAAGATTTTATTTTCATATAATTCAGTGTGATTTTTTTTATTTCCATTGTAATGCTTTTTCCCCAACTTATGTGAATATTTTCTTCTCTATTTTTTCTTGTACCACTTTTCATCTCTTTTTTTTTGTTGGTAAATATTACCACTTATCATCTTTTTCATTATTATTTTTGTAAATAGTCATGTGCATGCGTCTTTTTTATCTCAAGCTGGTGTGATTTTGCATTTTCTTTTTCTTAGCGTGTCCACCTACATTAATATTGTTATTTTTTTTCTGGGTTTTTCAGTCTGTCTTTTACAATTTTTTTTATTTTTCTTATTATCTGTTTTTTTGCACCCTTTCATTTTATTTTTTATTTTTTAAAAGCCTTAGAGTTTATACCCATTTGCTTAGCTAATGATGAAGCTTTTTCAAGATTTTGTTCTTAATGTGATTTTTCAGTTAACGCTGGTGCACTTCTATATTTTTCTTTTAATTTGATGTTTGTTTTTCTTCCTATAATAATTATTATGCTTTCGTTTCATCTTTCTATTTATAGGTTATTATAATTTTATTGTTTTTATTAGTACTAAAGTTTAAATAGAACGGTGGCAAATGAGTTTAATTTTAAGTATTAGGTCAAAAGTTTAAGTTTTATTGATGACATCTTTAATAATACTTTAAAGACAAAGTAAATTTGAGTGCTATGTATGATGGGCAGGTAGGGACAAAAAAAATTGGAGAATCACTTATGGTTTGAAAATAGTAGGATGTAAATCGGTTGGTTTTTTGTGGTTCTCATAAAAAACCGAAGATCGATCAACCGACAACTTTTAAAGGGAGGGAAAAAATTGAGAACCGACTGACCAAAGAAAGTCAAAAAAACCATTAAAAATGGAAAAAAAAAAAAAACAAATGGTTGGCTAGTTTATACAGTTCTTTAAATAAATATAATTATATATGTATAAATGATATAGATAATAATTATTATCCTATTATATATTGTAATAATGACAATATACTTATAATACTATAATTTTTATTACTTTTATTATTATTATTATTATTATATATAATTATGCCTGGTTGGTCGGTTTATGCAATTTTATTTCATGGATGACTGCAAACTGATCGATCGCATCAGTTTTCTACCAAAAAAAATCGAGACCGAACTAACCAAAAAAACTAATCAAGTCTATTCAGTTTACGTTAATTTCGATCGATTTTCAGGTTTTTTCGGTTTGCTTCAACACCCCTGAAAAAATAAATGTCCTTGTGGCATTTTGAACTGCACCGTTCCCTAGAGGAATAGGCTTCTTGGTTTGATAGTGTTTGGTAACAAATATCATTGCTATCCCCCTACTAATTCCATTCCCTTTGTACATTAATGACAGCCGCCCACTCTCGTCCACATTTGGCTAATAAGATTTATTAACATTTCACAAGAATTATTGTTATCCAAACCGAAATAACAAATGATTGTCTAATAATATATAGTTTATGCCTACGTGATGGAAAGGTTAGTTATGTAGGCGATTGACTAAATTTAATTTATGCGATTGCCTCCATTTTTGGAGTTTTATAAGCATTTCCAAAGTGATTTTGAACTGTTGGAAAGTTGAAAATTTGAGTCCCTATTTGTTGAGATATTTCTTACTAATCTATATGTTGAAGTTTGGATTCTCTAGGCAGGTTAGGTCCATGATTACATGAAAGAGTGACATTTCTTACAGGAAGGTTGAAAATTTGAGTCCCTATTTGTTTATGATGATATGTTGAAGTTATAATCACAATTTCAAGAAGTTAAAATAACATACTACAATTCCTCGGTTGATTTGAATTTTCGATATCATAATTTTAGTTATCATTTTTCGAGTCGTGCTGTGATGATATAATAGCCCAAAAGATAAGAAAAAATTTAGGTTTAGGCTCTCAATAAGTATCAAATCGGTTTGGAGTTAAACTTTTCAAAATGTTGTAGTTTATAAAATGGTAAGTTAAAAATTTGAATAGATGATCAAATTTTTTGGTATAAATATACCGGCCATCCAGCAATGGACTGCAGGATCTATTTTTCCTCCTAAGGATTCGTTTGGTTAACAGAATCTGTTCGAAAATGTCACATTTTAACGCTTGGTATTACTTTAAAATGTGAGATTCTTGAAATGCAGACGACTAATTACACGTGTTTATGCTTATCAAACCATGTTAAGGAACTTGATTTGAAGTCCAACTCATAACTAGAACACACGCATGTTCATATGACATGCAGTTTTCCAATTTAGTGAAACGTCAGAAGGAAAGGAAAGCAAAAGCAAAGAGCAAACTAGCATGCTCCTTCGCTCCAACTTCCGAATACATAATTTCTCTTTCATAAAAATTTCCGCTACTTGCCATAAACTATCATCTCAAACATGAAAGTTTGGATCTTGTGGGATGACATGGTCCAGATACATCTCCCCTCCCCCCCTTTCTTCCTTTCATTCTTTTTAACTTTACTTGTTTATGGTGATACATTGACGCCATTAAAACTACAGTTCCATATAAATGCGCCTTAAAAATTATGTCATTTAGACAAGAAAAATGTAAATTATATTTTTAAATTATTTATAAAACCCATAATTTAAAAAGCATACCTATATATATATATATATATATATATATAATTATAATTATTAAATTAGGCACAATATATCCGTCCATGTTGGAACTATATCCTCCAAAAAGGAAGGGATGAAAGGTGCAGCAATCAGGTCACCATTTATTTGTATATGGAAGGGTCTATTTGATAGGGAATCTTTGAAATTGGGGGAAGCATTCATTTCAGAAGCAGTTTCTGGGAAAACCCCATGTTGGGATAAGTTTCTTATGCCACCCATATTTCTTTAGGAAAGAGACAATAATAAGCAATCTCATGAATAGGGTTTACTCTTTTTTGCTTACTTTCTTTGCCGAAAGACCTTCTGTTACTCTAAAGTTGGTGCAATGTGACAACAAAGGAGCACGGACGGCGCAGAGACGCTAATTCATAGGCACCTTAATTCCTCCCCATCACTAACGATAAAAATCATTATACTTCATTCCATGGGAGGCTCGAGCTTTTAACCGTGACTCATGATTTCCCGATATTAGATTTATGAATGTTAAGTTGGGTGATGAGACCTAAGTTTGTCCATGGACTTACTCTAATACTATTAATGTTCAGAACCATCCAACTAAAATCGGTTGATTGTGCTACAATTTTGACGTATGTGATAACTCTTTTGACTTTCTAATTGAGATAAGAGAAGTAATGATGATTTTATTGATGATCAAACCTCAATTTACTTAGCGATATGTTATGAGTGTGACCTACATCGTTAAAAGGAGAAAGATTAATGATGTAATTCCCAATATCAAATTTAACTTTTCCATCGTTTCTTTAGTTTTTGGGTAACTAAAATTAAGGTCAGGGATTTTGGTGAAATCTCTCATCTTATTCGTCCCACTTATTAAAAAAAAAAGGAAAAAAAAATAGGGAGAGTAAATCCTTCAAATTATAAGAAAGGGAGTTGTCTATATCTAATGCTTACGCAAATAGTATAGAAAATGGAATAGTAAGTTCTCCTTCAAAATGTGTAAGTGGCGCTTATAAGAGAGTAACTAAGCTTCTCTACAACTTTATCTGTAAAAGTGATATTATATGTACATCTTTCACACCGAGAGAAAGCACGTGATAAAATTAGTGTGATCTTTTATTTTTATTTTTTTTTACCAAAACACCCCTAAATATGGACACACAAATTTTATTATGTTACAATTACAGTGTAAAGTGTTACTCTATCTAATAGAGAGAGTACGTGATAAAATTAGTGTGATCTTTTATTTTTATTTTTTTTTACCAAAACACCCCTAAATATGGACACACAAATTTTATTATGTTACAATTACAGTGTAAAGTGTTACTCTATCTAATAGAGAGAGTACTTTTTTACAAAATATTTTTTATTTCTACTAGAAATCTAAAAGGATAGTGATTAAGATGCTGACACGGTACCCTGAAGGCTTTACTGATCCCTCACAGTTGAGTGGTCGGTGAATATTTTAGGTACCGTGTCAGATTGAATCTGAAGTATTTTCGTAAATCTAGTCAGCATTCAATTTTAACTTTTTCATAAAATGGAAAAAATATGGTCAAGGGTTCATCCCTATTAATTAATCATAATAAAATAACATTTATTACTATGATGGTAAAAGAAGCCTGTCATTATTGTTTTGAATGACTAATCCCGTTAGGCGGGCTGTGATGGTTACAGGTTCATGGTACATGGTCCATCCCTAGGTTACCCCCACATTTCACTTTCCTCTTTTGATTTTCTTCTCTACACTTTTTTTTTTTGTTATTTTCCCTTCTTTTTTGTTTTATTTTACGAAATTTAAACTTGTCCACAACATAAGTCACCCGTCTTATCTTGAGAGAACACGTGTAGTTCGGCTACCATCGTGTCCACACAATTCCGACTATCACTTCAATTTAATAGACGAAAGAGAGAATTATGCTTAGGCTAATATACTTCACATACTTTTTTTATCCAGCCTATATTATTATTTGATTAAAATATTTATAAAAAAATTATATAAATTTTATCACGTTACTCTTTATGGGTAAAGAATATGTAAAAATATATATATACAACTAAGATTTTCTTTGTAACTATCATTTTAATTTAATGAAAGAAAGATGGATATACTTACAGTGATTTAGTCGTCTAAATATTACTTAAGCAACCATGTAGTGTAAACAATTTTCTCCTAATCCTCCACCTAATGCGAATTGAACATGGTAATCTTAGATGAGGTGTGACTGATTGCAGGGGGAGGGTTGAGCATAATTAGAAAACAAAATATTTTACCAAGAAATGAAATAATCCAACCAATTATTTATGTTTTTATATATTTTATGTTTCCCATATCAAAGTAAGAAATTTATTAAGTAGTGCGTTCGATTTGCATGACATCCGTGCAACGACTAAATTGTTGAACCCTGTCTTATCAGCGAACCGCTCGACACTTGAGGACCAAATTTCTTTGGTGGACCGCAATACCCACAACTGCCCATTTTCTTCTTACCAAAAAAAAGGAATTCAAAGTCAGACTTACAATAATTAAATCAACAGCGGAGTTTTTTTTTTTTTTTTTTTTTTCGGCCTTTTCGTAGAGAAGTAACAATAGAGTTTTATATACATCATGTAGGGGTCAATTATCCATTTGGGGACTGAAAGCTAGCCGAATCAAGAAAGAATACAGGATAAAGTAGTCTCTTAAGTAATAAAAAAATAAAATAAAAAAGTGATCTCCTTGTCTCTCTTGGGCCTCACTGGGTACATGAACCAGTGCACTTTTATAACTCAGGAGCTGCCTAGTAAAACCCATTAATGCGACAACTAATGGACCCGATCAACATTATACCATACATATAAAATTATGAAGAAAAATATGAAGTGTTCTCCGAAAAGGGGTCAAAGCATGCATGCTTCCCCTAATAAGAGAAGGTGTCCACTCTTCACATGTAAGACACGACAAAAAAAAAAAAAAAGAAAAAATAGAAGCTTCTGCATGAGTCACTTCTACCTTTGCTTCGACGAATCGAGTCAATTTACGTCAATCACGAATTAACGCCCCCTTTGGGATTCAAACAGTATAATTAAATCGTTAATCATAACTACATAAATCAAGAGCATCCAACTTAATATTTGACGTAGTGGAAAATAAGGGAGAATTGCGTGGCTTCCTTCCGCCGCCTCCGTTGTGAGATTAATTAGTCATTCTTCGCTTGTGAGATTATTAATCCCATACAAAGTAGTTAAATTGTCTTATTATTTCTTTTTAAAACTAAAAATATTGGAGGAATGGGATTGAATACTGAAAATACACCTCAACTATTTTTTCCTTTTTGTGATTGTGGTATTATAACTTAGCCTAATAATTTGACGTTACAGATAAAAAAATAACCTACATTTCCTTTAAAGAACAAACCGAAATTTTAGGAAAGTAAATATTGATGACCTTTTATCCCATCCAGCCCTGTAAACGTAGGATATGATTTTTTTTAAAATGATTAGATCCTAATCCAATCATGCACCAAACACTGAGGTGAGATTTCTCATATTCCACATGTTTAAAAATTTCATCCAATTCCATTGTATACCCTCACATTTCATCCTCTAATCTGGCACAACAAACGCCGCCCAAGTGCATTAAATTTACGTTTGGGATTCACGTTACCATTAATTAACATCATTTGACCACGTTTTTTTTATTATTATTAGGGAAGAAAATGGCCTCAAAGGGTCATTAAGTGTAGTGAGTCGCAAATGGTTAAAGCATGGCTGCTTTTCTGTGGCTTTGCATCGCCAATTATGAAAGTTAAACACCTCTGGAACATACCACTGAAAATTCAAAGACTTGCAATTAAACATTGAATCAATTAATTATTAATTGATTTCGAGTCAAATTTTGCCACCTAATCAGTTTGCATGGGCTTAAAGCTTGATTATTTGTTGCGTCATACATGAGATGCATATTTGAGTGTTAGGGACCAGCGTGAGAAGCTTAATTTTTAACTTATCTGTTGGAAAATTATTTTTAAGAAATATTTAGACATTTGATAAATTGAAAAAGCTAAAATGTGCTTATAGAAGTTAATATATATATATACATATTAGCCTTTATTAATTTTTCAAAAAGTCAAAACAGTTTATATTAAGCTCCTTCTCCTCCCGTGGCTTACATGTGTGAGAGGAAATGGATGAAATTTATCGTAATTAAGTGATTAAAAGCTCCCCAAAAATTTTGTCCCCTATGAATTTATGTGAATACGTCTCACCTTGAAGGACAATAAAAAATTAAATCGTTTTATTATTCTTATGATTATTATTGTCTATGCATCGTCAAATTACACGAAATTTAGTAAGATTTTATTATTATTTAATGTTTCATGAATGTGATTTCAAATTTTATCTTCTTTTAATATTTATCGATTGTATGATTTAAAATATAATTATTTCTGTAAAAAAATTTATATAAAATTCAGGTTTATAGTGTTTTAATTAAAAAAAAACAAACACAATAGGATTTTATTTAAAACGACGTCGGTTTAAGGACCATGCATCGAACTTAATTTATACACTTTTTCCTCAAAATCTATCACTCAATTTACACACTTTTTCTTTTAAAAGCTCCACCTTCACTATCCCCTTACTTGGGTTGTTTTTTTTAAAAGTATATTTTCCTAGTTATAAAGCCGGGGGAAGGACCGGCGAGAGGAGATTCGGCATCCCGTATCCGTCGTGGGGTCGGGCCGACAGCTAAAAACTTTGACCCGTAACTTTCTTGGGCTCTATCCAGAATATGGGCCTCTTGAGGGGATTGAGGCCTTAGTTATCGTTTTTTGGGCTTAGTGCATTTAGAGTCGCAGCAGAAAAATTAAAATAATGTCATTTTATTGAAGATCTTAGAGTTCTCCTTTTAGGAAATATTTTGTGATTTTATTTTATTTTTTGATAAATATGATTTAAAATTTTATACTACCTAAACTTAGATTTTATTTTTAATAGGTTTTTTTATTCATTTACCATCTAAATTTGTTAGGTAGGAAACACATGTCAAGTTATTGAATTGCTACATTAATATATAGAAGTTAAATTATTAAAAATAGTTAGAGAAAGTTGAAATATACATTGAACAGAGAAAAAATAAAGGGAGCAGAAATAGTATATAAATAAATAAAGGGCTTAGGTTATTTGTTGGGGCATCTTATGTAATTGCATATAAAAGTGCCTCAAAGTTACTTCGTTTTAATAAAAATTTAATTATATTTTTAATATTATTCATCAAAATGACACTGTTTTGTAATGCTTATCCGTAAACAAATATATAAACCCTACCCCTCTCTATCTCATGAAGGCCGCCGGCGATGCTGGTCGGAGGTGGGGGACGGAAGAGAAGGCGTCGGAAGGGAGGTGGGGCAGCTTGTAGGCGAGCGGGAGGACTCGAAATCTGCAGCTGAAGGCGCAGAGAACCTTTTTGGGGGCGATGGCGCCTCCTTTAGGAGACTAGGACACGGGAGAGAGGGTGGGGCTTGTGGTGGAGGGCAACCGAGGGGCGACGTGCGGGGACCAGGAAGGGATGTTGTCAATATTTTTCAACTAATTTAAATGAATGAATAATAAATAGCTCTTAAAATGCGGGTTAAATGATATGTTCAATAATAATTAATATGAAATAACAATTCAAATCAGTGCAAATATTAATTCACAATTAATAATGCAATTTAAACACCATATATCAAATTCAATAATAATTATAATAACAACATGCGAATTAATTAAATAAATAATATAATTCACATGCTAAAGAATAAAGTTTTAAAAAAAAAAACAAGAAGATGTTAGATATCTTGGCTAGGGTGGATGAGGCAAGAATATTAGCCTCTGCCATAAGGAATTATCCGTTGCCTACGTGCATGCCTAAATGGCAGGTATTCCTCAATGCTATAATATCCCTCATTCTAGGGCTACTTCCCCATACAAAGAGAAGCTAGAGTTGTCTGTTGAATGAAGCTTTTAGATGCTTACAAGAATCATAAAGTTTCAAAGATCTTCTAACAGCTAGAACAAAGAGGAATGAAAGTGGAAGGATAGTTGAAGAAGACAACTCTCTCTCTTTTTTTTTTTCTTCTTTTCTTTTTTACAAATTATTTATTTTCTTTTTCACTTTTTAACATATTTTTCAAATTTCTCTCTCTATTTTTCATTATTTATTTTTTAACATTGATGTGGCATCAATAGCTTGTCATTTGTCCCCTACTTAACAAATTCAGGATGATAAATGAATGGAAGGATAGTCTATTGAAAATAAAATATAAATTCAAGGGGTATGATCAATAAAATTTTAACCACATAGGATCTTTTAAAAAATGACCCTAATCACAACTCTTCTTTTAAAAATTTACTGTTTATCAAAAAGGATGAAACTCAACCACACAAATTAAATCAGCATGAAAAAACGAAAGGAAAATTTTCGTACAATTTCGTTATGCATTAAATTTTAATTTATATCGTATACTATCAAGAGAACTAAACTGTTATAACTGACTAGCAAGTATTAGCTCAGGTACAGACCTTCCTCCATATAGTAGAGATCAAAGATTCAAATTTTCAACACATTGATTTGTAAAGTAATTTTTTATTGTTTTTTTCCTGACTATTTTCTTTTTCTTTTCTCTTTTTCTTTTCTCTTTTTTTTTTTTTTTTTTTTTGGCTAGAAAGGCCTAAAATATTTATTAATCTATGAAGTGTGGGCTTATGCGTGGAAGTTGGGGTGGAATCCAAATCTAAAAGGCCTGGACCTCATCTCATACACAATGACAACCCACCCTTTCTCTTTTCCTTTTTATTTATGTTTACATTTTATTATGCTCTTAATATTAATCAAAACGAATTGAATGCTCAACATTGTCTGGCATAAAATTCCCGAATCATTACTGTTCAGATTTTAATGGGGAAGTTTTTTTTTAAAAAAAAAAGCATTGTACTTCATTTTATTTAGGATTAGTTTGGAAATCTCGTGACTCACTTTTTATTTCTCCCTCCTTCAGAAGCTTGCTTGTTAAATAAGCTTTATATTCTACCATTTTTGAAAAGCTGTTTTCACATGTATCCCCTTCTAAGCTTTTCGAAAATTTATCGAACACATATTTTTGTCGAATCGAGCTTTTCGAATATAAAACCAAACTCTCCAAACCGATCCTTTAGTAGCTCTAATTCAATTTTTTATGAATCAATGCCAGAGTTAGGACTCAACTTCATGTGGGCGAAAAAAAAAATTGGGTCGAATTTTGACTCAAAATCAAATCAAATCAAATTTTAATTAAATGTGTCATTATAACTATGTGAATATAAATGCCAACATACTAAAATCAGACTTAATTAAAATAGTTATAAATAAAATTTTGAGTTCTTTATTTAGGATGAAGAGGAAGATTTACACGACATATATATAAGACAGTGCTATCGAGAGCCAAAGAGACAAACATCCTTATAAGAGCAAACTCATTTAAGGCGAACATAACATTGTGGAAAGAAACTTTGACCTTGAGATTAGATTTCATATACATATCCTACAAGTTCTAAAAAATTGAGTATCATTAGATTACAAATAAGGCTCCATCTAAATGATCAAGGTTAGACCTCAATTTGGTCAACAAAGAAGTCAATAATAAAAGTTAGGAACATTGACTATTCTGATGGAACCTTATCTATCATCAGATTAGACTCAAATAGCTCGTAGAATATGATTGAACTTTTAAGCGAGCAATCCGAATATGCTTTTAAGATGTTATGTGGACCCTACAGTCACTGACTCTTTATAAGAATACTTAGTTCTTTATCTTTTCCTAGTATTTTCCTACATACCGGAGATGATGGTCCCAAACCTAGTGGAAAAAATACATGATTTTGATTAGCTGACAACACCAAGCACAGTAATCAAATCAAATTTCTCAAACTCCACTTTGTACAAATTTTTGAACTCCAATTCCGTAGAAGTTTACCCAATCCAAATTGATAGTATTTTTTTTTTTTTGGTGAATAATTTCAAATGGAGAAAAGGAGCCAAGATCTGATGGAAAGTCAAATTGACATTAGTTTAAACAATTATATCAACATAAGAGAAATTACATCACAATAAAGAACAAAAGAAGAACCATATTATTATACCCGAAAATGGGTGCTTTTGAAAACTAAAGAAAAAAAGATATAATGTAAAGGTGCTTCTATTTAGGTATACCTATACTCTTAAACAACTTCATTTTGATAAATGATTTTAAAAGGGCAGCAAATTTTCATGAAAGGATGTTGTTTTGAGTGTACTTGTGTCTAATAAGAAATAGTGACATTGTATAAAAAACAAGGCCATCTATAGCTATTGTTTGTGAGAGGAGGACTATGGTTGTGCTTGAAATGAGAGAGGAATGGAGGGAAATTAGCTTCGAATTCGACTTTTTCCCATTTTATCCTTTTTTTATTATTTTTTTAAAAAATTAAGAATGTACTAAAGTTAAAATATATATATATAGTTAGAACGTGTGTCTCAGCTTGCATCCCCTACCTCCACCCCTGCCATGAATGCAATACTTGCACCCTAGGAGGAGAGTACACATTGTATCAGACATTTACACACGCGATGCTTTGAACACTAAAAAGAACCAATTCAGCTATACCACAATATATCAATGTTAAAACTAAAATTGCGGTAATATGTAATTGAAACGCTGTTATTCATCCAGAGAGGAGGAAAATTATACACGCAGTGCGGGGGAGCTATAAAAAAGTGGTCAAAACCTCACGTGTAATTCCTTAAAATAATCAAAAATAAACCTAAAATTTGCGCTGCATCACCTCATTATTAGAGTGGGAACCTAAATAGAAATCGAACTCCTCACGTCTGCTTACAGAATCGAAGGGGGATGTCCGCGGTCAAGAGCTGGTCAGTGGCAGCACCTGCTCTTTGACCTTTTTCATCATTACGGACTGTAATTTTGAACTCATTAAAAAAGTATTTAGAAGTTTGAAGCCACTTCTGTTCTAAGATTCCTCGTCACGTCAATCAACATATGTGAACGTTGTTTTCCCTTGCTTGGCCTACACAACCTAACTGTATGTCTCGTGCGTGGACTGCCACAATTATGTTGTAACCATGTTTCCTTTTCTTTTTTTTCTTTCGGTTGCCTTTTACCATTCTTTGTTTGTCTGATCCTCGGTTGATTGAAATTAGAGCAGACAATTTTATAAAACCCCTTCTTATATATATTTTAAAATATAAAATTATTTATTTATCTATCTTATAATGAAACAAAGATTCGGATGGCGCACGATTCCCCCTCTCTAGACTCCTAGTGCCAGATAGATAAACGCCGATCCTAACCAGAGCACCGATGGTGGTCTAGACGGTGGCATCGACACCTCCCAATAGTTGTAGAAACTCTGAGAGCGCATGATATTCGACTACAAGTCGAATTGGGATCAAACTCTTTTTGGACAGGCTTTCTCTAAGTGCTGATAATTTTTCGTATCATGCAGAATAGTTAAAGTTAGGCCTACAACCACGTTAAACGAATTAAAGAAAATGCATGGTATTAAACTGTATGTTTGAATTGGAATCAAATTTTTCCTCCCTTTTTTTCTTTTTTTTTTTTTAAAATTTTTTCCAGAGGTCCTCTAGTGAACGGAGTTGCAGTTAGGGCTGTCACCACATTGAACCAATTTAGTAGTATGATTGATGTAAGTTACGTGAAGCCTTTAAAGATACAACCACTTATATACCATAACTTACAGAAACAGTTCAAGGCTAGGGGAAAAAGCTAACACAAATCAAAATAAAATAACTTTAGCAGGGAAGAGGTTCCCTAAAGTCTTGATCGACGATGTTACTTCATTTCTCATAAATGTATTAAGTAGGGCCCGCAGGAGGGGGGGTGGGGCCATGCAACGGAGGAGCATCAGAGCCTGATTTTGATGCCAACAAAACAACTCGACTGTGCATGCGACTCTGTTGTGGGGTGGGCATCAAATGGCGATACTCCACGTGGGAATATTATGTCCCAAAAGTCACCCAAAAATTTTAAAATAATTAACGAACTTAAACTGCTATTCGTGCAACCAAATATATTCTCGCAAAGTCTTAATCTGGTAGGAAAAGGGATGGAATCATTCAATTGCAAGTGCTTACCAGCACAATCGAACTTCGTTACATCCACAAATAATTAAAATTCCCTCTCGCAGTTTCTTCAACACAACACAACCCTCTTTTCTTTCTCTACAAACTTCTTTATAAGAACCTTCCAAGAAACCAACGTTAGACCGTCAACCCACGTTTCTTGACAATAAAAAAAGGCGATTAATAATAATTGCAACGGTCTATTTCTGGGTGTAAGCGGAGGGAGGGGGAGGAAGTGGTTGTCTTTGAGCTGTTCCGTGCAGGATGGAGAGGGGGAAGCACAGACAAGACGGCGGAGAGAAGCCGACTGGGGAGGAGGAGGTTCGGTACAGGGGAGTCCGGCGCAGGCCGTGGGGGAAGTACGCGGCGGAGATTCGCGACCCGACGCGGCAGGGAGCCCGGCTCTGGCTCGGGACGTTCGACACCGCGGAGGAGGCCGCGCGCGCTTACGATCGCGCCGCGATCAGCCTGCGGGGAAACCTCGCCGTCCTCAACTTCCCTCGCGAGCAATACGGCGAGAGTGCGACTGGTTCGGGCCGGCCGCGGGTGGAGGAAATGCCGGCTCCTCCTCATCGTCGTCCGCCGGCAGACAAGTGTTCGAGTTCGAGTATCTCGATGATAGGGTTTTGGACGAGCTTCTTCAGTCGGAGGAGGAGAAGAGGCGATCAAAGTAAGCAGTAACAAGACCTACCTACGCTAAGGGTTTTTCTAACTAGTGCCTTGGAACATTGATCGAGGATCTCCTTAGTGGGAAGATTGATTAATTCAATGCATCCAGTCGATGAGCTTCGATGATTCTAAATGCATTGAGTGAGTAATCTCCCTAATAATGATATTACTATATATGCCTCGTTCTTAAAAGCTGGTTAGAAGAACGCTTGTTCTAGTACAAGCTTTGCCAAGCTTAGCTTGGTGGGTAAGTTCATGGAGCTGTTCCATGTATTTTGGCGGGTTGTAAGCGAGAGACGATAGCATACTTGCATGAGCTTTGGCTGTTAATTCAATGTTTCACTTAAAGAGTTTGCAATTTTGATCAAGTTACACTTATGAGGTGCCAATAAATTCGACAAAATACACTTAATTTACATTTTGGAGCATTGGTCTTTGCCATCTTCCTCTTTCAAGTTTTATTTTGAGCATCAAAGGTTATTATATGGCCTTTCAGCCCTTTTGGCTCTTAAATGACGGATTTAAACTTTTCTAATAGTTTTCCAAACCTCATTCTGAAATGTTGTGATTAGTAAAATCGATGTACATTTTTTGATTCATTTGAGTTAGATGGTGGGAGTTAACTCTCGCCCTCCCTTAGCCTCCCAAATCCCGATGTAGACCGGATTTGATTCAAGGGTCTCTTTATGGTACTTATCGGCTGAATTAACTAGCACTCACAACAAATCAAGGAACATATCCTTGAAAAGGCAATTGGAAACAAATACCAGCACGTAAATCAGGAATCCTAGCCAAGAATAAAGGCTATAGCTGTATGTGACAGCTTATAAAGTTTCTTAACAAAGTTGCAAGGCCACAATTTTGATCCCGTTCCACCTCAAAATATACTCACAAGCTTAATGCCTTTTGCAAAGAAGTTAGGAATTCTCTAATTTCCTCTTTGTTTTCGAAAAAAAAAAAAAAAGGGAAAATTGCCTCCAGTTCTCATACCCAACTGTTTGTAAAACGTGTATTAGTTAGATTGGCTTCATGATACAAAACTCTGCATAATTATGTGTTTGAGTGTTTTTTATGTAATTTAGCTTGAATAAATCTATAAAGTAAAAGAAGTTTAGTGTTAGTTTATGCAATTTATTTTGCATTAACTATTTGTTTTTGTGTTTTTGTGTTTATGTGTTTATGTGTTTTTGTGTTAGTTTATGTAATCTAGTTGGGATAGTTTTTTAGCAAAAGAGGTGTGCTGAACATTGTCTCATTTTGGGAGCGAAAGCTTAGCAATTTAATTTATTAGATTTTAGGGTTGGGTGGAACTCCTGAACTTTGTCAATAAAAACACCCACAAAAAAAAGTTTAAAATAAATTTGCATTTGTGAAGGAGCACAAAAAAGGTAAAAAGGTATTGTTATTAGGAAGCACCTACACTCAGATTACCTAACAAGTCGCGTGTCCGATACTTTTCGGACACTCTTCCGATACTTTAGGGACACTTTCAGAACGTGTTACTTATTTTTTCTTTTCCAATACTCTCCTGATGCATTTGCGACAATTTTCTGAAGCACAAGGTTTTTTCTGTAGATCTACAAATTCCTTTTCAATTCTCAGGATTTCATCTTCCAAAAAGATTGCTTTGAGTTTGTTCACTCTTTCGTTTCACTTAGGGGATGTCCATTTTTCGGTTTATCTGTGTGGGTATCCTTGAAGTCCTCTTCTAAACTGGTAGGTCTTTGGTTTTTATCTTGAAGGTTATTCCATTTTAGGGTATAATTATTGTGTGAAGACATTATTTTTTTAGTTTCTATAATGTTGAATAAAGTATTTTATCATATGTTTTTATATTTAAAATATAAATTATGCAACGTATCACATTATGTCAGTACACCTAATTTTTTTTGGGACTTACATGTTAACAAGTTGTATATGACGAGCTGCGTATTACAAGTCGCGTATTTGTGCTACTTAGGACTATCATACGTCGGAGGAAAGCCTTGTAAAGCTTCTCGTCCATTCTGGGAAAGGGGTGAAATCTCTCCAAGAAGCTTATCTGTACAAGAGAATAAGAGAATAAGGTCCAAGGAGATAGCTAGAATTAATCAAAGAAATAGCAGAAAAATGGGGAAAACCTGACCAAATATATATATATATATATATATATCTCAGAAATTGCATCAGGGTGCACAGGACTTGTTCAATCCAGGTAGTTTTTTTTTTTTAATCAGATGGTTCAAAAAGAATTCCTTTTCTCCTGCACTTAACAGCTGAAAAGCTTTTAGGTCAAGTGTATTCTTAGCATGGTACTCCTTTTTTTTTTTTTTTTTTTTAAACGTTACAATAAAGATCAGTGTGAGTGCCATCTACACTATGAAATGCGGTGCATGGCATTAAGAAGAATTATTCACCCATTACGCTACCAAAAAAAATAAAAAATTTAAGTCCAAACCATTTGGATCAAGTGTTCTCTTAACAAATTGATGATATTCTTGTCTACTTTTAAATATATCTTATTTTGGATCTTCGATCGTCGCTTTCTTACATAGAAACAATTTTTTTCATAGATTAAAGCAAAATTTTTTCATAGATTAAAGCAAAATAAATCAATGGAAGCACATGAAGATGCCGAAGGTCATTAGAAATGGCATATATCTTCTTAAAGCTTCTTGTGTGTTCCCCGCAGCGGGGAGATGCATCCAACTATTGGACAGAATATTTTTGCAGAACCTCCATAAATGTGATCTTTCGCGAGAGTGACAACTAGCTTTTGCCCTCACACTATGTTACACTATGCCCCATATTAATATAATACTATGATGATGTAAACTTTTTTGTATGTTGTCTTCCTTTTGTTTTATGGCAAGAGCACTATGCTTGGGCGATCGATGCTTATGTTTAGTTCATGTTAAGCTGCTTGTGGAATAATCTATAAACTATAATTTTCCTATTTTCCCACTTTTGAAATAACATGAATAAAATAAGCGTAATGGTTCAATGTGACTCTGTAACGGTCATGTCTACTTAATTAAAGAGGCATATATGCCTTTTAGTCAATAAGTGTGTCGATTTAAATTGAATAATCTTGTATTTTAAATGGACGCCTGTAAGATGAGGTCATGACAATAAGAAAAGTCATATATGTATATTTGAAAATATTTGATAAAACTTAAAAATTAACTTCATTGTTTATAGATAGCTTTAGAATTGAATTTATTCTGCAATTAAACTCAATTACTTGTTTTAGGAGGCAGGTAAGCTCATCCTTAGTACTGTATTAGCATGCAAATACAGTCATAAGGTAATATCGAGAAGTGATCAATTGTGGCAAATTTTCCATCAATACACTATGATTCCAGCATATTTGGACTATTTCGGGAAAAAAAAAAAAAAAACCTGCTCAGAACTTTCTCAACACTTAATTTTCAAGTGGAGCACTTACAAGCCACAAGAAAAATAAACCAAGAAAAAGTTGTTCAAAACAGCCCCTAGTGGTGTGCAGCATTATAGAAACAAAGTAAACGCCTCCTTTAGAATTAAGATGGTCCACAAGACCCCTCTACTGAATCCCTTCTTTTAATTTGCTATTGCCTCACAGCGGAACTAGAATCTAATCCCTTTTTTCAGGTGGGCAGGATATAATACTCATGAAAAGGGGCAAATTTTATCAAAGATTACTGAGCTTCGAGAGGGTAGTCCCAAAATTATCACTAAATTTTGATTTGTATCATTTTTCAAACTAAACTTTCATAATGTAATAATTCCAATCATTACAGTTAATTTTTCTTATGGGGGGCCTCCCCCTTTCACTGTCTTAGTCATTTTGAAGTCATTTTCGTGAGTTTTAGATGTGCGGAACATATTCATCATTAGCATTGAAAATTCAGTATAATTTACCTTTGATTTTCTTAATTTTCAATGGTTGCGAATATGTTTAACATTTCTAAATTTAATGAATATTAATAAGGTTATGTATTTTTGAATGCTATTCCAATCCGTACAATTAAAATTGTTTTAAAACACTTTGAAATTGACCAAGAGAGTGAAATGCACAGAGAAATTGATTTATGAAATGGAGAGGAGCAGGCGCCCTCTTGAAAAGACTTAACAACAATAATAAAATTGTGACATTGTGAAAGTTTAGTATGAAAAATGAACAAATCAGAGTTCAATGATCATTTTAAGACTCTCCCCAAAGTTCAATAACATTCGATGGAATTTATCCCGTCAAAAAAAGATCCATTACAAAATTAGTTAAATTACCTAAAGATGGTGTAAAGGACTGATCCTCGTGGTCTGGTTCAGAATCATACTAAGAAAAAAAATGGGTCTAAACTTTTTAAATTCCTTTCTTCTCCCATGTTAAGTTGGCTAGTTTTCAACGCTGGGTTTGTTTGTCACCTTTTAAATTTATGGGAACAAAATTAAATCACGTTTACAATTTATTCAAAATAATATTACTGAAAAACAAGAATTTAAAAGATTATCGGGTATTAAATATAGAAAATTTATTTATGATGTACGTACGCCATAGATTGAAATCATCCTGTGAATGTTGATTCAAATAAAAAATTTATAACTATTTCTTTTCTTTTAAAAAAAGTCAAATTCAAATTCAAATATATATATATATAGTCCAGACCACGGTCCGGTCATTGATCCCGATCCAAACCAAGGCAATGGATAGATGATCCTTGCGATTCGGTTTAAGGCCTCGGTTGGATCCGAACCATTCGCCATCTATAGAACTACTCCCCACTTTGCGTTCATGGCCCGTTAATATTTCTATACACTCTAAAAATATTGCCGACCGATGCAGATGTCTCTACATTGGGTTGTCAACAGCCATGTGGACTAGAAATCTAACGTGTGAAATGCTCATAATATTTTTTTCATATTGAAATGTTAAAGTCTTACGATTTAATTAATAACATCTTATGATTTCAATAGTTGCAGATGGATTTTGAGACGAAACGCAGAACACCTGTAAAGAATATTATCGGCACGTGAGGAAGAACCATCTCCCCGAACTGAGAACATCTGGCAACGTTCAATGAATGCGTGGAAGATCAACCCGATGGCTTTAGAGGTTGAATTTGCTTTGTCCGTTCATCAGTTGAATTTTTCGTGTTTATTCTTCCACATTCGATCACGTGTCGAATACAACTACAAAAGGTGGTCCGTAGATGCAAGACGAACACCATACTTCTTACATTACATCCTTTCGATAATTATTTTTTGAAATCTATAAATTTTAACAGTTGAGTCCACCTCATCATGGGAGAGAGAAGAGAATTTTCTTTTACTTGAAAAAATTTTCTTTTAGAAAATCCTTATACTTATAATAACAAAACGGAATTTTCCTTTGCACGACAAGGATATTCTTAGAAAGCTAAAGAATCCTTTGATTCAATCAATCATATATTTTTCTTAAACTTCCATTAACACCCTTAAATATTACAGTTATTTACTTACACTTATCACATAACGGTTCCTGTTTTTACTCAAACATTACTGGTTATGATATAGCAATTCTTATATTTTTCCTAAACGTCCGATGCAATAGCTTTTGATTACAAAGTATTCAAAATTTTAATTTTTAAATATCTAATTAATTTAAACTTTTACCAATACTCTTTTAGATCAAAAAAGTCATTAAACATGCGCTTTGCGGCCAGGTAACAATAATAACAAAACGAGCCTTTACACGATAAATTCAGCGGAGCCCAACAAACCAGGCACGTACTCTGGACCTGAGAGACCAACTACGAGCCCAAGGAAACTAGTAACGCGTGAGTACCCAAGCCCATGGGCTTTCACACATTCCAAGGCTTTTCCTTGCTCGCCTGTTTTTCCTTCAATTATTTTTTGTTATTATATTTGATTTTTGAAAACGAGGAGCGTCCTGCTGGAAAGGCTGAAAAAAATAACTCACCTGAGTTTTCTTTGTATTAACTTAAATGAGTTGACTATTGAAGCACGCACTTAAACCAACAGATTAACAATACTAACAAAGATTCGCTCCTTGTTTTATCAATTAATTAATAATAATTAAATGATAATACCGATGGAGATCCTTATATTTTGTCAACATTTGACCGTTGACTCTATGTTGATGTGCGCAATTTGGACAGCCCCCTTGAGAATTTTTGCTGACTCCCGCGATCCTAATTTCATCCCTTGATTAATCAATATTAACTTTATTTGGGTGTGAACACTAGACAAAATTATTTTCTTGATCAATAAAAAAAATTAAATGTATGGAACAAGTCAATTTAACAAATAAAGATCACAGCAAACAAGGTCCCATTCTTTGGGACGACATCATAATCAAAAAGAAAAATAGTTGAATAACAAATATCCAACATATGGATAACTTTTAGATTTTAGACATGACAGCACTAGATTTCATGCGGCTAAAATATGGATCTTATTATCTTTTTTTTTTCAAAGATTCCAACTTACACCGGGAGATAGCTCGATCTAATTTTTGGGAAATATGCATATTTTACAAATTAAAAAAAAAAAGTACAAAACATATTTATCAATGGGCACTAGAGCTTGAGAAGGGAAGATGAGAGATATTATTCCTACAAATTTATTCCCTTTAACTGAAATGGAAATGATTGATTTAGGTCATCTTAACTTGGACAGCCACTAATAACAATTTGTATACTCTGACATTCTCATGAAGTGCTTTTGTAGTTTTTTCTTTAGAGCCTGAAATTCACAAAATATAATTCAGAGTTAAAATTATTGATAAATTGGATCAGATCGTAACCTCTCCTCTGCAATCACGTGGGAGCAGCCCCTTCATCACGTGATCCTACAAGATAAAATTTGCATGCCATACGGCACTGCGTTACACGTGGAAGGTCCGTAAGAAAATCTTGTAGATAATTTTTAAAGATATATTTTCGACTATATGAGAGAAAAATAATAATAATAATATTGTGAGTAAATAATTAATGGCATATATTTATGCTGACAAATAGGCACGGACCCCTTGAGCTACGGGATTTTTCCCATCTTCTCATGCCTCACTGACTCCTCCCGAGGAAACCTGCTGACGTCAGTTGCCTGGTCCTTGCATGTGGGACCTCACATGTATATTTGTTTTAAATTTTTTCGTGAAAATAATTCGGAGTAGCTTGATTCTGTGAGTGTCTCTTTTATTATTACAATTTATTTTCTGGTTATTAATGAGGTAAATATGGCAAGGGGCCAAGGCCCAACCACATCACCCGAGTCAGGTCGGGCTAGGCCCAATATGAGGTCTAAGGTCGGGGCCCGTGAAGCCGTTTGAAGATCATGCCCGATGTTGTTCTGGCAGAGCACAATGCTTGCAAGATCACCACACCATCTAAAAGAGTGGGAATAAGATGATAGTTTGTGTTCACAATCGTTGTTCGATTTTATAATTACAACTAGAGGTGGCTGTTGGTGGGTTGGATCGATTATAGGCGGGACAATGCGACTGGGTCAATGGCGGATCAAGACTATTTTATGGATTGGGACGGGTCGGGTTATACTATGAGCGGTGGGGGTTTTTGGTGAGCCAATAGTTCATTTTATCGCTACAGCTTTTGATTCTTTAAGTTTTTTCATAAATTGGTCAATATTTAGCAAAAAAACTATAATTTTGAACCAAAGAAAAGAAGAATATAAGAAATCCTGATAGGAAATGATAGTTAGATGAGTTGGGCAAGTTGTCGGCGAGTTTATAGGCAGATTAAGATATATTATATTATGAGAGAGTTGAGCTGATTGACAAGTTACAAGTGGTTCGTCGGCTCTAATTCCAAATGTGATCATAATCATAACCTTAAATTACCATGTTTTCTACTCCACAAAACATAATTTGTTTGCAAAAAGAAAAAGTAAACAATGAGAGACTAGTTTCCCGCCCAATTCACAAATATTACAATAATAACAAACTAAGGAGATCAACCCAATAGTTGCAGCCTTTATGATTTTCTGTTTAGTTATAAATTGGTGGTTGTAGTCATAATCTTTTTGGTAGTAATAGGCGCAACTATTCTAACAAAAAAAAAAAAAAAACTCTCAATTTTGGTAGGCCACAACAATCAAAACAAATGCCCACCCTCTTTTCATTTGGGGAATTTCCTACATGTCCACCAAAAAGATTTATGTGGGATTTCACTTTGCACCGATGAAAGTTTTTATTTTTTATTTTTTTTTAAGAATGTAGCACCACATCACTCGGAACGTTTTAGAAGGCCGCCATATAAGATGAAAGATTATGTCAAGAACTGAACAATCAACAATTTATTACCGATCTTGTGATGGATGCAATACTTGTTCACTTTTCGGTTGTTGATATGTTCTTTCGTATTGTATGGTTGTCTTCTAGAAAGTCAAAAGTAACATTCTATGCCGCCCTATCACTTTCCAATTTCAACCGGTTTTAATTGAGGACGAACGCCGAGTCTAAACGTACCTGGTTTTTGACTTAAAAGGGATAGTTTGCAGTAAAACGCAACCAATGGCCTCGCACGTATTTGATTTAGCAAAGAAACCCTAGGAAAGGAACCGATGGTGAGAGAAGTTTTGGATGATGTGAACAGGGGGCTGCACGAAGTTTTTGAAAATACTGAGATAAAGTGGAGGTGGTAGGCCGGCTTTGGTTGCCCTTTTTTTTTTTTTATACTAATAATAACAAAATGGAAGGGCCTTTTTCGTATTAAAATCCTTATCCAAATTAAAAAAAGAATGGTCTCTTTGTCACACTCTCTCTCTATCTCTTTTTGACAAGTCAACACACACGAGTATGGGCGGGTGTCGGCACTGTTCTTTGAACGCACTGCGTGTTCTCTTTTGAGATTTGACTTTCCATCAGATCTTGGCTCCTTTCCTCCATTTTAAATTTTTACAGCCATATAAGTTACAGTATCATCGGTCTTCTTTTTTATTTTTATCTATTTATTTATGTTATTTATTACTTGGGAAGAAATTACTCTTTCTCAAATTTCCTGACTTAGGGCTTAGGAGACCTCGATCGTGAGGGCCACCCAAGGAGAAGGGCCGGTGATTTCTTTTATATATATATATTTCGTGAGAAGTACTTTTTTGGACTTTTTAAATTATTTATTATGAAAAAAAGAAGATAATTTCATCTAAATTCAACCGTTCACACATGAGTGAACCACACATGTGAGAATGAGGTGGAATTGTCTTTTTCGAGATGAATGGTATTACTCTTTTGTATTTAAGTAAAGATTTGAGGGCTAAATTTAGTTTTGCTCGTATGAACCCATTATTTGTAAATGCTACTAGCTGGGGTCAGTGGGATTTCTGCTCTTGCTACCAACTCAAAATACATTTGTTTCATTTGTATTCCCAGCCATATGTTACAGATGAAAACAACATAAGGTTACACAAGAAATTATTAGTTTTTATCTAATTTTAAAAATATGATCTCTCATGTTAGTTATATATAAAAGAATATCATATCAATTCAGGGTTTTTATAAATTTCACCCGTTAGATGAATGCCTAAGATATATTAAAGTTGTATGGCAATTAATGGGTAGATGGATTATTTAGGGCCTATATTTAAAATTAAAAAGTTATTAATATGTATCAAATTATTTGTCGAACAAACATCATTAATGAACGAGGAGAGGAGTAAATTCGCTTATCCTTACTATAAAAGCTTTTATCCTTATCCAAACGAAGTGAAATTTAACCAAACTGATATTGGTTAACAACTCGTAATAATTGCAAGGAATCAAAATTATTGTTGAAATTTAAATTTGAAAGCTGCACACACTTGGCTTATCATCAACTTTTGGAAAGAAAATTTTACTCAATGGGGGGTGAAATGTAACCGTGTGCACCATCCCAGCTTGGCCCCAGAGAAGGGGGAGAGAGAGAGAGAGAGAGCCCCACAGATCCATCATAAGACACGGTGAATCACCAACAGTAGATACTAAAAACCCCAAATGGCCCAGAGAAAAAATAATAAATCTCACTCGCGCACACAGTCGAGAAAATGTAAAATAATGTTTCAATAATCGAGAAATCGTTCCAGAGACTGAAAGCATCCTCTCCCAGCAAAACCCCAATCGATCGACGATTCCCCTTTCCCCCCCCCCCCCCCCCCCCCCCTCTCTCTCTCTCTCTCTCTCTCTCATATTCAATGCACTGTTCAGTGTATTCTCGTTGAATTTTACAACTCTTCTTGTCTCCCCTAGCTGCACACACCTACCCACCCACCATTTTACGCTCCATCTTCTCTCGCAGCTCCATCAATTCCTCAATGGGGTTCTATCTTTCACGGTTCCCCAGTTGACCCAACAGGATTTCTCCAAGCTCCTATTGAAACCACTCTGTGCCATGTTTCTGTACGCCATTGTTCAAGATCTGAGCAAATCGAAGCCTCCCCTTCTCCTCTTTGAATAAACCCTCCTCCTCTCTCTCTCTCTCTCTCCCTCTTTCTCTCTCTATGGATCCCATAGGGAGTAACTTTAGATCACTCCCTCCTCCTCCTCCTCCTCCGCCTCCTCAAATTAAACCCTCCTCGCACTCCTCAGATGCGAGTTTCCCCATCATAGCCATCGCCGTCATCGGGATCCTCGCCACCGCGTTCCTCCTGGTGAGCTACTACGTGTTTGTCATTAAGTGCTGTCTCAACTGGCACCGGATTGACCTCTTAGGCCGCTTCTCCCTCTCCCGCCGCCGCAGCCGCCGCGACTACCCGGCGGCGGCGCCCTACTCTCCCTCCCCCACCGCCGAGCTCCGCCGCGGCCTCGACGAGTCAGTGATCCGCTCCATCCCCATCCTCCGCTTCAACAGGGGCCTCAAAACAGAGGGCCCCTCCGAATGCGCCGTCTGTCTCAGCGAGTTTCAAGAAGAGGAGAAGCTGAGGAGCATCCCCAACTGCGGCCATGTCTTCCACATCGATTGCATCGATGTGTGGCTTCAGAGCAATGCGAATTGTCCTCTCTGCAGGAGAAGCATTTCGGTCACCGCGAATCGATTCGGGTTCCCGCTGCGCCACAACCTAATCATGGCTCCCACCCCTTCTCCTCAAGATCCGAACCCGTATCTCAGCGGAAGCAGCAGCAATCGGGTGGACGGGGATGAAGATTATGTGGTGATTGAATTAGGGGAAAGCAATCGAAACCCAGAGCACCCTTTCGATCGGTCGTTGCTTAGGAGAAGGGAAACGTTGGGTTCGGGTGATCTGTTGTCGATTCGGTCGATTAGTCCTTTGAGGGTTAAGAAGAAGAAGACGATGAAATTGGATCATCGAGTTTTGAGCATGGGGGATGAGTGCATCGATGTCAACAGAGTGAAGGATGAACAGTTCTCTGCGATTCAACCCATACGGAGATCATTCTCATTGGACTCCTCCAACGATCCTCTGTTTTTTAAGTCGATTCAGGAGATTGCGCAGCAACAGAAAAGCAATGTCAATGTCATCAGCTCTGCTGTGGAAGGTTGCAGCAGCAGCAGCAGGTTGAGGAGATCATTGTTCTCTTTCGGCCATGGGAAGGGATCCAGAAGCTCAGTACTGCCAATTAATTCGGACCCATAAACCCCAGACTTTGTTTCCTTGTTTCTACTATTATTGCTTTTTCCTTTTTGTTAACATTTTTTGGTGTACTGTGTTTTTTTGTGGGATAGGGATTTTAGAATCATTAAGAGGAGGCTATAGGTTACATCATATTATTGTGACATAGAAAGGAATCATTTGAAATCCGGAAGCAAAAAAAAAAAAAAAAAAACCACTAGAGCTGTGCTTGGTATTTGGGTCCACTGTGTTCTAATCAACTAGCACCCATGATTATGATTATGGGCATCATTGGTTTGATTGTCATTTCTTCTTTTTAGTTTATGTGTCATTATTAAATTCAGTAATCATATTTTTTTGGGTTAAAACAAATTATGGATGAGAGGGAGGGGGAGGCACCTCCAATGGCAGATAGGCTAGGTAGAGAGGGGGGAGAGAGAGAGGGGGGGCCCTTTCCATTGACTAATAATCATATAAAGCACCAACTCTTGGTGACAATAATTCTAGTTGGTGAGTGGGAAAGGAGGAAAGAAGAGAAAGGTGGTGGAAGATCCAAAAATATGGAAAATGGGGAGGTAAGAAGACAGGTACCCTTCCCTTGAAACAGGGGCAACACACAAAGGGTCCCTTCAAACATTTTTATAAACCTAATAAATGCACCCACCGTATTCTCGTCTCATTAATCTTATACCATTAGCCCACAGAGGGTATATGTAGCCGTCAATAGATCCTCCATTTTGTATAATTTTGATATTTCTGATTTGATCCAAGTAATCCATTTACTCGGTTGAATCAAATAAATTAGATTTATTACTGTCGTGATACGTTCAATATTATCGATCCATTCATTAGGTTGCAAATTTGGCACAATTAGCCCCATACCTCAACCATTTTCCTATTAAAATCATTGCAATCCATGGTAATGACAAAGCTTGAGTTGATTGTTGACATGAGAGGGAGAATTATGTCACACCAATTAAGCCAAAAAATAATTGTTATTTGGGATTCTTTCATTGTAATTTATAAATAATTTGTTCGAGAAAGACTAAGTTACAATATTTATATTAGATTCACTGTGTTTTCAGCTAAGCTTCTGTGGTCATTTTTGAGATGTGCATTACTTAAGTAAGAACCCATAACTATATTCCAAAGATTCTCCTTTTTCTTTTTCTCTCTTTAAATAAAACATGTGTACGAAACCGAACTATTACTTAAGTAAAAGATTGAGTTACAATATTTATACTGGATTCATGGTGCCTTCAACTAATATATATGCCACCGACGAATTGAAAAATCTTAGTTTGCGTGATCATTTCAAAATACATATTACTTAAGTCTAAACTTATAATCGAATTCCAAAGATTCTCTTTCTTATTTTATTCTATGCCTTTGAAATAAAATTTACGCGTACTAAACTGAACTATGCCTGTCAAAGTCATACGAGTAATGTTCTATTAAGAATTAAATAAGAAAACTTAGAAGAGAAAAATAAAAATAAAGACCAACATGTTCCTTCTTCCATACGGGTCTTCCGCTGGGGTTTTACACTGTGGAAGTCATGTGAAGACTAGGGTTTTAGGAGTAAATTATCAATGGAGAAGAAGACCCCCTATGCTCCAAAGTCTTCTTTCTTTTTGTCTCTTTGCATATTTCTTTCCAATATCGACAAAAACAGACTGCTATATCGTTAACCTCCTCGTCTCCCATCAATAATCTTGTTTTTAATCCAGTGGGTCAATAAGGTTTTAATTTATCAATAATCTTATATGATAATACTTGCGCAATATTTAGTTCATAGGTTGAAAATGAGAGAATTGTAACGTTATTTCATAAAAATATAACAAGTAAAAAGTAATATTTTAATAAAAAATGCATGGGGTACCTCAAAACTTTTACTTGGCCACTCCCTCTTAATGGGTGAGTGGACTCCACCCACATGCGAATGAAACCATAAAGGGTTCGTCATATTTTAATAACTACGAGCGAAACGAAATAGTTAAGGAATAACTACTCGCATGGACCACGGAGGATAAGGACTAGCTATTTTCAATGGCCTTGAATTTAACACGTAGAGTCATATTGCACTCATGCCCAATTCATATGAGAAATCAAGAATTTGTTCTCTTATCATTAAAACGTCACTAGTTTTCATTAAAACTATATGTCGTGCCACTACGACTCAATTCTTGATTTAAGCTGTGATTGGGTTATGAGTCTATGCATATCCTAATCTATATTCCTTATCTACTATGCCCATAATCCTTGAATGAGCTATTCAAGTAGTGATTCCATACATATTATCTTTTTGTGAAATAATTATTTCATCAAATTTTATTTGGCAAGCCAAACATAAGGTTATAAAAGGTATATAAAATTATTGAGATTTGAGTATTTTGAAAACTTTAATCTATTAAACGGATGCCTGCATTCTGCCCTTGCAATAACTTCAACAGATCTTTACGTAGGACACGGAGAAAGGCACTGAAACAACTTCAAATCAAACAAAAAAGGTCCATCGTGCCATGCATGAAATGTTGAGCAAGAAACTGAGGATTTTGCTCAGCTTCTGAGCATATATAAGGCTGACAAGGTTGATCTGATCTGATAGGAATGTGACTGCTGCACATGACATGATACAATGCACATGAACCTTAAAAAAAAAAGCCTAATGTTTAGGTCATTAGTCTTATTCCCTTGAAAATATTTTAGGCATTGGAAGCTTGCCAAACAAAAGGGGACCTAGGGTAGGTAAAGTGGGTTAGAGTGTGGCATTTTGAAGAAAACTCATCCTAAAATTAAGTTATCATGGTCAGGGGTGGAGTAAGAGAGGTATAATGTATGTTCTCAGAATTCACTTCTTGAAGTTAGATACGAATTTTGATCATAGGGTCATTGCACAAATGAGTATAAATGGCAAGAATTCGTGTGTTTTTTAGTTACAAAACCGGTTAATAGCGTGACAAGAAATGAAAAATTACTTCAAATCCCATATCTTCGTTGTAGCTTGTGATTCATGGGTGGTGTGTAGTCGGAATGTTATGTTCTTAAGCCCACCAAAAATGTGAAGGTTGCCATCCGGATAATATATTTTGATTAATCAAATTTCTAGAAATATCACGATGGGTGGGCATATGAGGTAATGCTAACCAAACATAATCTAAACATCCTCTAACCAATTATACGCACTTTCAATCCTTCAAGTTTGGAGTTTGTATTAATTTAGCCACTTGCAAGGCTGCTCCCAAAAGGTAAATTTTATTGAAAGATATTGAACTTTGAGGACTGTTTCAAAATTGTCACTCTACTTTAATTTCTCTAATTTTTTGTATCGAACTTTCATAATATTATAACTCTATCATTATTGTTAGGTCTCTTTAAGGGAAAGCCAGCTCTTCATTTCATCCATCGATTTTTCTCTTTATTTCACTCTTTAGTCATTTTCAAGGCATTTTGAAATAATTTTAATTGTATTGATCAAAACAATATACAAAATTGCATCAAAATATCGATTTTCACAAGTTTTACAAATGCAAAATTCATTATAAGCATTGAAAGTCCAGTATAGTTTACCTTTAATTTTCTTAATTTCTAATAATTATGATGAATATGTCCAACATTTATAGATCTCATGAAATTTAATAAGCCTATTTAATTTTATATGTTATCTCAATTCAAATGAATAAAATTATTTTTAAATGCCTTGAAATTGATTAGAAGGGTGAAATGTAGCAAGAAGCTGTTAGAGGGAATGAAAGGGAGTCGACCTTCCTTAAAGAGACTTAATAATGGAATTGCGATATTATAAAAGATTTGGTATGAAACAAATGAGACAAATCAAAAATATAATGATCATTTTAAGACAATCTCTAAAATTCAGTGAACTTTAATAAAATTTATTCAAATAGTATAATTTTACGAAAAATAATATCTTCATTTTAAATGAATAGGAACTATGTTTTAGTGAATTAACTCAAATGTAGTGAATCCACCCACACTCATGAACGAAAGTCCCTTTATAAGGAAAAAAAAAAAAAGGAGCTTCCCAGGTTCCACGATAAACTCCCGTGGTACTCGTAGCATCTGGAATTCTCCAGTTTCCTCGCCGCGAACGAACCAGTGAAGATCGGAGCAGAAAGAGGAAAAGGATGAAGATCATGGTGGCCATAAAGCGAGTCGTCGACTACGCCGTCAAGATCAGAGTCAAACCCGACAAGGTAACCTAAATTAACCTACGCCAGTTTGATAATTTTGCTTCGGCTCACTCACGATTACAATCCGCTGTGAAATCTCAGACGGGAGTAGAGACCAGCAACGTGAAGATGTCGATGAACCCTTTTTGTGAGATAGCTTTGGAGGAGGCTCTTCGGATTCGAGAATCGGGGCTTTCTTCGGAGATCGTTGCCGTATCCATGGGCGGTGCCCAGTGCGTGGATACGCTGAGGACGGGTCTTGCCATGGGAGCCGACAGGGCAATTCATGTCGAAGCTCCCGGTACGCTTTACCCTCTGTCTGTCGCGAAGCTTCTCAAGGCTCTTGTTGATGTTGAGAAGCCGGGTCTTCTTATTCTTGGCAAACAGGTTTCTTCCGAATCTTAATTTGAAACTGGGTTTCACGTACTTGGTTATGATTGAAAATCTGCAAGTATTGGGATATGGCGAGGTTTGAATATTTGGAGTTGATCCTGGAAGACAAAATTAGGGTTTGCTGGAGCGGAATTTAGGTTTGCTTTACTTCTCTAGGGGATTTTGATTTGCTGATTATATTTTTATTTGTTTTTTATACATTTCATCTTTGGAGATTTTATTTCAGTAGCGTTGGAGTTTCGTCTTAAGTTCTTCATTGGAATATGAGGAATCTCTGAAGTTAATCACTGCTCTGAAAATGGGTCATGCACTTGTCCTTCTGAATGTCTTTTGGGTGATAAAAGTAGAATCTTTTGATGTGTTTTAAAATAGGTTCCGGATTTAGTTGTTGGGTTTTCATTGGGTTTTCTTTTTTTTTTGCTTAGGTTTTCATTGGGTTTTTATGTAGGGTAGACATTGTTTTCCTCTTTGTTGCCGGTGCTCATGTGCATTTGAATTTCCTCTTCTCCTTCCTTAATTAGAGACTGATTATTTGCTTCCAGTTTCAGCATTTGGATTTTTTTGTAGGCTATTGACGACGATTGCAATCAAACGGGGCAAATGGTGGCGGGGTTGCTTACTTGGCCACAAGGGACATTTGCTTCGAAGGTCGGTTTCTTATGGAGGAAACTCTGTTCTTCTTTGCATGCTGAACAATTCAGTCTATTACTAGATCCTCTAAGAAGAAACTGACAATAATTTTGAACTATATTTGGAACTAAATTATTGATGAGAACATTTTGCACATTGTTGCATATTGATAATACTGTTGTGTCTTGTTGTTGTATGGATCAAACTTTAGAATGAATTAACCTAGTCATTTAGGTAACCTCCCTGTTCCCTTCTCGTTCCTAATCAGTTGCTGGGATTTAGACCAAAGTGATGAAGAAACCAAATTAATGCTTTTGTAGCTTTATATTATTGATTGCTAGCTAGTATTGCTGAAGAGTTCTATTCTTGCTCTCTGTGTATGTATATATCTCGTACTATTTTAATTTCCCTTAAATTGGATTGAACAATGTGATGAACACATAGGATTTCACAGCAAAATCACAAAAGGCTTATTCGTAAAAAATTTATGAGACCACAAGTTGTCATTTACTAAAAACACCCTTCACTAAATTTATGCCACATAGACCTTTTGTGATTTTTTTGTAAAATCTTTTGTGTGCATAGATTTATTGAATTGAATTTTACACGTTTTTCCTGAAATTCCTGTTGCTTTCTAGTAGGTGGTGCTGGACAAGGAGAAGCATGTAGCGACAGTGGAAAGGGAGGTGGATGGTGGTCTTGAGACTTTGTCCTTGGACTTACCTGCTGTAATCACGTAATATCTTTTAACCTTTTATCTTCCGTTATTATTTTTAAAGTTCGTCTTCAATTTTCTTGAACGCCGACATTATAAAAAATATTAGTTATCATTTTCATTCCCATTTTTTGTATTAATAATGACACACACCCCAACTGTAACAACTACAAGAGTTTGAATTCTTGACCTTCTCCGGCACCAAGAATTTGTCATGCAAACTGTTATGCTAGGCCAGGCAACAATTGGTTAATGCCATTAGTTTTAAGTATTCGCCAGTTTCAAAATTATCTAAAAATTAGGGTAGGTTACACCAAACACTGAGCTTTAATATCCAGTGTAGCTCTTTATTCAGCCTTCAGTGATGGTTTATAGGCGAACAAGAATATAACTCGAGGCCTGGAAAGGGCACTATACAAACCTCCTGGCTGTCTCTGCACCCCTACCTCCTTGATCATTGAGCGGTCATTTAGGTACCTTAGCTGCTAAAGGGCCTTTTGGATATTCTTCGATAATGATATAATCTCTTTTAACTGAACGGAGGTCCTTGATTTTACAGACCAAACTAATCAGGTTGCCAATTTCAAAAATCCTGAATTTGGAATACATCTGCATTTGTCCACAAATAGGCTGTCCAAAATGAGATTGGCCAACCTTATGTCAGAGTCAAAAAATTGAAGCCTTGAAGCATCTATTTATAGGGTCTTTATCTAACATTTGGATGCAGTGAAGTCATTAAAAGAGTACCTCAGATGAACCCTGTACTTCATCATAAAATCCATGGACGTTGCATTTGGCCACCATAACTTAGCTCGCCCTATTAGATTCTGTTCATGGCAATCCAATCTAATTCACGCTGGAAAGTCCAATGGCCAAAGTAAACAGCAGCTATGATATTTTGCCCGTGAAGGTGTTGAAAGATGCTGTGTTCTGGTCATCTGTAGTTGAACCCGACTGTTGATTTCTAAAAGGTAGAACTAGCTGTAGCCCATTAAAGGATTTTTTTTTTTTTTTTGGAGAATGATTCAACTACTGTTAGAGAATTGTTTATATCCGCTTTCACATGGTATTTTTATGGTTGGCCATTTGTCTATTTGTTGACTTTGCCTTTTGAGTTCCTGATGCAGCACTGATTTGAGGCTGAACCAACCAAGATATGCAACGTTACCAAACATAATGAAAGCAAAATCAAAGGTCATAAAGAAATTCACTCCGGAGGAGTTGAATGTGAACATCAGATCTGACTTGGAAGTTGTTCAGGTCACTGAGCCTCCAAAGAGAAAAGCAGGGGTTATTGTTTCATCCGTGGATGAGCTGATTGGCAAGCTGAAAAATGAAGCTCATGTTCTTTGATCCCTTTTCAAGACGTGACAAGCTCTTTCAGGGCAAATGCAAAATGGTTTTGATTCAAGAATTTAACAGGAAACGCAGGTATATGAGCAACCTGGATCGCAGATTCAATAAAAGGTTCTTTGCAACCTCTCATCTACCTTTCTCATTTGAAATGGATCAAGCATAGAATGACTTGGAATGCCTGCAAGTCTGCAAGGCTTGTAAATTTCTTCTCAGGCCAGAGTTGGGTTGATCTTGTCTATCAGAATCTGTCTCATACGGAAAACTGTTGTTCAAGACTTTGCTTATTCTTTTCCCCTCCGACCCTCTGTTTACTGTTTACGCCTGAATTCCCCAACGAAATGGGGATGAGAACATCAATTCCCCAAAGAAATGGGGATGAGAACATCAGTATCAGTATCATTACTTTGTTGGATCGTTGCATCTTGGGGAAATGGTCAATATATAATTGATAGTATGAAAATGAAAGGATTTGAGGAATTGTCATTTCATTATGATTCTCACTTCTTTTTCCATTCTCATTCTGTTTTTACCGTTTGGTCACAAGTTCTGTGACATTTAAGTTTTTAGCCTTCCTCTTAAGCTTTTCACTTCTAGCATCGTAGTAGACATCCCATATTTCACCCCTTATCAAGTTCTCGAGCTCTACGGTCTCTGGGTGGAGTAGAGCAGCCCCTCAAAGGAGTATTCGGGGCGCTTCTTTGCAGGAATTTCTATCACTGGGATTCTTCCTTGAGGTGGTGTTTTCCCTCCCTTGGACAAGAATGCACCGAATTTTACTAATACAAAGACTTGGTCCAGTCGAGAATTGATGATAGCAGTTTCGAAAAGTGCAACCTTAAAATGGTGAAAGCTGGTGATTGTTGAAGATTCCTACAACCTTAAAATGCTGGTCTTCCGGAAAACCTGCATTTTCTATGCTTTTCGGTGAAATGCTGTGAATACGTTATGGACCCAGACATGTACAAATTGTTTCAGAAAAGAAATTCAAAAAAGGTCACAAAGATTACCCTTTTCATTATTTCCACTCTTGGGGGGAACAAAGATTGGGGGTAAAGATACTACTTTGGCCCAATTGAAATATTTCTTCACCAAGTCAACCTTAGAGCTTGATGGACTCATTAAGGAATTGAGCAATACTACATTTATATCGTTCACACAACCTTTACTACACCAAAAGAGTGACATGATCACATGACCACAGATACCAAGTCAACCTCAAAGCTTAACCCATCAAGGAATTGGTCACTGGAGAAGGGAAACCACAATCTAAGACTAGTACGTAGCGAGGTTAGGTCCCTACAATATTTGCTGCAATAAAAACCCTCTTATATATTTTGCATAAATCATTATCAAGTGAAGTAAACCGCAGTTTTTAAAAGATGAATGAGAGAATGCACTTATGGAAGTTAAAGCCCTCTCCAAAACCTCATTTTGTGATGTTCATATAAAAATGTGCCCCAATATGCAACAAAATTCACACCCTCGAAGGAACAAATAAAACGTACAAGTAATAAAATTAGGAACAAAAAATACAAGAAATAGCTACTAAAAAAGGGGCCCTGAACGTACAGAACTTCTGATGGGCATCAAAGCTGAACCCATGATGCTGAAGCTTCTTGGACAGCTTCCTCTCACTTATCCTGTTTTTGTCTTGGTTGGCTTCTTCTTGAGTTGCCTCCTTGGAATTGAGTTCTTCATGCCTATGAAGAAGAGCAGAGCCCCAAATAGAGCCAGATGCTGTCAAGAAGACACAAACAACAGTTCAATTAATTTATTTAGGCCAGCTGATACCCATATTTTCCAGACTCAAACAAAACAACCTTATTTCATATGAAAAACTCCTTAAATACCTGTGTGAACTTCACGAAAAGCTGATTGAATTCCTTCCTGTCACCTTCATAGTTGTAGAAGTCATACAAGATAGGAGTAGCAATTGCCTGATGCAAAAGCTGCATAAAATAATGATGAGTGCTTGATATTGCTACACTGATCCAGGCATCTAAGGGGTAAGGACATAATGAAAGAGATCAAACCAGAAAATAAGCCCCAAGAGTGCTGCCAAAAATGAAAAGGAGGCCTCCAGCACCTTTGAGGACTATAGCTGCAGCAACTAAGTGCCTAATCTGTAAATAACATCTCCAGACATATCAGTGGCATTCTTTAAACTATGGGAATGAAACAACCGCCATCGACTCCATAAAAATATCATGATCACAATATAGAACAGTGAAGATTACTCACTTCTATATCTGGCACTCGCAGCCCAGTATTAGATAACACATGTCCCGAGAAAACCTTCAGTTTTGGTTTGAGAGCCTTTGTGGCTGGCCCACCATCAACGCCAAATTCATTAAATCTATATAAAGGAAGAGATATAAGCAAGAAGAGAACAATATGATTCATAACCACGAACGCCCCCACGAGATAAAACTCGTCTTAAGTAGAAGAAAAGTTGAAACAGTTCACACATAAAAAAACAGCAGCTAGAAGTCAGGACATGAAAAACTGTACGTACAGATCCAAAAACAAAGTTCACTTCAGCATAGCATTCATCTGATATCCAAATCCAACACTCAGAAAGCACCCAATTTAGGCAGATATTTTGTAATTACTACCAAGAATTTGAGTCGAGAGTGCACTTTAAAAGCATTCATATTATTACTATGACAATGTCTTACACTATATGTGTAACTGATAAACTGGAAGATTGAGTAGAACTGACTGTCACATGTTGCTACTGGGGCATGTCCTCGGGCTTTAGTGAAAACGGTGTTGTACCAAATATGTTTCTTCCCATGTTAATTTGTAGTTGCAACTTGGATTTATTAAAAACTAAGATCAGTCATCTAAACATAGAAGCAAAAAATAAAACACCCTTAATTTGGAAGCTACACTAGTGAGCTAATCAAAGGGAGTAATGGACACGTGAAGGATGCATTGATGAGAAAGGAAGCACTTAATAAGCATGGACCTATAGCTCAGGCAGCAGACTAAGAGGATTTGCCAAATCAAATGAAAAACACAGCAAGGTTCAATAACATGGCAGCCCTGTAAATATGAAACATTATATCACCAAAACAGGGTAAAAAAGGATTCCCCTTGCAGATCCTCCCACTAGCTGAGAATGAGCTTCATCTTGGTGTAGCTAGGGTCGAGTTAAAAATGCATCAATTATATCAATACCACAACACCGTTAAGAGATTACACTATGTCAGATACAGTTAAAGATCTAAAACAGGAAAAAAAAATCATCGATAAAACCCAAAAATAGGTAAAACTAAGATTCATTTTGCTATTACCAAAGTAAGGTTGACTTAGGAAATGCCACTACCTTAACACACTAGGGAATAATTATACGAACATTTACGCTAAGTATTAATTACAAGCCAATACAAATCTAGTGGCTAATATAACCAACCCCCATCGCATAGAAAGTTCAGAGCATTAACAAACGCATTAAAGCATCGAAAATGTAAACCCGGATCGGATTAAATGTAACAGACAATCATTAAGAGTCGGAAAAAGGAGAGCGCACCACGAAACCGATCGGAACTCATCAGATCTGAAGTTAAACAGCGAAAAGCAGCGAAAGATAAAAATCTAAACTAAACAGATCTGAGGTCCGTAATGAGAGATCGGCGGGCTTACTCTTGCCAGGCGGCGAGGATGAAGACGGAGGCGAAGAGGACCCTCCCAACAAACGACACGAACCCCATTTCCGTTTGGAGACCCTCGGATCCCGAAGAGAGAAAACACGGAGGAGGGGCGGACCGATAGTTTCGGTGAGATCTCCAAATCTACGCCTCGCCTTATGCGCGCAGTACGCAGAGAGAGAGAGAGAGAGAGAGAGAGAGAGAGAAGTGTTCTGAATCCGGGACTGTTCGCTTACATATACAAAGCAGCGCCGCGTAAGGATTCCGTAACGGGAGAAGACCAACGCGCGAGTGTAGGCCGTCCTCGAAACTCGCTGTGGGGGCTTTAACCTTGTTCTTGGCATTGATGAGTCGGCGTGGGGTTAAGCGCCTAATCAACCAATCATTTTTTTCCTTTTTCTTTTTTTTTTTTTTTTTTGGGTCGAATCTGGCCATTCATATGCGCCCGACTGAAGTTAAGCATAACACTTGGCTTTTGCTGAAGGCGAGTTGGGTTCTGTCCGTACTCGAGAGAATTGTGGAATTTGCAACATTTGGGGAACGGTGTTCTCGAAATTTCTCCTCTGTTTCAATTTTTGAATAAGCGCGTCTTCGCTGTTCAACTTTACCACGTCTTCTTTGAATTTTTTTTTTTTCCCGAATACAACTTTGAATAACATTTCACGAATTCACTTTTACTAATATATTGAAGTTATATTTTATTTAGAATAAAATATGAATTTCATTGATTATAAGGAAGACTTAAGTCTCTCGTTCCAAAATTTGACTTTTATTCCAACGAAAATGATCGAAAGCATAAAGTTGGACTTTTCTCATAGAGCATAAAAAGGGGGAGCTTGCCCCGGTGGGACGAAATCTTTTTCTTTTTTCCTTTTTTTTGGAAAATGGTGAATTGCATTAGAACTAAAATGCGGAGATCATCTATAGCATAATTTTTGGGGCAGTTTGAAAATATAAAAATGGATGAAATTTTAACTTTTGACGATATGATCTTTGGTAGACAAAATTTAATTGGTTAAACAACCGTAGAAGTGTTTGAACTATTTATGTCCCCCCCCCCCCCCCAAAAAAAAACATTTTGATATTTATTTTTTGAATTTCTAACTTATTTATTAAATCATTATGGAAAACTAATATGACATGTCAATTTTCATAATAATTTCATCATGTATTTGCTATTCATTTATGTTACGAATAATTAGAAGATCTTAAGTGTTTTGAATATTTAGGCTCGATAAATGAGAGATTTTTACGTAATGAAATTGCTTGAAAATTAACATTGCATCTTTATTTTTTTTATGTTCATTTGATTCATAAAGGTTTAAATTCGAAAACTTACATCAAAAGTCAATTTAGGGAGTAGATTATACAATCCCTTGTTTATATATTGGGGGGAAAAGTGATTAATCCAAGCACTAGATGAGCATCCACTGAATTTGAAAAATTATATATTTATAAATTTAGACAAGCCTGATCATTATTTCAATTCATTTTTAGTTTCTCTATCCATAATGAAGGCCAGAATTATCTAAATATACATTACCTTAAACATCATTTTACCCCTTCTTTAAACTTTTGTCTGGTTCCCAATTTGGTCTTCGAACTTCATATTTGAACAATTTAATCCATGTACTTAGAGAAACTTACCAACTATTAATAGGATTACAATTCCATCATCTAGGATTTGCATGGCAGACTTATTGTCAATTTACATGACAATCGTTCCCTCCATAGTAACTTTGAGTTGACGTTTGAGGATCTATTGATGCAGAGCCCATTAAGAAGACGACTAAGGAGAACATGGTTCAAGTCAAGGGAGACATATTAGGGGGAAAATTGCAAGATGGCTACTCTGCAGCCGTGAGAGGATACCAACACTATTATGAGTTAGTAACTTTCTTGAAGCATGTGGCCAACGTTGATTAAATTGAAAGTTCAGGAGCCAAATTGGGAATTGAGTCAAAGTTTGAGGGACAAAATGATGTTCAAGCTGTACACATTTAATCGGGTTAATTTCATTAAACATTGCTGAACTTTGATGGTTGTCCCCAAATAATCGATATTATTTCATTTGTCTCACTTTTTATACTAAACGTTTATAGTGTCCATAATTTCATTGTTGATGTTAAGCCCCTTTGAAAGCGCGCCCCCTGCTCTCCATTTCATCTACCAACTTTTCCATGCATTTAACTTTCTCTATTAATTTCAAGGCATTTTAAAACAACTTAAACTATATGAGTTGAGATAATACTAAAAAAATGCATAAACTTACTAATTTTCACAAGATTTAGAAATATGAAACATATTCATGACAATCATTGAAATTTAAGAAAATCAAAGATCAACCGTACTAAATTTTCAATGCTTATAAGGAATATATTTTGAATTTATAAAATCCATGAAAATCAGTAATCCTATTTATTTTTGTATGTTATTTTCAATTTTTACAGGTCAACATTATTTTAAAATGCATGTGAAGTAATTAGGAGAATGAAAAGGGGTGAAAATTAATAGACTAAATGAAAAAAAATTGACTGTCCTTCTAAATAAACTCAATAGTAATAGTAAAATTATCACATTATAAACATTCAACATGAAAAAATAAAAATAGGACAAATCAATTGTAACCTTCAATAAAATTTACCCGATTTATGAGAAATACTTCAAAGGGCCACACCATACAAACCAGGATGACGGATGAACTTCGCATGTTTACCTTTGCGAGCGTCGTAAAATATCCGTTGTATGCCCGAACTCCCTCAAACCTTCTTCCCTTGTTTGCCCGAGGAGCGAGCAAAAGCCATGGCGACAGTCGAGAGATGGAACGGAGAAGTGGGAATATTGTTGTAGCAATCGATCAATCTCAGAGACTCGACTCGGTTTTTTGCTGCAACTCTCTTCATCGGCCATGGTAAGAAGAACTGCACAAACGCCACCTTCGCCTCATTCTGTCTCTGCATCCAGTGACATGAATTCTTCGGTTGATTTTAAAGCTCGTATCCTCTTTCCCTGCAGGATTATCTCAAATCCGTGGTCCCTTCTCAACTCGTCGCAGAGCGTGGCGCCAACATAGTTGTCATCAATCCAGGTTCTCTAACCCTAGCTCTCTTCTCACCGTGTTAGCAATTTTGAGTATGCTATTCTTGATTTGTAGTTCCATATACTAATGCAATTTGTTGGCATGGAAAGTGAACGAAGAAAGTGTTTCCACTGACCCTTGATGGCTAAAATTATTGATCGTCTTCGAGCACACGAGTTTTTAGCATACAGTGGTTTACTAAGAAAGTTTCAGGTTCATAAATTTACAGAAAAAAGATGCATAGCTAGTTATGTTAATAAAGGTGTGAGGTGTTTGCTGATGAAGGTTGGTTATTTTTGACATCATTTGTTATGGTGGTACCTAGGTTCTGCAAATGTTAGAATAGGCCTTGCTCAACAGGATGCACCTTTCAATATTCCTCATTGTATTGCCCGGTATACTAACCAAGTGCCCAAGAGAAATGTCAAAGATCAGGTTACAAAAATTTTAATTCTACCCATGTTGTTTATTTCTGTTATCATTCTTTCATGATTCCTTTTGATGGTTGTTGGTTTACATTGACTAATTTTTGAGTTTTTCAGATGCTCAATTCTCAGATTACAACTGGGCAGCACATTGAGCGTGAGAAGGCATATGACATGGTAAGTAGCGGCTTTAATGTAAAATTGGCTAGGAGTCTCATTTTATTTTATATGTTTTGGTGTTTTTTTTTTTTTTTTTTTCTTTAACATGTTCTTGTGCTACAAACTTCGTGAGATATTGCTTTTGATGCAGTAAATGTGGGATATTTGTGATTTGTACTGTTTTTTTTTTTTTGGTCAGATAGCATCACTTCTGAAGATTCCCTTTCTAGATGAAGAAGTTGCAAATAATGCTTTCCCACGCAAGGTGAGGAGAGTACTTGACTAGGCCTGGTGTTTAGCTAGTCATTCTGCGGAATCGTTACAAACATGTCCCCGACAGCCATTCAAATGCAATGTGTTTTATAAACACTAGTTCTTAAATTAATTATAGCATCGGTGGAGTACTGGTATCAGTGTACCTTTGGCTTGCACAAATCTTCCTGCTTGTGACCTATTTTTCTTAGAATTCATGGAGTAACAAATATCATTGGTTGCTAAAAATAATTTGAATTCATTTTTTATGGAGATGTATTGGTGCTGATGGCACATGTTTTTGTCACCTAATTGATAGTTTTGTGTTTTGACTGATTATCCAATCTAGGAGACAGGTGCACAAAAGATAATACTCCTGATCAGCTATCTTCTTAAACACGAATTTTTTATTTTTCTTAATTTCTTTGTCAGAAATCCATTCCTAGCTGTGGGTTTCTTGTTTTCCACTATTTTGCTTTGTTGCTTGTTAGGAAGTCTTTTATTTATACTTTGTAATATAATATCATTATCATTGTTTCTATGACAGATTTATGTCTCTTAGAAAGTTCCATTTTAATGAATTCTGGTTCCCTTAATTGCTGTATTAATTTTTACTTCATTTTACTCCATATAAATATTTTCCCAGTTGGGTCGTTACATTCAGATATGAGTGTCCATATGCATGCGCATGTGCACTCAAACGTGCATAAAATTGTGAAAGCTGCTGTGCAGATGGGCCGCGTTGATGGACATAATGCACAGAGTAGCAAGAAGGATGCAAGCTTAACGTGGACGAATGTAGTTGAGGAGACTCCTAGTTCATTTCCGGCACTAGGTAACAACAAAAGCATCTCCTTTCTCCTCTATCCCATTTCTGGCATTAGTTATCTTTTGTATTTAGTAGTTCGCTAACAAGTAAATTGGTGAGATGTTACAGTAACATTAGCTGTGTACAAGGTGCAATAATTTTCATCTGTGTACAAGGAAGGCAGGAGAAATTGTTTTACTTATCTGACATGATGTCTTGAAATAGAAGGAGCTTTGTACTTTCAAATTCCAGCATGTGAAGAGCCCCTTGATTAAGGAAAAACCTGTAGATAGGCTAATGCAAGTAGATGCTACTGAGGGTGTAGTTACGAAACTGAATATGATGGAGGAGAAGCTGTGTTCCTGGGTTAGGAGTGGCATAGTTGCAGTAGAGTGATTATCATCTTGAAAGATGATCCTCAATTTTGTGTAGTGACATTGAGGTTAAGTGTAGTATAGCATTGCAGATTGCTACAGTGGATTTGCCTCCTAAATGTGTTTGTGTTCCCTAGGTTAGGAGTGGCATGGTTGCAGTAGAGAGATTATCCTCTAGAAAGATGATCCTTAATTTTTTGTAGTGCATTGAGGTTAAGTGTAGGATAGCATGGAAAATTGCAACACTGGATTTTTTTTCCCTCAAAAGATTTTGTGGGGAGGGTCATGTGCCGTCCATATGGTAATAGCATTAGCTCTGCTGCCAGTTCATAAATCTAGTGTGAGATATAAATAATTCAAAATGTAGACATACAAAAATGTTAATAGAATTATACACAGCTGAGGATTAGGCTTGATACTGAGAAGTGAAAAATGTAATCGGATGTCCTCAGCAGAAAAACAGTAGTCACCTTGGCTGAACAATGGTTTTTATAATGATCATTTTTCAATTTTTTCATCTTTTTTTTTTTTTTATATGCTCTTACTCAAGTATTTCTTTTGGACCAAGGCTTTAGACACAAAGACAGTTCAATGTTTATGTATGCTTTTACCCATTTATATGTTCTTTAGTTTATCTCAATTGTAACTAGTGGTGAAACTAGTTTGGTAGCTATCTGGTCTCAAATTTGCTTTTCCACTTGCTTGCATACTTCTGAATAAAAATAGTAATAGCCACTTCTTTGCAGAAGGTTCTGCAAATAAAACTGAGTTTAGTGATTCCATGGACCAGCATGAGGGTGATGAATTTAAGGAATTTAGTTCAAAGCAATGCAAGTTCAGGCCATTCATTTATGGGGAGGAAGCACTAAAAATTTCGCCAACTGAACCGTATTGCTTGCACCGTCCTATTCGTAGATGTCATTTTAATATTTCCCAAGATTACCCTGTGCAGCAGGTAAAGGCCCTTTTCTCCATTTATTATTGTTTCACTTATTAGAAGTAGATCACTTATGATTCTTGCTATAGAATATTTCTATTCACCAAAGAAAATTGTAGATAAATTCTTACCAGTGGAAAAAAAAAGAATTGGACATAAATTCTTGTTTGATTTACTTTAACCATTGGTAGGTACATGCTATCAGGCATGTGCATGCCCCCGTAATGGACCTTACTATTCGGATATTCTTTTCTATAAAATTTTATTATTGATTATGCATTGAAGAAACCTATTGAATAAAATACGGAGCCTGCTGCCGATTCTGCTCTGCCTATATTGCAGGTAATCGAAGACCTGCATGCTATTTGGGACTGGATTTTGTCGGAGAAACTGGGAATCCGTCATTCCAAAAGAAGCATGTATTCTGCTATTCTAGTTGTGCCAGAAACCTTTGATAATCGTGGTATTGTTACTTTTTGGTTATTTTCCTCATATATCCCTTGAGCTTCTCTTGGGGGCTTGGGTCTTCATGTTTTCTCTTTTTTCATTTCTCCTTCATTCTTAAATTTATGGAAACCAATTGATATGCATTTATGCAACAGAAAAGGAAATATGTATATGGTCCAGACCATGGTCTGTTCCTTGGTCCCGATCCAAGTTGCAGAATGATGTTTGACTTTGAATAAGTGGGAAAAAAAGTGAATTTCTAAGATAATTATTGGTGGCCTTAATATGACTTGTTCATACGTTCAGAGATGTATTATTTGCTTCTTTCCTTTTGGCGCATATCTATATTGTTCTATTTGATTGACATTTATTTGCTAAGCATTACTTGTTTTTACCTCATGGCGCATGCTTCCTGTTTGACTGGTGTCTAAACCGTGCTGCTTTAAGTTGGGAAAACGAGTTCAAGGTGATGACCATATTGAGTATCATTGTGATAGAAAGATTCAGGATCATTCAGCATGGTCTTTTTCTGGTTCTGTGTGATAACCATATTATCTAGATCACTTTTAAATGGTGATTGCTGAAAACAATTGGAATTTTAGCATTTTGTTTTCTGTTACAAGCAGAGATAAAGGAAATGCTATCTATTGTATTGCGAGACTTGTGCTTTAGCTCTGCAGTGGTCCACCAGGTGAGAATTCTTCATTAACACTATTACTGGTAGTACTATTACTAAGCAACTTTCTGGTCATAAAGGAAAAGAAAAACATGCTGTAAATTTTGGATCCTAATTTGCATAAGTTTTTTTTCCTATATAAATAGAAAAGATGCGTTGCATACTGTAGCAATATCAGGCTTGAGCTTGTTCATTTTCTGATTGTAAGGTGAAATTAGGTCTGGTTGCTGGAGTGCAAGTATTCAGAGGGATAAGTAAGAATTTATAAGTGAGAAAAATGACTAAGCAATCTCCCCTGAGAAGTATGATGGAGCAATCTCCCCTCTTTAAGAATCAGGTTAAAGGCCGTTAAAGGCCAAATGGCGCTTAGGTTACTTAGGAACTCATCTTTCTATTTTGATGTCTTTTGTTATTTTTATATATTTCAGATGGGAAGTCGTGTAAATGAGTCATTAGCTAATTTTTTCACATCCTTCTTGTCCTGTACTATCTGGTGGCATTCTTTCTCTAGTATTTTCATATATGACAATCTAATTCTCAAATGTTTGATTTAGGAAGGCATTGCTGCAGTATTTGGAAATGGTTTGTCAACCGCATGTGTGGTAAACATAGGTGCACAGGTGACATCGGTCATCTGTGTGGAGGTAACGGCATTTTTCTTATCACCTATTTACTCAGGTAGTATTCATTAGCAAGAGCATAATCAACACACAACCAAATACCATTTATTTTACCATCTGCAGTAGAAATTGGCCACTAAAGTCACCTCTGCAGCCTAACTGCCACTGATACTTGCAGCACCATGCAACCAGAAATATATCTCCTCTCTCATCATTAACTCCTTATGTCATCTTAAACTTTAGTTACACGGAACCACTAACGCTACTGCTATTGTGTACTAAATGTCCTGTCATCACTGCCAATTTCTACCTAAATCAGTTCATGCATTGTTTTTTTTTTCTGCTTCTTGAATTAGTGGGATGGACTGTACAGATTAGGGCTTTAATTGATTTTGGACCAATCAGTTACATATTTCTGTTGCATTTCAGGATGGGGTGGCACTACCTACCACACAAATGACACTGCCATTTGGTGGAGAGGTAGGGATTGCGGTTGATACTGCCATTGTCAATTAAAGTTCAAATTAGCAATAATTATACGCGGAAGCTGATAGTATTTCAACTATACGAGTTAATCTTATATTCATTTAGTGATAGTAATCATAGCAACAACAGCACCAAACAACAGTGATGGTGAAAATGACTATAACACTCACTCTTAACTCATTCATATGGTGCTCATATGCTTGGTGAAAGATTTTTCTGGCAAATGTGAAACACTGTGTTGTATGCTCAATTAATTAGCAGTCCTGAGAGTATGGTCTTTTGGGATATCCATTCCACTTGATTAGTTTCATCAGTCCCAGAGACCATTGTACCTTTTCCATTGGCTGGATTTGTTCAAATTGATCCTTTTAGACCTACCATTCTGCCATTTTACTGTTCAACTGGACCTCTAATAACAATCTTTTTTTTTTCTTTTTTCCATCTTATCAGCTTCATAGATATTATTTCCGTAGTTTGTTTTATCTCACTTCCTTTCCAAAGCCACATGTCACCAGAGGCAAAACCACATACTCTTCAGCCATATCCTGCATTCCACATAGGCTATACCTTATATTATGTGGGTCCTTATTGGAAAATTCATTGCATTTTTCCAAGTCACTTCTGCTGATTTTTCTAAAGTTTGTCAGGTCTACCTTGTCAATTTATCTTTGCAGCTTATAATTGGATATCTAGCAATAAAAGATCCCCTTTTTTTTCTTTTCTTTCATTCTCTTTAGGTAAATGTTTCTTGTTCTTTTTCAGCTTTGTAGTCATTCTAATTAGTTCCTTTCTATTTTAATTATTCTCAGCAATCTTATTTAAGATAATTCACTTTTTTGTTCTGTGGCTGTGCACTATTCTCTATGCTGTATGCTAAGAAACTGTTTTCTTTTTTCCTTAGAAAAATTATTTATTTTTATGATGCAGATATTTTAATTATTGACTATATGATCCGTCATAATATTAAAATTTTCACTTGGCCTTTGTATTGGTGGTGGGGATCTTTTCCCTGAGTAATTTTGGCTTTGACTGACTTTATGAAGGGTCTTTCTTTCAGGATATAGCAAGATGTCTTCTTTGGACTCAGAGGCATCATAAAACATGGCCACCAATTCGTACAGACCCTTTGGCAAAGCCCATAGACCTATTGATGCTTAACAGGCTTAAAGAGTCCTATTGTCAGATAAGAGTGAGTTAATTTATTTTGTAATGGATGGTAAACATAATGTTATACTTTCATCAATTTCTTTTCGCTATAGCTAGCATTATGGAATTTTGCTTATGATCATCTTTTATGGGCATTTGCTTTTCTGTTTGGATGTTTTCAGCTTCTTTACGAATCTCTATGTGCTAATATGGTACTTGACCTGCTTGTGTCTTTTCACCATTTTGATTTATTTTCATCCAGACTGATATCAAAATCTAATTCCTATGATAATTGTAAAGAGTCCTATTGTCAGATAAGAGTGAGTTAATTTATTTTGTAATGGATGGTAAACATAATGTTATACTTTCATCAATTTCTTTTCGCTATAGCTAGCATTATGGACCTTTTGCTTATGATCATCTTTTATGGGCATTTGCTTTTCTGTTTGGATGTTTTCAGCTTCTTTACGAATCTCTATGTGCTAATATGGTACTTGACCTGCTTGTGTCTTTTCACCATTTTGATTTATTTTCATCCAGACTGATATCAAAATCTAATTCCTATGATAATTGTGATTTGTAATGGTCATGCTGTTGGTTATGCTATACCTAATTTTTCCGAGTTCCCATAATACAGGAAGGGGAGCTTGATGCAGTTGCTATAGTTCATTCTTATGATGTCGGCATGGAGGCTGTATCTCACAAGACTAGGCTGACTGCTCTTAATGTACGACTTTTAAGATAACGACCCTCCTGCAATTACTTTGTCTTCTTGAATAATGAGAGACTTCGTGAATCTATATAAGAGCTCATCTTTATTGTATTAGAAATCAAAACTGGTCAATTAGAATTGCCACACTATTTCATCACCCTTTTCTGGAAAACGTTCATCCTTGCCAAACACAAATTTCAATATTCTGATCAAATCTCTTGTTTGGAAATTATTATACTATTATCAATAGCCTAATATATAGTATTGATTTGTGCAAAAATTTTCCAAATAAATAATATAGGAGATACGGAAATCACAAAGGTCCTGATTTAAGCAAATCCTGGTGGATACCACCATACTGTAGTTGATTCCTTGTTATAGCAGAATCTTTTTCTTTAGCACTTCTTTGATCTGTTACTGAATTATAAAATCGCCAAGAAAAGCAACTGTAATGCAAGACTTCGAAAATAGCCTACTGTATGTTCTTGTTCCACATGTTCTTATAACTATATTAATTTGGGCAAAATGCAGAAACCTCCCTGTCAGTTGCATTTTAATATCTGAGGTATCTGTAATTTCAAAAGCCCACCATCAAGTTTATGGTTGTCTACAACCCACGTATTTATTGAATCAGCTTATTTCTCTAATATTTATAATGATTATTTTTAATGTTAAGAATACCACGGATAGGACATTCTGTAAAAGATATAGCTCTTGCCGCCAGATTGACATATCACTCAACTTCTTATTTTCTATTGTTATTTTAATTACTGAGAAAGCTGAACCACGCTTTTAATTCATTTAATTTTCAGTTGTGTCCTCATCTGAAGAAAATCTCATTAACAGTATTGACATTAAAAAATTGTTGATGTATGATATTAGAGTATTGTATAAGGTGAGTTAAGTAAGATTTGACTACAGACTTTTCATTTCAAAAAAAATAAAAGCCTGAGGATTTCTGTTCCCAATTTCACGTACTTCAGAAACATCTTCTGAGATTTCTGATTTTTACCCTTGCCTTTATAGAACTAAAATACTGTGTAGTTTGCTTTTCGCTTTCCATTTTCCTTGAATCGCTGCTACAGCGTCACTGCAGTGGCTGCTTATGTATATATAATGTTGAATAAATTTCTGTGATCTTCTTCACACATTCAGACCATATATTATCTTTCTAATTTTTGAAATTCTGAAGTGCATTTTTGTACTTGATCGTATTCTGAAACAGGTTCCTCCTATGGGTCTGTTCTACCCTATGCTTTTGGTTCCCGACGTGCACCCCCCACCACCCCGGACTTGGTGGGTTACATTTTTTTTTTTTCCTGTCTTTGTTTTTTTGGTTTTTTTAAGGCTTCAATCAAGTCACACATTTTAGAATCTTTTGTAACCTTGATAATTTTTATACTGGCACTTTTTGACCAGGTTTCATGATTACGAGGATATGCTGGAAGATACCTGGCATATGGATTATCAGAGAAGATCTGACATGGCAGATGGCATGTACCCCAGTGTTAATGGTGGATTTCCAATGTGGGAGAGCTACCCCGTTTTTCAAACTAAACCGAAGAAAGAAGTTGTTGTTGGTCTCGCAGAAGCTATCACAAGTAGCATTCTTTCCACAGGTAGATTTGCAGACATTCTTCTGATGTGATATGGATGAATTTAAATTAATAAATGCTAAAATGACAGGGCGCATTGATCTCCAGAGAAAATTGTTTTGTAGCATACAACTGGTGAGAGACAGACTCTGGCAAACTCTGTATGATTTTCTCTTAAACTACTTATTTGACTTACAATAACTGACTTAATTCTGTGATTCAGATTGGTGGGGCTGCTCTGACAAGTAATCTTATTCCTGCAGTAGAGGAGAGGTTTGCTTTTATTATTAAATACTGTTGAACTACAAGTGCTATTTCTGAAAATGAACCTTGTTTACTTCAGATAGATCATGTCCATCTGGATCTGTTATCCAATCCCAATTCATGATGCAATACGTCTGATCATCATAGTACTCTCTATGGTTGAGAATAATCCAGAAGTAGTTGTAGTATATTCTATGCAGAAGCCAGCAATTTGCAGCTGTCTTTTGTATTCCCTGATGTCAAAAAGTGAGTATAGTGTAGATGTAGAATATGCCGTTGCTGAGTTTGGTTGTGTTTTGAGCCTCATTCAACCCCTTCTCCTGGATCCTGTATCTTTCATTGAACTCTATAACTGACTTTAGTTGACATGCGATTAGTTTTAATGTAACTCAAGTTTATGCTTTTAACCACACCATATCAGACCAACCCCAAGCGTAGTGCAATCGGGTGCTTCTATTAGAATTCTAAGTTGCCCATTTCTGAGACGCGTAGGACAAAATCGACCAAATAATGCACTGGCTTATTTTAAATTCTATTTAGTTAAATACCTGAGATCCTGGGTAATATTTTGCATTTAAAACATGCAATCACATTTTTGTTGCAGAGTTTTACATGCAATCCCTTCAAATGAAGCAATTGATACTGTTGAGGTTAGTCCATTTCTTCTCTCAGTGGTGCTTAGGTGCATGCAGTTTGCATTGATGGAGCCTGCTTCTTTTTATCTACTTCATTGGCACGTTTTTTTTGGTCGAAAGTGCACATTGTATTATTATCTCTCTCACTTTCTGGGTCACTAGTGGTTATCGCCTGCGAATACTGAATGGCCTTGATATATGTTGGACAGGCTTTGCAATCACGGACAAATGCATCCTTTGTGTGTTGGAAAGGCGGAGTGGTGAGTCGATAACTCATTCCACCAAAATAATATGCTGTCATGTACTTGTGTCCCATTTTTCTAGTTGATTCCCCTTGGTTTTCTGGTTCAAGTGTTTATAACGAGCACTAACCTAATGAGGCTGCTATACTAATAGCAACTCGTTGTGTCTACTTTAAGCATTGTGGAGAGCATTCTGATCACCAGGCTACTTTAGTATCTTATTAAAAAAAAAAAAAATGAACCAAAAAATATGGAGTCACTTCGTCCTTGCGTTATTTGAGGAAAAAAAATCAGTGGTGAAGTTTAAATATCGATTGAGCTATTTAGATTGGATCGCTTTTAGTGCTGTTTTGTGAATATTTATTTAAGCTGGGCATGGAAAAATATTTGGCGTAGCTGCATAGGAGCGTTGAATGTGTATATATTTTGAATCTCCAAATTTATTTGAATTCTACACAACCGCAGCTATTGAGGGAGGGGCCATCAACAGTTCTCTGGTAAAGAACAGCCATGAGAATTTCTGCATTGCTGTCAATTTTATTTTTTATTTTTTATTATTATATGCTTGTGGTTGCTTCATAGGAGTACTGAAAGCTTACATGCTTTTGGTTCTTTCAATATGCTTTGATTATCCGTAACGCATGGAACAGCAACGAGATAAATTGGTTGATATGATTGTAGAGCCTAGAGGTGATAATTACTATGTTAACCATCAGAACATACCCAGGAATTTGCGAGCACCTCGCCCTAGTAACCCTTACACCTGCTCACTCGGGGCACCAGCCCGCAAATCCCTGGACGAAGTTAAGGGACGAAGCAAGGGAGTCCTAATTTCCGTTTTAGAGAGCTGACGATGCGCATAGAGTCGTGACCATCAGTTATACCCTGTGGATGATTGCAATATTCAAGCACTATGCGTTCTCAAAACATTTTGCTGCTGCCTCCTGATTCCACCACTTTCAACTATTTTAAGTTCACATGCATTGCAATTTTCTTACAGTGTCCTCTTTTTCTATGATAGGTTCTGGGGATTCTTGACTTCAGTCGTGATGCGTGGATACATCGGGAGGACTGGATCCGTAATGGGATTCATGTTGGCTGTGGCAGAACATACAAGGATTCTTACTACCTTCAGGCACAAGCAATGTGTTACTTTAATTCATAAAAATGGGCACCCATAACACTGTGTCTCAAATTGCTTCGCAAGTTCTCACTTCTAACGCTGTTCATGATTTGAACATTTTCTACCAATGTTGAAGTTTTTGAAGGACAATGTCTTCATGGAGGATAAAGTGTTGAATTGCTTTTGCTGGAAAAAGTGTTGAGCAACCGTAAATGGCTGCTGGAAAGAGACCTCAGGATGAAATAAAAAAGAATATTAAATGAAAAGAATTAAATAGCAAACTTAAACCTCAGTTCAGTTTTTAATTTTTAGAATTAAACAATAGATTTTGTCAGAAGTCTACTGGGGAACGTTCCATGGGTGGTTCTCAAGAGAAAATAAAAAAAAGCTTTGTAATCGTAATAGGGTAATAAAAAGAAACTGTCTCCTGTCCCACATCGAAAGATGGAATGAGAGGATGCATTGAGGAGTCTACAAGAGGAAGGCTCGACTAAAGATAAAATCTTAAAAGGGTCAGTTGGCTAATTATGCCACGCTCTGCCCGCGTTAGGTGAGTGCTGTATGGATATCAAGACATATGGCTGACATAATTTGTGGAACTTCATAGGGTTGGCTCGCTCGGCCGACCCTCCAATCATCATTTCAAATATTCTTTTAAATATTAATATCCATAAAATTTTGTTAGTTGTAATGGGTTTGATGAAATTAGAGTCCCACGCGAGATTTATTTAAGATATTTTTTTTGCGATAAATAAATTTATAAGTCCAAAGAAAAAAGCTATTTTATAATTCAATATTAACTAAAGACAGTAAAGAGTTTATTAATTCAGAGCACAAGATCTTAATACAACTCATTGCCGTTCCCATCATCCCTCTCCGGTTGTCTTCAACTAAAACACGTCACGGTTATTTAAAACGGCACGCCCCCAGACAAAGGAGGGGGTAAAATAAAAAAATAAAAAACAAGTAAAAGAAAATAATACATATAAAAAAAAGTACAAGGGTTGCTTGATCAGTTGACTTGAATCCCCACCCTGAGATACGATGATGATGGGATGATGAATCAGAGACGGGAAACAGAATTCTTATCATCGGCCAATCCGAGCGTGCCACATGCCTCAGGGTACAGAGATTTCCGTAGCTCCGCGTACACCTTACCGTCCCACATCCTCCCCGCCAGCTCCTCCCCGAGGCGCACCGCAGCCTCCACCGTGCTCTCCCCGCCATCGTGCGCCGAGTCGACGATCCCCAGCCTCACGGCCTCCTCCGCCCTCATCTTCGCAGCCCCCAGCACGGCGTTCCTCAGCCCCGCCGCCGTCCCGATCTTCGCCCTCAGCACCGCCGTGAAGTAGTCCGGCAGCGTCAGCCCCAGATCCAGCTCGCTCATGTACGCGAACCCCCGATCCCGCCTCATCAGCACGTAGTCGTGGCTCAGCGCCAGCAGCAGCCCCGCGGCGGAGGCGTGGCCGGTGACGGCGGCGACGGTGGGCATGGGGAGGGACATGAGGTCGGCGACGAGGGGGCGGAGGCCGGAGATCATCTCGGAGAACCGCTTCTCGATCTCGGGTCTGGCGCCGGCCGTCTGGGCCCACGCGATGTCGAACCCGTTGGAGAAGAACTTGCCGTGGGAGAGGGTCACGAGGGCGGAGCCGCGCGTGGCCTGGGATCTGGCCTGGGAGAGGGCGGATCGGATGGAGCCGATGAGGGTGGGGTTCAGGCGGTGCTCGTCGTCGCCGGTGAGTGTGAGGACGAAGAGCCTCCCGCGCTTCTCTAACGTACACATGGCGGCTAGATTAGGGTTTAGTCCACCGTTGTAATCGAAACCCTGCGGCGTAGAGGAAAGACGGGGAGGATTATCTTTTATTTTCCCCCTTTAAAGAGAGAGAGAGGGGGTGGGGGGGTTTGGATTTATTTGCTTATCGGTATCATCGACATTATTATATTATTTTCTTTCTTTTCTTTTTTAATGAGGAAACAAATAAGGGGGAAAAAATAAAATAAAGTAGGGTTACGGGAGAAGTTGGGAATGGATAAATCATGGTTGCATCATCAAGGTAAAGGGAGAGGGTAGTCTGTTATTTTGATGATGCAACCCCGTGCCCTTACTTTGACTCAACTTGTTGATTATTATATTTCTTTATTTTTCCTTATGACATGTATATTTGACCATGTTTGAGATTTTATTAAAGTAATTTTTATTTATTTGATGAGTGGGGTTGGTTCTCTTAATTTGAAAAATTATTTCTAAGGTGCAAGCAATCATAATCATCACTAGTCACTTGAATTCATTAAATTAAAGATAGTTTAAAATTAAAACTCATGAGAAGAACACTCATGATTATGTGATTGCTGAAAGTGGTAAAGTATTATCATAATTCAGTTACAGTGATTTTGAAATGTTTTAATTTTTTTATGGTTTATTGTACGCTAATCTTTTAAAGAACAAATACTGAACACAACAGCATGATTGGCGGGTTGGGTTGGGCTGGGTGTTTATTTTTTCCTAATTGGATTGGGTTGGGTAATGTTCCGGTTTGAGGCCCACCATTTAGGGTATAAATTGAGGCCCAACCTAGACTCCGGGCCCATCTTGGCCTCTACAGACAGATGGACCTACGGTAATAGTACTGAGGCGACTTCGTTTAGTCCTTAAGTTTCGTTTTCCAATTATTATGCCCAACCCTTTCGCGCCGAAAAGTTGAAGAAGAGCAAGAAAAACCCGCGAAAGCCGAAACACGGAAAGCCTTTCGCGCCAAAAGTTCGTATACGACGAACTAAAACCCCTCTCTAAACCTCTGCATTTCCCCCTTCATCCCCCTCCCCCTCTCTCATCTTCGATCCAACTTTCTCTCTTCACATCCATATTCCCCCCTTCATTTTTTTTTGTCAATTTGATCGAATTTCTCTGTAAAATCCTTTAGGGTTTTTTGCGCTCTCGCATGATAAGGACCCCATGGCCATAGATTCGTAAGGTGATATCGACCTGAAAAAACCTCTGACGCTTCCATGAAGCTCCTCAGTGGTGCATCCGAGTGTCCTCGCCGCCGGTGACAGTCAAACGGACGGTTACTTGCACCGGAGCTCACATCCCTAGAGAGATAAGCGAGGATCCTGAAATGGGGTTTGCGACTGGAGTTTTTGTGAAAGAAGAGATGTTGGGTTCGGACCCACTGTATCTTCAATCTATGGTACCCGAGAAATCTCCCAAAAGGATGGATATCTAGACACCCAGATTATGGACGAGACAGCTAAAGAACCAGAAGGAGCTGAATCGGTTCATGGGTCGGAGTCGTACAAGAGAAGATTAAGAGGATTAGGTCAGTGCTAGGGTCTGAAATGTCTGAACCTTATATTTTACGAGCGCTTTCCCTCTCCGGAGATGATCCAGATGCTGCTATTAAGCTTCTCTCTGATTCTAGACCCGTGACTGTTGTACGGACTCTAACTAGCACTGGTGCTCGTGTCGGAATGCAGATTAAGCAAGAGCAGTGTGAGGAATCGGAAAAACCGGAACTGATTGGCGGGTCTTATCGGAAGATCCTAGTTGTAACCTGAAATCGAAGGGGGTTCAAATTTACAGAAGGTTCAACCATTGAAGCCTAAGAATGAATCTTCAAAAATGTCCGTGGATGAACATACAAATCCCCGTATGAAGCAAGAGAAAACTAGAGAATCAGGAAGGTCTGTATCAGTTCATGGGTCAGCTGTAAAGATCCAAGCGAAAGGAGGAACATATTGTGGTGATAAAAGACGAAGTCACTTTGGATGCTCCCCCTATATCTATACCCGAGAAGCCAAGCTCAAAAATGTCCTATGATGAGTATCTCCAGTCAACGAATAGAGCTACGCCCAGCATTTTACATGAACCCTGGAACGTGAAGAAAGAAACAATTGGGAGTCAGATTGTTAGCCACGCTGCCGTGGAGGATGGGGACTTTCCTGAAGAGCCAGGTTGGTTTCTGGTAGGAAGGACAATGGTGACGGGGCTTTCGACCACCAAAGGGAGGAAATTGGTGGACAACGAGGTAGTCCATTTTGCTTTTCCTTCTGCTGATTCGAGGAGTCGGCACAGCTCACAACAGTGTGTTAAATTCAAGGCGGCTACTGCTGTTTCAGAAATTGTCCGCTTCTCAACTAAACGATATGGCGAGGTTTTTATTTTACTTGAGAATTTTTTGTTGTAATGACCTTTACTAGGCTGGTGCATTTTATCTAGTTTCATCTTTCATTTGTCTAGATAGTTTAGACCAAGACATAAGTTTTTGTTTCAATGTTTATGATGCAAGTTTTGGTGTGATATGATCCCAGATTGGAAGGCTCCCAATGGAATGGGCAAAATGCCTCATCCCACTTGTTAATTCTTCCAAGGTGAAAGTACGTGGTCGATGTGTGGCTGCGCCAGCAAATCTTCAATTGATGCAAGATGTAATTCTGTATCTAAGGTAGGCTTCATACTTCATTAGTTCAGTGCTGTTTTTACTACATCCATCCTCCATATAAAGTTTGGTCAGTGAAATCAGTCTTAACTAAAGCAATCTGTTTTGTTGATGTTCTGTTCTTTTTGGCAGCTTTTATATCCATGATTCAATTTTCACCGAGGGTGAAAAATCATCTTGGAAGCTGGATACTCCTTCAAACATTGATTCCACAGTATATCCCCTCCCAACCCTGTTCAAGTTGTTGAAACTTAAACCATATCAGAAGGCACTCTCTCTCTCTCTCTCTCTCTCTCTCTCTCTCTCTCTCTCTCTCTCTCTCTCTCTCTCTCTCTCTCTTCTCTCCCTCTCTTCATCTTTCTTGGTGTGGTAAGAATCAGATATTAACTTTGCAATTGTTTCTATTCTTCAACCAGGCTGAATTCACCCCTGAGGAACTTGATTCACAGAAACGTTCACTAAATTTAGCTGTATGTCTACTTATTCTCTTGTTCATGTTCTGATTATTGATTTTTGATCCATATATGCAAAAAATCAGAGCTCTAAGTTAGTTTACAAGTTCTCTGATTATGTTGATGCAATTTTGATTTCCTTTCTTCCCTTAAAATCAACCAGCTTGTACTCTTTTTTTCATAGGCTTTCTTAACGCAGTTGTATTGAAGTGTTGCAGTGTTTCCTATCTCTATTTTCCATAACTGTAACTAGCATGGATGTATTTGCATGTGTTTACAACTTGCCACAAAAATGAGTTGAGTTTGATGCGCGGATCAGAGTTAGCCTTGAGAACTGATATTGTTGTTGTGCAGCACTAGTGATTGTCTTGTTTGATCTTCTTATATGCTCCTTAGAATAAAATTGTGCATGCGTCTGTAAACTTCAAAATACAGCTGAGTTGCATTGACATTATTTAATTAATTTATCCATTTCTAATGAAACAGGATGACTTGGATGAATCTGCCTCAGTCTTGCCTGGAGTGAAGCGAAGAAAGGGTTGCCAACAGTATCATGAACAGGGCAAAGATGAACAAGCTATTTCATGAGTCATCTCTGAACAGACTCGTTGGTGCTGCAGAAATGTACAATTTAGAGGTAGAACAGAAAATTTTCATCTCTTCACTCTCCCCCTCTCTCCCTCTCTAACTATTATTTTTACAGGAGATGGAGCCACCGAGTACACTCTTGTGTGTATTAAAGCCCTATCAAAAGCAAGCTCTCTACTGGATGTCAGAATCTGAAAAGGGAATCGATGTTGAGAAAGCAGCAAGAACTCTGCATCCGTGTTGGGCAGCTTATAGTATATGTGATGAGTATGTAGATTTTAGTATTTAAGAAAGGATAAGATTCTTTCTGGAATTGTCACATGACACAAAATTCTGTTTGCAGGAGGGCCTCTTCCATCTACGTGAACATATTCTCTGGAGAAGCAACAACACAATTTCCAACTGCAACACAGATGGCAAGAGGAGGGGTAAGTTTCTTCTATTTCACCTCACTGTTTCCATTTTTCTGTTGGCCGTCTATTCTTACAATGCTAAGGAGCTAAGGAATTATCATTTTCATCTTACGATGATTATAACTATTATAAATTCTTCTCTTTCATTTTGGTGAACCGCCACCACATATGTTTTGTATTGCACTAATTTGATGAGTGCGTGTAGATTTTAGCAGATGCAATGGGGCTTGGAAAAACTGTGATGACAATAGCTCTAATACTTGCAAGACAAAGCAAAGGAAGGCACTGATAATCGAGAAATCCTGTCTGAAGTTGTGGATGATACTAAAAACACTCGGAGGATGAAAACTGATAATCATGCACAGGCTCCACCAAGAGCTAAAGGTGGCACTCTTGTTGTTTGCCCGATGGCTTTGTTAGGCCAGTGGAAGGTGAGAGTTCTATTTCAATCATAACAAGATCAAGAGTCCCTTGCTATTCAATTTTGTATGCCAAGTATTGCATGTGTAGTGAGTTTTAGTCTTTGCTATGAAAGATAATGATGCTCCAGCTCCTGTAATATTCATCCGAACCCCAACTTCCTCTTCCTCACACAATCAAGGGAATAATGCCACAAAAACATTTACTGATGATCTGAATTCCTTAAGCATTTGTATTATAATTGTTTTCTTTGCAGAGTCTTATATATAATTTTTTTTTTTTATGGAAATCACAGGATGAGTTTGAAACCCATTCAAGGCCTGAAAGCATTTCCATTTTCATCCACTATGGTGGGTATAGAACCAGTGATCCCAGGGTGATTGGAGATCAAGATGTGGTCTTGACAACATACGGTGTCCTCGCTGCAGCTTATAAAAACGTGAGAGATATCCCTTTCAGTTGTCCTTATACAAGCATTCATTGCCAATGTCTTAGTTTTCTCACTACTCATTATTATTTTTACTTTTACTATTTCCGGTTTAGTTTTGTTGATTCAAATAAAAATACTGCAATATTTTTACAGGATGCAGAGGAAAGCATTTTCCACAGAGTTGACTGGTACAGGGTGGTGTTAGATGAAGCTCATACCATCAAATCCTCTAGAACCCAAGTTGCTCAGGCTGCCTTCAAACTGTCTTCACATTGCCGATGGTGCCTGACGGGTACTCCTCTTCAGGTTTGTCTGATTCTCTCTTATCAGCCTCCTGATGAAATACGGCATCTCTAAAGCTTTAGCAAACACTGTTTACTATCTGCTTTGTTTTTGCAGTTCCTTTGGTTTGAGTTATTAGCATATTGTGTCCTTAATTCTGTTGGGTGTTATTGTTTCAGAATAATTTGGAGGACCTCTACAGCCTCCTATGCTTCTTACGTGTTGAGCCATGGTGCAACTGGGCATGGTGAGATATGTGAATTCATATGAAAAGCATCACATTTACTTTTCGGTCATCTAATTAAATAAATTATAATGAATGAGGCATTTGGCTCCTTTAATATTAGATGTCTCGATCACAAGACGGAAGATCCTGTTAGCCCTGTACTGAATTATTCTTACTTCTATTTTGCCTGTGCTTAGGTGGTCCAAATTGATTCAAAGGCCTTATGAGTGTGGCGATCAAAGAGGGTTGAGATTAATTAAGGCTATTCTAAGGCCACTCATGCTAAGGCGAACCAAGGAGACAAAAGATGATGAAGGAAGGTAGTCATGTTAAACCCTATTTTCTTTTCTTGTTTTAGTGGTGGGGTCTCCTGTATGTGATATTCTGATTAATTCAATTGAATTTTGTTCTATGTTTGTGAATCAGGCCCATACTTATGCTGCCTCCCACCGATATTCAAACCATTGAGTGTGAGCAGTCTGAAGCAGAATATGATTTTTATAATGCTCTCTTTAGGAGATCCAAGGCAAGACTTCTTAAGCTAGTTTTTTTTTGTTAATCGTCTTCTTCGTCCCAAGGCTGCTAGCACAGTTGCACATTATCGCACATTCTGACTCAGGACCTTCGAATCTCCTTTCAGTCTTTGCCTGAATTCGTTAGCTTATCTCCTTAGCCCTCAACGCGTCTGTGTTAACAATTGAACTGGTTCTTCCTTTTGCGATATGAACAGGTTAAGTTTGACCAATTTGTTGCTCAAGGAAAAGTTTTACATAATTATGCATCTATCCTTGAGCTACTACTTCGACTAAGGCAATGTTGCAACCACCCTTTTCTTGTCATGAGGTGGGTTTGGATTTCCAGACGCAAAAAATAAAAGGGAGCGGTACTTTGTTCACTAACGTTATTTCATGTGACCATTCGTGGTTTAATTTTTCGATTAACTTTTGCCCAGCCGCCGTGATACGCAGAAGTATACAGATTTAGATAAGCTTGCAAGTAGGTTCCTTGAAGCCAGTTCTGATTCTGCCACTCCAAGTAGCACAGTTCCCACCCGAGCATATGTCGAAGAGGTAGTCGAGGGAATCCGAAAGGGTGAAAATATGGAGTGCCCTATATGCCTCGAGTATGCTGATGACCCTGTGTTGACCCCTTGTGCACATAGGATGTGTAGGGAATGTCTCCTATCTTGTTGGCGCACCCCAACAGCAGGGCCTTGCCCAATATGCAGACAGCAGCTGAAGAAAAATGATATCATCACATGCCCTTCGGAGAACCGACTCCGCATTGATGTTGAGGAGCACTGGAAGGAGTCCTCCAAGGTTTTGAAGCTTTTAAATTGCTTGGACCGTATTCGCCCGACTGGGGAGAAGACCATTGTTTTCAGTCAGTGGACTTCATTTTTCGATCTATTGGAGATTCCATTGAGGAAAAGGGGAATTGGGTTCTTGCGGTTTGATGGCAAGTTAGCACAAAAACAAAGGGAGATTGTACTGAAGGAGTTCAGTCAGACTAGAGAAAAACTGGCAAGTACCAATTTACTTCAATCTCTTTTGGTGATCTGTGAGTGTCTACTCCTCATCAAAACTGCAGCTGACTTATTAAACTTTAACCTCTCAAACGTTGCAGGTGCTGCTAATGTCTTTGAAAGCTGGTGGTGTAGGCCTGAATCTAACTGCAGCTTCTAATGTCTTTATAGTGGTACACGAATGACATCCTCATGTTATGTCATTCTCTTTGTTACATTTCTTTTTCTCCCGTTGGTATTCAGTTTGTGAGATGGAACTTGCAGGATCCATGGTGGAACCCTGCGGTGGAGGAGCAGGCGATAATGCGAATCCATCGGATTGGACAAAAGCGAATGGTTAAAGTCAGAAGATTTATCGTCAAGGTTGGGTGCCTACCATTTCCCTCCCACCATTTTCAGTTTTGCGTCTAAACTCGATTGATACGCACAATGTATATTAGTACAACTCTTCTGAATCCCATAAACTTGATGGATAAACCTCTTAATCCCTAATGAAACTGAATTCGCAGGACTCGGTGGAGGAGCGAATGCAGCAAGTTCAGGCGAGGAAGCAGCGCATGATTGCGGGAGCCCTCACCGATGAGGAAGTTCGGTCTGCTAGGATCGAAGAGCTCAAAATGCTCTTCAGATGATTTATTATTATTCCCCGTGTCTATTACTAGCTTAAGCACCTTTTTTGTTTGCTAAGCACTAGCTTAAGCCCTTTGTATCAAGGAGCAAAGGCCCCGTTTGCATGGAGGCCGAAGGGCCAATTTTGTACAGTTACTTCTACAACTACAACTAGCAAAAAAATATATTATTTTGTATTTGACAAATTTGAATCAGATTTGGGGAGAAAGTCGGGGAGGGGGGAATTCTAAAAAATTTCTTGTGCTTAGGGTTTTTTTTTTTTTTTTTTTTTTTAAAAAAAAAACTCTCTAAGTATAAATTGTGTTCGTTGGATTCTTTACAAACCAATTTTTTTACGATAAAATTTTCCAAATTTGTATGGTGAGGGACACAAGGCAATATGTTGAATGGCTTTATCGATCCTTAGAAAAATAAATGATTAAAAAATAATAAAAAAGTTAAGAAAATACTTTAAATGGAGGAAAAATTAAGAAAATATAAATAAATAAATCCATGGGATGTGGTTTGGGCTTGACCTTTCAACGAGAAGGGTTGAATCTTTGACCGCCGGATATTTCCAAGCAGATAGAGAGGGCCTAAGATGGGGACATTTATCAACCATACACGTGTCCACAATCCCAAGTTCCCTGACAAGGTTCAGATGAGGCCACGTAGCCAAATCCTACGCTGCCAGAATTAAAATTAATTATTTACTACTGACTTTTTCGGAATGTGTGCGTAGAAAAATCGATATTATTTTTTTGAAAATTGTAATTAATCCCTAAACAGATCCACTCGACCCCTAAAGTTCTCATTACGTTTCGACAGACTCTACAACAATGATAATAAGAGCCAAAAAATATATATGAAGCCCATAAAAAAAAAAAAGGGATGAGCTTTCGAAATTTGGGTTGTTTTTTTTTTCTTTTTAAAATAGCAGTAGCATTGTTCTTAATTTTAATTTTGACAAGAATTATAATGTGTATTGATTTCTATTCATTGACGGTTCTATAAAACATATTTGCACAAAAAAGAATGATATAAATTAAAAATATTTATTAAAATTGCGAAATTAAAGAATTCTAGATGTTGCTTCACCATGCTCAAAATATCATGGTACAGATGGAATTTACCATATTACCCAGATTTGGAGGACATGAGATTCTTGCTGTTTATTAGCTGTGTGCGAGAGGCAAGTTGGGTGAGCTGGTTTCTACCAAAAGTAGTAAACTTCACGTTTCTTTTCCTCCCCAACCAACATAAACTTGGACCGACACTCATGAATGATATATGCATTCTACTCATTCTGTGACCGTCTATGTTCATATTATACATACATACACTATATACGTACGTACATCCTTCATATTTAGGATTCGGTTGAATGATTAGGACTTGGGCTCGAGCATGGGGTGAGTCTTGCCTGAATTTGAGCCCTTCTGTCGTAGCCTTATAGTATTATGTGATTTATTCATGGGTTGGGATGAGGGGCTGCTTCGATTTTGTCTGGGATTAGTCGAGTCCTTCATGGATTTGGACACCACAGTTTTTTTAAAAATAAAATAAAATACATAAGTATTGAAGTGTTAAAATTTGTGTGATCTATTTTTAAGGTTCTTTTGATCAAAGAATAATAAAGCACTACACAGATTATGACGCGATGACTTTAGATGGAAAAGGTGTGTGAAAGGTATTTATATGTATTATTACCGACTTTGTAACTTTCTAGAATTTCATGTTAACATACGTGATTTTTTTCGGCTAGTCAAACACGCGTGTATTCCAGAAATAAAAGGATTTATTAAGGAAGAATATAGATTACGCTCCACATAGATTCTTAAGTAATGTCTCCAATTTTTTTTTTTTTTACCAACAGCTGCAAAAACTTAAGAAAAAACAATAAAAATTTTGGGGTAGAAAGCACTGTATCCTTATATTTTATAATTATAGTCATACAAGTGAAAAGATGACGAAAAATTATAAAAATCTACTAAGGTTCGAATTGTCTGGTGATCCGTAAGTCCTCTATTCATTCATTCCCGAATTATTTATTTTTATACACTACGGAAGAGACGCGGACTCGAACGCGAGATGGGTCGAAGGAAAAGTTAAACATCGTGTGGATTCCGTTACGTTCCACGTTCTTAAAACGGTTAAAGTTGAGAGCGCGTGACAACTCCGTCTTTTTGACCATCTTTCTCTCTCTCTCTCTCTCTCCACCCGTGAGAGCCACACGCTCCCTCTCAGCCCCATGTATAAATACACGCCAAATTCCGAGTCTCAAACCCTCGTGTTCACACACAAGTCGCTCTCTCTCTTGATTGTCGATCCATCAAAGTCTCTCTCAATCCATGGCCGAAACTCTCCGAAGAGACGCCGGCGACCGGAAGCCGCGGAGCCGCCTCCAGCGGAAGGCTCCAGAGTCGCTGCAGGTCGTTCCCGTCTCCGATTTGAACATCGCGATCCCCCTTCTGTCTCCACTCGTCCCGTCGCCGCCGCCGGAGCGGGGCGACGGGGCGGCGGCCGGCGAGGAGGAGCCACGGATGGAACACCGCCACCGGGACCAGATCCCGGAGGCGGTGGAGCAAGGGAAGAAGAAGGCGGTGGTGGTGGTGAAAAACTGGCAGCATCCGGCGGCGCCCTTCTGTTACGAGCCCGTCCCTCTGATGCATTCGTTTGTGCCCGTGTAGATACGATTTTAGAAGTTTGAAATGAATTTGTGTTTTGTTGATGCGCTGATGATCCAATGTTGTTTTTGTGTATTTGGAGCAATTTCGATCTAACACACACATATCTAATCTTATCATTATTATTATTATTATTAATTAGTTTTGCCAATGCGAAACCCTCCTTTGTTCATATCAACTCTTCCTTCGTTCTTCCCTTTTTCAATTGTTACTCTTCTCCTGCGATTGAACAGCGAACCTTTTGTTTGTGGCAATGTTTTGCTTCTAATTACGAATAGCGAATGGAGGAGTGCAGCCAGAACCAAGTAATTTTGTTAAGAATGATTCATATTCATGAGGGTACTATTTTTAGCAAATTATTTTATTTTTGTGGTCATTTTGGGTTTCTCAACTTATATTCTTTCATGAATAAAAATTATTCTTAATCAAATCGTATCATTTTGAGGACGGAGTCACAAGTATTCTGACTGATATTTCCTTTTCTCCCATGAATATGTCAAACAAAAAAAAAAAAAAAAAAATCTACCATACTTGCAGAAACAAGTGCATCGGACACAGTTCACCCTCCACTTCCAAATACACCTTTTCATTCATTTAATATAATAAAATTAGAGATAAAGGAAAAGTGTAACGTTTTGAAAGAGATTAACCCCAGGTGTGTTTTGGAGGAAGAGTTGTTTCTCGAAATTTCCTACCCAAGTTAACCCAACTAATATTGTTTCTTTAATAAAAAGTACGGTGAGTGAGTAAACAAAAACCTGAAAAAAAAATTATAATTAAGAAAATTTGGGAAATTCAGAATTTTCAAAATTTTTTCTAGCTAGATTCTCAAATATCGAATTATCATACAAAAATTTCAATTTCTGATCGAATTTCCTAACCGTCGGGATTTTTTTTGAAAATTTGGAATTTTCCAAATTATACGCTTGCATTATGTTTTTAGGTTCTATTTCATTTCATGAGAATATATTCTCTTGGAAAAAAGTAGTTGTATAAAAATAATATGCTTTTCAAAGGATAGTACAAGCCTCTTGTTGCTTGAATAAAATGTCGAAGGTTCAGTTATTTCTTGAAAGTTGGTTGCGTCCATTGAGTCTAAAAAGTAGCCGTTGCCATCCGCTTATTAAAAAGCACAGATATTCTATTATTTTTTTTGAGGCCTCTGTTGCTCGAATAAGATGGATATTTTTTTTGGCCGGCGATTTTTTTGGGAGATTAATGTTTCCATAGATTTATTCTGGTTCATCTAATCTTTATGAACCTTAGGTTTGTTTATGTTGGAGTGGTTGAGGATTTTTCATAATTGTATAAATAGAGTTTGAGCCTCAATTTAAATATTCTTTATTGATAGATTTTGGAGCCACACTAAAAATTCTGAAAACATTACTTCAGAAATTAAAAATAAGAAAAGTTGATACGATAATTCTCGTTCTTTCTTCGGAAAATGTAATTACGGCTGAAGATTGCCCGCTGCGTTTAAAGTAGATTTTTTTTTCTCGTAGGACAGTAAAATCTAGGGCAAATTGAATTTAATCTCACTGTGATTAGACAGAGTTGAAGGGAGGTCCCTTATGATTTGAAAATCAACACTTATCCCCCATGCTTTCATCGGAGTTGCAACAGTTCATTTCTTGATTGAAGTTAATTGTTTGTACTTTCTAATTATTGTAAAATAGTGAAAATTGACCCTGATGCGCCAAAATAACCATATCTTAATAGAAATTAGGGAGCTTAGTAAAATTTTTCTTTTTCGAGACTTTAAAATTTAATTTTATCATTTTAAAATACTTGAGATGTGCAAGCCGTTAACTTTAACGAAAAAACTAACTGTTCAATGAAATTATAGGGGGTTTAAATGCAGATTTTCAAATCATACAAGGATTCCTTGTGACTTAATCAAATCACATGAAGGTTAAGTGCCATTTGCCCTAGATTTTATTTTGAAAATGGGGAGAAAAACCCCTTTAGGAGGCCTTTCCTTATTCACGAAAATAATTTCTTTTACCATAAGTTTTTTTTCCTTAATAAAGTGGCTCAAATATTAGAACCTTTTCTTATTATTTTTTGATAAAAAAAAGTAAATTTCAGCCCCAATTTTCACGAAAAGAAAACTAAATTGGAAAGAAAATTGCAAGCAAGAAAAGACCATCTGATGGTTGAAGTATGGGATGGGCCGTTTGCTGCGAGTCCCTCTGCTGGGCACCTATTGAACGCTTAACCATCTTAAACCATGACATGTTTTCTTAATATAATCGTACAGATCAAAAGAACACTCGAAAGTCTAAGTTTCTAAAAATTTTTATATAATTTAATAATATGTAGACCATCCATCTATAGATCGAAAGGAATAAAAATATGAACACTCCACCCTTCATTTTCATAAATTTGTTGAATTTATAACTTTCATGATATAATATAATCATAACGATCATGAGAAAAAATGGAAGTGTTGTTCAACATTTGACAGGGACGTTGTGAAATAGCGAAGTTGGTGCAACTAACGCACGACAAAAAGGCCACCCTCGACGCTTCTCCTCAGTCAGTGTGTGCACCGCCAATTTTGGAATGGGTCCGAATGGGCCCAAGGACCATTTAAGTAAGGTTGGGCTGTAGAAAGTCAAACCTTGGGTGGCAACATGTTTGACCTGAGATTATTTTTATCCATTTAATTAATGCCTTTGTTGTCAAGTTTGGGGGCTGTGGATACATTAATCAATAATTTGACGTGGAAATCAGAAGTCTAGAACATGTGGAAAAATCCTTGCTTGTTATGATTAAAAAATATATATATATATATTAATTACCATACAATCTGCTAAGATTTAAGGTTTTTATTTAAAAGGTGAAAAATTGAAAAGAATTAGGATTGTTATAATTATATTAATTTTTCTCCCTTTCAATGAGAATCCAAAACCGTTGCTAGATTATTAAGTATAAATTTATAAAACAAGCAAAAGGGCTTGACTTATATACAATTGAAATTTATAAAATTTGAATGTGCACTAAAAAACCGAGAGACATGCACCAAAAAAACGACTGACAGAAGAGTCTCTTCTGTAATAGGCATATCAATGAGATGGGTCTAGACCCAACCCTAATAGACGGGCTTTATTTACCAGATTAGATCAAAACCTAGACCTAGACCCGATTATGAGTATATAAATGGGTCTGGGTCTGATCTCATATATCCTGACTCAATTATAGATCCATACTTATATACAGTATTTATTATATAATACTAAAATAAAATAGGGCTTGAGATGAATTCTAGTTGGACTATGGGTTGAAAATTTTATGTTTCATGCTATGACTATTTCAGATTTTGAATTGTGTTATACATTGATTTGAATGTAATGAGTATTTGAAACTCTTGGAACCATAGTTTTATTTGAATATACGTGATCTAATACATATATTAGGTAGCATAAGTTATTATTTATGTCTATTGTTATTATGTTGTGTAAAAATTTTACTATAAGTAGACTTGCTAGACTCAATATAAACCCATTTATCCATTGGGTCAAACGAATCCGGGTTGAGTCAACGTTGCACAGATCCAACGGGGCTGGGTTTGGTTTGCAGAATCCTAAATGGGCCTGGGTGTGGCTCGCATTGTTCCGGCCTAGAATCGACCCATTTACGTGCTTATTCCTGAGCTTTTACTAGGGTGTTTGACCACTTTTAGAAAAGCCTAAAGTCGACTTTCTCATGAACCGTCCCAAACAGTGTACTGGATGGTCAGTGAACCATGATCTCCCCAGAAACGGGAACCAAAGCCATCCCTTAAGCATCACAAACAAAGAGAAAGGGACCTGCTAAAAATTTATGTCATTTCAAGCTGTGGAGCCCTGCAAATTCCCAGTACAAAGCCAAGGATCAGGATCTGTTCACAAATACAAGTCAAGGATTAGAGTTTCTAGTTTGCAGTGAGAGGACCTTGATTATATTACGCTAATAATGGTCTTGTCTTCTAATTCTGGAACATGTTAACAAGCACTGAAGGCAATAAGCATGAATTCTGAAGCACTTACACTGAGACAGTTCTTCATGAATTTCTGCGTATGCGGACCGCAGATGTCCTCGAGACCAATCAAAACCGGTCTCTCTGATGAAAAGCACAAAAGTATAAAACCATTGGTATATGGCTCTTGGAGGAGCAGATTCACCATTCACACTTTCATACGCATTTAAAAGAGAATTAACGAAGAATGAGCTAGGAGGGGTACGCATCCAAAGACAATCTTTGATTGGACTCGGGAACCGCTAAAAGAAGGCGAAAAACACCCCGGGGGAGAGGCTCAACTAAACCCTTCAAATGGGAAATCTCAAGGGAGACACGCATGGTACTCATGGGTGGTATCGGGCCTAGGAGAAAAGAACTAGCATTCAAGAAGAGATGGGAAATGCCGGTGTAGGCTTGAATGGACTTTTCAATGCCAAATTCGCAGTCCGCGTAAAAGTTGTTTCATCTGGCTGACCACCAAAGGATTGGTGTAGAACGCCAGTGTGTTATTGTGCAAGGATAGTGGCGGGTGAAAAAGGTTCATTTCATGGGTGCCAACTAGTTAGCTGGTTACTTTTACGGTGTCAAGGGGTCTTGGGATTTAATGCATCTCAGTGTTAGTCCCATCCATTGAACCCAAAAGAGAACTAAAGGAAGCTTTATCTCAACATGCAGAATTTCTAACAGGTGCAACACTCTTCTCTCTTAATGATAAACAACGGGGTCGGGTGGGATAAACAGAAAATATCTGTGATGGGAGCACAAAGAAGATTGAGGTATGAAGAATTTGCTTACCTTATCAATAGGAAAAAAAAAAAAAAAAAAAGAAGAAAAAATCAAAATAATTTTAAAAAATGATACGATCTCCCAAATAAGGCAAGTTCTTAAATCTACTTCAGTTCTTAAAAATTGGCGCTCAGTTTGCGAACGACTGTCCAGAAACAACATTTTATTAGCAAGATGTGAGAAGTTGCATTACATTTAATTCATAACATGAATTTGTTTAAATATATTCAGGATGTATTTGACTGTGTCTATCATGAAAAGGGAGTGTAATTGAACCAAGGCAAAGGCTTTCAGAGGGCTCAAGGATCCATTTTGATGGATCAGGACCCTCTCAATTTAAAAGCTCGTGAATTTGTGAATTTGAAAGATCGTAATTATGTATTGTAAAAAAAAAAAAAAAGGAGGTAGATAGAGAAACTAAAGGTGAAAGAAAGAAATAACTAAGATTATTCAAATTCAAAAGTTCATTCACTATTATAAATTTAAGTGATCTATATTCGATTTTGATGAGGATACTTTTAACAAACAAATGTCATACAGCAAGGTGTAAGGAACTGAATTGAGTGGTTTTGTCAAGTCTTACCGAACGACCAAAAATGAGATTTTGTTTTTTAGAAACCAATAATTTTAAATGAAATGAACAAAAAATTACAATAGGGATATGGGACCAAGTTATGCTTGCCTTTGCATACAGTAAATCCTTAACGTTCAAACGCACTATCCCACTCTCGAGAATACACTTTCATCTGCTCTTAGTCCTATTCCCCTGTCATAAAACAAATTTATTCAGGCTTTGCGTCAGATACAAAATAAAATAAATTTTGCATGGATAACAGCTGTGAGACACATTATAATTTGAAGCATTCAATCTGAACAGTATTAAGCTTATTTTTAGGAACATGAAAAACCTTTAGCACTGGATTAAGGGTCATAAACCGTTCTAAAACATGCAATGTGTTACTGACAACAAAACAGCCAACTGTGTTTCCATAGATAAAGACCAGAGGTCGCATGTCACAGCTTCTCAACTTGGGCCGACACCAGTTCATTCCAGATCATCTAAATCATCATCTTCATCTAAAGGTGGCTCATCGCCTTCCATACCTTCATTCTTTGGGGGCCGAGCGGATTTTGCATGATTTCCTGATATAATCTTTCTACAAGCAGGCAAATACCTCCGTTTAAGGCAGTAAAGTCCATCACTTGAGACTTTGCAGTAGGAAGAAGGCGTGCCAGACGACCCTTTCTCCAATTTAAATAGGAAAGAGTCAAAATCTCATATATCAGTTACAATAATGGTTGCCAGTGATCTACTACTTACGTTTTCATTATCATCATCGATGCCATCATGATGAGGAATTGCTAGTGTTTTAATTACTGAAAAAATCAAATAATGTTACGTCTAAGCCTCAGTATCAGGAGCATTTGAGGTGGTGCTTGTTCTCAAGCTCCACAATTTACGAGCATGAAAAAAAAAAATACAAATTATTGAGGTTTTCTCCGTCTGTTGCGATGTGAGTAAAGCATGGATACTGAACACAGATAGCATTAACAGCATTCTAATGCACATTCATTAAAAAGAAGAAGGTAGTTTGTGAGAATTAGATCCTAAAGGCACATTCCCCGGATCCATCTTGCGAGGGTATACACTGATTTGGAAAGAAATGTGAAGGGGGATCCTCGTCTCCGTCTTCCCAAGGACGTGATAAAATTCTGGAGAAAGTACATTAGTTTGAAAAAATAAGAAGAAACACAGATGACGGGTTGACATAATTTACTCATCCTTTACAAGTAAATCATAGTCTTGAACTCGAACCCAAAGCATTTTGTCGGGAAAACTGAGCCATTACGGCTTTAACTACTTGTAAAGGGGAACAAGTAGAAGTGGTAGCTTGCATAAGCATCCAAGAGATGTAAAAAATGCTGAGAGCGGTACCAGCATGTGTATTAAAGCCTTGCTGCAGCCAAGTTAAAGGGGATGATTCCTTATATTACTGCAAGATCACCCATCAAAATGAAGAGAAGGACGTCGCAAGAAACATAGACCGTCTTCGTGTCATGTGACTGGTTTGACATGGCCTTTTTAGGTTTACTAGCAGTGACCTAAACCTTGGTGATGTAAGGCACTGCATTTGGTATGCCGAACCCAAGATTCTAATGGTCAAAACAGGTTTTTATCTGTTGGGTATCCAAGATTACAAACTATAATGGGAATTATCTATAGCTGTAACTATAGCATTTGACGATATGTACAGAAATAGTCAATGTTGGGTATGCCCTATGCTGATGCCCCTCCCTCCTTTCCTTGTCACGCCCCGACCCAAGGTGACATAAGCACATAAAATAACCTAAAACATAACAAACGGTTGCAAAGGAGAAGGAAAGGTGGACTAGCCATAACCAAAAATAAAAACCATAAAAAAAAAATGAACCAAAATTATCTAATACAAGTCAAAATTTGCCAAAAAGAGAGTAGAAATTTGGAAACTTACCAACATTGACATCAACACCACCTAGAGGCATTTGATTCATCGATGGACACAGGCGTTGCTGCCAATAAATAAATAAAAAATTGAATGAAGAAGTAATTATTATAACTAGCAAGATTTGAGAGCCAGTAAAAGCAGCAAGTGTAAACTTTTGGACAGGAAAAAAAGAAAAATAATAATCAGCAACATCCATCTGGTAAAAATTCTTGCCTGTAACCTTTGCCATGTATTGTCTTCGTTTTTGCTTCTGCTGCTGCATCAGCTATTGCCCCATATTTTTCTTGATCAGAAAGCAAGCATTGCTTTTGTCCAGGTTCCACTCGTAAAAGAGTTATGGATGTCTGCAGAGATACAAACTAACCGTTGTCAAAGCGAGAGCGATGGACCTTAAGCACATTACGGTCGGCGACTCTAGCTAGCAAAAGCATTGCGGCACGCAGGGGCATCCCTTTCTCGATTTCAGTAGCTTTCTATGATTCTCTTGTTTCTTACGTTGGGTTATCCCGCGTAGGCTCAGAGGATTATAGGATTCCCTTTTGGATTCAGGACTCCCCTCCACTGCTGCGATTGCTAAGTTTGCTTTGCTGTGGTCTAAGAGGTGGATAGGTCTACTATGTGGCAATCTCATTTATGCTGGTTTGCTCCTAGTCATTGTGTTCTGTTAGTCTAGGTCTGCTGGCTCAGATTTTGATGTTTCCTTTGGTTGGTCTTCGCTCTTTCGCCCGCATTTGGGCTCTTGTTCTGTTCTTCTTTGCTAATACAAAGCTTAACTACCAAAAAAAAAAAGGAGAAAACAAATCATTATCATGAAGCATAAATAAATTAAATAAATAACTACTAATAGGATACTTCAAAACAAAACAAGGACCTGCCACTATCGGTTTTGGAGTTAGATGTATAAGCAGTGAAATAAAGGCAACAACTCTTACCGATAGGCTTGGAGTTTCATATTCTTCGATCCCTTCCCTATGGTGCATTCTGGTTTTCTGGAGGTGTTCGAAGACCAGTTTCACTGGGAGTAGAACAACTTCCATTGATGGACTGTACCTCACAACACATCGCATCATTTTCACCGCCCACAACTGACATAAAGATGTTAGGGTTTAAGCGGTTGCTTAAATTATTACATGGTAGGTATCAAGTTTAGATTAGACTGTTGCCTCCCACGGGTATATATAAAACATATTTGGGGTTTTCAGGTTAAGGGACTTTATCCCGTAAAGTCCGGTTCATGTTTATATAGCATATGTTTAGAATATATAAAATATAATATAAAATATTCTCAACAAATGGTTCACATATAAGATAAAAACTCCATAGTTACTACTAGTAAAAGGAAAAAAAAAAAAGTTAAAAAAACTGTTCCTGAAGTGAAAATGGCGACGGTCATTAAAATCAGTAACAATGGCCGAAATAATTGGTAACTCACACTCACCATAAAGAGAAAACAAAAATGTCAATCAACAAGCTGTTTGACTTCCATTCGTTTCAATAGCTATGTCTAGTAATGGTATATGCCTTCTACAAACACATGATGCCCAAGAATCTGTGACAAGGACATGCAACCCGTGATTCTATTAAATACTACCCAGATGGGTCCGATTGAAAGTCTCATCACAGAGAGGAAAATGGGCATTTACAATTAAAAAAGTAAAAATTTTAAAAATAAAAGAAAATTTTGTTTACACGCATATTTTCCAGCTCATTGACATTGAGTATGAATATTCAAGTATTGCAAAGATTACATATGGGGAAAGAGACCGATTGGACAAGCACTGCCAAAGTTTTGAAGAATAATTTGTGAAAATTAGGTTGAGGGTTTGCACTCGCTCGCGGTGAAGAGGAGGGATGAATATACATAGGTTTGGGACTTGGAACTAGGAATTGGGAAGACTCCTTATAAGCCAAATCAGTCTTTTAATTAGTGTTCAGATTTTTAAATCTCAACCTTATCGATCGAATGATCATGAAAAATTAATATGTCATATTAATTTTCATACGATTTGGTCATGTATTGAGTATTCATTTATATTTCGAGCAACCAAGAAATTTGAAGCATTTAACTATCTTGAATATTTAGGTTTGATGTATTAGAGGTTTATACATTAAGAAATTATATGGAAATTAACATTGTAGCTTATTTCTTTCTTTTATGTTTCTTTTTTTTTTTTTTTTGTTACAAAGGAGGGTGGTAGTCCGGTGGGAGTAAAATGAAAATTTGCTTCAAAATTCAATGTAATGAAGTCTTAAATCCCTGACCTCTATTGTAAGTCAAATACACTTTTCATCTAATAATCCTCAACACACTTAGTTTTTAAACTTTTTAGATATTTTTTTAACTGTTCTAATCATGCAGATTTAAATAACTTTCAAAATATATAAATTAATTTATTTTCATGAGATTTGATGTTGCGGTAGTTCCATATTTTAGTACTTAAAAATTTGAGAAATGAAAACCTTTAAAAATTGTAGAAAATTTTTGATGCTCTTATTAATATGTTTTAGATTCTTAAATCTAATGAAAACTGTCTCGTCTTTACATTTTTGAATGTTATTTAAATATGTACAATTAGAATCGTTAAAAAAATATTTAAAAAGTTTAAAAATTAGGTTTATTGAGGGGTATTAGACGGAAAAGTGTATCAGAGGGGAACCAAATCCATAGTTATAGTGATAACGATCCAGGCTGCTAGTTTTAGATACATTTCAATTATATTGAGAATGTAAGACCATTTGCGGTCTAAGATTATTAATTTATAATTCCCTTTTATCTTCATTTTTATTTAGAAGTGCTTAGTTCCACTTTATGGAAAATGTTGGAAATCCGCTGTCATATATATTCATATTATGCGGCATTATTGAACTTGCATTAGTTTTTCAATGATCTCCGCAATGAAGTGCCACTATGCCCATTTCAACGAGGAACAAAGAAATCATAAGTGCTAAGCAAGTTGCCCACATTTCAAAATGCTTTATAACCATGCCCTTGTATCTTGACTTAAACGACTCAAACAAAGGGGTTGAAAAATCTCAGTCAAGCTTCAGGAATGCAAAATTATAAATTAAAAAATAAAATAAAAAACTAGAGCGTTGACCTAACTATTCATATTTATATGAATTTAAAGGTAATTGCTTAATTTATGAGTATTTCCTTTTGATGTTAGTTCTGTTTCAAAAAATAAATAAATAAAAGGAAAAGGAGATTGAAGGTGAACCATCTATGCACATATATATACATATTTACATATATATATATATATATATATACATATATATACACACATATATTTACACACACACACATATATCCCATTAATGGAGAAAATCATAACACCTCCCATAATGTGTGACGCACTTGATTCCAAGTAAAAAGGAAATCTTAGCTGGTATGGTTTTGGAGTGTTAACAGCTTTAGGACCTCTAATTATTGAATCGAGCTGTACAGATCTGCAAAAGCCAAGAGTATTATGAAGAGAAAGTAACAAAAGTATCTCCCCCCTCCCCACTAAGATAGTGATCTTAATATTCTTTTCTTTTGGTCTGAAGTGATAGTTATATTCATGGCTTTATTTTTATGCAGTGCCACTATAGCTGTTTAGGCACGGATGCGTTTCAATGAAAGGGCTCCTCTGCTGGGTGTTTTCCCGCTGGGCGTCTACTTGGTATCCGATTATTTCAAGACCGAGTTTTATTTGGACGATATAATCACATGGATCGAAAGAATATTCGAAAATCTAGGTACCTATAAATTTTCATAAAATTTAGTTATGTAATAGATGGAATGCTTACAAATCACTAAATTTTATGAAAATTTATAAGTACCTAAATTTTGGAATGTTCTTTCAATCTCTGTGATTATATTATCAAAATAAAGTTCGGCCTTGAAGTAATTGGGTGCCCTGTAGGGGAGCTCCAAGCAGGGGAGCCCCTTCTGTGTTTCAAAACGAGAGAATTTTGCTAAAAAAGTGTGTTGCTCAGTCTCAATACAAATGAGTAAATAAAGTTTCTATCTATAATGTATTATCACGAGAAAAACTTATTTGGTAAAGTAATATCATGTCAGGAAGTTATGGATCGATGATAATTAGTCATGTGATAACAAAAAGCACCATATGAGTTCACTATTAATTATACATTCGGATAATCAATATTAGATTATACACCTCTCACATTAGATTATGATATTGTACTCAGATAAATCTTTGTGTTTTTCTCCCCTTTTCTATTTATCATATAATAACACAAAGTAAAATTGATGCGGACAGGTATGCCGACACGGCAAAGTCCAACGACAACCTTCGTAATATTCCCCAAGCAAGTGTGATTCCAAACACAAACTTACATGCAATTAGCGGTAGATTTGTTGAAGAATTTGAAGAAAGGGGGTTGAACCAATCCCTCACGTTACGTTTTCCATTTTAGTGGGCGTCTCTATCCATATAATACATACACCCTGCATAAGCAATATTCTCCTAAGTTGAATGAACCAATCGGGCTGACTCGAGTTTGACTCGTTGCTGACTCATTCACATTTATTAATTTGTCAGAGGATCCCAACACATCATCTAGACAAGATCAGCAGCCGAGCCTAAACAAACACAAGTTTAATGAACAAATTTCTAGCACAGTTGAGCTCGACTTGAATTTGGCTGATTTGCGATCCTAGTTATGGGGCTTCCATGACGGGCTGCTTTTAAAATATAAAATAAGAACTTAAAGAAGGTGAAGTTAGGATTCAGTAGTGCCATATATTTGGCTACCACTTAAAACTTAGCTTCACTTAAGTCTGTCGGCGAGTCACAAACTAAGTTTTACAAATGCTGAGAGAAATTAGTTCTGACTAAAACCATGGTTTTGACCGTCACGAAACCAGTTCTGACCGTTTGAGTTGCCCTTACTCAAGTTTTGATCATTTTAATTTACCCATATATCTTTTTTTTTTGTTGATTATTTTCAACCAAACATACATTTTTACCCGAAACAAAATTTTGCTAAAATTTGATCCCATACTAAATTGACTACCCCATCACAACAAAATTGACTTAAATTTTGACTGGTTTATAATTGAATTGCAAGAGTGACCTTCCTTTCTCCTCTGTGATCTAATGGATGGTCCATTCGCCCCCAATTATTGACACAAAAGTAGGGGATAGAGAACCAACCCACGGTTTAGTGAAACTGCCCTCTCATAATAAGCAACTTCCATATCAATACAAGACAAGCTATCAACTCCACTATTACCCAACTTTTGACAAAACCCCCTCTTAGTTTTGTCAGATTACATTAGTCACCCAATTTTCTTACATTAAACAACAAATACACCATTTTCAGTAGCCCCACTTTGAAACCTAAGCGCGTAATAGGGCCTCCCATTGGATCTTATTCACACTGCTTTTGCCATTAGAAGAGGTCATGAATCTCTACTCATACTTTATTTTCTTTCAAAGGTTGAGGAGGAAAGGAGTTGGGATCATCGGCACCTAGGAAGCTTCCTTCTTATAAACCATGTGATCTGACCAAAAGGATGTTATCTTCAACTTTGTGATCTTCATTTATTGCTAGATATAAATATGTACTTCGCCTATGCTGATATTATTTTTATGAAGACTCAGAATTACTTAGCAAAGGGTCCTGCATAAGATATTCATACGATTGACTATTTATTTTAACGTGCACAACAAGTTTAAAGTCATTGGTTCTTTTTTCTCCCCTACTCTCGAACCTACAAAGGATGAGACGCTATGTGGACTTTTATAGCAAATACTAGATGGTGGTGATCGCTTACAAAATCTTACGGCTAAGACGATTAATCTATTTTTCTTCTTCTTCTTCCTGTTAATTTGATTACTCAAAAGGTGCAAGCAAGAAAGTGAATTTGGAAAATTATAGTTTGGTTAGCTGAAGATTTTAAGAGCTACTTTATTTTTTTACACAAATTTCTTGGAGCATTGGTACCATGAGCATTTATGTGGAGCTCTATAGAGGCATAAGAGTTGGTAGATGGGGAAGTTGCAACTAAAACAGGACAGGGTTATTTATTCAAGGCTGCAGTAGGACCAAGCTGAAAAAGGTTCTTTTTCTTTTTCTTTTTCTTCTTCTTCTTCTTTTTTTTTAAAAAAACAAATTAATTAATTAATTAATTAATTAAAGAGGGTTCTTTATTAAATGGCACAAGATGCAAATTTGCAATCAAATTGACCCGTTCCTAAACGGGATTCACTAGGAAGGAAAATGGACTCCATCAACTACGATTTCCTGTTATTCTTTCCCTATGTTCATACATAAATATATACATACATATATATATATATATATATATATATATATATATATATATAAATCCTGAAAATAGATTACTTAAACTAAGAAAATCCTACTAAAGGGGCCCAAGTATGTTCATTAAAACTCTAACCAATACAAAGTAAATAATAGCTAAACTGAAAAAAATCTAATACTGCATAACATTGTTTTTGGGCTGAATGATTCACGGAATATTATGTCATAGATACAGTTAAAACTAAATTGAACATAAAAAAAGAATGCGAGTCAATACGCAGTTAAACATCTAAAATATAAAAGATTAAAAATTCATTGTTAGGAGAGGAAGTCTTTGACGTAATCATATAGGTTAGGTCAATGGAGACTCATGAAGTCTGCATTGGTGTATTAGGTCAGCTTAACTTTATATGTTATGCATGAATGTCGTGATAAATACTATGTACATGCAATTTCTAACCCAAATGTCAATAATGAAGAAAGTGCTTTAGAATATCTGAGAGAGATATATGGTGCCTGAGTCATAATTGTACTCTCCAAGAGGCTCAAACACCTTTTATTTGTCCCTCTGACTTTGACTTTCAAAATTACCCCTCTGCCTTCCATTTACTTTTTACCTACGTTTCGTTAAATTTTTTTTTTTTTGGTCCTAAATTCTTTCATCATTACATTCAAGTGAAATAAAATTTAAAAAAGTTTTCTTATCGGTACGGAGGTCGATGCTTTAATTGATACCACATTGGTGGACCCTGTTAGTATGTAAATAATATTAGATAGGCATAACAAAATTTCATAATAAAATCATAAAAGATTCGTATCATCGTTCGTAAATATAGACCTTTATGATTTTGCTATAAAATCATTTATTTTCGTAAAATTAATCTTTTCAAACATCCAAAGAAATTTGAAAATAATTACTTCTCATCACCCATCGGTGCAACTAATATTGAAAAAAAATGTAAAGCTCTTATACTTTCCGTGCTCTTTTAAAATACCATAGATTTTATAACCTACACATTGTTCACCCATTTTTTATACGGCACAATTTATAAAGCACAACGGACGGTACTTCCAAAAAACTAAATAAAATAAAAAATTGTAAACAATACAAATGGCGTAGTCGTATTCCAATACCTCCTTTAGAATATAATATTTTTCAAAGTCATCGCTACAAATGAGGGAGGGAGGGAGGGAGGGAGGGAGAGGGCCAGACTTCGTAAGTACGTAAGACGACGCCGCTTTCGGCTGACTCGCACTTTTTCTTTTTGTCTTTCTCTCCATTCTCTGTAACCCGTGCCCGAAACTCAATCGATTAAAGTCGCCTCCACGCCTAATATGCGCCGGGGGCGTACTCTCGTACTCATGCCCCACTAACCACCACCTCTGACTAAGCTACGCCTCCCTCCGCTTCCTCCTCCTCCCCCATTAGCGGATTCCTCCATTATCGACTTCTTCCTCTTTCTCAGAAGCTGAGGAATCTCAATCCATTCCGCACTCCCTGAGGTCTCCTCATGCTTCGGTTCGCCATTGATACTTGTTTGGTTTCGCCTTACTTTCCCGGTTGGCATTTTCCCGAGAAAATCCTCATAAATGCAGCAGCCGACTTTCACAGATCTACCGGAGGAAGAGTTCGAGCTTACAGTTTTTGAATCTGTGATACTCGAATCGCGTGTCCCTGGTTCATTGCAGAAATGGTTGCGGAGCCTTGGATTCTGAGGATGGGGAACCAGGTGAGCGCCAATCTCAAGCACGCTCTTCTTCTCGAGCAGTCCGGCAAGAGGAAGTGCGCGAAGCAGAAGGAAACCCTAGGCATTCTCTCTTTCGAGGTGGCCAACGTCATGTCGAAGACCGTTCACCTCTACAAATCCCTCGCCGACCCCGAGATCTCCAAGCTCAAGCGCGAGATCTTGACGTCCGAGGGGATACTCTACCTCGTGTCGGAGGAGGAGCCCCGCCTGCTGTCCCTCGCCCTCGCCGAGAAGCTGGAGGACCTGGACCGCATCGCCGGCGTGGTCTCCAGGCTCGGGAGGAAGTGTACGGTGCCGGCGCTGCAGGGGTTCGAGCATGTGTACGGCGATATTGTGAGCGGGGTGATTGAAGTGAGGGCGTTAGGGTTTCTGGTGAAGGACATGGAGGGGATGGTGCGGAAGATGGAGCGGTACGTACAGATGTCCTCGAATCTTCATGGGCATTTGGAGATGTTGAACGAGATGGAGCGGGGTGGGAAGAAATTCCAGCAGAATCAGCACGAGGAAAGTCACCGAGCGTTCGAGCAAAAGCTGCTGTGGCAGAAGCAAGATGTGAACCATCTCAAGAACATTTCGCTTTGGGACCAGAGTTTCGATAAGGCCGTGGAGTTCTTGGCCAGGACCGTATGTACAATTTACGCTAGGATTTGTGTAGTTTTTGGAGAATCTGTTGCTTTGAAGGGCAATAATCTTTGCCCTCATGGGGGAAATTTCCCACTTTCAAATCATGAATTACAGCGTAATTCCGGCTCGATTGATGTAGAGGGTCATGTTCATTTGGTTTCCCAACAGTTGAAGCGAGTTCATAGCAAGAGCAGGGCTTATAATTCGGGTGGTTTGAAGGGCAATAATCTTTGCCCTCGCGGGGAAAATTCCCCGCCTTCAAATCATGAATTAGAGCGCAATTCTGGTCCGATTGATGTAGGGAGTCGTGTTCATTCCACTTCCCAACAGCTGAAACGGGTTCATAGTAAGAGCAGGGCTTATAATTCGGAACAAGTTGAAAGATTAGCGGTGAAGAAGAGAGAGCCACATCATGGATTGCAGAGGTTTGATGTAGCTAGGCCTGATGATTTTAGACTCCCCTGTGGGACTTTGCCCAGCAGGCTTTTCCTGGATTGCCTTAGCTTAAGCAGCTCTGCATCAAAGATCGACGATGATTTTGTGGATCATGATGATAGACATAGCCAAAGTTCGAGTTGCTGCAACACTATGAAGGACTTCAAGAGGGAAGGACCCTGCAGTCAAATTAGCGGCCTATTCAGCAGCGGAGATAGGAGAATATCAAGGTGCAGTTCAACAAACGGTACCCAATTTGGTCGCAGAAGTAGGTTAGCAGCATATGCTTCTCCTTGCACAGTCGGTGGGTCTGCTTTAGCCCCGCATTACGCAAATGTGATCATCGTGATAGAGAAGTTGCTTCGCTACCCACATTTGGTGGGTGACGAAGCTAGGGCTGATCTATACCAGATGTTGCCCGCAAGCTTGAAGATGTCCTTGAGGGCCAAACTGAAGGCGTATGTCAAAAATCTGGCAATTTATGATGCTCCCCTCGCCCACGATTGGAAAGAGACCCTCGATGGGATACTGCGGTGGCTTGCGCCGTTAGCACATAACATGATCAGGTGGCAAAGTGAGCGGAATTTCGAGCAGCAGCAGGTTGTGACGCGAACAAACGTTCTGCTGCTCCAGACATTGTATTTTGCTGATAGGGAAAAGACGGAGATGACTATCTGTGAGCTTCTTGTGGGATTGAATTATATTTGTCGTTATGAGCAACAGCAAAATGCCTTATTGGACTGTGCAAGCAGTTTCGATTTCGATGATTGCACGGAGTGGCAATTGTATCAATGAAGAACTGGATACTGTTGACCGAGCATTTTTCTTCAACTCCAGAATCGTGAATCAAGCTGGATTTGATAGTCCAATCACGGCATTTTGAGAGGTTTGCATATTAGGGACTTATAGTACTGTATACTGCACTTGATAAATGTGTTGTTTTCTTGGTAAGTTATTGCAAGTCCTGACTTGTGAAATACAAAATCCCAGTTACCTGTGAAGAAGCATTTTGTTTTTTTTCTTTTTTTCTTTTAACTCCCTGTGGAAATATGGAATGTCAATTTGTGTCTGTGTACAGCTTTGAAATTTACCTTGTCAGGTAGCCTCAGCATGTACTTAAAGGGCTATGAATCAAGTTATTGAGTACTTCATCACCTGTGTCAATCTAATTTACCTTTTAGAGCAGTTCCTTCTCATAGCTGGTAACTCATATTTAAGTTGGATGATTGTGTATGTATTAGCATAATGGTGAAAATTGAAGCTCTCCTTGATTGTGTGTCTGTTTGTGGATATTGACTCAAGTCATTTTAACACAGGGATTGTTCTGTATTTGACTGGAATGATTACTATTATTGATAATGATTATAATCCACATCATTATTGATCCCATGAAAGCAACTGCTGCGTGCTTTTCCCTGTTGTGATTCATGCTTCTACTTTCTTGGGATATGACTTGAGTTATAACTTTATTTATTTATTTATTTATTTTTTGTTGTTGTTGGGTTAAAGCTCGCTCGGTAGAAATAGAGCTCAACTTGTCGCATTCATTATGCTGGCCTATTGCAACGCGTTATGAAGACCCTGTTGTTCAGTTGTGGAAGGACCGAGCCGTGTCATGCAACTTTCTTTTTTCACTTTTCTCCGGTCCAACGGAAACTTACAAATGAAGCCAATTCAAAACAGTGATATGCTCATGCCTATAAATAGTATTGGATTGCAAAGGTTCGTTCTTTCTTTATTATTATTATTATTATTATTATTTTGTATAGTAATGCTTTTGAAACTAGAATAGTCTAGGCATGAAACAGTCCTTTCTTAGCTAGACGGAAGTCGTGATGCTTGATAAGGTCAAAGTCTTTGAATTCTTATAGTACTAAGTGTACGGATGCTTATTTATCAATGAAGAAAAATATGTAGAACTCTGTATGATTTTGTAAATTTTTCTAGGAACGGAAATGAGTCAAGTTCAATCGTGTTTAAGACTTGTTTAATTTGTGATTGGGTTTGAGTTCAACCTATGTTTGTCCCAAACTTAATTTTTGCTATTTCAGCCCAGCTTTCAAATTTTTTTAACAAGTCCAGACTCGACTTGGCTTGCTAGAAAGTATGAAAACATCATTAGCCCGGGCTCATATCTCAAACTTGTATTTGTTTATTTGACTCTTCTAATCAATAAAAACAATTATCTAACCATAATAAGTATGCCTATGCATGTAAATTTGTTCATATAAAAGTTCTAAAGAAAAATAATAAAAGAGGTATTTGAGCCACCCGTTACGATGGACGATCTTGATCACCATACATAATTGAGCCCGAAAGGCTTCCAAACATTACAAGCTGACCCTAAACGAGCCCTTAACAAGTTGAACATGATTGAGCTCACGAGATGGCTTAGCTCGATTCGTTTGCAGCCATATTTTTTTTTAGGTTACAGAGGAGGCTAATAGTCTGGGCGAAGGTGAATGGGAAATTGTTCTGCAGTTCAACAAAGCAAAAAATCAAACCCTAAACTTCCACTAAAGGGAGATACGGTCGATACCAGTTGAAAATGCCAACTCGGAGTCGTTAGCATGGTTGTTAAAATCTTGATTTGAATCTTAAAATCTTGATGATATTACTTACCAAAAGCGATTCAAAATTTAGGTAAAATCTTAAATCAGTTTGATTTTTTGAGGGATCTCGATTTTGATATTAAAATCACTCTAATCTCAATTGTTTATATGATCTTACTGATTTTTTCTTTTTTACCATTACCATTAAAATTAAAAAACATAAAGCTCAATCAACCTTAGTTAACAAAATAGGCTAGACCTATCGGAATTTTGCATCAATAACTTAATAGCTTAGGTTACTGATTTCATTTTTCGTCTGAATTAAAAATAAAAGCAACAACATTCTTATTCTATGATGACAAAATATTGGTTTTTTTCCCTAAAAATTTAATATGAATTTACCTTTTAAAGCTCACTTTATTCAGCTTCTTTCTTAGCAATCACAATGAATTATCTTTTCATTGATGACTTTAATTATAAATATATATAATTTTTATAATTATGTTGATCACTTTCTCCAAAATAAATCTATTAAGCTATAAGTTCGAATCTTAGTATATGTACCCTAAAATTCACAATTTTGTATAGTTTATAAAATTTTATGATTTTACCATACAATTTCAGAGGGCCTTTTCAATCCAAGGTAAAATACGTCGTGTAATGCCACTCTCCTCGGCCCTTTTGTTACAGTTTCCGTACACTTCTACGTTCCTCTATAAAGGCAAAAATACAGTTCGTCGGTTTTGAAAGCTCCGTGCGAGGTCCTCTAATGGTTCCCTCTTTTAGATCCAAAAATCCTTAATCCAATTCCTTGCTTTTCCCCCAAATTCTCTGTAATCGGTCGGAAAATTCCCCGTGTTTTCTTGCAGAAATCTTCTCGTCGCTAGTTCTCCTGTTGATTCTCTAAGAAGAGAGCGCGGATTCAAGGAATCAGCGATAAACCCTAGGCCAGAAGAGAGTGCGGATTCAAGGAATCAGCGATAAACCCTAGGCCAGAAGAGAGTGCGGATTCAAGGAATCAGCGATAAACCCTAGGCCATGAGTTACAGAAGGTTCGTCTCTTAAAGTATTGATCACTTGCATTCTTCGTCTTGTTTTCTGATGACAAGTAATGATCCAACGATTTTGTCATTTTACCTGTAGATCTTCAGCCAAATTTAATTACGTGTGAGAGCATTTTTAGTAGATCGAATAGTTTATTGTTATGGATTCATACATTTCTGAACAAATTAGTGTATGTTTGAAATCCCCTCAATCTCTACCAAAAATTTGAAGTCCACGAGGTCCCTATATAATTGTTCATCAAATTTCAGTCCTAGTTAAATTAATAAGAATGTTAACTGGTCATTATATTAATTATAATCTTATAGACCGTCTAGACTATTGCAAACATCTGCAGTGCTTCCATCCATACTGCATCGTGTCAATTTAAATGGACATGCTTATGCTATTGCATAAATGCATTTTCCAAACGAAACACAGGGATTTATGGTGCAACTACTTGGCATTCCATTATTCCGGCTTCTTAGATATTTACATTGCAGGATCGAGTGCTTGTGAAGGAGTTGATATCATGAGTTCAGCGGCTCAATGTCATGATTACAGTGTTTTGAATATTGCCTCTAATGGCTTAATGTGGGAATCAATTGTGTACTAACTTGTCTTTGTCTATGAATGTGTTACATTTCACTAGATAGCAATGCTCTTAAAGTAGCCATTTTCTTTGACTGTTTTTTTTGATTTATTTTGCACTCTCTTTTGTACAGGGAACACCGTGCCTCTAGAGCTGCACTCGTAGATGGCATTGAGGAGGGTGGCTTTAGGGCCTCAAACTCCCATGAAATCGATGAGCATGAAAATGACAGAGCAATTGACAGTTTGCAAGATAGGGTTGTCTTTCTAAAGAGAGTGAGTTTATCCAAGAATATTTCTGTCTCGCTTTTTTCATCTAAAAATTAATTTATCATTCAACCTGTTGGCATTTCATTTTATTATGGCAGGTGATTTTCTTTGCTGGAACCTACTTTATAACTATTTTGGTTGTCTAATCTCATCATTTGTTGCAACAGCTGCACATCTAGTATGAAGATTTTGGTATTGGCAGTAACGAATAGTCTGCTTTGTTTTCTTTTGCTTTGGGGCATTTTTCGTCTCTTCTTGCAGCTGTTTATCTGGGCAAGATAAGGGCTGGGAGTCGTGGTAGCTTGTTTTGCAGTGGCTTAAATGCCCTTGCATCTTTCTATGTATAATCTTTGTTATTTCATTTAATGGGTACATCATAGACTAGTGTAGTGCCAGAAATTGACTCATTAAGTTCTCAGATCAGTTGTTACGATTTGTTGTTGCCTTGAAATTATCACATTGAATTTTATTTATTTTTAATTAATTAATTATTTATTGCTATTATTACTATTTTTTTTGTTAAGAGGGTGTTTTTGGGGGGAGGGGGGGGGGGGACAAGTTGGCTTTAAACTCTGTTAGTTGAACTTGCATATGGGCACATGACCAAAGCATCGGGCTTGCCTATTTTTATTAGATCTTTATTCTTTTGAAGTGTCAAAATAGGTCTTGCCTGAGCTCCCGGCCAATTGTTGGACATGGGTCATTAGGTTAGACTGCCTGAATGATGTAAATCCGTAAGAAGCTTACCTGTGGGATAGCTTCTTTCTGCTTTGAGATATTGGTGTACTGAGTTTGGTCTCCTTCAAATCTGATCCTGATACATTTGCATCTCGGACATAGTTAACAGGTGATATACATGAGGAAGTGGAGAGTCAAAACCTGATGCTTAACCGAATGGTATGTTGATTGCAGTTGTTGAAAAAGTATATCCTACTTCAGTAAATCTCCACATCTTTTTACTAAATTATTAATTTATAAACAAGGGAAACAACATGGATGCGTCGAGGGGAATCATGTCAGGAACCATGGATCGGTTTAGGCTGGTAATTGAGCTTGTTCTGATATCCCTGTGTTCAATTTTTTTAATTTGTTTTTTATCCTTAGTTTATCCACTGTGCTTTCATTGACTGTGTTTGGTATGTGGCACTCGATACCATACCAGGTAATGGAGAAGAAATCAAGCAGGAGAATGTGCTCCCTTGCAGCAGCATTTGTGGCTGTCTTCTTGATCATATACTGTCTGATTAGGTAAGCAACCTATTAACAGTTCTTGCTACTTTTACTAGTGCTTAAAGCAGGAAAAATATCTCTGATCCTACCGCATCAGCAATACTACCGGGATATCTGATCTGATAAGTGGGAAGGTCATAGGATAAATATTTTAGGGTTGTTGGTTAATGGGTCACTATTTCAGGTTGGATTCCAACTCTGAAATTTTGCCCCCATCTCCTCTCTGACATCATGCCAAGCGCCCACGGATGATCGAGCTTGGGTGGCCCATGGGTAGAATAACTAGGTAGGATGCATTTTAGTGCGAAAGGATGCACGGGGAAATTTCATATGGCTCAAAATTGGGTAGTGCTTTCACATAATGGACTGATCTTTCTCGGGGGAACCAAACTTTGTGGCAATCATCCATTATGCAGAAGTTGAATTGTCCTAAAAGTATATGGTGGTGTGGATAGTTCACAGTTTATGGAGCTTATGGTCTCCTTCACTAGCTTTGCTTTGCTTAAATGTCAATATGAGGAACTTCCAAAAATTTTATGCAATTTGAATTAATTACTATTGATACCTTCGAATAAAATTGGCCCTCACCAATTTTGAACTTCAAAGCGTCAAATGATCTGTGGCCAAATTATTACTAGTGTCAAACTCTATTTTCTGCACATCCAAGGAGGCTTTGGGAACCCCTCTTGATTATTCAACTTTTTACATTTATGATTAACTTGGTAAAGAGTATTACTACTCTTCCTCAAAATGTGAATCCCGAACAAAAAATCTGGACCGCTCACGTGTGGAGGGTGGACCTCGCATATACATGCGGGTCCCACTTATCACATATGCCTAGTGAGATTTGTTTTGGATCACTTTTTTCAACAACTAATATACGAGATTGTATGGTAGTTCGCGATATCGATAAGAATAATACCTTTCCCAACCCCATTCTTTTTGCAGGGTACTCAGATACATTCATGGTTGAAAGTAATGGCCGGATACAGAGCTTCCACTGAATTCTCTACATGCCTCTTTCAGTCCTCTTCTTCTATTGGTGGGAAAGCTACCCAATTGCAATTCCACGTCTGAAGACCAAAGATCAGCTTTTAAATAATTTGTCAGCACAAGGTGAGAGTGATTGGGAGACAATGATGCGTCCTGAGAATATCAAATTGATTAAATCTCAAAGGTAAAAATAGTGGTGTTACTCACAAAACCATTCTTTTAATGCAATTGATGACTCGAGAACAAGATGGGTACAGAATAAATACCGTGGTGATAAAAGGGCTTGACTTTCACCTCAGTGAATCAGCTCAAATGTCAATCAAAGTAATGGGTGACTATTTACTGTTTAATGTACATAAGCAAATCAATGATTATTCACTGTTTAATGTTCCATGTGGAGCTTAAAATGGGTCTCACTATGTGATTTCTGACCCCAACGCTACGCACTTGACGTAAGAAAAAGTTTTAATTTATAATTTATAGTTGAAATAAAACATGTATTCCGGTATACCCTGTGAAAGAAGAATTGCAGGTCGGGCCGAGAAAATTTTCTTGCGCATTTCAAAATTATGTTTTTTGTGAAAGCATTTTAAAATGTTACTCATCTTTTTAAAATATTTATCAAAATTGTGTAGTTTTAAGGCCAGTGTTGAATTATTTTCTTTTAATGAATTCAAGAATTATAGTTTATACCCAGAACTGAATCAACCTGTTTTTTTTTTTTTTTTCCAAAATAAATTAATTCGTGTGTTTATGTTTCTCAATTTCGTGTCGAACTTTATATCAAATTCTTGTGCTTGTGTTCTTCCTTTAACACACCTCCCTTTGAGAGTAAATTTAAATAGTCAAACAGTAATGGCTACGTTTTCTAAATTGAAAACGTTTCAGCGGTGAACCCTTCTGGTAGAGCCCGTGGAGCTGGAAGTCCTTGGAACATTATGAAGCTCAAAATTTCACAGTTCAATTGAAGGAGAATAAATTCCTAATAGTAGGGGCTAATCATGGAAGACACTCATTGAATAACCCCAAAACATGTTTATTTTGCAATAATTGTATAAACAAAATATTTGGGATCTGTCTCCTTTATAATTCTCTGAGAATTCTACAAGTATAGAATTCCTTCTATCTTGTCCATTTATTCGAAATACATGGACAAAATTAAAACATATCATAGCAAATAGTGAGAAAAAATATTAACTTGCCAAAAATAAATTCCTCATTTAATTAATGCATCGAAAACACTTTGAAAAAGAATCACCTGCCCATCACCAAATCTCCGAGAGGAGCTCTCACTACTGGACGCCCAGTCACATCAAAACCATAGTCTATTTTTAAAATGTAATTGTGCAAATTAAAAGAGAACTTGAAACCGAGGCTCCTTTAAATTTTTATATAATTTGATAATGTCTAAACTCTTTCATTTATGGGTTAAAAGGAATAAAAATCTGAACACTCCAACCTTCATTTTTGCAAATTTTTTGAATTCGTATCCTGCAGATGAAGGATTTGTACACTATAAAATTGTATGAAAATTTATTGGGCCTAGATTTTCGAGTGCTCTTTCAAGTTATACTCTTATATGTTAAAAATAAGTCATGGTTTTGACGTGGTTGGGCTCGGCAGGTACCTAACGGAGGAGCGCTTTCCCAAATCTCCCACCAAAATCCGCAAAAACACATCATAACTAATCCCATAGGAATACCAATTTCCCAAAACCAGCCCTTTGCTTAGAATTTTACTTAACCGGTTGAAGATATTTAGTGCTCAATATTTCTCTTCATAGTCCTTTGCCCAGAATTTCAAGAAAACTTGCCAAGCCGATTGATTGAAGATGTTCGAAGAGATCCATTACAGTTGGAAAACACCTCTCAAAGCTCCTCTTCATATGGTTTTGTTTCCTGAGTGGACTAATTTGCTCCTAATTTTCTTTGGATGACAAATATTGAATTTCTTATAGTTTTTCTTGTTTTGGTGTGAGATTTGGCGATAGGCGGCTGATTTTGGCGGCTGATTCTTTTTCCATAGGAGGGGAAAGTGATTGCAATGCATTAATTTGATGAGATTTTTTTTTTGGCGAGTCAATATTTTTGTCATTGCTTGTGTAGGTTGAAATGAGAGGAAATAATGTGTTTTAATGTATCTCAAATAAATAGACAAGATGGAAAAGAATTTTATACGGTATAATTTTAAGGACATTTTAAAAGAGTTAAATCCAAATACCTGAGTTGTGTCGATATGATTTTGGAAATCTTCATTTATTGTGATTTTTTTCCTTCTTTTTTGTCACATTTTTGTGGCCTCAAAAAAGTTTATAAATGTTTGAATAGAGTTGGATGGTAAAGATTTTTCAGTGATTTTTGTATGTAAGGGATGTGATCAAAACTTGAGTAGTGGCAGTAGGATTTTGGAAACCCTCATTTATTATGTTTTTTTTTTCTTTTTCTCTCTTTTTTTTTTTTTTTTTCATATTTCCTTGACCTCAAAAAAATTTATAAATATTTGGACAAAGTTGGATCGTAGAGACTTTTTGATTGATTTTTATAAACAAGGAATATGATAGAAACTTTTGATATCACGTCAAGTCTTTTGAATAATTATTCAAATTACACGGAATAATTTAATTATTTTTCCTTTTTTGTTTTTACGAAATCATGCTATTACCTCGAAATCATGCTATTACCTCAAATTCAAACATTTAAATGAGTTACAACAATAATTCAACCTTGGGAACCCTCATGGATTTCCAAAGATTTTATGAAAAATGAAGAGAATTATAAAGGCGTTATGGGCATCACACCCGCACCCATCCCAACAATTTAAAATCCCCACTATACAATTCCTATTTTTTCGCCCTCACCTACTTTTCTCATTTTTTTCCCTCTCATCAAATCACAAGGATAAGTCTGGATGACGGGGATAAAAAGGGAATGGAATAGCCATTCTCAACTCCTTTCTTATTCACAGGCTTGATGAAATTAAATAAAATTAGCACACGAGAAACTTCAAATAGCTTCATAAATATAATATAAATAAATAGATTATAGGAATACCGAGTCAAGCTGTTTATGACACCATAAGACATCCTGAGAGTCATGTGGTGGCAATCAGGGGTTGAAGACATAATGAGATAAGGGAATGAGTATAAGCATTACTAGTACCATTTGGATTGAGGTCCTAAATTTTCAAGCCACAGTGGGATGATACAGCAAGATTAATTAATTGCCTATTCGACCCCCGTACTGACGATGGATACTTAAATTTTTTTACGTCATGTGGTTTAAGTTGTCATACGTAAAAGTTCAAAGTATGGGTCAAATTTATGATGGACATATTATTGTAATTGGAGAGTGAGCTTGGTGCGCCAATCTATTTCTCCCTTTCCCTTGCCCTCACATGATTTATTAAGTGATCCAGACTGAAAAGGGATGGAGATTGTTTTTGGTCCTCCTGCACTCTATTACTTTGATCCATTTCTAAAACAAATTAATGGGTATCTATCTAAGGGAAAACAAAAAACGCAACTTATTGTTATACACTTCTTATTTTCATCCCGTTGTCTCTTTTTATTTTCCCATTTTCGACCTGAATTTGAAAATAACAGACAACATAAGATCCTTTGACATTGAAACGAAAGGCTCTAAGTCAAATCCCATGTACCATAGGATTTGAGGGTTAAAAAGGGAGAGAGCTAGCATCGAGCTCAAATGAAATGAATTAGTAAGGAAAAAGAGTTTAAACCAACTAATCAAAAAAGAAATACTTTTTTTTTCATTTTGGTGCTGATTTTTTTTTCCGTAAAAAAAAAAAATGAAAATCCAACTTTTTGTATTAGTAAATACATCCGTCTAGCTCTGCTTTATAGTCCTTTTTTCTTGTCTCTCGGCGCGCACAAGGTTCAAGAGCTTATAGTTCCCTTTTATTATATATATACACACATCAAAGCCACCTTAAGCTTAAGGTGGGCAATTACCCATTTTAGCTTGATAATTTTTGTTCTTTTAATAGTGTTTTTAAGGGTAAAAAATTAGTGCCTGATTTTTTTTTTTTTTGGCAAGGGTTGCCCAATCTTATCATTAATCTCGTAGCCCTCTAGTTGAGCTTCATAATTTTTGATTTTTAATCATTTCAAGGTATTTATAAATTAAGATAATTTACAATTTTGAATTAATCTGATCAGTGAATATGCGTTTAAGGCAATGTCACATATTTTTCTTAGCATTTAAGACCTGTTTATTTTACGATGAGATGAAATGGAATATAAACTAACAAGTAAAAGTGGTTCTTGTCGGAGCGGTTCATTCCTTTTTGAGCCTATCATAGTTCAAAAAGAGCAAAAACATGTGTTAATTAACATCTAGCCTAGGAATGTCCAGTCACGTTCTCTAGTTCTTCCTTTACTATGAACGTGAGTTATATATTTTGAGATCCATTTCGTGCTACTGTTTGCGCCCACTTTATAAAAAATTGTTGGTTCCCCACTAATTAAAGCTATCTAAGATGTGAACTCGAACATTCAACCTTAAATATCAAGAATTTAACACAAATTAAGCACCAGCAGGGTACAAATAAAAGTTCATCGTTTTCAGCTGATCGAAAAAAAGGTAGAGGGGATTAGGGTTAGTGTTAGAAGAGGAGGAAAGACTGTGAAAGTAGTTTACATGTAAAGGTTGTGAGCTAAGTAGCAGCAGTGATACCAGGAGACTCTCTCTCATCTGTAACTCTCTCTCTCGTGTTATATATTCTCTAATATTGTATGAGGTGAATGAATGAGAGATGGGCGTGGCATCTGTTGAAATGTCGGGGCACGAGAAAAGGACGGGCTCCCCACCCTCCCACGCGCACACTGCCCCACACCCCAACCCACAAACCCTAATTTCCAACCCCCCGTCTCTCTCTCTGTCTCTCTCTAAAAGCAAAGAATTGCAGACAACCTAAAGAAGCAGAAAGAGAACTACAAAAGCCTATATCCCAAAAAGATATACTTCACAGAGACAACTCACACACAGCAAATACACAGCAGAGGGATGTAGTTCCCGTAACCCTAAACCGACCCCTCCTTTCTCTGTCTCTATCTGCAGGTAGCATAGTGGTACTAGTTGTTATTGTTTTCTTCATGGGAGCTGAACCTATCAGATTTGTCTTTCAATCCCTGTAACTAGCGCTTCTCTCTTTGACTGTTTCTCTGTCGAGATTTTCATTTCCCCTTCCTTTTTCTTTTTTTTCTTTCCTGGTTTTGTGCATCTGTTCTTTGTTCTCTCACCCACTATATCATCATGCCTGCAGCTGGCGCCCCTAATTCCTTTTCCCTCTCTCTCTCTCTCTCTCCCCCTCTGTCTCTTCTGTGAGAGATCACCTTTCTGGTTGATTCCTTGGTCAATTGCATCTAATTCTCTCTCTCTCTCTCTCTCTCTCTCTCTCTCTCTCAGTTTCTTCTTCTTCAGCTTTGCTTCAACTTCTCATCTCAGCCTACACAAACCCTAGAAGAAGAAAGTAGGTAGATTCAGAGACCCAAAGAAGAAAAAAAGAAAAAACTTAGTAGATCAAATCAGCGAATCTGGCTAATCCTTGGTGGACCGGATCGGTCGGCTTAGACCCGGCCGCTGCCTCAGCTTCCTCGGCCACCCTTCTCGACAAGCTCAATCATCATGATCATGATCATGATCATCACCACCACCACACTGTCAATTGACGACATCGGCACAGCTAAAAGCAGCGGCGCTGACGCTGACGACGAAGACCAAGACGACGAGCCCAAGGAGGGCGCGGTCGAGGTCGGCGCCCGTCGGCCCCGGGGGCGCCCTCCTGGGTCGAAAAACAAGCCCAAACCCCCCGTCTTCGTCACCCGGGACAGCCCCAACACCCTCCGCAGCCACGTCATGGAGGTCTCCACCGGCGCCGACGTCGCTGAGAGCATCGCCCAGTTCTCCCGTAAGCGCCAGCGCGGCGTCTGCGTGCTCAGCGGCACCGGCACCGTCGCGAACGTAACCCTACGGCAGCCCGCTGCCCCGGGCAACCTCGTGGCCCTACATGGCCGGTTCGAGATCCTAACCCTAACGGGTGCGTTCCTCCCTGGTCCCGCGCCGCCAGGCTCCACCGGACTGACCGTGTACCTCGCGGGCGCCCAGGGCCAGGTGGTGGGCGGCGGCGTCGTGGGTCCACTGGTGGCAGCGGAGCCGATCATGGTCATCGCCGCCACCTTTGCGAACGCGACTTACGAGAGGCTGCCCCTGGAGGAGGATCAGGAAGACGGGGCAGGCGGCGGGCAGCTGCCTGGGATCTGCGGAAGACCGGAAATGGCAGCTGGCGCTCCAGGGATCCGGTTGCCTGAATCGATGGTCGGGGGAGGAGGAACGTATAGTCTGGAGCCGAACCTGATCCCGAACGGTGGGCATCTGAGTCAGGAGGCATTTGCTTGGGCTCATGGGGGCCGCCCCCCACCTTTCTGAAAGAATTAATGGCGACGAAGAACAAGGGGAGATTATTAATAAATATAATTGGATCCCTTATCCAACAAAAATAATCATATTGGATCCTTTCACTTGTGTATACTTTTAGTTTACCTCTTTGTTTCTTTCCTTTTCTTTTTGTTGAAACGATTTTGATTGCATCTTTCTAGGGTTTGTTCCTCTCTTCTATTTGCAATAATTAAATATGCATTTCTATTTCTCGTGTTCGAATCTTTATACATGATCTTGTTTCTCTGTCTCCCTTCGTTTACATTGATACACAGTGAATTATAAATTATTTTTCTGACTTGAGAGTCCAGAAGAGTAGTTTCTAGCTATTATATTCTTATAGTTGGGGAAGCTTATCATTAATTTTATTTATTTATGGAAGCTATGCAAGTTTTTTAGGGCTTCTCTCTTCTGTTCGCATGAATTAAATATGCTCATCCATCCCTTTTTCAAATATCTGTAGTTGATCTTGTTCACATTGTTGATGCCCAATGTGTATATAATTATTTTTTCTGTTATGATGGATTGATTATACTTGAAACGTGAGGGTTGGGGGGATTAGTTAATACTATTAGTTTAGTTGGAGAAGATTAATCCTGACATATTATTATTTATTGTTCAACTAATAGTACCATTTTATTTTTGTTTTCGAATACAATGCATTTTTTTTTTTTTTTGGTTATGCTTTCATGGGCATTTGCTCAAAATCTGGGAAATAGGTTGGATATACTTTACCGTAGCCAGTAGCAAATTTTTCTGAGACATTCTGGATTTAATATAGGTGATGATATGGTGAGTTCAGTCTAGTTAAGGATTTGCGAAATTTTTTTTTCATTACCAACTGGGTTAGGACCATCTGAATCAAGACCATCTGAATCAAGTCTCAGCAACGGATCTGAATTCTCTCTAGTGAAGTCCAACTGCAGATCTGAATTCTCTCCGGTTGGAGTACAGTGAAGTCCAACTGCGGAGAATCCTGCTCCGTCCAATCCAATAACTCTCTGTCACATTTTATTCTTATTACCAAATTGGGAACTACAAGCCAAACAGACTTGCGCGTTATGATTTAATGTTGTACTTAGAGCTAATAACATAGAATTTTTGCTGGAGCAACTTTATGTCATGTATACCTTATTATATGTACATATAATGAGGGTCTTTAATTTCAAATTATGAATCCAATATTCGGAATTTGTCTTACCAATATAACAAGCCATATTATAAATCAAAACACCGGTGCTTGGATCTTCAAATAGCAAATATATATATATATATATATATATATTATTTTATAAATTTTGCTTTAGTGAAAGAAGAAATCTTTGGGAAATCATGCCTCAGGGTCATGTTAGAAAGGAAACCATTGGTTAGGGTTCATCGAACAACTCATTTATTTAGGGTTTTGACTTTTGAAATTGAAAGACTATTATTTTTATCCGTAAATTCATACATCCAACCTAACAACCCTTACAGGTTAAAAGCATTAACCCTCTTATCAGAACTAATTATTCAATTTAAATAAATCATGCATCGATTAACAAATACAATAATGTCAGTAAGAGTCAAGGAAAAAAAAAAATTAAACTACATAGAAAAGCACTGGATCACCATCATATATAAATGTGTGTCGGCAGGCGCAAGGCGGACATAGAGGAATGGGTCGCTCCTCCATTTTTATAATTCGTGTTCTACAGCAATAAATAAATAATTTGTGCGTCGAACTTGAGTCCCCCTATTTAATAATGTTTGTTTTTTGCGGCAAGCAAATTTTAATTGGTTCCCTCGCTTCATCCTACGTTTATTTTCTCTGTCTCTCTTTAAGCTTTTTCGAGGTTCAATAAACATTATTAAGTTGTTTTATGCCAGGTGAGATCTAACAAAGGTCTATTAATCCCAGAACATATCTATAAGAAATAATTTTTAAATTTGTCACAACGCGTTCGATGTTCTGATTAGTCTTGTTGAACGGTGGGAAAAGCGTTACATTTTCCCACTTTAGGATGCAGACTTTGAGAGAAGTCTTCAGAAACTTAACGCTGTGATTGAGATTTTTGGAGAGAAAAAAAAGAAAAGAAAAAGAGGAGCCATAATATTATAAAGATGGGGAGAGAAAGGGGAAGATGGGATTAGGAGTTTATGATAGAAGATTAAAGGAAATCATTCCTTCTTAATTACAAGTTAAAAAGAAAAAGAAGGAGAGGAAACTCAGTTATGAATGCCTTAAACCTAATATGTAATTTAATTTTTATCTTTAGTTAGCTGTGACAGTAAACTTAGGTATTTTTAAAGTTTTATTAAAGTCATTTTTCCTCTCCTCTAAACCATCTCACTTTTGGACAGATGAAACTGAAGGGAAAATCGGGGGTCTTGATCCTTCCATTTCTTTCCAAATCCCTCCCTCTTTTTTCGCTATAAAAAATCGTAATCAAAGAATTTTGTCTCTATCCCCAAATCACTCCCCTCCCTTCTCATCTCCTCTAAATCATTTCATTCCGATTACTGTAATTCTCATAAATATTATGAGAGATGGTTAAGAATTTCATGGGTGTCAGCTTCGTTTGTTCCGACGTTCTCTCCTCCAATTTATGTATAAGAATATGTGAAAAAAAAATTTTGGTTCAAAATCTATTAGGTACGTGTTTATTTATTCACAAAATTTTTTTTAGAAATAGTAAAAAAAAAAAAGTGTTGTTTTTTCTGGTGAACTAGTAAAAAGAAAGTATTTATTAATACATAAGTTGACTTTCCTTTATAAGGGAGCAAGTTCAAAGTTTATTTATTCTGAATTCTCTTCTTGTGTGAAATGCATTGTTAGTTCAAAATTTATTTAATGCGTCTGTATTTATCGATAAAAAAATACAACATGTGTTTGCTGATATGTAAGTTGACTTACCTTTTATAAGCGAGTGAGTTCAAAGGTCTCCGTGCCCCCATTGGTACAGCATATATATATATATATATATAGTTATTCTTTGATTTAATATTTTATGACCCTTTCATACATTGCAATTTAATGAAATTTAAAAATGCAGAACAGGTAGTATTTTGCAAGAAATGGTGCCTGTAGTCTATTTATCTTATAATTAACTTTCCACACATTCAAAATAAACATTCTAACCATATAAATTGAAAGAGTGCAAAATAATCTTTGGACCTATCAAATTTCATGTGGTCTCATAATTTCTAGGGACATTATTAAAGTGTAAAAAGGAAAAAGTCTAAGAAGGTTATAAATAGTTCAGTTTTTTTTTAATTTTATAAACTCTTGAAATGAGGATACCTAAATAACATGAAATTGTTTGAAAATTGATAGAATTTTAGATTATTTCACGTTCTCTGATTCCACGTGGTTGAAGTTTTTAAATTTTAAATGTGAGTCAAATTATTGCTAAACAAGTAAAGAAAAAAAAAAAGCACCATTGAAACCCACATGGGGTGTCGGTTTCCTTTGTATACCCTTCTATGGATCATTTACATGAAATAGTCTGCAGTAGCATTTTAATTAGCAGTGGCGAATAACAACTTTTTAGGTTAAAACAAAAAGCTCCCCTACGTAAATTTAAAGATTTGAATTTTAGCAAGCATTCGATGATTTATTGTACAAGATATAATACGGTAAATTTTGAAAAAACTTAAAGTAGCATCTTGAAAGTTCGAAATGTATGCAGTTAAAGCTGAAAAATAACTTCTTCAAATAAATTATAATGATCGAGTTATTTCTTTTTTCTTTTTTTTTTTCCTTCGATTATTTGATAAGCAAATGGTTGAGTTAAATTTCCCATATCGACTTGAGGCAACTATTGATTAAATGAATCATTTTTTTTTTTACTTCTTTCTGTTTTTAGAGAAGAAACTCTATTTTATTCTGTCCTGTCAACTAATTTTAGGTGAATACAATAATTAACCCACCATTTATTTTTGGGCCTGGAAGGACTAGGTTGAGATCCGTTTGATTGGGAGAACAAAAAGTTAGGCCCAACAAGGTTGATGGAACTTTCAGTCTTAGGCAAGGGCCAAGCCCAACTTTTTGACGGTCTTTCCCAAATTCGAGTTTTGTTTTTTATTTTTTTAATCAAGGGGGTCCTGACATGTAATTTTTTTTAATATTACAAAAATTATGTTCCCTAAATTTTCTTCAACAAATATGTTGGCATTAACTTGTAAATGTACTCGCCTAGCAGCAAAAAAAGAAAAAAAAACCTATAAATGTGCTCAACTTTATTTATGTATTGGCTGATATTGATTATATCAATGATTTTTTTTATTTAAAAATACATGTTGGCATTTTATCTTTTGTGTTGGGTCTAAATAAAGTTGGTATATGTTCCGAGAAAGAATAATGAGGATCATGCGAGTTATGGTACAGTGGATTAATCATCAATTTTCTTAGAAGAACGCCAAAAATCATAGTGGTTTCACGTCCATCATGTGCGCCGTGTTTGCTACGTCCCCATAGCTTTATATGATTAGGCCTGTCAATGACTTGAGTTTAGAACCGAGCTCGATTCAACTTGAATCCGTTTAACGGAGTCGGATCTATCATATATGAGTCCGGATAATGATTTAGATCCGAGCTCATTTATAAACTTATACGCGGACGAGTCTAGAAAAACCCAGACTTAGACCCTAGCCCATTTGGGGGAAAAATCATGGCACTTCAAATTTTTGGACTGGAAAAATAAAACCACACTCAAACAGAGACTAATACAAATGATTGGTTCACTTGAAAGCACCAAAAGGAGAATGAAAACACTATAATCATATTTCCTTTTAAGTAAATTATCTAGATTTATCCAAAAATAAGGTACAGACTCACATATCCTTTTACCTGATAGGTATACTAGTATCAGGGTCCGGGTTTAGACCCATAATAGGTGGGTCGGGTCTAGACCCTTTTGACTTTGCAAGGTCTAGGACCCAACTCAATCCGCTCCATTAACAGGTCTAGATCAAATTCCTATATTATATTGCATGTGCTATTACCCGCCTGACAAAATAATAATAATAATAATAATAAAGACTCTCTCCTCTCCTTGGTGGGGTTAACTGACTAAATATTTTCAAAATAAAGGGAGAAATAAAAGAAAATTTAAATATTAGAAAATTATTTTGAATTTAATAAGGGCGTGTAGCATTAATCGACCAGTACCGTTATTTTTATATATATATGCAAGTAATGGACGGGCATAGTCAATAAATTAAATAACCACCTCCATATTTAAATAATTCTCACTCATCACATGAGTCGGAAGAATCAGAATTAAGTGACCTAAAGGATCGAATTTCAATCAATTAACTAAGCCACGCCTAAACATCTTTGAAATAAATTTTGTAAGCTGCATATAATGTTAAATATATTCCTTGTTTAAAATATAGACAGTAAAACCTCGAGAATATGTATCGCTAAAACTTAATAAATTTAATTATTTGTTTTTATTCACTTCTAAAATTATCTTCCAAACCTCAATACTCAAGGAGGTGACCGGAGATTTAAGTCAAAAGAGGGGTAATGACGTCCTTTGACTTCGACACAAGGATTACACAATCCAGTCATGAATTTCCACAAGAGCGCGCCCCCACCCACTACCTCGTGCCGCTTCGAGTGGGGCCCGCGCGGGGTCTGCTTGGAATCAATTATACGAAAAAAGAAAGCCGGAAGAGTACGTGTCGATGATGGATTTCTTTTGGGTTCATGCACCACCCATGCATGGATTATCCTTTAGACCAACAACACTCGGACCATAACCTTCCCAGCTCCTCCACGTGTACTGTTTCTTCGTATACATTATTAGAATATGCAGTCAAGGTTCAATCATTTAATCAGACTTTTTTTTTTTTTAATTTTAAAAAAAGGTAGACTCGCACCATATTTAGAATCCAAAGTCGGGTAAAATTAGCCACTATAGGGAACGTTCACAAATCACATACACAAGTGATTTAAGCTTTACACCGTCTCCCCTAATTGTCCATGCCTAACTTGAATATATATATATATTTGTGTATGTATATGGTCTCTTGTTTCAACTAGTGAGAAGTCTCGTTTCCACGTTATTAACCTTCATGAAATAATCTATGCATTTATAAGAAGCTTAAACACAAAGGACCAAAAAAAAAAAAAATTGGAACTAACTTGTGTATACCATTTTGGCTGAATCTTGACGGCGTAACATCTCTACGGTGGAATCTCTACTTCATCGCGGAATCTTGTTAGCGTGCAGTAGGGCTCTTCGAAGCTCATCCGCAATGCCTTGGATCAAAATCGGTTTACGAATGACTCCGTTGAATCCAGCTTGCGAGCACGTCTCCCGCACATCTTCATCGGCGCTCGCTGTTGAGGCGATCATCAAGGGCCAACTGCGGCTTCTGAGTTTCCTAATTCTCCTCGCAACTTCACAGCCGTCCAAGTCGGGCATGTGGAGATCCACGAGAACGACTCGGAAGGAAGATCCGGCGGGTCCGAGTGCGCTCAGGCACTCGAATCCAGATGAGACGGCGGTGACGGTACAGCCCAGTTTCTGAAGCAGCCTCCACGTCACGGCCCGGTTCACATCATCGCCATCGGCGAGTAGAACGTGAAGGCTCTGGAAAAGAGAGTTCGAACGGGAGGACTCTGCGGATTCGTTGATGGATATTCCGACCGATGATTGGAGTTGGACGCGGAGGACGAACGCCATAGCCTGAGAATATCCCTGAGGATCAGGAACTGCCCAAATGTTCCCTTGCATCAGCTGCCAATTGTTCATCGAAGGAAAAAAATCATAAGAAGTTTACAAAATAAGCAAATGTCAGAACTACAAATCACCACCCATCTTCATAAAAATGCAGAAAATATAAAGATTGAACCCCAAGAGAGTTCAAGGTCTTGACTCTAATATGTTGGCATTAGCATTTATTAGTAGTCCTTGGCTGCTTCCTCATTTCCTTGCCCCTATCTTTGGTCTGTTTGATTAGAGTACGGAAAATGCTGATACTTCTCTTTAAATGGATTCTAGTTCTACAGAATTTACTCAAGTTATTCTTAGAACGAGGAGGAAAAAAAATAAAAATAGACACAACAAATATTCAGAGGAACCAACGAATGCATCATTCTCACCTGCACTAGCTTTCTGCATACACTGAAGCTTAAACCCTCCCCCGTTCGACCAGAGGTGTGCCGCCTGCGATCAGGCTGTAACGCTGAAATCGAGCCCTCTGAGTGGGAATGATTATATACCATTGTAATCTCAAATTTGATATTGGCATACCCATCCGACGAAGTCGGTCTCCAGATTTCCCATCCTTGATCATTCCTTCCACAGGTTCCACCATCTGCGAGAACCCGAAACGTGAGAACCCCTCCACCATTGTTACCATCCAAGAGGTTCCCCACCATATGCAAAATCACCTGGAAAACCCTCCTTTCATCAGCCAACACATTATCAGGCAAAGACTTGTCGACCTCGATTGCAAAACCAATACCCTGATAGATGCACAAGCACTTGGCAAGGCAAGCGGCCTCCTTTATTGCGGAATGCAAACGAAATGGCCTCGTCTCTAACTGGAATTTTCCATTATCCTTTGTAGACGCACCCATAACATCGTCTACCAAGGTCGAGAGAATGCTGCTGGTCTTCATCATCGTATCGACAGTCAGTTTCTGATTGTCCTTCAGACTTCCGTCCTGAATCATGGAAAGCAAGCCCAGAATTGAGTGCATTGGCCTCCTCATCCCATTACTCATTACCTTCTGAAAGGAGTTCCTAGCCTGGCTCGCCATCATCGCGTTTCGTCTCGCCTGCTGTAATGCTCGATTTTGCGACTCTAGCTTTTCCCTCATGAACTGGGACTCTTCGAGAACGCTCGCGTGAGATAAAGCAACCGCGACCTGATCCGCGACCACTTTGACTATTTCCACTTCCTGACTGTTCCAAGACCTCGAAAGCCCACCCGGAAGGACTAAAACGAGTATGGCATAATATGTCTGTCTATGTTCAGGAGTTCCCCCTTTGAAGTTTGAGAATCGAAGCATTGGCATCCGAATTGCAGCCGCAGTTCCCAGCTCTAACGACTCATCACCGCCAACAAGAAGTGAAGATCCTGACCCGAGGACAGTAACCCCTTCCCTCGTCTTAATCTTCACAACGTCCGGATCACCGATAGGGATAGCTATATTCCTGGAATTCGTAAAACTCGAAAAATTCCTCCCTTCCAACTCGTGAGTAAGGATCATCTCGGTTTTAGTCTCATTAGGCATCCAAACGGCACAACTCTGCAAATCCAAGGTGTTGGATAGCTCAACCATGGTAGTATACAAAATGGTGTGTCGATCGAGCGACTTTCGGATCTCTTGCGTGAGCATCCGGACGTGAACCCCCGTCTCCCTCTGCCTCTTCATAAGACCCATCTCTCGCCCGAGATCCCAAGCCTTTTTCTTCAACATGAATTCCCTCACTTTGACCTTCAGAAGCAAAGGAATGAGGGTGATGAGGGTTATGGAGGTGGCGCACGAGACGAGGGCTGTGAGGAATTTGAAAATGGTGAGGGCTAGCATGAGCTGGAACGTGTGTGGACCGTAGGTCCACCCATTGAGGAAATGGGTCAACCCACAGAGAACAATGAAGGAGATGAATTGAAAAAGGACCCATTTGAAGGGGACGTTTGAGCAGCTAACAAAGTAGAGAAGCTCGATCGGTATGGAGAAATAGGCGACAGCGATTAGGAAATCGCTCACCCTCTGGCATTCCAGAATGGTATCCACGTTCCATAAGCCCTCCTCATCGCAATTGCAGCGAGGGAATCCATCGTCCGCGGCGGCTATGGATAGGAGGAGTGACGAGAACAACAATCCGGGAGCTAACACTCTGAACATTGCATTCAAATACCGTTTCTTTCAATCCATTTAGGCAAGAATATAGTACTGTTTAGATCTCTAAAACAGATCGCTCAAAGGTGGATGACTGACCCGAGTCGAAATCCCCGATATGCTAAGTTTCAGTATAAATTTCCCTGCACGACATTAATGCTCAGAAAAATTAAAAACCCAGTCTACCGAAAATGTTTAAATAGTCAAAGATGGAGCAAACCAAATGTTTAGAAAGTAAATGAAGAAATCCTCTGTTAATCAAATGCAATCTTCTACTTTCAACCATTCCTCTTAAGAATCCGCGTTCAGTGAAAACAACTACCCAGAAATGCTGTTCAAAATCCGTACCTGGAAAACAAAAGCAATAATGGCTAAGAAACCCGCCTCCAGGTAGTCTTCATCATCTTCTAATGCAGAGAGCTCAAAACTCGTTTACCCTGTTTCTGAAAAATCCATCGGAAATCACAAATCGCGGACCACCCAATGGACAAATCCCAAGAGCACTTTTTTGTAAAAGAGGGAAGAAATGATAAGATTATCCCCCAAATCCAGCAAAGAAAAAATCAGGGTTTTTTTTTTCTTTTTTTGATTCACAGCGAACCCACACCCAAAAATCAATCAATCAATCCCTCTGCCTCGCGCCGCCCAACCCGCTGGAACACTGCAGCTAGTCAATTACACAGAACGTTCACCCCCCCGCCTCCCTTCTTTTTCCCTCTTCCGTTCGTCACCGAGACTTCAATTTCTCCTTTTTCCCTTTTTAATGTTCCATCTTCATTGCTCCCTCTCTCTCTCTCTCTCTCTCTCTCTCTCTCTCTCTCTCTGTTTTTCAAATTTCAAACCAACGTTCAGAAAGAGCAGAGAAAGGGAATCGAAGGTTGTCCACACGGCCGTTGTTTTCGTGGAGAAGTAAATGACCAAAATAAATACGAGTCAGGAAAGAATAAATAATATTAAAATAATAATAATAATAATAATATAATAATAATAAAGGCATAGGAGATGTATTGAGAATGAACGAAATAGGATTACATGTGGGGCCCGGTGCTCGTACGTGAAGAGAACTTGGACGCTTTTTGGCTCCAAGCGAAACGTCTCCGTCAAACCTCCCCTTTTCCTTCTTTCTAAGTAATAATTTTCCAAAATAGAAATATCATTTTTCCGTATTTAAACTTTTTTTTTCCTTTGTCGAACCGTAAAAATGAAAATCAATCAATTCCATGAAATAAATGGGGGTAAATGATTGTAAATAGAGGCCATCGCGAACGCCCATATGAGTCACATGTCTAGTTAAAATGTTCCCAAATATAAAACTGGAAGGAAAAAAAATACAGTAACAACAATAATAATAAAAAAAGCATACCTGAAAACCCTAATAAGAAATTCCACGTGCACAATATAGCACGGACGAAGCAAAATAATGCTTACTATAAGAAGATCAAGGCACTCATCTCATCTAATTAAAAATTAAGGGATAAAAGATTTTGACACGTTCTCACTTATTTAAAAATATATCGACACTCCTCTATTTTTTAAAAACACCCACACCTTTAAAGCTCGTAAATTTATCTTCTTATCCATTAAGTTGTGGTATTTAATCCAAATCTCGTATGATACACAAATAATTGAATTATCAATGAATAGAAGTTTACCGTGGCTTAAGAAGTGATAAAATTAAGAATATCATGGGTTATGTCAATCATCTCATTATTAATAATTATAAATTTAACATTAAAGAAAAAGAAGCAGTGTGAGATTGAGCCTTTGGTGTTGACGCCGGGCTCAACCGGTTCATTGTATTTGATTTGATGTAATCGGAGGAATCGAGATACTATTTCTCACCTACCTTGCGTCGTCCTGCTTTCACCTCATTTCCTGTGTTGTTCTTCTTTCCGTTCCCGGTTCCGGTCTCGTCTGTGCAATTGACTTCCCACTAGCGTGCGAAGCCACACCATTGCATCTATTCCGCGACCAACACCACTTCCATGAGGACAACTTCCCTACGTAATGGCTCGAACGAAATTATTATTTGCTCCTCTATAGTTTGTGAATTTATGATTGCTTTGTGTTTGGAGTTTGTTTTCCATGAGATTGGCCTATGGATCAGTAAATCTCTTTCTTTAAGCTATATATATATATATATGATTCGGGTTTAAAGCATTACACCTTAAGTATTGAATTTGTAATATTATGGCCGTTGTCTCCGACCAGCATATATAGTATATATTTAGGTCTTTTTAGGTTAATAAACTCTAATACGTAAAACGTGTTCAACTAGGTTCATATCTATGTTGCATATATTAAAAAAAGATATATTATGATGTAAAATATTCCCAACATATAAATATATTATAATTGGTTCCTTTCAAAAATGATTAAATAAACTATTGGTGAGGTTTATTATTTTTTTATGGAAATTCCTGAGAGCCTCTTATCTTAAGTTGCTTATTTGCAAGTGCATGTGGTGCAACAACACCAAAGTTAGGTGGAACCATCTCTCGGCACTTTCTATGGAATGAATACAACCACTAGACTAACTTGACAGATTTTAAAAAAAGGTCAGCACAGGCACCAAATGATCTTCCTAAATAATTAATAATTTCTCTTCAAAAATAAAATAGTGATTAATTTTAATTTCATCAGTTATTTTCTCTACCAAAAAAAAAATATAAAAGAAAAAAGTATGCGTTGTTTCTCGTTGTGCTTCTCCTGTTTTCTCTTTCTCACACCTTCGCAATTCTTTATCGTAAGTTCCGTAAAATATTATATATGACTTATGATACGGGAGAGATCTAAGTTCGCCCTCTTTCTTTAATAATGGAGGGATGCAATAAACTTAGAAGATATCTTTTTAGGATTGAAGTTCTTCAATATAGTAAAAAATTTGTAAAGCTAATGGAGGGATTATTGTGTTTTTTTAACACAGGCCGCCATCTGCCAACCCTCGTGAGAATCTTTAACCCTAAGCATAAAAGAGAGACCATTGTTAGATTGCGTCTTGACATATGCTGCGCCCTTTTTCCAACCATGAAAGCATTAATTAATAAGTAACCCTATACTATAACATTAAGGGCGATAGATGACTTAATTTACAGACGGTAAGTGTCAAATATTACAGGAATTCTACCTGTCCCCTTAAGTCAATAAAGGCCCACCTACTAAAGTGAGTTTCATTATTAATAAGGGCGTATGGAATGTCTGTGTTAAGTAAACTCCTAAGAGGGAGACAGGTTATCATAATACAAGAAAAAAAATCTCTAATGCTTTTATTTATTTTATATTCATGTTATCTAGTATCTTATTATATATGTTATAAATATATGCTATATAGACATAGATCGGACCATATGAGTCTTACGTATTAAAGCTTATTAACCAAAAAAATATTAGATATATTCTATATGTACTGGTTTAAGGCAATAATATCAGTATTTTAAACTCGATACCTAGGGTGCAATGCTTTAAGCGACTGCGTAAATCCTAACAATTCATACTAATGGATGCTTATGAAGAAATCTCAATGGCTTTTAAATTTCATGAAATTTGCTTCTGCTCTTTTTTTTCCCTTTTTTTTTTTTTTTCTTTTTTAAGGAAGAGGTGAAAAGTTAACATCCTGCTCTATAACAATGACAAAAGAGGGGAATAAAAAAAAAAAAAAAGAGTTCACGTTTGTATTTGTTCACCTAGCAAAAGTTCCTTAAAAAAAAAAAAAACTAAATTTGAAAATTTTGAGTCCTAAAGCAACCTTCAATGGCGTTAAGCGATCGACAAGACAAAACTGAAAAATATTAGACTTTCTAGAAACATCAGCATAAAATCAGCTTGAACTAATCTTTTTTTTTTTGGTTGCATATTTGATATACTTGATAGCTGAGTGTGACAGAAAACATTATAATCAAGCATAAGAATTTCATGGGCCCTAAATTCAATTCCATACATTAAGGTACTTGCAGGTCACGAGTGGAGTCGATGAACCCCAATCAAGACCCGCCGACCTGTCCATGGCCGTGGAGATTTTTTGTAAAATGCATGTTATATAAGTTTATTTTAAGCTTAAATTTAGCTCGAAATAAGTGGACTAATCTTTAGATATCCAAAAAGATTACTTTTAAATATTCGATAAATTAAGAGAAAAAATAACACATAGTAGTTACATATAAGCTCAGTATAATTATGTCCTCGTAATATTTTAAAATAAAATATAAAACTCAAAATAACGTTGTTATGAGTTTTATTTTATTTTCTTCTAATTTTTATGCGTGTGCTGTGGGAACGTCTAAAATTTATCGGCCCGAGATTTTTAGGCCGAGACATTGTATACAGTCGATATAATGATTTAAAATTTACCCTGTTGTTGATGATTTTACAAGTAAGTCCCAGATGCATGAACCACATATGATGTGTGCAAGGTTAATTGCACCAAAATAGTCCGTACTTCATTGGCAGGGAAATGAACCAAAAGTCACACTATCATCCAAGTTGGAGAATAAAGAAAATAAAAAAAAAAAAAAGAAAGCAGGTATCAAGTACCTAATAGGAGGGGGGAAAGAAGGAGGTGATAAAAAGAGAATTAAATGGAAGATGAAAAGGAAAATGTGGATAAAAATCTACGCAATGATAATATTCTAATTGACAAAATGCTAAGTGTTGACCAACTTTTAAAGAGATTCCACCCCCTACCCTACCCTTATTATAGCTTTTACTGGCCAACAACTTTTTTGGAGAAAAGAAAGAGAGTTCCCCCCCTACTGGGCATGTGAATTATACTGTCTTTTAATTTTTTTTTTTCCATAATTTCGGCTGGGAAAACGTGATTACCGTGAAAAAGGGGAGGAATCTATGTTTAAAAAAAAAAAAGGCCTGAGAAATTTTTGTTGGATGTAGAATTTACTTGCCCGTTCTTGATGTGAAATGTTATTTTTTACATTCTTACCATAAAAAAAATAAATGAATTTTAGGAACAAACTCTTTTACTTGTCCTGCTGCTGCTTGTCCTTCACTACTTGCTCGTCACCAAATAGTTCGGTACACATTAATTGCTTTTTAATAATACAAGTTGAAAGTGCCATAAATAGTCTACATATCCATTAGCTTTTATACAAGTTTAAGAGGTTTATGGCATTTATTTAGAGGATGAAAATCAAACACTTTCAAATTACTATAATGTTCTTTTATGTACATATATATATATATATATATACACACACATGTATATTCATTCTTAAGATAATAGTATTAAACATCTTGAGATTAAATAAAAATCAATTGGTTTGTGTATAGTCTTATGTTATTGCATCTGTAGGATTAATATTCATAAGGTATTAATGTGTATCAAGTTATTTACCTAACAAGCGAAGGACAAGTACCATTGGATGAGTAGGGGAGCCATCCCCAGAATTTTAGGAGCAATACTAGGGAACATAGTCTAATGACGTAACCAAACAAATTGCTTCATGAACTTTTCCATACTTAACAATATTTAAAACTGTTACTCCTCCATCAAAATTGTTGATATAAGGAGAGAGGCATTTCCTACTAAATCCTACATAGAAGCCATGTCATCCCCAACTACAACTTTAGATGTACATCCTTAGCAAAGAGAGATGGAGCTTTTGGACTACCCATTAGGAGATAAGAAAGAGATTAAAGTGGTAGTTAGGGATGACATTTATGCGATGTAGGATCCCAATGGGGAATACTTTTCTTGTACAAAGGACGCTACATAGGATGTTATATCAACTATTTTAACTGAGGAACAACATGTTAAATATTAATAAATAAGATAAATCGTTTGATTTTGATGTTCAAGGATCAAATTAATAATTAAGCTAAAGTTTAACCAATAACTTGATGTTTTAGCCAATAATCAATGGTGAGAGGGGTTCGTAAAAGTCGACGGAATTAAGGGGAGAAAAAGGAATACAGAGCCTAGGAAAACAAAAAAAAAAAACGTTGTAGAACAATCTTTGAAGAGGACAGACAATGTACGGCTTAGTTGGCCTCTTCACGAACCTTACTACGAAACTTCAGAGAAAAAACCAGCTTGAGGAAAAACATTGCACGAGGGCACCTATGGAAAAAGAAGATGACTAGCCATGCCGTGGAAAAGAGAAGACGGGCAACGCCCCTTGTGATTTGTCAATATGCACGCACACTCAACTTGAAAAACTCGCAAAAATAATACTAAAAAAGTAAAAATTCTCAAAATACATGTACAAATTTAATTTTTTCTAATATAAGTAACAATCTTGCAATTTACTATTGCGAGACTCAGCAAATGCAATTTGCATCATTTTTTGTTAAATGTACTTTTTAAATTTTTTGAATTGTATAGATAGAAACAAGAATGAAAAACTGCCTATTAATTTTCCAGTGATTTGAAAATGTAAATTATATTTATTCTAAGTAGGAAAACATTCAAGCTTAAAACAGCCTTAAAATTTTCCCTACTTAGGATGAATAGGATTTACATCTTCAAATCACTTTAAAATTAATAGGCATGTGTGTTCTTTACTCTTGTTTCCATCTATACGGTTCAGATTTTTTTAAAATGCACTGAACAAAAGAATGATGCAAGTTACACCATAAATTTGTATTTTATGTTAGAGCCACAAGCATGTTCCTCCCTTCAAAAGTGGGTTGGTTTTTTAATTGGAAACTCGGAATTGAGAATTGCTAGCCATCCACTACCCTTTGTAGCTAAAGCGTTGAAGTTAAATTATCTTTTATTTAGGTATATTTTGAACCTACACTTGTATTGGAATCAATATGTATTTGAACCATTGTAGGTTTATAACGAGCCTTATTGCGGTTGGCTGCGGACCACTTAATGTGATCCATTACAGGCTCTTGGTATTTCTTGCGAGCATCTGAAAGTTAGTTCTATAATTTTTTTTTGTGTTCATATCTCATATGTTTATCTATAATTTGATTAAGCTGCCAACGATTTAGATTGTCTTTTTCTACCATACTTATCTATGAGGTAAGTGATATGAATTGCGTTACTCATTTTTGTAACTTTGTGTTTCTGATTGTGTAACCCGAAAATTGTATTTAACTATTCAAGTCTATTGGATTAAATTTAATTTTCTAAAATCAATTATTTAATTAGATCCTCCAATGCAAGGGCCCATAGCAGGACAACACAATTGGACTCCCATGGAAAAAAACGTGCATCGTTAAATTATTGATCTACTTAGGAGAACACATCCATCTAACAAAATTGTGATACTCTGTATGGTCAAATTGGCCACATGCCTATTGGGGAAGTAGCTTGCTATTTTAGGGTGAGTGGGCTTGACCTATGACACATGGGACTGCTTCACTCGTTCTACATGGCTTCACCCACCATGATCATTTCGTGCATTCAAGTTTAAATGTGGAACACGGTATCACCAACTCTAACCCCTAACTGTTCTTTCTGGCTTCACTATTGTCCATTATTATTATTATTATTATTTTTGTTAGTAGTAATTATAAGAATTTGGTTGCTAAAAAAAACATGTATGCTCTTAACACAAGGCCATACAAATAGTGATTTTCAAAGGTTATGCGTTGGATCTGAATTACTACAGTCTTCAAGCGAAAATTTAGGAGGGAATCCCTCACTTTTGGGACAGATCTACCCGATTTTGGGCCTTTTTGCCCTCTCTCTCCACTTTTGGGCCCTCTTTCGCCCCCTTCGTTGGGCCTTTCTCCATTCCAATTGTGGAGTTTGTGGCCTCTTTCCACTTTTGATCTTGTGGTGCAATGATTAGATTATGTATTTGAAATCATTAGCATGCGTTTGGATGGTTTAAAAGGAATGGCAAATGAATGGGTCGGTTGTTTTCCGAGGGAATTGCCGTTACAAGAAAATTAGTATATATGCAAACAAAGGCGGTAGGAATCGAGATTTCTCGTTACCGTTCCTTTTATCCAAACAAGACCTTATCTAAGATGAAGCTCAAATAAAATTAGAAAGTTTTTTTTTTTTTTTCCTCCTTTAACTTGCATTCTTTCATTTTTTTTGTTTCCAATAATCCAAGCACATACCCATAAAGTTCATAATTCTCGATGCCGCAACTGCAACGTTTTTGCGTCGGCCCACCCAATGGATTTCCGAAACTATTGGGCCCTACAGTGTAATTGGGCCTATTTTGTACTTCGTGGGTCTATTAGGCCCTAACGTTCCCCTAATGGACACACTAAGCCCCACAGGAAATTTCAAAATGTTGTTCATATAAATTACGTAAGACGATGGACAGTAAAATTATGTAATTTTCGATTTTTCTTTTGAAAGACCCAATTGTATTGATCAAAAGAATAAGGAAAAAATTAAAACTATTCATAAAATTTTCATGCAATTGGTACCGTAGAATCTGTGCATTTAGCATTGGAAAATTTAGTTAGTTTAAATGTGTCAGATTTAATGACTTTCCATGATATAAATCGGTGGTCCTGCATTATCAGATTTAATGCAAATTAACTAGTCCACTTAATTTGAATTACCAAAAAAAAAAAAAAAAAAACTAGTCCTCTTAATTTTTCATGTTATTTTCGATAATATATTTCAACAGTTCAAAACGATTTAAGATTACATAGCTTGCGGGTACACCTCATATGCATTATCACCAATTGTAAATTATGCAGTGACATTTTTAAATTTAAGTTGCATTTTAGTGTTTGAGTTTTAATCGGTTCATAATTCTAAATTTTAAAGGATAGCATGGGATAAAATTGATCATATCTTACGTTTGGTGGCATACATGAGGTGCGATGAAAACTACCCCAGGAGACTTTTAATCGTGTTACCGCAGGATTAATTAGTCCCCTCTTCCTCCTCCCTCATAGGATTATTAATTCCATGGAAGTTATGTGATGGTTAAATGACTTTATTATCCTTTTTTTTAAGGTTAGAAATATAGAACAACTAAATTAAATACCAAAAATACACATAAACCATGTTTTCCCCAGTGTTATTATAACTTGTCCTAGTAAGGTGTTATGTAAATATAAAAAATAGAAATAGCTTTAGATTTCTTTAAAGAACAAAGGGTCATTTTCAGGAACTAAATATTAATGATCTTTTATTCCATCCAGCCTTGTATCCTGTCCGCGGTATAGGAATTTTTAAAAAAATAATCCGTACCTAATCCGGTCCTTGTCCCAAATAGCCAAATGCTGCGTAATTGATTTCCAATGAACAGTTTTCGTTACTAAAATTGTGTCCATACCAATGTGGCCCAATTCAGGTTCAATTCACCCAGGTGCACATAAAGTGGACCACTTGTGATTTAGAAGCAAAACAAAATAAACAGTAGCAACAAACGCAAGTATAAAATTATTGCAAAATTTCATTCATACTTTGCAACAAAGGAACTGAGGAATTATACTCTTTATAGAGCTTTTTTTTTTTTTTTTGGTGGTAAATCTCTTTATAGAGCATTTTTGGTATGCATGTCTCACAAAATAATCCCGTATTCTGTATTTTTCTAACGAGTTATTATATAACTAGGTAATTAATTTTGGCATAGTAACAATTGTTGAGAATATTATTTAAAAAAATTAAGACTTAACAATTTAATTAATAAGATTTTCGACCACCTCAAAAAGCATGGGTCATGATCTTTCACGGGTCATGTCCGAGCCGAAGCTCCAAATCCAAATCATCATCGTCCTTTTCACTAAAATCACCCTTCTTGGCTCCACGATTGTGCTCTTCCTCCGTAGGTGCCGGACCAACCCTCAGGCTCAAATTCGCATCCACGTCCTCTTCCTCGTCATCACCAACGTTAAGGCCTTGATCCCACATTCTGGGGGAGGCAGCGGGGCGTATCGGGTCAGCCGATCCCGACGGCAAAAGGTACGCATAATACACCCGTTGCGTCTCCAGTACAGGGTAGCAGTCCGATGATTCGGGCTCAGTCGGAGTCTGGACAGAATGTTGGTCCACATCACGAGGATGATGGTGGGGATTGTTGGGCTGTTTGGCGATCTTGGCGCGGTCCTTCCGGTGAATGTTCATGTGTCCTCCCAATGCTTGAGCGTTGGTGAAGCCTCGTTTGCAGTACGTGCAGTCGTAGAGGCGGCGCCCGGCGTCGTGGTCTTTGACCTGTGGCTCCGGCCACTCATCGTTCATGACTGAATCCATAAGATCAAACACCAGACTGCTTCTCTTGTTTCTGCGTCTCTTCTTTGATCTCAACAATATGGTTCTAGCGTGTGTAACGGCGAGGGATTAGGTTATATTTATAGGGTGGGGAGGAGGAAGTGTGAGATGGGCCATCCATTGTAATTGAATCATTGCATTGAGAGGGACACGGTTTTGGCATGCCCGGGGAACATTTTAGTCATCCACTGTATGCACGAGAATCAAGGATAATTCTATTTTACATTCTTTTCGTCGGTCCTATAATCTCCTTCGCTCTTACACTTATAAAAAGAGGAGATGTCATCGTATCAAACTCTGTTTGCCATTCCTCTTTGCATTTATGTAGTACATTAAGCATAGTTTAAAAGTTTAGGATGGCAACAGGGAAGTACAATAATTCAAGGCGTAGTCGATTACTTCGAGTTATCACATACGTTTCAAGGGAGATTTATGTAATTTTCCTTATCGTTAATAGTGGGGTTCGCGGAAAAAAGCTTTGGGTGCTCCCACATTACTCAAAAGTGTGCGCACTAATTTTGATGAAATTAAGGGCTTTGGCAACGGCAATCCTGTGGCTCTGATATACATAACAAATGAAGAAAGCACACCATGGAAAATAAGTTCCCTTGCCTTCAACACGGTGACTGATTTCTAATTTAGTAGCATGTAAGTTATCGACACTCCAAAGGAAACAAAAGTATGGGCCATTCTTCATGGTTCGTCATCCAAGGACTCGGCCCCAATTGCCCTTCTTATTGTCTTCCATGTTTAGTTCTACAAAAGAATATGGACGTTGTACACATCATCTTCTTCGTCCTTAAATCAGAGAAGAGAAATGGGTGTGGAGACCATGTTGGGTGGGAAAAAAAGAAGAAGCAAGCACCAATTCATGGCAATTACAACAGCAAAAAAGAAAGAGCTCAAGCATCTCTGAATTGAATAACAGACGAATGTTTGCATCATTTGAATTAGTTACTTTTTCATTGAAATGAATCAATTATAATATTAAATTCATCGGACGATCCTCTACTCTATCCTATCTATTCGTGCAAAAAATGGACCACTCATTTCATATTTGGGGCGTAACACATATTCTAAGTGGAATGATTGATTTCTTATTTTTATTTTAATGTATATATTTATTTTATTTACTTGTGATGGACCCACAAAGTACTAAAATGACAGGAAACGTGACACGTCATAAAAAACTTGTTATCCACACTACCATTACATTATTGCTTGGCCCAAGCCCATTAAGCCAGTTCCGTCAATCCAAAGATTTTTTTTATGCCCCCCACAGACACGCTGTCATCCTGAAATCACGCCCATGTATGCTTTAATGCAAGCTAGATCCAACTTAATCAACCACAGTTCTATACAAATAGTCCACGATGTAATGAATGAGACACGAGACAGAGATGAAATATGTTATCCATTAGTCATTTAATTTTAAAATTTATGGTCGTTTCTCAGGATTTGCTTCAGATGGGTGGTTCCATTAAATGATTTATTTACGCGTCCAATAGTGGGTTTTGAAAATAATAATATTATTGAATAGCTTTTATATTGAAAGTGCCATTTGAAAATGGGACTAGTATGTGTACACCGTGCAATTTGTGTTGGTTGTTCGAATGATGAAATTAACATTTTTCATTCATGATATAGCTTTTTATTCGCGCAAAGATTGGGAAAATAATAGGATTCGATTCGACAGTTAAATGAATAACATGATGCCGTACATAGTTTCACACAGGTATTTCTAATGAACTATAAATTTCATGATTGATTAATATCTAATTAGTAAGTGGGTGCTTAATTTATTGGGTTTAATGACCAAAACCCCCACTTCAATCGTTGTCCACAACAAAGGATTCAAGATCTTAGGGCTCCTAATCGATTTGGCATGGATTCAGAGGAGGGATAATTAGGAGGTAGAAAAGTCCGGTTTGAAAAATGGCGAAACAGACGTTGGGTGGACGCGGCTGGGTAGTGTGTGCCAGTACTCTACTGCGTGTGGGACTCTACGTTTTACTTTGTTGATTCTTTCTTATGCAATGAATATACACACATTAGTGTGTGTGTGTGTGATGGAGTGAAACAATTAGTCAAACATCTTAATTCGCATTTAAAATACTATAAGTTTTGATGGTTACGAAAATGATCACATGAGCATGTGAGTTTAGTTATATGAGCGAATTCTTGTAGGGCCTGCGTAAGGTTAAAGAAAGAGAATCAAACCGTTTGATTAAAGTTTCTATGTATGTCCCACATGGTGGAAAATGTCGAGTCTTTTCCGATCACAAAATTGGAAGAGAGTTCGTTGAACTAGCCAAAATTGCAAGTTCTAATGATAACTAGATAGAAGTCTAACTTTGAACACACCACGAAGTTTGTAATTTACATGCAGATCCATTCTTGCAATACAAATAGGGTACAGAAGAGCTGAGCAATGTATATATATATATACAAAATAGTGCTAGCGAGCAAGTTTTTTAATAAGAGCAATCCCATTTAGGGCTCATATAATATGGTGTAAAGCAATTCTCACCCTTAGATTAACTATTCTATTACCCATTCAAAAAATCTTGATCTCAGCAGATTATAAATGGACTTTCATCTCAAAGGTTAGAGTTATACTTTAATTTGGTCGAGAAACAAGTTAGTAATTAAAATTTGAAACACTGACTATTTGGATCGAACAATATCCATCCCCAGACTAGCTCAAAATTTAGTAGCTAATAGACTATGTATAGAATTTCTAATCCAATAGTCAAAATCTCTTTCCCTAATCTTATATATGGACCGTTCAAAGGTCGATTCTTATAAGAATACTCAGCTCTTGCTAGCATTTTCCCATAGACATAAAGGACATTTTACAAATATAAATGTACATACATGCATACAATCATGGGCGTTGCACGTACGCTGCCATGCTGGCTCCGTTCAGTCATCCAAAAGGGGGTTAAAAATTGGATTCAGTTTTTGTCATCAAAAGGGGAAGGTTAGAACTCGAGGGTGAGAACGGAGTTAAAAAGAACTATATCATTCATTCTAGTAAAACAAGATAAATATATGAATCACAGCGTCATGTGATCTCTGGCTGAATCCCTGTTAGGTTAAAAAGAAGAAGGAAGAGAAGAAAAATCGTGGACAGGGCAGTGGAGATTGAGTGAATGAGAGAATGAATGAATTGGTGCAGGATTAGGCGTCCTTTATCCCATGCTAGGGCCTCTTCACTTTCACTAAAGTAAACATCTTGGCACCTTTTCTTCTTCACTGCATGTCTCTTCCTCTTCCCCTCATTTTTCACCCCCTTCACGTGTGGGTCATGATAACCCCGACACCCCTCCCTCCCCTCTTCTCTCTCTCCACCCTTCTCTTTACTGAAAGACTCTGCCCTTCTTTTTTAGGGTTGTACTTCATCTAAGAATAATTCACTTTAGAAAGCGTATGTTCCTTCAGTTTTACTTGTTATAATGGGTTCAATCTCTCAAACAAACATCTTTAAGGGCATTGACTATCATAAAATTAAAGTCATCCAATATCCTTATAATACCATGTACTTCAACATTCTTACATCAAGTTTGATTCATGGTGCAGTTGTTCCATTCTTGGTGCATTTATGTAGAATAGTTATTCCCTCGATATTATTGGTGGGCTTCGGATGTAGATAGTAGCTATCCACTGTTACTATTCTATCTCATGAAATGTTATTTGAATCACGTTTTATTATGCCAACCAAGCATTACATTAGTGAACCGGAAGAAGTGCTTCTTTGGATTTCGACCACTAACTGTGCATGAGATTCATTTCTCCCATATGAATTTGTAGGTTCACTTGAAAGGCGAGATGGTCTTTCACAGTTTGAAGCCAGCAGTGTGTATTTTTTCTGCATGAAATCTATCATGCAAGATTCTTTTCTTTTTCCTTTTTCCTTGAGGTGTTTAAGTGTAAATATTGTGTCATTGCTTTAATTATGGAGGAGAGAGTGATGAGTCTGGGTGTGTGTGTTTCAGTTCTGTGTAATGCTTCGAACCGACCAAAGCGTCTCATGCTGTTTAAGGAAACAACCATCATTCATTCTACCCTCCTCTCTCTCACGTTGGGAACCTGCAAGATTGATTCTGATTCAGATCTATCTTTCGGGAACCGCATCCCAATACGACGATGTATGATGTGCGCCACACCAAGAGCGCAAACATCAGAGCCTTTCATATGCGCTCACTACCCTCTAGAGATGTTATATTTATTTCTACACGATTATTTAGGCTATTATTGAAAGAATTATCCGATTATACATGATTTGAAGATGTTCGGGTGTTCGCATCACATTCTACTTTGTGTTTACTCTCCATTTTTCCTTCCACCAGATACATTAATTATAAACTCATGTATATTGCTTAGCAAGCTTTACATCTTGTGTTTTTCTTGATTGGTGGATTCTTCTCTTCTTTTAATTAGTTATCAGACAAACAAATAGAGTACGTGGTTACTTGACATTGAATTTTGTATTACGTCGAGAGTTCTAGCGTGACTTAACTAGAGATTTGTCAGCAATAAATTTAATTGGTGATATATTTAGAATTTCTTCTAGGGTTTTGTCTCTGCTTGCACATAGTAATAAATAAATTAACATATAAACTTGTTGAATGGATATATGGAAAAAGGGAGAGGGTTAGAGTGAAAGAGTTAACTGAATATATATATATATATATAAAGATCAACACTGATCAATAGGAAAAAAGCAAGCAAGGAATGATAAGGAATTGCATGTAAAAGAGGAGAAATGAGTTCAACATAACATACTTCATTTTAGTGCAGGGAGGAAAATATCAGGTTTGAGAAATTGCATGAAGGATTATGTTCGCATCTTCGTAAACTCGTAACCTTGCAATACTGAATGTATATAACAACCAACTTACATATTCATATATAAAACATATAATTGGTCACTAATAGAAGTGGTGCAAAACACATGGTAGGTAGAGCTGCAACACAGAATGAAGCACTCATCTAAGAGCATCCAAGTCGAAGCTCCAAGTCTACATCACCCTTAGAATCACCAAGCCGCCCAATCTCCAAGTCCAAACTCACGCTACTAATCCCAGATTTTGCGAAACCATTGATGTAATCCTCCTCTATCGTGAACTTATCGCACCCCAAAAAACTTCTACTGCTAGTCATCCGTGCCGCAATCTTGTCCAATGTCTCTGGACCGGACAGATCTTTGGCGACCCCTTTCTTTGATCCACTATGAGAAGCCAATGAAGGCAAAATCCCGAAGATCGCTTTTGAGCCGGTTGGAGGAGAAGAGGATATGAATGGAAAAGATGAAGATAACAAATTAGGTTTTTTAGGGCTAGGTTTAGGGTTAGGGGAAGTTACTGGGAAGGTTAGGAGGAGAAGGGGGAGGAGGAGGGGACTGTCTGAGTCTGGCCCTATCTCTCCTGTGAACATTCATATGACCTCCAAGAGCTTGAGCAGATTTGAACTCCCTTGAGCAAAAGGTACAAATATAGGCTCTCGGAGGCCATGAGAACCCATTACTCAAGACATCTTCTTCCACAAGTGCCCCATTCATCTTTGTTCACAATGATCTTCTTGTTGTTGGAGTTCTGAACATCTCTTCCATGAAGGGCTTTTGTGCAGCAGACAGCACTACTACTGCTCATATTTTGGCCCTTCATGTTGTTGCTTATCAGACCCTTCCTCTCCATACCTACACCACCAAAAAGGGAACCACAGTTATATATTTTAAACTAAGAAAAGCCCATTTCTTATAGAGCATGTGAGTGCAGAGAGAGACAGAGAGAGAGGGGAGGAAAAAGATTAAAAGGGAAGTGAGTGACCTGATGAGAGAAATGGAGGTGAGAAGAAGATGGAGCTTTGGTTTGAGTTAGAGTTAGTCCTGAGAGAAGTGATGAGGGGAGGTAGGAGAGAAGTGGTCATAGTTAAATTCTAAGGTATCTGGCGAAACAAAAAATGGCAAAAAAAAAAAGGGGGAAAGAAAAGAAGAAATTGTTAGGGGGAAATTGAATTGAGGAGTGGCATTGGGGGAAGGGAGAGGGTAGCCATCTGCAGGTGCCCCCTTGCTAGGTTTGTGCTTACTGAAGGGCGTAGCCCCAGTCTGGCAAGGGGTTGTTCCTTTTTGCCAAATGTAGCTGCATTTTATCATATGCTCTTTACTTCTCTTTTTTGAATGTACCCTGCTATGCTAGCTAATCCCTAATTGATTGAAATCATTGAGTTTCAACAGTACATGTCTCATACCAAAGTTTATATTATCTTTCCCATGTGTATTATTTATCCACTACAAAAATTGACCATTTTCTCCCTTATACGATGGGAGGTTGTGGGGGTATATGCTACTACTATACATGTGGGAAATCGTCGAGGTAAATGGGAGTCGAAAGGAGAGAGTACTAAGTTTTTTTTTTTTGATTTCAGATGCTCCTTTCTTAGCATTTGATGAGCCATTGTGTGAGCTTGAGCTTCTCACGTCAGCAATTGATTTGAAACAAAAAAGAAGAAGCTGCACTTTGAGTTGAAATGATCGAGAAGATTTTAGAACTCTCTTGCAAAATCGTAGTCATAAGGCCACTGGAAAATCAAAAGAGTTCATATCCACTTGTTTTAGAGTATCCATGACTTTGAACTTTCGAGTTGGATCATAATTTCGCTGTTATTCAAAGGGCTACACCCGAAGTAGAAGATACTCGCTTTAATCCGCCAGGATCTGATTCTTGACAACATTTGGTTCTACGTCTTACAGGTGAATTACGAGTATGCCCCTCTGATATCAAGAAACAAAAATAAGGAAGGTTGCACCGGGGGCAATTTTGGCAATCGACTTTACCTCCAATAACCATTCTATTTTTTGTGTCAAAATTGAAAAGGCCAGACAGGCCTCACACTAATTAGTTAAATGGCCACATCAATCAGACTGTGGGCTTCTCTTTTAGGGCTTCAATTATACACAAAGTAGAATTTCATTTTATGTTATTTTATCCTAGGTGGGTCTAGAACTAAACAAAGAGTAGCTAGGAGCAGGCAGTGACACCCAATTTTCATTCACAAGACCCTCTTTCAGTTACAAAGCCTTTTCATCCCAGGGAAAGAGAGGTCACAGTGCACCCAGATCTGTGAACATAGAGTTTTGTAGGGAAAGAGTGGGAGTACATTGATGAGAGAAACCCAGACAAACAAAAGATATGGTGCCATATTTAGCTGAGATTTAGCAGTGGGACTAGTGGCCAATCGGATGGATCCAAACCCATCCATATATAGGCCCCCATTCATGAAGGTTCCATAGCCCAAACTCCAGGAATTACCCGCAGTGTCATTCCACGTTATTGTCATCTCTTCCACTCTTCTTCTTCCACGATTTTGAGAACAGAGATGAAGATGGGACATAATTGTTTCGTAAGATTGAAAAATAAGGTGGCGTTTTGTTCATAGTAATAGTTATTCTGCCATTATTCTTTTAGAATAACTATTATCTTGTTCGGTTCACTAAGAGCTTATAGTAAGTCGGAAATACTTTTTCCAATCGTGACCCTTGAGAATAGTTATCTCTTATCTTTTACGCTCGCTGTTGATCGTTGATGGAAGAGCTATTTTTATGTATTATGTTCTCATGATATAACTATTCTTCCAATATCCTATTCATATGGAATAACTATTATACTCTGGGGATGTTAAAATATAAAAGAGGATTTGAATATAGACTCAACTAATTACCTGAATCTTTGATTCCAAAATATTGCGTTGATAAAAAATATATATATATATTAAAATTTTGCTTATGATGGGTGCAATTTTTTCAAAAAGTCTCTGCGAAAATGATATCATTCTGGGCCTAGACTTAGCTAATTACCTGGCTTCAAATACAAATTTTACACAATATGCTTGAATACTACTTAAAGAGCTGTAAAATTTAATATATTGGGTAAATTTGTAAATTTTTTAAAGCGGTTTCAAAAATTCCAAGGCAACCCTGTCCATGATTAAATCCAGTTTTATTCCCTTTGCAAACCAAATGTGCTATAAGTATCTACATGGTTCCAAGCTCCAAAATGATCCAACTGAGATAATCTTTATTTCATTGAAATAGTGTAAGAATGAAATAACTATTACATTAAACCCAACATACCATGTTCCAAGGATTGATTTTCCCATCATTATTACTAAATTTCTTGACCCAAAAGAGGGGGTGGGAGGGGTGGGAGAGAGTCAAGTTTTATGAATTAGTAAGCGTTAATTAGTCAGTCAGGCAGTTGCCATGTTCACACATGATGTGAAGACAGAGAGAAGGAAAGAGATGGCTTGGGAGTCTTCATTTTGTGGAGGTTTGGCGTAATGAGTGGATGGGTGAAGGAGGAGGGTGACAGAGACCAGATTGGTACTGTTGACTGAGAACGAGAGCATAATAAAAACTATCACTGAGAAGGGAAAAAGGAAGGTTGAGAGACAGATGTGTACCGAGGGTTACGATAGAGGCTGTGATTGGTTCAAAAAGGATGATTTTTGACTGTAAATCAGTCTCCTAGATTTCAATTCAAACATGGTCTACGGCAACAACCCCCCCCCCCCCCCCCCCCCCCCCCCCCCCCAATCATGACACTTGTTTTTCTGTATTCTTTTTTCCCCTATTTGATTGATGTTGCGGTCACGAGATTTTTGATTGATGTACCAAATCTCAAGACGACTTCTGCTTTTTCATATTTTATTTTTTACTTTTCTCTCTCATTATGATTTTAAGGAAAAAAAATAAAACAAATAAATGATCCATGTATCATAAATTCCCGTAATCCCGAGTAACAAATGAAGGTGTCGAGAATAGATTATTTATATCAAGTGGGTGAAAAGTGTCTAGACTGGATAATTTACAGTCATAATCTATTGGGATCGACCTATTTCAATCTATGCACTCATGAGATCATCTCATGACCTATTAAATTTACATTACAATCGATAAGAGGTGTCGAAAATAGATTGTTTACATTCGAATAGGATGATAGGTATTTATAATGGATAATTTACACCCATAATCTTTTAAGTCAACCCATTTCAACCTATGCTCTCGTAAGATCATCCCATGACCTATTAAATTTACATTGCAGCTGAAAGTTCACTTGAGCTTGCTTCATTGAATAGTAAAATAACTTGGGTACGAACTTCCTCAGTTCATATTGAGGGCAATGGAACCAACACTCAAGATAAGTATACAGTACAGACCGGACACTAGAGTGACGGAAGGCGATATGCGCCCCTTGTCCTTCCTCATTAGCATTCCTTCGATCACCGGGTAATTCACTGATAATATGAAAAAGGAGAGAAGAATTTGTCCGAGCAACTCTTCCCAACTCCCTGTAATGATCACTCTAGCAAATCCGCCGGCGAGAGCAACCATGTTCAGGATGATGGAAGTTACTAATGGAGCAAGTAGAGTGGTTGATGTTCGGAAATCAAATATGCCCATGTGGTATTGTTTAGCCTGTTCTTCATCCTGGGCTTTATTCGTTGGCAAGAAACTGGCTTCTCTCACACCAAACCACTTCAAGATAACATCCAACGTTCCATAAGCATTCGATGTGATTGCTTTCATCATCCACAGTCGCAATTCGTTCCACCACAACTGGATCGAGCCTCCACTGAGCTCAACCTCTGCTATGTGCCCCAAGAGGGAGGATAAGCAAACCACTGAAAATAACAGGAACCATGGACTTGATGCCTGTGAGCGAAAGAGGAACCATCGTCAACATAAAGCTAACACGAAAGGATGAGAAGGCAGAAATTGGAGAGAAGTATGCATCTAAGATTAGTGCATTGTGCTATGGGCATAGTAATTTATGCACAGAATGGGCATAGAATAGTAGATGAGATTATAAACTCCATTCACTTGTACGGTGGGGGTCCACGCAGTCATACATTGTTAAGTATGCATTTAGTGCACAAAATTTCGTACACCCAGGATTTTCTCGATTCTTACCTTCGGGTAGACAGGGATGCCATTTAAGAGACACAACTGAGGTATGACAGCTAAGCACACCAGGGGTACACAGATGAGAGGATAAAATGCGAGTTGTGCATAACACATCCTTCGAAGAAGAGACATTCTCCATGTCCCGTAAATAAGGGGGCAAAATCTGGAGAGTGCAACTTCCACCAACCCGGTGCTCCATCTTGTTCCTTGAACCAATGTGTCATTCAAGTTTGTAGTAGCGCTACCTAAAAATGCCGGCCTGGAAGGATTACAGAACACAGAAGTCCATCCCTTCAGGTGCAAATGGAAACCAGTGAAGTAGTCTTCAACTAGAGAATGGTACAAGAAACCAATCTGTCGCCAAAAAGAGATCTAAATGTTAGAAACCTTACAAAATAGAAAACAAATACAGAAATGAGACGCAATGACGTTTGTAGTGCTTGCCTTCTGACCCCATTGAGTCCCTTCTTCATATGTGCATGAAGCTAGAAATTCTGCAGCAGGCTGCAACAAGCTTTGCGAGTCCTTGTTGTCAATTAGATGTCGTCGACTACCTTGACGAAGTGAATCGATGAACTCATTTGAAGACCCAAATGAGTTTTTAAGTTGAAAAATATCCTTGCCTAGGTAACATGGTAAAAGAATCACCATCAAGAAGTTGATCGGTTTTTTAGTCTACCATTTTCATAATCATCAATAATTGGATTGATGATAAAATAAAATCCAGGGTCGCGGATGGTGATAACTGTACTGAATCATCAATTACAAGGAAATAGGGTTACCAAATTCTCTAGAATTGACTTTACAAATCAAATATACAACCTGCTAAAAATGTTTCCAACGCCAAAAGGTGAACCCCATAAAGTGCCTCCCTCTTCATGTAGAAGCATGTTCCAGACAACATTGGCCCCTTCATCCCGTCCAAACCGGGCCACTTAGCCTGCAATTGAGGGGGGGGGAGGAGAACCCAAATAAATAAATAGAAAGAAAAAGCGTAAACATATCTAATGGTGCCTGCAGGTGTTCACTGAAGTGCCAGACAAGCTCAAAACAGATGAGGGTCACAATTACATACCGCAAATACGTGTCTGAGTTCACCACAGTAAATGTCATTTTCACTGATATTGTGAAATTTCTGAGGGAACTGAACGAATGCTAAGGAGGGAGACATGTTGGGATCGAGATGAAAACACATGGCCTGGCGTGCAGAAGTTGGATCATTGGAGTACATGTCGCAGTCCAGCATTAGAATGTATGGGGCGTTAGTGATGAGGCCAGAGACTCTCAGCTGCAAACAACATTGTGCAAAATTGAGAACAGTTTAGTAAGAGGAGAAGGACCAGGTCTTGAGAAACAAATTCGCTTTGATAAAGATTTAGTCAAGATGACATTGTTTTTGGTGCGCTCGTACGCGACTAGCGAGACCCGGGTTGCACATAATAGGCTAAAAATAAAGAAGCGAGGGAGGGGAAGAAGAAAAACGTACAAGGACGTTAAGGGCTCCAGCTTTGAAATGGTGGGGATGGGAAGGTTTTTTCTCGCGAGAAACATAGACGAGAAGCGGCATGTCTGATTGATCACTGGCATTCGCACCGTCATCGCGTATCACCTGCAAAGAAACATTCGTTAAAACAAGCATGGGCTGTCTCTTTTCTAATAACAGTCCCAGAAATCTAATCCTAATAAGTCAAAAGGCATTTTCCACACTGACTTGACTCTTTGTGGGTACACACACGTGTATATATATATATATATATATATATATATATGCGTGCATGTGTGTGTGTACGCTGCATGTTCTTACGTGTTTGGTTGGTTATTTTTACAAGATTTCGAATTTAGACGTAGTTGTAATCCCACACTGCAATAAAATGACTACATCCCCGACATGTAAAATACCTGGACCGTTGGAACACGAATTTGCACCATATGCCGCGCTCGTATCCTCCACAGCTCTCAGCAAATTCCTCTCGAGCGTCTCGTACTTCTCCTGCAAAATCAAAAGGTTTGGTTTATTCATCAACGTACCCATCCAGTGTTTTGAAAATTTCCATAAAAAAGTAATCCCAACGGTTCTATTGAATCTTTTATTCCTTTAAAAGTAGTTAAAAATAATTTTTTTATTGCTTTTTGTATTTAATTAATAATAATCTGATCTTGGATTGAGTACGTGGAAATTAATTCTTCATGCATTAAATTTACACAGCTTCGACCCTGTCCTCGGATTGGATCCATGAAAATTAAGTTTCCCTCGACCTGTCCGGCGGTGAGTGTCCAATTAGAATTCGTCACCTTAAATCCTTTGTTTAATAAGGTGGGACCAAAAATAATATCTTTGGGCAATGGTGGGTCCGACATTCATTTTCTACCATTTATCGTTTACTTTTTGGGACCACAATTTCGTTGATAATAATCGTCAGAGGAATAGGGAAGTGTGTGTCTTTATCATGCCACCGAACAAAAATAATCATTAACTTAGCAAAATTTTAAATAAAAGACCCAACTTGAACCATTTTGTTTTGTTTTGTGTTTTTTTTTTCCTAGGACACAATTTGTACTATTTTTCTCTTCTCCGTAAACAAGGACGATAAATTTAATGGACATAGTGGATTAGTTATCTATTGCATCTTTCTCCTAGAAGTAAGTTAGATATATTGCATTTTATTTTACGATTCTTCCTATTCATAAGGAAAAAAGCAATTCATCTCTATAAATAGACCGCTATTTAGCAAAATATTAAATAAAGTGCTCAACTTCGAATCATTTTGTTGTTTTTTTGTTTTTGTTTTTTTTTCAGGACACAAATGTGATCAATTTGCACTACTCCTTTTCTTATCTGTAATCAAAGGGTTTGATAAATTTAATGGAACATAGCAGATTAGTTATTTATTGGGCCCCCTAATATTAACCTTTTGATGTTCATTGGTAGAAGTTAAACTTATGAATTAAATAAACATAAAAAATAAAAGGACATGCTAATTTTTATAAATATTTAAAATAACTAAACGGTCTTTGTATCTTCCTTTGTTATGAAATTATTCAAAAATTGAGGTGATAGATTATTTTTTCATAATCATTCGTAAAATTTTAAAAAATATACATCAAAAGATTATTTTTAGGGGACACACAGAGGACAGGCTTAAAGGTTTGGGAAATCCAGTGAGCAAAATGGAGCCCATGAAATCAAACAGTTCACCCAAAAACAAATTACTACGCGACTTGAGGGAAGGAAGGAACTAACCTTGATCTTCTCTCGGGCCTCCAAAAACCCACCATCCCGCAAATCGCCCCCGTCGGATTCGGGACCAGAAAAATACGCCTGGGGGCACCTGCAGCCGATCCCATACTCCTTACAGAAGGGAATCCAAACCCTCCCGAAACCCCAAGCCTCCCTCGCCGCGGAAGAGCGTCGCGGGGGAGGCGCCGTCGTCGGAGAGGTACACGGAGAGCTTACCCGGGGGATAGTCCAGCGCCATGGCAGATAGAACAGTGTTCATGACCCCCAGCGGCGGCTCCTTCCTCGGGTCCGCCGTGCACACGAACGCGTCCACCGCCGGGAGATCCGCGTCCGGCGGGAGGCGCTCCGGGAAGACGGCGCGGGAGACGGGGCGCCACCGGAAGCCCTGATTCAGGATCCAGAAGAAGGAGAGGAGGAGTTCCGAGGCGAAGACGAGGAGCTCGGGACCGGCGGTCGTGTGGCGGAGGAGAGAGGAGAATCTGTGGGAGAGGAAGAGGGCGAAGGCGATGGAGTGAAGGAGGGCGTGGGATTGGTGGGCTGCGGCCGCGAATTTGTGGTGGGTGAGGAGATTCAGTGGGCGAGACGACTCCATTTTCGCTCTCCTTCTTTTTGGTGAATTTCGGAACGCTGCGCATTCCCTGTATTTATGTCGGTGAAGACTGAGGAACTCCGGTGAAAATCATTTGACTTTAAAATTCAATAAATTGGATGGAAAAGGTTCAAGAATTCTTTAGGCTTTCAAATTAAAAAAATTCTACATATATATTATTTATACACACTAAAGACGTCACCGAAGTAAATTTTGTGTAATTTTTTTCCAAAATTACTTATGCTAAATAATAATATTAAATTATATAAATTTTAATACGAGACAACTTTCAACAAGAAAAATATGTGAAAATGTACATGAAATATTATCTTTTAAATTATAATAATTTTATCTCTCACGGATGACGTCACTGGGGAGGCACTTGTTCCTGCCTATTTCATTTTTAATATAAAATACTACGCATGCCCAGAGGTTTTCCCAATAATTACAAACCCCCTAATTCTTACATAAACTTTTTCACCTTTATTTTTGTCTATAATCACAATCATAGCCTAAGTCTTTACTCTTATTTTTCTCCCTCCTAGCAAACAAGCAAAACTCTCTTAAGAAGTTGCCAAGTTTATAATGGAATAAGATTCTCTCGATCTCTCTCTCATTTTCTCTAAATGTCAATCTTGAGAAAGCACACATTGGTATATTAATTTTTATGCCATTTGAAATTATTGAGCACATTTAACCTAATCATCAAAAATTAGGAGAGTCAGGAATTTTTCAGATAATGTTAAATTTTTCAATACTTACAATAAATATGTTTCCGTAGTTTTCAAATCTCATAAAAATTGAGAAGTTTACGTGTTTTTGTATGTTATTTTGATTCGTATAGTTAAATTTATTTGAAAATATCTTGAGTGCATCTCGGGCATCATGGGCTTTCAAGAGGAATATTTTATCCGTATTTTGGTCTACGAAGTAAGATATTTAGAAAATTCAAGAAAAGAATAAGGGATTGTTTTGGATAAACAAAACGCAGCACTATAGTAGTCTCCATAATTAGATCTATAAAGAAATAATTATTATTTGCAGTATTTCGTAATCATAGCATGTGGTGGAAAGTTGAACTCGTGACTCTCTCTCTCTCTCTCTCTCTCTGTTTTTTTTAAAGAAGTCGTTGTACTCATGGCTCACGACTAAAAACTCTGCCACCCTACATGATCGAGGGCTTCTAAAGAATAACATAAATTGGTTGGATCGGACCAGAGTCGACTCATGTAACGTGGCAGTCCAGCTGGCAGGCAAAGATGCTTTCACTAGGTTTTGTCTGAAAGCCTAAATCATCATATATTTGAGATTTATAATGGGGAGAGATTTGAACATGGCCGGGTTTAGGGCTGTTGGATCAGGCGGAATTGGCTCGAAACCTACTCTTGAAAGTCACACCTTAATGTTTGGTACGGGTTTGAAATTGTCATGTCTCTGAAAATGAGATGTTTAATATTCTTGAGTGGAAATGTGAGAATGTGAGATTACAGAATGAACATGAACTATAAAGTTTATAGTGCCTTCAGAATTCGAATGAATCATCCTTCACGCATATAGCTTATAAAACCTACAACAACAGTAACAACAACAATAATGATAATAATATTATTTATAATAAATTACTAAAAATTTTGTAGTATCTTCAGAATTCGAAAGGAATTATCCTTCATGCACATAACTTATAAAACCTATAACAACAACAACAACAACAGAAATAGCAAGCAGCAACAACAATAACAACAACAACAATAATAATAATAATATAGAAATAATTAATAATATTATCATTTATCATAAATTACTAATATATATATATTTTTTTCTTTAAGAGAAAATTTATTGATATAATCAAGATTACATTAAGGGTGATATGCGTATAACATCCATAAGACTGCGTAAATCAAACAGAGTACATATGCAAGGTCAGGCATTAACACGAATGAAAACTAAAAATTCCACAAAAGATAAACCGACAAAATGATCTAAATCGAAACAAAAATGGGTTCCTAGATTTGAACCTCTTGAGAATTTGGGGCTTTCCGACAGCAACGACGGTGAGCAGCAAAGTCAAAAGTGACCACTAATGACAACGTCGGACAATGGAGAGGGAAGCCAGCCGGTGAATCAGCAAGTCCAAGCAGGCTGAATCATTATCAGGGAGACCAAAAATCCTACTTTCAAAGAAGAGAGGAAAACCAAAGCCTTCTTCTAAAGAAGAAGACACCCATCTCCCACAAGGGTCCAAAGTCCGCGGAAATGATAAGAACAAAATAAATTACCCAAGGATGAAGAGGCAACATACGATGAGTTTTCATGCATAGGTACTTGTTTTCAAAATGAATCATTTTATAATTTTATACTCTATTTCTATATTTTTGATTTGTAAATGTTTTCAATATGAGGATATTATTAGAAACATGTCATAATAATACTATATTCCTAGAATCTGCCTATGAGTACCAAACACAATAGTCTTAGATATTTTTTAAAATCTCACATAGTACATCCAAATATAAAAATATAACATCCTAAAAATTATATTATCGAACATCGTATTTCGATGAAATTATACAATTTCGAGTGCAAAACAGGCCCCTAACGCAGTGGTGGCTACAACTTTTATTTGGAAAGCAATTCGGTCTAGGGGTGTATGGATGGATTCTTATGAGTCAAAATTCGTTTGCGGATGCGTCACGATTCTTAGGTTATTTTAAAGCTCCTCATGGATGGGCTAAGCGTGAGCATCTTGGACTCTGTGAGCCTTGGACTCTGTGGGTTTTGGACTCTTGCTGTGTGGGGAATCACGCATCGACGACAGAGGTGGACCAAGGGCTGCCCATTATTTTAGTCTCAACCACGTTCAAACCTCTCAGATGTCCCCGAATTATTTAATCCTTAATAATCATAAATTTAATCTATATAATTAAAATAATAAAATTTTATATCAAAAGAAAAATCTTAATTTAAAGTGTACAATAGATAAGAATTATAAAAAGATAAAGAATTATATTGATGCGGTAGCATAACACATGATAACGATAAGTTTTTGCATGTCATTTGACACATGGCAAAATTATGAAAAGAATTGAATCCTAGGTGAGATTTTACTTAGACTCATTCCAGATTAGAAATTTTTTTTTTAGGATTTCCTTCACTTGTTATATCATTCCCATTCTTACTTCCATTAAAATGCAAAATCGACTATCACCGGACATGCCACCATGCCAACAAACAGTCGAAATATTTGATCACAAGAGATTAGATTAATACACGAGCTAGTGCAATTGGAGGGGTCGAGGTCCTTCACGGCCCAGTTTCCGGGAGGCGCTTGGTGGGGACGGCGAAGGTGTTGTCACAGGCGACTCTACCGTTTCGCACTGTGGATCAGGATCGAACTCTAAGTTCTACCAATCTGCAGTAACATTGTAATCAAATTTGCTGAATAAGTACCCTAATGACACTTTAAATCCTGAAGTTTCATCTCTTTTTGACATTGAACCTTAATCTTTTTTTTTATTAAGTCGAACCTCAAATTTTCACTTCCGTGTTAAATTGAACCCCGCCGTCAGCTCCATCCAAATGGATGGATGGAAAAGGGTCATGTGCCCCTGACATGACCCTTTTTAGAGGGTAAAATGGAAAAATCATTAATCAACTTATTATTTTCTCATTTAAAAAGGCCACATGTGACTATTTGATTGGTCCTTTTTTCTTTTGATTTTCCTTTTCCTTCCTTCTTTCTTCCCTCTTCTCCTTTGCAATTGTTGCCCCTGCAATAAGCTCCTCACCCAATTCCTCCTCCACTACCTCAAAAATCCTCTGCCAAGCTCACCGGCGGCACGAGATGATCGCCGAAGTATGGTGCCCTCGCAGACACCATCAGTGTACGGCTGTGAACTTGATCGGGCGGAAGCGGCTTCTCGTGCCAAAGCTTGTTCTCGGTGCTGTGGGTGGTGTCGAGGTACGATCTAAGCGGGGATTGCAAGACTAGGTTGGAGAAGATGATCGGAGAGATGTTGGATCACCCTAGCCCAGAAACATGAAAAGGGAGCATCATCATCTATTCCTTACTTCCAATCAAGACAGTATTCGACGGTGGAGGGAGTAGTGGCTTCACCAACGAGAAAGGACAAGACAGGACCTCGTGCTCTCCATTTGTATCCTATTTGTTGCCGCTGTCGCCTCAAGTGAGGAGAACGAAACGTACAGTAGGTGCTTCGATAGATGGCGGAGCTAGCTTCGGATAAGGTGTACGCGTCGCAACCATTACAAGTGTGGAAAGCAATATCGAACTGGATCCCCTTTCTTCTCTAGATATCGAGCCATCCCTTCCATGGCACAACTCCTCTCCTTCATTTCTCCTTCATAATTATCTTCTTCTCCTTCTTCAAGCCTTTGCCCATCATCGAGCTATTAGAACAACAATCACCCTCCATTGATCTCCGTTCTACCAGCAAGTAGCGAGGGTGCCAATATTGCCGATGAGGACCACCATTGGCGCCTCCGAAAGGTCACGGTAGGGCTTCTTTTCCCTATGTTTTTAGGTCGGTCGATCCAACATCATCTTCTCTAAACTGGCCCTACAATCGCCCCTTAGATGCCTACCCCGACGCCACCTTGCAGCATCAGAGAACATGTTCCAGCAAGAGAAGCAGCTCCGCTCGATCAGGTTCATGCCGTACACTGCGGTGTCCACGAGGGTGCCGTACTCCAGGCGTAGCACCTCGCGCCGTAGGTGAGCTTGCCGAAGGATTTATGGAGGTTGTGGAGGAGGAATCAAGTGAGGAAGGAGATTATTGCAGTCGGAGGCTGTTGTAGGGGCAACAATTGCAGAGGAGAGGAAGGAAAAGAGAAAGGAGGAAAAGAAAAATTAAAAGAAAAAAATGGTCCAATCAAATAGTAATATGTGGCCATTTGAGATGAGAAAAGTGTAAGTTGTAATTTAAATGAATTTGATCAGTGATTTTCATATTTTACCCTCTAAAAAGGGTCATGTGAGGGGCAAATTACCCTTTTCCATCCATCCATTTGGACGGAGCTGACGGCGAGGTTCAATTTAACACGGAAGTGAAAATTCGAGGTTCGATTTAATAAAAAAAAAAAAAATTAAGGTTCAATGTCAAAAAGCGGATGAAACTTCAGGGTTTAAAAGTGTCATTTACCCTGCCATATTATCAGTTTTGATTGCTGGAATGAAGAACATTACATCCCCGATTTGAATTCTATCCAAAATGGTTAAGCCTCTGAAGTGGATTTTGAAAATTCGGGGATATGAAACGATTGACGCTTTCTAGTTTCTGTACCAGGCATTTTGATTTTCCTTTTCAGGGTTGAAGGCAACGCTAATGGACGGAGAAATCAAATGGATTAAATTAATAACTTTGACATCACAGAAGACAAAATGAAACTTCACCCGTTCTTTTGTCAAATCCAACAAAATGCACCGATGTCCAGGTTTCTGTAGTCAGGATCAGCAGGAAGCTCAAAATTGCATGAATGCACCAGCTTCAGTTACAAGATTTCCGTTGACGCACCTGTTATAGAGACGACGGTAGTCCGTACGAACAAAACAAATGTTCCAAAAGGAATAAATAATAACGTATGCTTGCATCCATGTATAACCGTTCCTTGTAAAGCATTCATTTCTGCGGAGCTGAAGGGCGCTGCTCCAAAAATTTCCACGGAGGCCGGATAGCTTCAGTGTTACCGAACTCTAAAATCCCTCTAAGCCATTTGACTTTGTTAGCGAGTTCCTCCAAATCACTAATCGAGGCTTCTAATGTGTTTGAACGCACAGAATTCAAAGAAATGCTTTCGCCTGTTCTCATCTTCTTCGAGGGCCCACTTTTACAGCACTGGTCGTCATCATCCTTTCCAGTTATAGCCGTTCCATCCAAAGCATCTCTAACAAGGTGAGCCTGATGCATTATCTAAGAGACTTCCGCTTCCAATGCTACTGTTTGCTACGTTCAAGTCGATTTTAGTTTCTGGCTACGTGCATCCCTTCTTCAGAACTGGTAACACTTGATGGTTGTCGTGGCAATTCCTTACAGAGAAAGAGTTCTGATCTATCTGGGAAAGGCGATGTCCGAGATGAAGTCTCAGATGACAATGAAGTATTCATCTCAACAGATGATCCAGCTGTATCCTTGACATCCTTCCCACCACCTTCATCCACTGCATGAAGGATCGAGTCATGTCTGAGAAGATAATGCAGCATTCATCTCAACAGATGATCCAGCTTTATCCTGGACATCCTTTCTTCCTTCATCGACTGCATGAATGATCAGAGTTTGGAACTGCCTTCGCAACTATGGAACCTCGCATACATTAAATAGTAAGTGAAGTAACTAGTGGTGTAAACAAAAACAATGCATGAAAGTAGAATGCAGCTCCTGATATTATCTCAGGGTGCAGTAAATTTTTTTTTTAACATTAAAAAAGGAAAATTTTAACCAGATAATACCAAAAATTCATATATAATCCAAGGCAGTGCAACGATTACTTTGAAGGGTCATATGTAATCCAAGGCAATGTAAGTTCTTTTCACCAAGTCACCAACTCTCATGCTTAGTGTTATGTTGCTTTCTACATGGCTGCATCCTTCAGTTCAAGGTCAATTTCTCTAAGATCTGAATGAAGCTACGCTTACCACCTAGCATGCCACATTAATGAACTTTGAACAACTACTTTCCCTAACCAGATAGCATTTGTTAAAGTTGAGATCATTCATCTAATAAATAACATGTTGTTACATGTCAATGACGTGAACAAAAAGCACATGAGACATAGTTCTCACTGATATTACGTTGCCATACACAGAATGACCACAAGGGGATTGCTTTAACACCTTGAGGAGTACCCAAGCTTTGACAATCCACTGAAAGCTACAGACTTTATCTGTTAACTTGGAATTGTAACCATATATCATTATTACCTCCTGGTTTCTATAATCCAAGGCAACCCTCTTTCTTTTTGATCAATGTTCATAAAGAAAAATAAACTTTGCCGGTATCAAAGTTAATAACATTTTTAATAGTCTCATGGAATTGAATAACATAAAATAACAAACTTGCCAGTAGGTGCACCCTCCAAAATCTGGACTATAGAAGACAAACTTACACTGAAGTTGATCAAGGAATGCACTCATAGAAAGTGTACTAAGTAAACCAGCTCAAAGTGAAGATAAAACAGAACGAGAATGTAAACCAGACAAGTGCTTAAATGTCCCAGTCACAAACCTTACCTGGATTGACAGGTTTTATTATTTGAGCACAGGGGCAAGAATTTTCAGGCTCCTGTAATCACCAAGCCACTGCAAACAAATGAGTAATCACAAGACAAAAGAATCTAAGGTGTGGAATCAACAGAACTGAAAAAGAATCTGTAGTTTTGGGGAAAATCTCCAGCTTATGCCTTTAGGGTTAGGTCAGGTTCTCTACATATAATAGTTACGTTTAGTTAAAATACAGAGAAATCCTAATGGGCCTAACACACTAGCCATGACCATTATAAAATGAATGAGCTACAAAGTCAACTAACAGAATCTATGGACAAGAGAGGCATCTAAACCTATAACAATTTGCACAAAACATCATGGGAGATTGTCAGTCAGTGAATAATCTTTTGTGGATGCTGAATCAGCCGACCACTCTTCTAAATTTTTCCAGAACCTTGTGGGACTTGGGCTTATGTATCTTTCGGAGAGATGGATAAAAACAGATATTTGGAATTTCTCATGCAATAATGAGGCTAAAATGGATGGGAGAAACCATGAGGAGTGGAATCTTGTATTTTGAAGCTCAAGGAGCCTTGGATAGATCCTACATCTATGGATGGAGGGCCATTATGCAGCTATCAGTTTATTTCATTGATTATTTCGTTCTATGCAAGTTATGTGTCCATGTTCTGTTTTGTTTGAAATGTAATGCTACATGTATATGGGTAGCAGTCTCCTCCTCCTAATTGCACGCTTTCATATTGACCTACTCTCTATGCAGATCAGGAGTCAATAAACTTTAGACTTTACAGTGGTTGTGAGTAATGAAAAGGCGGCATAAGTAACATCTGACGTAAAGCTACCATAGTGAACCTAAGTAGAATTCCCAGTCATGCGGCATGTATTTAAGAAGAATAACTTCAGCTCGTATATGGCCAGATATGAAGACAACAATGAGGAGCAAGTGCCAAAACTTCATGATACAATTTCACCCCAAAAGCAATACAAAACTTCTTCATTTTTTCTTTTTTTTTTTTTGGTTGCCTGGGGAATTCTGGGATGAAAATCAGATTTACGAAAAAATATATATATTTCCCACAAGATTCTAATATCAGAATGAATACAAATTATAAATATAGTTGTACAAAAAGGGTAGAAGGAAACACCGTAGGTGTAGGCACTGTCCAACCAACTTCTAGCGACCAATCCAAGGATGGGCGTAGGTCCTTGCAGAAACCATCATAACATAGCCCTTCACCCAAAGGAGGCGGTGGCAACTGAATCTATATAACCAAAAGATATGTTAAAATTCCATGCAGCATCAAACAAGAAAAATTATTTGCAGGACAGACAGTGCTCCATGCACAAGCGCACAAGCTCAGATTAGCATTTGATATCGCCCAATTGGATGAAATAAAACAGGTCAGCAGAAAAGGAAAAAAAAAATGCACCTACCTTAACCGTTTCTTCAGCTGACAACACTTGAGTTATTCTTCCGGACCAAAAACAGCCATCGGTCCACCAATCTACCAAGTCGCCCACTTTCCAGACATCATTGACAACAACTGTCACTTCAGATATCTCATTAACGTCTGGAAGTTCACATTCTTTATAAATACGAGGAAAAGAAGGACGCACAATTAATTGCGTCTTTTTCTCATTGGACTTGCTTCCAGCGATTGAGGGCTTTTGATATAACTTTGTCCAGTTGATTTCTACCAATAAACACAGAGTAAAACTGAAAAACTGCACTATCCCATATGTAAGTTGAAACAGTATTAGAAGATCTGAGTCTTGTTCAAGAAATCAGGTTCATAGCCTGCTATGACTTCTAGTCACAGGAAAAGATGAGCAAAAGACAAAGCACTACTAATTCCTGCAATACTAGATCCTCAATAAATATTACCAAGAGAACATAATATTTTTAGAATGGATTGCGTCTATAAATTAGTGCTAGCAACCTGATGAAGGGCAAACTTACTTTCATCTGGAAAATCAAAAAATTCCAAGGCATGCCCAATTTGTCCCTTTTTCCAGCTAATCTCCTTTATCTGATGAAAACACATACACTCAGGTAAGAGTTAGATTTTTTTGGCACGTCAAAGGTCTTGCAGCTCCAACTCTAATCAGAGAGCCATAGAAACCAGAAGCTTCAGTTTGGGGGAAACAAAAAAAGATCAAGATATCACGCTTTAAGTTGTGAACCAATAAGAACTTGACTCAGTATCACACTTAAGAGAGTCAGGGGGTTTCTCTGAATAAAAAAAAAATTCAATCATGATGCATGAACACTACGGATTTAGTGGCCTGAATAGTGGAGCTTATTGTATTCACCAACAGGTAGAACTTGGGGTTTAATATCCAGAAGTTGAAGAAACCATTAAAAGCAGTTTGAAACCATGTTATGTCTACATTGCAAGAATATCCAGAAAAATTCAAACAGCACAGGAAGAAACTGATGGCATGAATGAGTTTAATATATACCTTGCACCGAAACCAGGCGCTACGAAAACCTGCAAGAAAAGATCTTGATTCTGCCAATTGACCAACTTTAAAAGGCAGAAAAACGTTCTTGTCCATCATGGCTCGTTAAACCTTATATTGCTGCAGATAAATATTATTGGTTTAGAAGCAGCTTCAAAGGAAAACAGAAAACAACAAGCATATAAATAAATAAACAAATACAAAAATATTGTTTAGCAGCTACTGCTTCATCTAAAATTCCTTTTTTTGTGCAAATGTTAGTTCCGACCCACTTCAAATTTTTTGAGACAATTTAGGTGCTCCAAGCGTTCTACCCATGTATTCAGAATGTAAAACAACTATCTAATGTGAATTTCGTCATTACTATTATAAAGGCAAAGAACTTTTGGTTCCATCAACTAAAATTAATTTAAAATTTAAAATTTAAATTTTTTTATAGTTATGGAAGTTATAGAAGTTATTTTCTTAACCACCCACCCCCAAATTTTCTTCATACTTCTTCCACTTCTATCTTTTTTAAGTACATACTTATTCTTTTTTTTTTTCTTTACAATTTTGTATTTAATCTTTTTTATTCTAATAAAAAAGTCGTTGAGCACGTGCATCTCTCTCTCTCTCTCTCTCTCTCTCTCTATATATATATATATATATACTATTATAAAGGCAAAGGTTTTTTGGTTCCATCAACCAAAATTAATTTAAATTCAAAATTTAAATTTTTTATAGTTATGGAAGTTATTTTCTTAACTACTCGCCTCCAACTTTTTTTTCCTACTCCTTCCACTTTTATCTTTTTTTAGGTACATACTCATTCTTTTTTTCTCTACAATTTTGTATTTAATATTTTATATTTTAATAAAAAAAGTCGTTCAGCACGTGCATTGCACGTGCGATACAACTAGTACTTACTACTTACTATTATAATGGAAAATAACCTTTTGGTTCAATCAACCAAAATTAATTTAAAATTAATATTTTAAAATTCAAAATTCGAAATTTAAATTTTTTACAGTTATGGAAGTTATTTTCTTAACCACTTCCCCCAACTTTTCTTCCCACCCCTTCTACTTTTATCTTTTTTTAAGTACATACTCATTCTTTTTTTCTCTTTATAATTTTGTATTTAATCTTTTATATTTTAATAAAAATATTGTTGAGCATGTGTATTGCACGTTTCTACATCTGAATTTCCTTGATTACTTTGAGATGGGGGTGGCTGAGTTACACTTGACGATTATTATTATTATTATTATTTGGGTCAGTAAAGATTCTGAGCGACAGACTTTAATTCATGAGATTCATTGTAAGCCCATAACTTTTGGCAAAACCGGTTAATTCACATGATACTAAACCCATGATTGCCAGAAGATCCCTGGTTCAAATTCCTGTTTCAGGCGCTTATTACCAAAGTTGTTTATTCCTCTTATCCCCTTAATGCCGTTTACGAATTCCCAACCTAAAAAGAAAAGAAAAAAGACTCCACTAACAGACTCCATCTGGGAACGCTTCGCACAAAAAAAGCACAAGAATTTTAAGTGAGTCAAGAAACAATAACCCAAAATCAGATATGCTCAGAATTAATTGCACAGTTTAACTTATGAACATAGCGAATGTCTATACAGCATGCTAATTGAATTGCTAACATGGTACATTTGGTGCAACAATTAACGGTTCGTTTCCTAGGGTTTCCTGCAGGATTGATTCTAAAACGAGAGAGGACATGAGAAATATCATCGCGTTTCCGAAAATTTCTTTCAAAGAATCAACAAGTTTCCCGTGTTATAAGAAAAAACAAACCATTTGGAGATGATTTACCTTGCGCCGTCGCCGGGATGTCCCTCTCTCCTTCCCTCCGGAGGCTCTCAATCGCGGGAACCGCTCCCTGTGACTGCTGCGGCTTTCAGCTCCAACCGCAGTTTTTAACACAATTTTGTTTAAACCGTTTTCTCTCCTTTTACCTGGGAGAAACCCGAACGTCTCACAAAAAATTAATAATAATAATAATAATAACTAGTCGCATCACTAATATAATATACGTGTTCAACGACCTTTTTATTAAAATATAAAAGAGTAAATACAAAATTATATAAAAAAAAGAATGAATATATATTAAAAGAAGATAAAAGTGAAAGCGGTAAGAAGAAAAGTTGGAGGGTGGGTAGTTAAGAGAATAACTTCTATCATCGTAAAAAATTTTAATTTTGAATTATTAATTTTAAATTAATTTTAGTTGATGGAACCGAAAGGTTGTTTGCCTTTGTAATAGTACTAGTCATATTGCATGTGCAATGTACGTACTCAACGACTTTTTTATTAAAATATAAAAGATTAAATATAAAATTGGAAAAAAAAAAGGATATGTACTTAAAAAAAAGATAAAAGGAGAAGGAGTAGGAAAAAATAGTTTGGGGTGAGTGGTTAGGAAAATAACTTCCATAACTGTAAATAATTTAAATTTTAAATTTTAAATTAATTTTGGTTGATTAAAATAAAAAGTTCTTTGGCTTTATAATAGTAGATGGAGCATAAATATAGAGTATAGATATACATATAGATAAATATAAATACATGTAGATTTTTCACTAGAGTCTTTCATATTAAAAGTAATCAAACATTAAATTTTTTACTTTCCTTTAGCTTTGTTTGATCAAGATACAGTTAAAAAGGAACTATATAAATTATATTATTTAAAAAGATATTACTGCCAGGAAAAGTCAAGTGAATTCTTTTTGAAATTTGTGGTCGGAAATCAAAGGATTTTTAGTTTAATTTGGGAATCTCTAATCTTTTATCTACTTTTCTCTCATTTTAACTCATAACCTCACATTTTTTTTTATTTTTTATGAGAATATATTCAAATATAGGATGGGGTGCAGCAATTAATCTATTATAGTTTCTAAAATGGACATTTTCAATCAAGAAATCGGATTTCCCAATCAAAATAATATGATCAGGAAAATCTAAGGAATACTTATTTGTTTCATATTAAAAGAAATTTGAAAAATATTTGTTTGATCGAGAAATTCTCAAATTTCTTGTTTCAACAATCATCATAGTGTAGGGATTAATCCATAAGTACATTCTAAAACTACATCGCTTCAATAAAAAAATATAAGTCTTTAACAAAACAATATAATCTTAATACTCGAATACAAAAAAGTCCACGCATTTGATAACTCTTTTCACTCTCGCTTTTTTCTTTTTATTTTTTGGTCTGCCAGTACCTGATTTATCAGGTTGGGAATTAGATTTATTTTCGGTATTTTGGGCAAGTAGAGCAATTTTCGAATGTCTTTACGTGTAGCGGTAATGTGGACACTTTTTGCGTCTCCACCCTATGGTACGTATGAATATAGATTATTTAAATTTGAATGTTCATAAATTTATTTTTTTTTGACAATTTTAATCCTTTTATTTTTTCATGGTTAGTTCCTCCGTCCCTACTCTTTTATCATTGAATTGTGAAAATTATCAAAATTCACAAATTTATAATTTTTTAATTCATGGGATTGATCTATAAAGTTTTAGCTTAGTTTGAGTATACTATTATTTTTTGACAAAACTATCTTCTATATTAGTAAATTTGAATCATAGTTGTTATGGTGCCAAGACACTTGACGTCGACCATGGAAATTTTGAAAGCCTGGAGGAGTTCTTAAGGTGGTCTAACGTGCCCCCTATTGAAATTCATAATCTCCCATAATAATATATTTATACATGGTCTAAATGTGAAAAATATTAGCAAATACTTGAAAATAAAATACAAATATATTGTACAACCACAACTCACCTTATAATACAACTTAAGTACAACTAATATTATAGCTCATCAAATTAAAGCATCAAAGTAGCAACCATCATCAAATTAAAGCATTCAAATAGATCAAAGTAGCAACTGCCATAAAAATAAAGCATTAAATTAGCAAAGTTAGCACTGATACATACTAATAACACCAAAAGAATAAGGTAAAACACATAATATATCACATAAAGGTGTCATCTACTGCAGCAGTGACATTACTAGGTTTGTCGTCTTTTTAAAAAGCCAAGGCTCACCTTGGCTTCAAGGTGACCTTTCGTCCAAGGCGATGCCTTACAAGCCAAGTCGCACGCCTTGCGCAGGGGGAGCAAGGCGCTATATGCCATGCTTCCCCTTCTTCGCTTAAACGCCTAGGCAATAACTTGACAATTGTGATTTGAACACAATTAAGTTTGGGCTCTCAAAACTTAGTTTATAGTGGCAGCCGAACATGCACTATTTACAATCTAATTCTCAATCATTATATATAATATCTCCATCACAATCTATCAAAATAAGCTTTTCACGAAAAAAAAAAAGTGAAAAAAAAAAAGCTCTTCATTCCACTTTTTCTTTAACATAACATACATGGTCATCAAGAATAATCTCTCTCTCTCTCTCTCTCTCTCTCTCTCTCTATATATATATATATATATATATCCTTTCTTAAACTGTTTAATTTCACTATCTCACCCTTTTAAAGAATGTTGGATGGAGCACACAATTGCTAGTTTTAAACACAGGAGTTTTAGGTATTTTAAGCTTTTTGAGCTTTTCTGAAATACCCTGACCCTTTGAATTTTTTCGGATATTCGGATGTTTAAAAGATTCTGAGACAAAGAAAAGTGATACTAGGAGTGCAGCAAAATGTTATATTAGACCACTGATCGGTAGAAAATGTTGGGGTGGGTAAAAGGTTGCTAAAAGACACGAGTGGCACAAGGCTAAGTGAATATGTATTACTTATTTTGAAAAAGTCAAACTAAATGATATCAAAAACAGCTAAACACAGTGAGTGCATGATTGCAATAATTAAAGTATTTCGTAGAGAAATTTCAAGGCTGGCTCAACAGCAATTACATATAAAATGCACACGTTTTGAAAGCATTGTTAAGACGAGGTAGAAGATGCACATAAAAATACAAGGAATATGAGTTACATTCATTTATCTCAGTGAGATTCATACCCTTATGTTTATTCTAAATTCCTAAAATTTCAAGGGTTCATTGACCAATGAATATAGGACAGGTGGACAAATTTTTGCACACAAAAAACCTCAGATGAGGACCATGAAATTTTTTGCTTATCTAGATTCTTGCACCGCTTGAAGTACACGAGTCTGAAATGATTAGATTCAAACTAGGAGAGAAACTGGCCTAACTCTTCAAACCAGCCTCTAGGTAAATTGGTGGATATTATAAGGTCACAGACAATAGGAATTGAACCCGACTCATCTCTGAATAGGTCCAATCTCTTATCACGCAATCAATCCCACGGTGGCAACGAGGACTTGAATTTTCAAGATTGAATATTAATGAAGTTGACTCAAGCTCAAGCTAATCTAATTTTATATATATATATAAAGGCAAGGGATGCGCCCGCGGGCTAACACGTCAACTTTTAAAAGTTTTAATGAAGAGACACGTGTCATATTGTATACCATTATAATTCTAAGACGTGTTATTCACTTAAGAATCATATTTAAACTCTTCATCTCTGATATTTATCGTCTTCTATTACTTGTCTATCATCACTAATTAGTAGTTTTTAAAGTACGCGTGACATCAGGATCTAATCTAATTATACATGCTTGGATTCGTTTCTTTTGTGCTCTTCAATTTAAGACCGTCATGACTATTTTCTGATATCATTTGGATTCTCTATTTTTGCTCCAAAATGTAAAGTGCACACATAGTCATGCCTCCATTTTTGTGAATATTCTTTTGCAGTAAAAATGCTAACAAATTATTAATACACCAATTTGAATTCATGAACTTTATTTAAAATCTCTTTTCAATGTCTAATTTTCTCTTAACACTCATTTATCAGACTTGTGTATTAATTATAATTAAAATTTTCTATTAGATTATGCACACTAAATTATATGGCTTTAATTTATTTATTTTATTTATAATTATTGATAATTAAATAATTTGTGCACTCCACGAATTTCAAATCTAATATTGTGTGAAATCTTAAGATAGACTTGAACTCGAGCTCTCAAACCCGATCTCTCGAAACAAAATAAGGTTAAAAGGCAGAGTTCAAATTGAGAATTACTTGGGTAAATTTGAGATATAGGACGGCATGGAGAGCCGGGTAGGTAATACGCCAATCGAACGAAGCCCTAGGCATCCAAAATGGGCCGAGAAGTGTATAAAAGATTAATTTGTCGGTACCCATACGTGTAAAACTCAAATTATTATTTTTTGGTTGTTTTAATTTTCACGCAGGCGTTTTATTATTTTCTCACGGCCACCATATCTTTAAATCAATTTTTTTTTCTTTTAGAGATTGAATCGAAATAATATATATATATATATATATATATATATATATATATATATATATATATATATATATATATATATATATATATATATATATAATTCTTATTTTCGCGTTTGCTATCCTGCTCCTTCGGCCTCTCGCTCTGTTTCTCTTTCTATTTGTTTTCTCTCCTCAGACTTTCGATCAGCTTCGCGGCGCCATTTACGAAGCCCTGTTATTCATCCGGGTTCGATCTGTTGAACCCTTCATTGGATTGTTATTAATTGTATTTGCTTTTTCTCCCTTCTTCATTTGGGGTCATGTGTTGATCGGTGTTTTCCTTTATCTAGGGTTTATTTGTTTTGTCTTGGGTTTTTGAGGTTTTATTTGTGATCTTGGTTGGTTGGATAAGGTATACAAGTTGGTGTTATTAGATGTGGGGTTTGTGAATTGGGTTTGTTGAGATCGTTCTGCTGTTAGTGTGTTTGATTTTCGTTTGCCTTTTAGTTTATTGGTTATTGTTGAGCTTCTCCCCCCCCCCCCCCCATTCATTTTTTAGGGCTAGGGTTTATTTGAATTTGGTGTTTTTCCTGGGGACTTTCGGTTCTGAGAACCTTGAACGGACCGTCGATTATATTTTCGCCTGATGCTTTTCATTTAGTTTTTGTTTGGATGCTGAGAAAATCGGGAAAATGATGTCTTCAGATTTTGACTTACATGTTGCTCTTAGCCTAAGATGATCTCAACTGAGCGAGTTTCTATTCATCTGTCTAAACTTCTTGGCTTTTCTAGTCAGTAACATGAAAAAAAAAAAAAAATGAAGTATCTGTGGTCTCTTTTGCCATATTCTTTCTGAATTCTGCAATTCATTTAATTTTTTGACATTGGTAAAGTCTAATTTTGTTTTCCTTCTTAATTTTCTCAAAGAGTCTGGTAATAATTTAATATGATTGCAGTAAAAATCCCTTTTTGGTCATCCAAAGTTGTCGCATTTGGCCCAAACTTCCACTATTACTCTTCTGTGTATAGTTGTTTATTTATTTATATTTTGGGCTGCAGGCGGCGAAATTGAAGCAGGTAGAAGTTTTGGAGTAAGGAAATGGCGGCAATTGTAAGTGAAGAGTCTGGAGTTGGAAGGTCTTTGGGGGGTGTTCCAGGTGGGCGTCGTGGCCAACCTGGGGAGGCATTGGCGGAATGGCGGTCTTCGGAGCAGGTAGAAAATGGGAGCCCATCGACTTCACCTCCTTACTGGGACACAGATGATGATGATGAAGGTGCTATATATATTTTTATAATTTATTGATCTGTTTTAACCGTTTTCTTGTTTATGCAGGATATATCAGTTCAGTTATTTTGTTGGAGTGTGAATAGGTTTCTGCGTGAGTTTTGGTGTAGCGTAGAAGTTTGGCCTTACATGTGTTTTGGCTTTCTAAAGAAATTGGTGTTCTACACTTTTGGTGATTAAATGAACTGAAGTAAGCAGTTGATAAATATTTTATGAGCAATTCTGAATTGGCAGATAATAATGGAAACCTACTTGGTTGTTGGAGCATGTTTGAAGCTGCAAAATCTTCCAGTTAACAGTTTTGAAGATCATCGTGACTAGTTAATTGTTATTCCTTAAACACTGTAGATTGATAAATGTTTGTGTGACCAAACCTTGTGTCTAGTATTGGGAAGACCCAGATCTTGTTCTTTTTTAACTTTGGGATTTTGCTTAATCATTAGATTTATTTATGCATCCCACTTTTCGAAGCCATTAGTTAGGAATTGGAGTCAACATTTTCTAACAGGGCTTTGGAATTGATTATTATTATTATTACTATTATTATTTAAACAATGATATAATTTGACATTCCAGACAACTTGAAGAAAGATGAACCTTGAGGTGCTAGAAGAACTTCAATATGGTGGGAGAGAAATGGAATCAGCCTGCTAGGGCTTATAAATGGCGTCCAAAAGGGGGTTCTAAAGCTCGAGCTTTAATTTGGAATGATTTGGATGGCTTAGGAGCCATTTGGAACTTGACTGAATTTTGGGACTAGGGTTTTGAAAGTGTTTACCTTAGATTTTGTTTGTTTCATTAGTTTCAGTGGTATTTTCATGTTTTAGGCTTCATTGGTATAGTTTTATATTTTATTTGTTTTTTGTTTTTGCAATTTATAATTTTTTTGAAATGGGTCGTTGTTATTGATCATGGGTCTTAGTGTTGTTGGGATTTTATAATCCAAGTCTTTATTAGAGTGCAAACTCTTTAAGAGTCCGGGTCCTAGTAGGTTTAAAACTACTAGTTGGCTATATAAATTAATATTCAGATTTTTAAAGCCTGTAAGCACTTTAGAGATTAAAAAAAGAGAGAGCTTGTAATCACCTTTCAACCTTCATAACCATATTTGAAGCATCAAAACCCTGCTAAAATCCTTTAACCATTTCTTCTTGAAAACGCTTAAAACTTAATAGCCACACCTAATTTACAAAAATCTGTTACTGGTCATGAGTGTTGTTCACACAAACTCCCATCCCTACTCTGCACTGCATCACCTAAACTTTTCTGCGATATATTCTTTTTGCAGGTATTGGTGAGCCTTCATTGTTTGAATGGAAAAAAAGAAAAATTGATTGGGCGTTGTAACTTTAGATGAGAGCCTTATCGCAATCATAAACTGCAATGATTTATTTTGTGGTACTGCTTACTGGTCCATTTTGGCCTTCAAGTGTTGAGTGGGTTTAAAATTGAGCGGGTAGTATTGTTTATATTCCCCCTCAGAAGGTCATCCATTTTTCAGATAGCATAGGCTACTTCAAATTGTTTTACTACCTCTTTGATGGGTTTCTTTGGATTCCATAACTCAAAACTATTAGATTTTGGATTTTGTCTGGAACAAATGTATATCGTTTTACGTTTCTAGTACATTAACTTCTAAAGTATCTCTTTCTGCCAGTGCCAGTAAACAGACAAAATGTTTGTGTATGGAACTATTTTTTGCCTTTGAAATGAGCTTGAACAACTATCTTCTCATTATACAGTAATTTTTTTATTTATTATTTGTTCTTTTGTTTTGGTGTAAATATTAGTTTTACACATTTATGGAGCCTTAAGATTTGCCTATAAATTTCCTTGCTTAGTAAATTAGTATTTCCATTCATATATTCTGGTAGATGCACTCTCTCGTGAAATATCTGTACAATATTTCCAGTTGAGATTCATAATCTTTGCTGCATTTTTCTTATTGAATTTAACACACACCTTTGTGGGATTCAAATTGTTCTTGTGTTTACATATCTGTAGGGGCGAAACCTTCTGAGTTGTATGGAAAGCATACATGGAAGATAGAGAAATTTTCACAGATCAACAAAAGAGAACTTCGTAGTGCTGTATTTGAGGTTGGCTGTTACAAATGGTATGAACCTTTGGATGTAGATGCATGCAAATGTTGCCTCATAAATGCAGTTTTTAGAATCAGTATATTGGAAGCAGTTTAAAGCTATATGCATTTGTATCTATTTATGCATTAATATTTGTGTGCATGTGCATGAGAGTAAGATTGATAGAGAGGGGCTAAGAAGCACTGGTACGGGTACCGGGTACGAAGTGTACCCAATGTGGTGGGTGCTTTTTTTTTTTTTTTTTTCAAAAATTAGGGTACTGGTGGTATGGTAAGGGGATGTTACATTGAAAATATTAAATATATGTGTAATTAAACTATTATTAAAGAACACCATAATCACATTCTAAATGCTTAAACATCAAATTTTCACACTTCTTGACAATAGTTGGAAATTTGTTATATATAAACACCAAATCTTCAGCCCTTTTTGACGAATGTGTTTATTCTTATTGAATGGATAAAGGAGCAAGTACTAACAGCCTCTTATTGCATGTTTAAATGCACCGCTGTATTAGGTTGAACGTATTCAGAATTGCATAAAAAGTTGTTAATTCTGGTAAGTACCTAAGGAATACCGAGGCTGTACCAGCACCCGGTATATACTCGGTACGTGTATGGCACCTACTTTTGAGTATTTGTGCTTCCTAGTAAAGGGGTTTTGTCTTTAATAATATCGAGGCATGCACACATGTTTCATGTAATTTTAAACAGAGTTGTGTACTTGTGCATGTGTTATAAAGAGAGTTCCAGATAGCTGCATGCCTTAATGTAATTATCAATAATTTTGATGTTTCAATTACTGTCAAATTTGGTGAATTGCTTTCAAACGGAAGCTATCACAGGGAAATAAACAGAAATATGATGTATGCAATTTTTAGATGTACATCCATCAAAACTGACAAAAAGATCTGTATGATATATATACTTTTAACGTTAAAGTTAAAAAAATTACCATTAAAACTGAGAAACTTGCCGCTTGCTGGTTTCTTCAAATTAATGTCGCTGGGAATGTTATCCTATGTTCTGTTGTTTGTGAGCATGCATACACGCACACTTTTAGATGTTTCGCATTGTGTCAGAGGAACACTGATTTACGGCTTTTGGGTGTTTGTTTTCTGCAAGGCTTGTTGTTGGACAAGTGTAACATCTACTATTCCTATGACAGGTACATTTTGATATATCCCCAGGGCTGCGACGTCTGCAACCATCTTTCCTTGTTTCTTTGTGTTGCCAATCATGACAAGCTTCTTCCAGGTCTGATTGTTAGTAAAGATGTACTTCCTTTTGTTTGTGTGACTATATTGGTTTCTCTTTTGCTGATTAGGTTGCTTTTTTATGCAGGATGGAGTCATTTTGCACAGTTTACAATAGCTGTGGTCAACAAAGATCCGAAAAAGTCAAAATATTCTGGTTGGTTGGTTGGTTGGTTTGATATTGGTATAATCAAAAAATAGGTTTCGACTGTGACCTGTTTAGCATTAATGTAGTAAACGAAGATTTGCAGATACATTGCATCGATTTTGGAAGAAAGAGCACGACTGGGGATGGAAAAAATTTATGGAGTTGTCAAAAGTGTTAGATGGGTTTATTGATGCTGACACTCTTATTATAAAGGCTCAAGTCCAAGTTATCAGGTGGTTTGAAATACATTTTCTTGCAAATCCAAATCATTGGTCAGTTTATTTGCTTTGTTGGACAACTTCTCATTGTTCTTATACATCTAAAATTACAAAAATTAGCTTATTTTTTGACATTGCATCTGTCAGTCATTATTGATCTGCATATCAGGCTTCAACCTATGAAACATTTGGAGTATTGTTGTTATCTTAAAGTATAATTATTTATTTATAATTTGTAGCTTATTGTTTCAATTATATGTTATCCAATGTTGGATTCTGTCCTTTGCATTCTCAGCTACTCAGTTCTACTTATTCTGTCCAACTTTATTCCATGTGCCGGGCTTGTTACGTATTGATATCACCTGGTAAGCTCCATTAATTTGTTATAGGGCAAACCTCAGAGGTTGTGTAAGAAGGAAATAGCAAAGTAATTCTAGCATTCTTAGTGCCTCAGCTTGTTCAGGTTGTCTCATTAAGGATTGGTATCTTGGATTTTGAACTTTGAATTGGTAGTTGACGATGTACTTATACATGGTGCACGCAGAAACAAACATATTCATATGCATATACCGTTAAGACACATTGATGGGGCATGCAAACACAAGCAGAAAGCCTGAGTTTTATAATTCTGGAAACTATTATTAGTACATGCATTTATAGGGATTTATTGTAATTTTAATTTAGTTTACTTGGGAGTTAAGTAGTATATTTAGGATTTTAAACCTTTTACGTCAATACCTTAGGCATGTATATTATAGCACATTGATTGGTAATTTTGTTTTTTTTTTTTTTTTTCAAATATTAGCTGTTGAGAATCATCATTAGAAATCATCTTGTTTCCCATGTTTCCTTTGAATCCATTTGGTGCCTCGTGGCATGCAAACATATGCATGTTCATTGGTGTTGTTTTAAACTGTGGTGGGGTTCACAAGGTGATGGCTATATCCTAATTTTTGGATTTTGCTCTGTAGGGAAAAAGCAGATCGACCATTCCGTTGCCTTGATCTTCAGTATAGGAGAGAACTGGTTCGTGTATATCTATCAAATGTAGAGCAAATTTGCCGAAAATTTGTGGAAGAGAAAAGAACCAAGCTTATGGAATTGATAGAGGACAAAGCTAGGTGGTCAAGGTAGTGTATGTTTATTTCTGTCTTCAGAATTGTTTGTGATTTTTAACTTGAGAGGGAGCTTGTCAGAAGGGCGGGCTTGCCATCATGCGGTGCAGGTCTTGGAGTATGTTCTCCTTGGGATCCAACCCATATTTGATTGCTCTGTTAGCCATCCAAGAGGCAGTCGTCCAATTTATAAGCATGGCCATATGTTGTGCCAAGGAAAGAAAAAGAGAAGATGAATTTACTAGTTATAGGAATCTCAACATCTCTGTCTTTCAAATGGTATCTTTTGAAGGTTCTCAAACTAGCTGCTTTCTTTAAATAGAGGGTGAGAAATTTATTTATCTAATTGTTTGACTGTTCCAAAAGAAGGAAAAAAAGTGTCAGAACAGTTCCATGGATTATTTTGTGTAATTTGTCATAGGCCTAGTTTTTTACTTGTTTGTTGGGATCCTGAAGTGGCGTTTCCCTTTCTCAGTTGCGCTTCACTTTCTGTTGCTATCTGCTACATGATCTAATGATGTTTCCTTGCCAGTTTTATCCTTGTCTGGTGATAACAGAATATTTGCATCAAAATGCAGCTTCTGCGCATTTTGGTTGGGAATGGACCAAAATGTTAAGCGCCGTATGTCCAGGGAGAAAACAGACGTGATTTTGAAAGTAGTTGTAAAGCAATTTTTTATAGAAAAGGAAGTCACGTCTACTTTGGTGATGGATTCGTTATACAGTGGACTCAAGGCACTTGAAGGGCAGTCTAAGTGTAATAAAGGGAGGGTGAAGCTACTGGAGGCAGAAGAAATGCCTGCTCCCATTGTTCATGTTGAGAAGGATATGTTTCTTTTGGTTGATGATGTCTTATTACTACTTGAAAGAGCTGCCATGGAGCCATTGCCTCCAAAGGATGACAAGGGACCACAAAACCGTACAAAGGTCAGTTATACAATATATGTTGGCTTGTCAAACCCTAAATATTCCCCTTGTACTAATGGAGTTATGCAGTAGCTGGTTGGCATGAGCCTCATAGGGATGGGATTTTTCATTTTATGCTAGTCGGTCGACTTGTCATCCTGGGTGCGAAGGGTTTGGTTCCTGTCTGGTTACTTGTAGCCTTGGAGTATTATGTATTTCTCTTGAATATGTTTGCTTAACAAATATCTGGGTCATTTTGTATGCCCAGGTGGAATGGAAATATTGGCTTCTGTTCTGGGGTCCAGTAGGATATGGCAATCGGCGTCCATTACTTGTACCCTTGGGTTATTATGTATTTGTCTTCATTGTCCCTCACTATTGTTTTTGTGACGTATATTTTCTGTCCCTTCCATTTTATTGGCAGTGGCCCTAGTTTTGAGATATTTTTTCCCTGCCTAAAAGTAATGAAAGATTGAGGTCAGGTGAGTAAGTCACGTGATGTTGCTACTGCAAACCTCACGAAGCTGAATCTCTGAGATGGCTCGTGCTGTGGAATAACTTTAATACTTTGTTGACACAAACAAAGTCATGGAAAACCTCTAAAATTATTTTAAATTGGGCCTTGGAAATACACAAGTGCTGATACTACCAACCAGTACCATAAATAGTGAAATAAAAGATGTTTGGTACCTAGGATGTCAGTCTTTTTTTTTTTTTTTTTTGAAGTTTCTGAAGGTTTGCTGGCTGGGATCGCGTTTCATTTTATTTTTATTTCTTTGTCAGGGAGTTAATTGAGCTTGATTTTGGCACATCAACTGGCCACGAAAAGTTTAATTAGTTCCCCCTTTGTTGCAACATAGTTATAGCTAATTCACCCTCTTTTCAATCTTTCAAGGATTTCACCTTTATTTCCTTGCCAGCACTCCATAAATTTGCTATGTTAATCATACCCTCATTGATGGCTCGTGAACTGTTTCCGTTTACATGTAGGATGGGGGTTCTGGAGAGGACTGTAACAAGGACAGTATTGAGCGGGATGAAAGGCGTCTTACCGAAATGGGCCGCAGGACTGTTGAAACTTTTGTTCTCGCCCATATCTTCAGGTAGCCTTTTTATCAACCTTAAAGAGGTTATAAACTTCTGTAAATGTAGGAGAGATTGGGCTTTTAGTTGTAATTAAGGTTATATTGAGAACTACTAGTGGCTTGGTCTAGTGGTACCAACAAAGTGTAATAAACCCTTGATGTTGAGCAAGGTCAAAGGTTCAAGCCCTTATTGCCTACTAAATTGGGTGTGTGTGTGTATTTACTGATAACCAAAAATAAAAAATAAAAAATATTATGGTTATATTGGGAATGGCTATGAGCTTGTAAATGCCTTATCATCGTAATGGTGTATGTGTGGGTTGACAGCCCCTTGGTGTTCTTTAGTGCTATTTCATTTCACTGATTAAAAAAAGGAACCTTTTCAAAGGTGTTCTTTTGTTTTTGTTTTGTTTATGTTTTTTTGTTTTGTTTTTTTTTTCCCGCATGAAGTTGCTTTTGAATCTAGGACCCTTGATAATTTTTGCCTGTTACATTTCTAATTTTGGCATATCAGAGAAATGCTCTTATCCTTGGTACCTTATATACAGCTTTCTTCATTGTTACACCTGCTTGAATGGCTTAATAATTGAATTGGAATATACCTGTGATAACAAAATACTTGTTATACTGTTTATTCAAACGACCTACTTACTACCTTTAGATTTCCTAATAAAAAGTGCCTAATTGTGTACAGCCAAAAAATTGAAGTTGCCCACCAGGAAGCCGTTGCCTTGAAAAGGCAAGAGGAGCTTATTCGGGAAGAAGAGGAAGGGCTAGCTGAAAGCGAACAGAAGGCAAAACGCAGAGGAACTGAAAAGGAAAAGAAGTCGAAGAAAAAGCAGGTTTGGCAGCAATGTTCTGGGAACTTTGTTAGAAATTCAGTCTTCAAAAAATTATTTTTTGAATAAAAATTGGCCATCTTATTTGATTCACCCTGGCAATTCTAGACTTTTGATTTCATGGTCTAATAAATATATTCTGGTTCTTCCAACTGAAGGCTAAACAAAAACGCAACAATCGCAAAGGGAAGGATAAAGGAAGGGATGAAAAAGCTTATGCTACAGTACCAACCCAACAGGTGCTAGAAATTGCTAATGATGAAATAAAAGATTTAATGATTGACCAGGCACGACCGGTGCTTGAAAAACCTGAGTCGCAGGAAGACGTCTCGGATGTCTCAGATTCAGTAGATTTTGTTGCTGAAAACTCACAAGCAGACTCAGAGGAGAGAGATTATAGTCCTGTCAATTGGGATACTGATACATCTGAAGTTCATCCACCCACTGAAGCAAGTAGCAGTGGAATTAGTGGTCTGTCATGTGTACAACATGGAACCATGGAAAAGAAAAGCTCATCGGTGATGGATGATAGTTCGTCAACATGTTCCACAGAATCAGTCCCGTCCGTGGTGATGAGTGGATCCTGTAAAGGAAATTCTTTTTCCAACCACAAAGCCCAAAAGTTTCCTAGCAGGTAACGTGTACTGCATTTTTGATTCTATATTCTGGATGGTATTGGATTTTTATCCTGTACTTCATTTTTTAGGGGAAAGGTTCATCGGGCTAAGGCAACAAATGACAGCACAAGTTTAGCCAATGAAGCAGATGATCAACCATCTGTTCCAACAACAGATGCTGGGGTTCCGAATGATGTTTCAGGGAGTTGTAAGGTGGTGAAACACTAGTTAATGTGTATCCTTATCATTATTATTTCTTAATTTGTATTTTCCTAAAACTTTGTCTAGACTCTCAAATGAAGTGGTCTCTTTCCTCTATGCATTAGGATGAAGAAGCTGTTTCCTTGCAAAGAAAACTGTGCATCAGAGATCAGGATGATGTAGAAAAGCCTTCCAAAGAAAAGGTAGCAGTTCCGCCCTCTCCCAGGAGCCCCCACAGGAATTTACCCTCTAATATAAAGCTAAAGTCAGAGCCAAAATGCTCATCTATTGTAGATCCAAGTCCAGCTAGGAAGCCATCTTCTAGTAGCCCGCAACACACTGACAAATTAGCACCTTCTACTCTGTCGCAAGTTTCGACCCCTGCCAAACCCGACAGCCAAAAGGCTGCCACTTCAAAACCAATTGTTGACAAATCCACTGCTCTTCAAGTCCCTGCAATGGCAAGACCCTCTAGTGCTCCTCTCATTCCTGGTTCAAGGCCACCGGCACCTGTTGTTTCCATAGTTCAAACAGCCCCACTACTAGCTCGTTCGGTGAGTGCAACTGGCAGGTTGGGTCCTGATCCCTCGACACCAAGCCATAGTTCCCATAATTATGCCCCCCAGTCCTATAGGAATGCCATGATGGGTAATCCTGGCACTTCAACTTCCCCTGGTCTGTCCCATCCTCACACTCCTGGCTCACTAGCTAAACCACAATCCTCAGCACCTGCACCTGTATTTTTGCGTCAACCCTCTGACAGGGTGGATGCCCACACAGTCAAAACTTCCTTTTCTTTTGGCATGTTAAACCGGGATATGGTGCAGAATGGTCACTCATGGAGGGATGCCAGTGGAAATCCTTCACTTGTGAATGACACTCAGAACTTTGATTTGTACAAGGTTGTTGATGCAGACCCGCAGGAGCAGTTATCGTCTGAGTTGTCCTCAGCTGGCACATCTGGGCGACAAAGCCAGGGCATGCTGGCTGATGACTTCCCACACCTTGATATCATTAACGACCTCCTCGATGATGAGCATGGTATGGGGAGGGCAGCCACAGTCTTCCAGGGTCACACGGATGGGGCCCGCTTTCTGAACAGGCAGTATTCTTTTCCTGGTGACATGACGGGCATATCAGGCGATGAATCTCCTACGAGCTCTTGCAGATTCGAGCGAACGCTCAGTTACCAAGCTGATGGGTTCCAACGGGCTTATGGATCTTTGGGCAGTCATTTTAACTCGTTCCTTGATTATATTCCGCAAGCTAATCCGTTGCCTTATGCAAACGGGCAGGTTGATGGTTTTATGCCGAACCAGTGGCAAGTGAGCGCTTCTGATCTTTCCTTGCTGGGCATGGGAAGCACAGATGCCGATGTGTATCCATATCACATGCCAGAGTACCAAAATCTAGCCTGCAGCGTCAATGGTTATACTGTATTCCGGCCATCAAATGGGAACTGAAGTGAAACTGCCAGGGGATTATTAACCTGCGAATTAGCGGGTTAATTCGAATGATAATAATGTGTTCAGGAAATTGTCGGGGCTTATATTTGGAGTGAGGTTGCGATCCTTTGATATTGCGAACTTTTTTTAAAGTTTTTATTGTAAAGAGTGGTTCTGCCATCTTTGCTTCCAAGCTGGCTGTTATATCAGGCAAGAATTTTCTACGTTTTCGGGATTGTGGGTGAAAAGTTGAGGAAAAATGACAGTCCATTAAGTCTACCTCAGGTTTCCTCTTCCTCCTGGAATCCCAGTTAGCCAATTACTTTAAGCTCTGCGTCGTCTGTAGACATGATTATCTAAAAGGCTGGAACCCAAATTGGAGGTTTAAGTGGATCTGGAGTAGGGTTCTGGCATGGCCATGAACCCGGCTCCCTCATGAGAAAATTTTGTATTAGACTATGCCACTAAGGTCAATTATGGTCTCCTATGCAATGTGTTGCATAAACAATAATGTTTATTTGTAGGTTCAAATCAAGGTGTTGGAGGTCGCCAGGGGTGGAAATAAATCTGATGTCATTGCTTGCAGGTGCAGGAACGTACTCCTTGCCCCAGATAGGGACGCTTGATTAGTTAAAACTTTTCTTTGCTAATCACGCATTACGCGCTTAATGATATGAATAGGGTTTTGTCCCCCGGGGTTTCACTAGCTAGACTTTTTTTTGATTTTTTTTTAACGAGGCATATGCCCCTTTGCAGTGCCTCTTTGCAGTGCCCCTTGAAATTTATAACTATGTTAAATATATCTATTTTCAAAGTAATTTATTGAAATGATGGAAGAGGCTAACGTATTACACTTTAAATAGACTTGATATTTGATGTATAGGTACACATTCAATGTTCAAGAAAATATATAAGCTTTTGTAGTAAAAATAATAATAATAACAACAATAATAATAATACTATGATGAGAATTTATTTTGATATCTATTTTTAAATTTAGTGTCTTGAATCAAGTATACTACACATATAGTTTAAATCTATTTGACTGTGTAGGCAGAATAAAATTACAATTTATTCAAAGTTGATATTTACTATATAATCTTTCATTAATAACGTCGTTTTAAAATTATTCATTACCTTTTTCTTTTTCTTTTTCTTTTTCTTTTTTAGAGAATAAGGTTTAGGCTTGTCAATTGGGCCAACTAATCCCTAATCCATTGGAAGAAAATATGCATTATTTATTATGTAAGCTATTGGTCAAACACACTTGTTTCTTTTTTCTTCTTTTTTTTTTTTTGGTAGATGAAAGGGCAAAAGCTAATAGTGAAAAGAAACTAAACGACGTGTGAAACTGGAAGAGCCGTCCCGGTAATCGGCTAATAAATGGAGACCCAAACCTATCGAGGGATGAGAAAAGAAAGGATGGTTGATGCCCTCATTTTGAAACCCTAGCCAATACTCTCATTACCCTTATGATATATGTGACACACCTTCATAGACCATTCACGTTACAAAAGATTTCAAAGATCTCTCATAAGGCCTCCTGAAATAACCTGATCTTATTCAGAATCCGTGATCCTTGCCATTAACATCCCACAATTCAGCCTTAGAAGCTGTGCAATAACCCAAATGGCGACTAAACCCCCTCAACTATATGCACTCTATATTGTTGGGGTTGGTTATTATTTCAATACGTGTACACTACAGAACCTTAATAATAATATTGGTGAGGATTTCTCTTTGTTGGGTGTAGCCCTATACTGGAGTGAACCAAGATAAATTCATCTTTTCCTTTTCTCTCCTTTTCTGTGATTGATTGCTTGGAAGGTTCTTGTGACACCATTCATACATTTCGGACAAGATCTCCCTCCTAACGCCTGACCTGAATTACCTCTCGAAGCACCATCAACATTCACTTTAACCCACCCAACTGGAGGAGGTGACCAAGATCTGTTTCTAATATGTTTTCAAGTATTCATCAACTCCATTGGTTAGTTATCATCTCTCCCTTTCAAGGGTCTCAAGTTCCGGGTCAACCATTCAGGTCACTCGGATTTGGGCAAACCAATGCACACTTCGGGTCTATGTCAAACCCGGGCCAGTTCAGTAACCAGGTCGACCCGCAGCCGTGGTCCGGGCCTTCCAGCCATGAATCTCGTTTATTGGCTGACAGATGTACTTACAAAGATGGTTTTCGTCCCCATGTCTGTCTGCGCAGTACTAGCTTGACGAACAGAAACAAGGAATGGCAGTCAATCTTCGAGCATTCAAGCAGCTGCCAATTGCAGTTCCCGGCAACTTCCTCAGCAAGTCAAAAACCTAAAAATAAATAATAAAAAATAAAAAATATTCCACTCTCAATAACCCAGCATGCACCTTTAGATAAAAACCCATGAACAATGTGAATCAATGCTCATGAGTCTGGTATCGTGCTCGGACCGCTCACACATATATACGCCTCTACAAGTCAAAACCACATATGTTGGCTTCTTTTTTACCTACCGACTCATTCAAAGGTGTTGAATTCGCAAGAAGGGAACAAAATATTGTAATTCAACAGTCAAAATCTTTCAACAAACACCAACAAAGAAAGGAAGAAGAAGGGAGAAAAAAAATGCTAAGCCATAAGTGGCAATATAAATATTCATATCGCCCCGACAAAAACGTTCATTCTATTTGTTAAGCGTGGCAAAATGAAGCTGCTCAAGATCGCTGTGCCGCTACTGCTGCTGCTCTTTATCTTCCTCCTTGTGAACGTAGAAGCACGCAGAGCGAGCATGTCGGTATACAGGAAGAGGAAAGAATTTCTGTTGCTGCAGTCCGTTCTGAGCGGCCCGCCCTCTGGGCACTCCGGCTGCTCCTACATCCCCGGTGGCGGCGGTGTCAACTGTCCCGCCGTCAAGCAAAAGGACTTCGCCGGAAGAGCTTTTCTTCATGCCAAACGCTAGCCTTGAGGGAGCAGGAAGGGTCAAGTTTTGATTTGGAAAGTGTACCCATTTAATATATAGAATAAATGTATAATCATCATAACAAGAGCTGAACAAGAATCCTAGCTCTCCCCACTTTTTTTTATTTATAATTTTTTCAACCCTTTCCCAGATGTATGAATATATACATATGTATATACATGTGTACCTCAATACTTTGGATTCATAGTTGATTTATTCTTTTTGTTATTATTATTTTTTCTTGAGGGCAAGGGAAATTTTCTTCTTGCCTCTGTGTCAGTGTGAATCAGAGTATTAACCTTACATGTAAAACACTGTTCATTGGTATACTAGGAAGTTGGGTACCAAATGCTGCATGTTCTGGGTTATGTTGATATTTGATTGCATTAGAAGAAATGAGAATAGGAAGGAAATATTCGCTTACAGATTTCTTTTTCTTTTTCTTTTTTTTTTTTGTTTCATGTATATTTTATACGATCTACCTTTTCTTTCCTACGTAAATAAACATATAGCCACTGGCAAGCATTAGGTCAACTGATATTGACATGCCTACTTGTTATGGAGGTTAAGGGTTCGCGCCTTCACTAGGTTACTATGTTGAACAGGGAAGCAATTTTTTATTTCCTATTCCTAAGTTTTTAACCTCCTTTGAACTAAAAATAATAAATAATAAATATACAACCCGTGACTGAAGGACAATGATTATGTCGATTATTTCAACAATCGATTAAGGGCTTGCTTTTGTGTAATGGCAAAATAAAGTTCAAAACTAACCGAAACTGAATTTTACAAAATTTAGTTTGTGTAAAATGCATGTGTGGCTGCTCTAGGCAAAACTAGGGACAACGATCGAAAAATATGGGCAAACCAAAATAGTCATGACTTGAGCGAGGGAAATCGGGTAGACTAAAATGGCCAGGGCCAAAACTTGGTTTTATGTTGATGAAACCCATGGTTTGCCGAATGGACACTTCTCCCAACATTTGCAAAGCAAACACTCAGCTTTTGGTGTTAAAACACGCCACGTTAGTAAATTTAAACACAAGTAAGTCTTGCCAATCGAAAATCAATTTTAAGTGGTAACGAAACAAGCACCAACCCATCGATTGTTCCATTGAATGGGTAACCAAGGGACAAGGTCTTTAATTTATGGTTGTTCGTTTAAGAGAGTGTGTTTGGGAGCAGTCCCCCAATCTATCAACCTGCCTCACATTAGAAAAACAAGTGAATTCAAAATTAATTTTCTTAAATACTCAAAACTCTACACTTAAGTTTTAGTTTCGATGGTATTTATTTGTCTTTCGATAGTGTTGCTTCAAATCTCCGATAAACTGTGCCTCTTTTTCACCTCCCAAAAAAAAAAAAAGAAAGAAAAAAAGAAAAAGAAAGAAAAAAAGAGCCAAACAAACAAAATATAAAACTCACAACTCTTGTTTTGTTTTGCCACTCAGCTTTCGTAGAATGATGGTTGGGTGAGAAGATCTGAAATATACATAGAAAAAAAAACGTGCTTTTTTCAAAATCTGACTGGCGGTCTCGTGAGATAATTCCAAAAGTCCAAATTGCGTTTCTAAGGTGAGCCTTGACCCGCTTAAGCAGTCCAAGCTGCAAAATGCCACCAAACTGAAAATTAAATGCATGCTATGGAGACTTGATGCATAGGGATGTGCGTATAGAATATAGTTTAATTCATATACGAATTTTCAAGGGAACTGCACGCGTCAATGAGCATTAATATTATTTCTGGTTCGCTATGTTTTTTTGCCTCACAAGATTTTAAAAACGTCTGTTTTTATATTTTAATCTCCCATTGGTGGTCATGTGTTCAACATTTGTTCATTAGATTCCATTTAGGGATAAAATGACAAAATTTACATTTTATTTGAAGGGGGGGAAGTAGTAATGTGAAACATATTCAACATGGGCTAAACACTTGTATTTTTTCTATTAAGGTTTTTTTTTTTTTTTTTTCCTTTCAAATTAGATACTCATCAAGGTTTTTAACGAGACATTAACTCATGTCTCCTAGGGTTTTTCTAGTATTCTTTTTTATTATAATGGTGTCTCATTTTCAGTAGTACGTTATTCTAGTGACCCGAAAAAAGAAGGCTAGAAGTAGTATCATACCGATTTTCAATTTCAAGGATTTAAACCGCTAATACATCAAACTATATTCTTATACAAGAACACTTTTATGGTAACCAAGAAAAAAAAGAGAGAGAGAGAGAGAGAGAGAACGGTTCCAGTGCGTGATAAACCACAATATTTTACATTTATTTATGAGCAGGGGAGCTCAAGGAACCCCACAGAGGAAAAACCCCTTCCAAAAATAAAGTTGTCAGACAAAAAAACGAAGAACTTTTAAAGAAAAAAAAATTACAGTATTACTATATTTCCTTTTTCCATTTTCACAATCTCTGAAATTAATTAAATAAAATTCTCTGTGTAAGACCGTCATCATCGTCGTCATCAAGAGCTTGTATATTGCCTGTTAGCCATGGAAGCTGCTGCTGCTGCTGCTGCTACGGCTTCCTTAAGACCTGCAACACGACGCGCATGGCCACCGGCGAAATTCTTCCCGTTCAACGGGCAATTGCCGCTGCCCCGACCGGGAATGTAAGTGCAAGGCGATCTCCCCAATTTCTCCAGCAACAATGGAGTCTCCTCCTTCCACCATTCCCCGTCCAATATCCTCATGCCCACAGCTTCTTCTCCTGAATTCGCCACCACTAAAATGGCCACTACAATTGCAAATAAAGTTTTTGCATGGAAACAACCCATTATGGGAAAGATCTAGTTTCCTCTTTCGCCTTTTTTTTTTTGGAGGAATTGAAGTTGAGGAAGAAATATCTTTTGGGGAAATATTAGTGTGTTATAGAGATTGAGCTAATGTTCTATATATATAGAGGTAATGTGGGGTTAAGTTTCTTGGGGGAAGGTGTGTTGATTTGTTTGACTTAGCCCAGCGGGTGGGAAAAAAATGAAAGCTGATTGACTGGGCCAATGGTTTGAAATTTTGAAATGAAACGGTCCAAATCAAAGGATAGGGTGCTTAACTTGAACGCCAAACTGTATAAAAATATTCTTGCTGTAAACGTTCAACACAGAGACATTATTTTATTTTTGCATGACTTCTAGGTCAATCTATCCAATTAAAGGCTACATTTGGACCCAAGTGATGCTCATGTAATCAATAATTTCAGGGGTTTAATTCTAGTGCAGCTATATACAAAAAGGGAGAAAAAAAATAAATTAAATTAAAAATAACGTCACTCCAAGTCTTATATTTTTGTCAAAAAAAAAAAAAAAACATCACAACCTAATTTATTAGTTTTTCTCTAATTTAAATGGGGTAGATTAAAGTAAGATTACCTCAATAATTGAGACATGCTGGATCATAGCAGTCATCCTCCCACTTGAAATCTTTGATATCTGCAAATCTAAAACTGAACTACTCTTAAATTAAGGATCTTATTGGAAAGTTGCGGTTACATGTCATGGCTCTTTATGGGTAGTTCGATTCCAAAGGAAATAAATTTTACATCTCTCTGAGGGTACCTTTTTTGTATATTTTTCTTATAAAATAAAATAAAAGAAATTGTTGTCTCTGGCAATTGCCAGCTGGCAGCTCTAAACTCCCCCTTCAATCTTTTCTCTTCTTTTTCATTTTGGTGACCTACTTTATTTTAATTCTTGCACTCGAACCAATTAGGTTGAAGACTTACCCTCAAGTTTAATGATTCGCTATATTTGAACTAGTTTTTTTATTTTCTCGTAGCCCCTTTTTCCTCATCCAATTACCCATTCAATCGTGGTCATTTTTAAGTAGAGCACACAATCGTGAGAATTAAATAATCGAAAAAGGAAGAGTTGAAGAAGGGGAAGAAAATAAGAAAAAACGATACATATATTTATTGCCTGCCCAAAGTTCATCCATACGTAAAGTCTCATACACACCCTATATATAAGGGGCGGAGAAAAAATGCTCGCTCCTACAGCATGCTCCATTCTCTAACATATGGCTTTATCTCGACTTCCTCCAGTGCTGCTTCTTCTTATTGTTCTCATCGCTGTTGGGTACGTTCAAGCTGACAAAGAAGATGGTAAAGGTAATCAGAATGAGGAGTACTTTGTGCGGGAAAAACATGCACCCAGGTTTCGGCATCATGCTCCCCACGAGATCTCAGGTTGCACGTACGTCCCCTACAAGGGCCGGTATTGCCCCGGTGGCTTTAGGAAGGAACTAGCCAATGAAGCGTCCCCTTCTCCTCAAGCTTTGTGGCCCATAGTGGTGGCCGTCGCCGCCGTGGTGCATTTCCTCTTCCTCCCATAGTCTTTTCCTCAGCAAATTTACTCGTTTGCTTACAAAGACTTGGAAGATAAAGAAGATGAAAGAGGTGTTATATGGTATATAAATTACGAGATGGAATGTACATGAATTCTTTTTTTTGTTCTTTTTTTTTAAAATTTTTATCCCTGAATTTGTGGCGTGCAACTGTAATTCTCGCTACTTTGAATAAAGTTCTGAATGTGAAAATTCCTCTCATTCGCTTTTACGCCATGACAATCTTCCTGGAATTAGAGGGATCCCATATATTAGCACAATATTTTGGAGTTTCTAATCATAAACACGTGCAAGTTTTCTTGCTAAGTAGCGTTGTGCCATTCTTCCTGTTTAATACCCGTGATTATGCATTATATATAGTCGTGTTTCCATGAAATTGAATGGAAAGTTGAGCATTGAAACTCGAAGCTCCTTTAAAATTAATTGTTTTATGCATGTGTCCTTAAGCGCAGAGACGGCAGCCTTTGTTTGTACTTTTCCTTTTTCGTCCCAATGTGTTCTTTCTTTTATTGATAAAACAAAAATGATTATTTTTAACAAAAAGTTGAATTTCGGTGGGGGATCCTGCACCGGAAAGCATGCGATTTCTTACGAGTTCATCTTTTTCCATTATTTTATATCTCAAAACTGATATATTCTCGACTTAAATAATATATATATATATATATATTTAAAACTGAGGTGTCAGATTTATAAAGGATCTAACTCCAAATGGAATTAGAGAGGCTCCTCGCCCAAATTATGGGTAAAATCACAGGATATTGTGAGAGGCGAGCAACTGGACTCGAACCTAAGCAATATAATGGGTCCACCCAAAAACTTGGGCTGAGTGGTAGCGATAAAATGTAGAGTGGAATCAAAGCCCAAGCTTGGGGTTACAAATACAATTTTGTTTATTATTTCAGAAATGCATAGTCCATCACTTTCTTATAATTGTGAACTAATATTTTGGATATTCCCACTGATAATTTTAGTTAGGGTTCCCAGAGGCTAACTTAAGGTTTCAAAATATGTTGGCCAAGTTATGGTGGTAATATTATCCCATAATGGAGACTCCATTATGGGGCCATGCCACAATCTGTTCGTGAACGCTTGTGTGCTCTTTAATGTATTATAAGGATAGACCATGTGCATTTTCTATCAGCAGTTTCCTTCAAAAGAAGTGATAGCACTTGAAGTTCCACATTATCCATAATCAAATTAGGTTCAAATTGTAACTAATAAAATGTGCCTTTGAATTTTCCATCCAGTGGTCGGGTTCTCTTTCTACAACTTTATATGGACTAAATGTAGTTGGTTCCCATAAGAAAAGTTGGCCCTCTAATTCTTTTTAACATTTACACACACACACACACCTATATATATATATATGTAAGTATTAAAACTACTTAAAATGTCTATTAAAGGTTAAATATATATAAATATGTGGAATTGATTTAGTGATGACACGGGCTACAACAAAACATCTAGATTTTGAACCCCTAACTTAGAGATAATGGCCTACCTCCTTATTATGGAAGGGACGAGTTCGAGTTTTCAATACCTTGAACTGTAAAGTAATTTCTTATTTCCGCTTTTCTTAGGCTAACCCTTTTTTACTTTTTTTTTTTGGTAAATTAGGCTTTAACATCTTTTATAACCAAAAATTAAGAAGAAATTCTTATTAAATTACTTAAATGAAGTTCATCAAGGGAACGTAAAAACAAACTCACCTTACAGATACTGAGAGTCGTGTAGATATATAAAACACTTGTAACCAAATCTGGGCCGACCAATTAAAAAACCCGGGCTGTTCAGAAACACATCGACCCGAATTAAGAGCACATGAGCATAGGCTTAATTGTTAGATGCGTCAAGCAAACATGAATGGCCCACAAATTAAACTAGTCTAACTACTCCTTACCTTCACATTTCATAGCCCCTTTCTATCTCACTCGACCATCCGTTCAAGCTTTTTAAGAAGACCACTTATGCATGCTCTGTGTGCCATAATAGAGACTATGTTCTTTCTCCTTCTCTCATAGTCCTTCCCACGAGCACATTCACTATTTTGTGGTTGGAGCAGAAGAGTTATTATAAGATGAAGAAGAATAAAGAGTTTGATACATGTCACTAAGGTTAGAAGGATAGATTATAAGTGTTTTTGATGGTGCTACGTACTAAAGTGAGAATAAGGTTTAGTGTTCATTGAGTATCGATGATTGGTTTGGTGCTCCTTTAAATTGATTTTTTTTTTTATATATATATATTTGCGTTTTAGTTTGTACGAACAAAAGCATTGAGCAGTACGTACTTTTGCATTTAGTTTGTATGGACAGAAGCATTGTGTAATGAGAACTATAACTTTTTTCCTTTTCAATGTTTTTAAATTGAGTAAACGGACACAAAAAGGTTGGAGTGGTCCTTTGTTGTAGCTCCCCATTTTTTCCCAGATTAATCAATTCTTCCTTTTATTGATTAAAATGGAAAATCATTAATTAATAATAATATTAGAGTTGGGAAATGAGACTTCTTTTTGAGACCATTTACTTTTAGTTTTACCTTCATTTAGGTGGTGAGAATGGCTAGATTCCATCGTATTTTTTTATTTTTGTGATCCCAGACTTAAAAGAGCTAAGTCTTATTATGAGAGCCAACTCATTTAGTGCCCACATAACACCTGAAAAGAAATTTTGACCGTTAAATGTTCATTAGTTAACAAAGAAGTCAACAATAAAAAGTTAGGATGGGACGGTGCCTTATCTATAAGTGGATTAAGCTCAAATTTTAGTAGCTAGTAGAATATATAGACTTTTAATCCTAAGGTCAAAATATTTGTCCATGTGATATCTATTCATCTCAAAAAAATGGTCCCGAACAAATTCCACCACTCACATGTGTTAAGTGGGACCCACATATATATGCAGGGTCCATTCTTACATGTGAATAGCGAAATTTGTTTGGGATTCACTTTTTTGAAAAGTGTAGCATCACTCTTGTCCATAATGTTATGTGGGTCCTATAAGAGCCGGCTCTTATAAGGATTCTTGACTCTTTGACTCTTTTTAGCATTTTCCTATATATATATATATATATATACACACACATACACACATGCACACACTCATATCTTACTAGCTTCTAATGTATACAACCAATAGTAATGGCCTTTACCTTTGTCATCTTCTTTGTTAACTTGGACGTGAAAAATAGTAATGAGAACAATAACAGGAAGAAGCGTGGAGGAAGGCGTGATGGAGCCATGTTAGAGAATGGTGCATGGGATATACGGGGGAGCATGACACTCTATATAACGAGGAACTCTTGTGTAGGCATTTAATGTCTCGTTGTGGGGAATGGGAGATGGCTGTTTTCACATTTCTTCTTCTTCCTCTCTTCCATTTTTTGGTCGAGAGCTTGTTTAAAGGTTTCGACTACTTGATTTTTACAGATTTTGTACTGCTCTTAAAAATGACCACTCTTGAATGGATTTAGCCGCGCATGCTTTAGCAGCGAGAGCACAAAATCTTCCCTTCCGCATTTGCTCTCATTCATAAGTGAACTCGTGAACTTGAGTCCTAATACCACTTGTAGGACCTCAGGCATCACTAATTCTCTTAAAAGTAATTGTCATCAAAAAAGGTGCAAACCCTATCTTTATATTGCATTCAAGTACACATGAGTGCCCACGATTCGACTGTGGCTTAGTCGTCCTTAGGTCTTCACCATAAGATAATTACTACTAGCCCGACAATTTTATTCCTCAAAACTGGAATATTTGTCTCATCCAAATAATTTACCATATTATTTAAAACACTATAGTATCTGTACATAGAGTGCAATGGATGAGTTTGGTTCCTTCCCCACCACCCCCCCCCCCCCCCCACCCAATATATATATATATATTCCTCTATCTTTTTCCCAAAATCTCAGAATGTCCAAAAGGTTCCAAAACCATAAAATATTCTAAAAAAACCACAAAGCTCCAAAAAATCTACGTTGTTATCTAAATAATGTAAAACTCCCTAAATTTCAAATAAAAGAAAAGGTCAAAAAGTCTTAATGTTTTTCAATTATTTCATTTTACCCCATAACCCATAGATATATGTGCTCAATATGCTTCTTACTAACATTTCCCATTGACTTGTATAACTTTTATCTGTTCTCTTGCCTAATTAATCTACAAGAGTGAGAGGGGAGAAGAGAGAGCGCAGAATGAATTAACATTGTAAAAATTAATGAAAATTCATAGAATCCGGCGGCAAGGGAAATGATCAAAATTTGAAAGTCCAAGTGACAAAACCCAACAATTATCTAGATTTGAAATTTCTGGGGAATCGGTATAATTTTGTAAAATATATTACACTGGGTCGAATGAGGCCCAAAAAGATGTCCACAGGCTCGGTTGGTCGGCCCACTAAGAAGTTGAGCAAATTGTTTGCCGAATCAAAATTGGGCCGCGTGTGGGTTGTACATGGTTTAACCCAAATTAATCTTAGCTACACACAAAAAATAATAATAATAATAGTACAAAACCTAAAATAATATTATTTTAAATCTTTTATTATTATTTTTCTTAAACATCGCAACCTACAGTTATATTTAGCTTATATACAGCTAATGTATATTAATTTTTTCTATAAAATATATACGAAATGCATAAAGTTCATCACTTTTATATTTAGGTGGGGAAGGACGAAGTCATTACGGTTTGATTTGAGAATTCTTAGTCAAAACTAAGAACTCATATATAATGTATAAAACGGGGCCAAAATGCATAAATTTTGTACTTTTAGATTAAATTATCCGATAATAGTAATACACAATTAAATGATGGACCAAAATAATGCGGAGAACCAATTTAATCAAATTCACAATTAAACTAGTGGTCTGGCTAGGTAAAAAAAAAAGGAACAAAAGACATTGGGCAGGTGTTGTGGGTCAAAATTCTTAAATGCGTGAGTCAAGGTGAGTTATATTACGGTTGGGTTAGCAAGTAAAAGAGTCACCTATAACTTTTATTTCTTTTAATATTTTTTGCATCAAATTATGTTTTATAACTTGACCTTTAGTAAAGATTAAAAATCTAGCACAACCTTTACTATTACATAATTATATCCCAACCTATTTAAAGAGGTGCAATTTTAGCTTACAACATTTTTCTTCACAATTCTTTCAAAAGAAGTATAAAAAAAATGAAATGATTGAAAAATATTTTTTTAATAGTAGGTCAAATTTGTAATGGGAAAAAAATTCTAACATACTATCCTACTTTATGGAAAAAAATTTGTAAAAGAAAAAAAGAAGTGATCTTTCATATGAAAATTCATGTCCAACACTTAAGTAACAAAATTTATTTTAATTGATGTATGATTGCTTCTTATGATAACTAGAGCATATAAAATTCGTAGTTCTAATTTATAAAAAGCAAAAGGCATCAAGAAGAAGAATGTTGGGAAAAATGTTTGTACAAAATAAATCGGCCAATTATAAACATTTTTTCACTGTAAAATAAAATTATTTGAAGAATCTCACTGTGAATTTTGGTGTAAAGTCTATGAAAGAATGTTTGTAAAAAAAAAATCGTTATAAATAAAGCCCATATTTAAAGAATATTTAAGAGTGGGCTAGAATTGCACCCCTTTGAAAAGATTGGGATATAATAAGTCAATAGCAAAGGTAGGGCTAAATTTGTAACTATCATCAAAAGTCGGACTATAAAATACAATTTGGCCTACTTTTTATACGCCAATCAATATTTACGGAAAAAAAAAATTTTAATTCTGAACCTTAAAAAATATAGAAGATTATCACTATAAATGATTAGACGAGTTGATTAAATTACAGGCGGATCAACACGAATTATGGATTAAAAGTGGATCAAAATTACTTCATAGAATGGATCTGTTCGGATTGACCCATTCATGGTTGCCTGTGGCAACTCACTACAGGTACGTTTTTCCTTATCGGATTTGAAGCATAAAAGTTTCATAATGAAACACACATGTAAAACAAATTATTGAATATTACTTATCAACAACAAAACAATTTATTACATTCACACGTACAACAACAGAACAGTTTAACCAAATCACAGTACGATCCCCATCTTTCCCCTGTACTTACTATTTTCTTATTTATTCACTAGAACACATTTATAAAGGTTGACCTTCACGGTCAACGCACAGAGAGCGAATCAATTAACCAATCGTAGGAACCCTGGTCACAATACCAGAGGCATCGACCCAGACTCGAACCCTATCGCACCGGAAATCGCCCGTCACGATTGATCCTTCCTCCACGATGTCGGCGTTGACCTTCGGATTCTCATTTGTGATGGTCACCTTCGCACGACCTCCGGCACTGCCGACTAGCTCCGGCCACGAGCTCTTCCCTGGATCTAGTTAAGATGAACACACAAAAATCATATGTTAATTGGACATAGCCTGCATATGATCATAGAATTCTAATTATTAGAATACAGACTTTTCATCCAAACGGTTAAAGACTATGACTATTTAGACTAAGCTTTATCCTTTTGTTTTCCCTCCATTAGAGTGCTTACAAAAAATGTAGAAGAAAGCACAGACAACGTGGTATAGGGAAACTCACTGGTGCAGCCTGACATGCTTTCTTCAAGATTTTCGCTGTATTGAAATGTCTATGTCCTTCCTATGGTGGATGCAATGATGAATGCATGCAAGGATATGGGTATTTATAGGTAATGAAGGGTGAAGGAGATGAGGAGGGGGCTTAAATTTAGGAGCCGGGATTGTTGAATCCGGAATTGTTGACTAATCCAGGATAGAGATATCCTTACCCGCAATGTCAAATCTGATCAATACTGCACAGCGATATTCTTCTACCATTTATTGTTTTTTTTAATCCGCCTCACCGAAGTGTTCTTGCGTTTCTTCTAACTTTTAATCTTATGGGAGCAAGTGATCACGAACTCTTCTGACTTTTAATTTTATAAAAATGAGAACAGTTGGATTTGCCCTTGGATAGTATTAAATATCCATGCTCAATTTAGAAGACACCATTAGAATAGAATTGTTAATCTTTTTTTCATATCCATGGTTTTAAAAAGCGGCTACTTCGTAATGGTATCGGCGCAATCCGATATCACTACGGCCTACTTTAGCGGTTTGAAGACGATTAACAGCCGTAGCGGCCGCAACACGCGCGACGTCCGTTACACCTGCGTTCCGTTACAAAATTCTCGTTACGCTCACATCTCGTTACACTCACAACCGTTACGCGACGGTGGACTGCAATCCCTATTTAAAACCATGTTAATATCAAAAGATGTACGAGTTGTTTTTATAAAAGTGTATAAAGACATATAAGTCTAATTAAACACCAAGTCTCGCCTTCAAATTCTGGGATAATGATTAATTAACCGGCACCGCCATTGTTTTTATTTATTTTGATCAGATGACAGATTTGAGGTCTTGATGTTTGACATTTCCGTAAGAAATCTTGTTTGGGAATCGAATCAAAGTCACCAAACTTATCCTCAGAAGGAAGGTGAGGGACTTCCTTACTGAACACGAAAACTTCAAGGAATAGTATACGTTTTTTTCTTGTTCCTCATAAATTCAATGACATTTTCATATTAGTTATAGCAAATTCTCACCAAATTTCATGTGCCAATTTATATTATATGATGTCACTCTAGAAAGACGCTGCAAACCTGCGTCATTTTAATAAAAACTAGATTGTCTTTTTACTATCGTTTATCAAAATGACGTACCTTTGGGAGATACTTCTATACACAATTAGGCTGAGTGTCACACAGTAAGGGGAGAGATTGTGGAGATGGGATGGCTTACGCACCTCGGGTGATCAAAAGTGTAGAACTTTTTTGCTCCATCAAAATACGAACCCTCAAGTTTAATGACTATAATTTTCTTACTCTATTCCACCCCACATTCAATCATCCATTTGATTGTGTTTATTTTAAAGAAAAGCATGCAATCTGGAAAAAAAATAAAAAATAGTTGAGACCTTTAAACAACTCTAGCTAAAAAAGATAAAGAAGCTAATAAGAGAAAAATGGCATACAGTAACTGCCCATGCTGAACTCCTCCATATGTAGGGTCTTATACTCCACCACGTACGGAAGAAATGCTAGCTTCTATAACATTCCCCACTCTCTAAAATGGCTCAATTTCTTCTTATTATTCTTCTCATTACCATTGGGTATGTTAAAGCTAACAAAGAATATGGGTGAAGGAAATGTCTGTGAGGAGTTCATGGTGCGCAGAGGACATATACCAAAGTTGGGGGATCGTCGCGCTCCCAAGAAGGACGATGAAGGAAAGACGATGAGGAGGTCATAGTGCCCACGGGACATGTACCAAAATTGCGGGCTCATCGAGCTCCCAGCGAGGCTTCTGGCGGCACGTTCGTCCCCTACAAGGGGCGTTTCTGAACCGTTGCATCGGCAAATTTACTTTGTTTCGTCCTATACTTTGGTTGAAACAAAGAGATGATGAAGAAGAAGTATTACTGAAAAAGGATGGAAGTGTATACGTTTTATTTTTTCTTTTTATGTTAAGTTGGGGCGTAAGACTGAAGTTCTCAGCAATGTGAATAAATTTGTGAATGAAATTCTTTTTCCAATGCTCAGTGAGTATTTATACTCCTTTAAATCAACATTTCTATTGTACATGTGTTGCCACGTGTTTGAGAAGGATCTTGAGCAATTAGAAGTTTTCCTTTTGAATCTCTTGGATTCGAGACAAACGGATAAATGATAGAATGAAGTTCTTAGTGAGACCGTTTATGACAAAATACAACATAATTTCATAGGTCGACGTGTATATTATAATTGACTTGTGGTAAAAATGACGTGGTGCCACTCATCCCACCAAAGTTTTTCTCATATAAGGTCTCTTTTTGTAGGGAGAAAAAACTTACATAGGATTGAGCTATGCTACAAGCCAATCACAGATTAACTTAATTTTATCTTCGTAAAAATACGATGTTACTTTTCACATATTTTTATAAAAATTATCCTAATAACTCTTTGTAATTAGATCGTGACATGAATGATATGAAGCCCATGTTCAGTGTAAAATTTTCTCCATTTTGGGAGCGTTTACATTCAATCTACCTCCAATACCTATAGGGTTTTTCTTTTTAAATCAAATGACTTCATTTTGAGGGCCACAGTTTCTAATGAGACTCAGTTTACTCACATAACCCATATAAATAAGTTTTACTAAATTACCTACAGTAATGCATAATCCATCACTTTCAACCAATTTTATGTTTATATTGAACTTAGATCAACTTCAATCTACGGATCAAAATATGGGCTGCTCGATAACTCATAATCACAATAACATCTGAGAGAAAGCCTAAACATTACTTGTGTAAGTGCAAGAGAAGAAAGTGAGATGTTCAAAACCTATTAGGCGTGCGCGTACTTACCAACAAGTGAAAAAAAATATATTAGGCTCGCACAGTCGTCCCTAGCATGCATTTAAACCACACCACAGCCTCGGAAGTGCAAGAAATATTGGAATGTGATTCATAAGCTTGTACTTACAAATCCAAGATTATCAGGGAAAAAAGTGCAGCACTTGAAGAGTACTGAGATCTTAATACACAGATGCTTCAATTAAGCAAGTGGAAAAAAAGTCTTAACTGAATTCAAATACGTACCTGAATGTTACTAGTGTTTTTGTCATATGTATGAACAATGAGTCCCCAAAATTCATCAGTCTTCGAGTGCTTGAATTCTGTCTAGTTACCATATGTAATGCAGAACTATCAGTCCACAGATCCGCAGCTGCAAAATTCATGGAGTTGGGCTCTTGAACTTAAGTAAGCTGCTTTGTCCAGTCAAAGGGATCCGAATCGCGAGCATTTCTGTGCCTCTACTGATTCGTGCTTCCCACGGCGAAGCATGTCTTCCGCAGGCAAGCGCAGCAAACCCCCTATAACGTCAGGTCCAAGGCTTTTCTTGAAATTTTTCTCATCGTCTATTACATGCACAAAGCCCCTGTTGAGCCCAAACTCCACCCGGAAGGAGGGGAAGCCCTTAGGAACAGAACCGCGCAACCCCTTTTCACTAGTGTCAATAAGCCTCTTTGCATTGCACTGACTCCATTCATCTTCGGCTCCATCAGTCGCCTGAGACAGAATTCAATTACAAACTTAAACACGCTGGAATGAAGCACACAACACATAGGTTGTTGGAAGAAGAGGTTGGGTGAGCTTTAGATTATTTTGCAGAAGTCGCACAACTCAATACTAAGAATATGATCGTATATCTGCAAAAAAAAAAAAGAGCTACAAAACTTCAAAGCTTTGTCTGCGAAAGCTGCAAGTCATACTGAAGTACCAAACCCATATTGAATCACCATGCTCTAGGCCTATTCTCTCAGCGATACACCATCCACAGAAGTTATTGCTGATTATATTATTATTTATTATTATTATTATTATTATCCACGCTAACAGGCTGAATTAGTGCAGCAAAAACATCAAAGTTAAATTCGACAACGCCTTCATGGGGTGGTCAACAAGACAAGAAGTTCTTCGAGATGCATCTTGCCAATGCTTCTTGCTTATCTACTCTCTTATCTTTGAAAAACCCAGCAGAGATGCTAATGTCAAGTTGATTAACTTATGTGTTGATAATTTTCTTTATTAAACTTTATCAGTTATTGCTTAGCAACATCTCATGGCAATGGAGTACACTCGATCAAACAGTGTTGATGCTGTTGTGCTCAGTCCATAACAGTTTCAAGAAACACTAAATCCTTATCATTTTTCTCAAACGTCATAATCATACATTTCTTGAAGTTTCTTATTTCTTCCCATACATTATCATCAATAGTTCTTGTGGCAGACTCGTGCTGAAAATGGGGGAAAAAATTTAAAAAAAAAAAAAAGGGGAGGAAAAAAAAAAAGAGGAAAAGAAAAGCAATTATATTAATAAATCAAAGAGGGCATCAGGATGCTGCATGCAAGCCCATTTAATGTATTCACCGGACATACTTATTCGTCCCTTTTTGAAAATGGAGCTATTATTTTTATAAGTAAATACACGCTCTTCATATCGGTTTTGAACCTACAACGATTCTCAACCCTTGAGCTTACAAGGGGAGGAGACACCATTGATCCAAAGGGCCTACGCTGATGATGGAATTATTCCACCGAATGCTACCCAAAAAAAAAAAACATTTCACTTTATCACTATGAGGCGAGCATCGGAATTGTCCCCCTTTCGTTGTACCCATAATCCCCGCCTAATGAACCTCGGCGGAGCAATGAAAAGGAAGAACAAATCATTAAATTGGCAATCAGATGGAGATAGGGGGGATAAAAGCAAACCTGCAGTGTTCCTTTTAACAAAACCTGAAACTAATTGCAGACTTATAGAAGAATTTAAATTTTCTTGTCATGTAAAGTTGAAGAAATGCCTAAAAAACTCTCCTAAAAAATGTATTGGAGATGTATTTACAACATTCAAGAAAGCAGCAAATTAGCTAGTAATTCTTTGTTTACTGAGGCATATAAGCGTCCATCCCCCCCCCCACCAGAAATACCTGTTTCTGTCTTTCATTTCGCTGGCCAATTAATTTATCCCCGGGGACTTCCTTCACCTTGATGCTTTCTTTCTGTAATAGAGTGAGGGATCAATATATCTTTGCATATCGACGTAGATATTATCGTAGTTAAGTTAAATGATAATGAATTCAGATAGTAGTGAAGCCCTCTGAACCTAATACTGTGAAACACAAACAAGCACACAGATCGACCAACGACGACGAAGACAGAATGTGAGCAGTACGATGTATGCATGAAGGCAAACCACGTAATTGGCACCTAAAATCTTAACTGGGGATAGTCGCGGTTAAAAAACCAAAACTGATGGGCTTTTAACGAACTTCCCTGCCAAAGAAAAGCCATTTTCAAAGAGTGGATGCGGTTGTGTTGTGAAGTTAATTTTTATTCCTCGATGTATATACCCTTACGTTGGTCTCTACCAATTCAAGCCCTATTTAAAGTAGATAATAAATATATAAGCTTTTAGCTAAAACTTCAACCAACTGTTCCCAAACACAAACTTTGAGTAGGAAATAGAAGTGGAAGTGCTGTCTCACCACCACTTCATGCCTCCCTCTCATGTGGAAGCTGCAAGGCATTAGGCTTCCAACTGATTTGCACTCAAGGTCTGGTTAAAAACTGCGCTTCGATCGTTGCTCTTGCTTATTTCTGGCAAAACTGATTCTGCCTCCACCTTCCCCCACAAAGGTCGTGTGTGAAGAGCAAAGAGAACAGTCAGAGTCTGCATTGTCCCGTTGCACAAAATCACGCGTAAAGTTTACATCATTGGAGAAGTTGTTCGAGCTGGATAATGCAGTAGAGATGATACCAGAGTTTCTACTGGAATAATTTCCATCCTTCGGCTTTCCCCATGATAATGAATCATGAATGAGAATAATTTCTCATTTCAGGACGCTTGAGGGATAGTCTCTGCCGTCATTCTGAAACATCGTGAAGACGATAGTGCTTATCATTCATCTACGGGGTATATTTTGCAACAAGGTAGTACAATACATAAAACTAAAAATACAATGTAGTTTTCATCTCAAAAATTAGAGTAGCCTTTTCAGCAAAAGTCATGAAACAGAAAAAGGGAGTGAAAGTTTGATTAAATCCGATAACCAGTGCATAGGATTTTACAATGCTCATCTGGAAAGTGCAAAACTAAAAGTACTGTAATCTGTATAGAGTGTTCTCATAAATAAACAATGCCTTTACAATATCCATCTTCTTATTATTGTTTGAGGACTGTTTCATGATCATCCATTAATTCTTCTTTTGATTTTTTATAACATGGAGATGAGCGCGAGGTGTGGCAGCTGCACGAGAAGCAACTGAAACAGCTAGATGACCTAGAGGACCCCAACGTTCTTCAACCACCTATAACAAAAACAGGAGAGCATGAGAATAAAGGTTTGCACAATATTTCTTGGTTTCAAGGCTTTTGATCTCCAACTTGCACCCCCATCTCCAACAACAGAAGACTGGAGCACGCTGGCACTAGTTTTGGCATGCTCGGTTCTTCTGGGTAACCACTGCCATTATCCTTCTGATACGGATTTAATTCCTTGGGCTTGTCTTCCCTTACATGATAAGCATAGCCAATTGCATGCAAACTACAAAGCGATAACCATGTATTCGTACACAAATGTGGTAAGACATCAGCTGCTACTAAAAATGTTTTTTATAAACCAACCTCAGTTAAACTACTGGTTCTCCAATAACTCTAATTATACCATTAGAAAGCCATTGTCACAGGGAAATTAGTAACTACAGCTTGCCCTTGACACGCTCTTCCCTGGCTGCCCTCCTTTTGAATAAGCAAATACATTGACTCATCAAACGAAACTAGACAGTACCAAAGTTGACTATAGAACGCCAGCTAACACAGGCAAGTCTAACTATGTTGATCGAGAGCCCTGAGCACCTCCACAACCCAAATGCACAAAACATAAGCTTCAATAATTGCATCACATGGACAAACATTGTAAAACAGAAGCAACAGTATAAAACCCAGAGAAGTAAAAAAATAAAAAGAAAAGAAAAGAAAAGCTGATTTCAACTAGTCTTGAGTAAGCAGTGTCCCAAGCCTATCGAATTAAGGATTGAATTGAACGCATAACTTTATAGGACAACATATATAAGTTGCACGGATAGGAACCAAGCAAGCCTCGGGCCTTCAAACTGGAAGATCCGACATCCATAGTGGGCACTAAACACATGACTGCTCTCGGCATTCCATGAAAATGCATTAAGATCGGCAACACCCAAAATAATACTCCTTAGAAACCAAATAAACTCAAAAGAAAATGGTACATGCGCTTAACCCTATTGTGTGGTTCACTACAAAGTGGAGGAAGGGGGCACTACAAGCCCTCTGCCCCACGCATCTAACCATCCTGAGACACCGGAGAATAAAGAAAAAGAAAACACAGCAAATAAGAAGAAGATTACTATCAAACAAACTTAATTGAACGGAATTGGATGGTAGGATTTATTAGGCTATTTTTATAAGTACAAGAGGTGGAGGTATGATAAGAAAATTAAAACTACAAAAGAAAGTCTCCTAAATAATCACTCAAATTACGGAGTGTTTTAGATAGTCTCCCTTAAATTAATAATAATAATAATAATAATAAAACTAATCATGTACTCAACTTGGCTTGAAAGTCAGGTAATCTGTTTTAGTTATTTGACTTAATAAGTTGTAATCACCAAAATCAAACATCACTACAAAACAAGAGGATCTTGAGTAGCATGGGAAAAAAGAGAGGAGAGTCCCTTCTAAGTCTATCAATGGATCAGGTTTGGGTTGGGTTTACTCGGACCCATTTTGAACCAATCAATATTTTCTAGGTCTAGACTCAACTTGTTTAAACAATGGGTTGAAAACTAAAACCAACCTCGCTAAAACCATTAGATAAATGAGTCTACCTTGGCATATTTACAAGGCTCAAAACTTACTTACTGTTTCCATAATTTTTATTTTGTTTTTCTTTTATAAATTATATTATGGAGGTATGCTCGGCACCTTGTACACCTATTTTGAAATCTTTCAAACATTATATCTATGTACAGGAAAGCCATAATATTCAATAAAAGGCCGTATTATTTGATAGAAGACCATAATATAAATAAAATTATGATCCAACTAGCTTTGAATCTTATATTAAATTAGATGACTTTTGTCAATGAACTTGTATTTACTCAAGTTGTTACAATTCCAAATCATCGAAAGAATTGAAAATGAGGACTAGCGTATTACCTGCAAATTGAGGATTATATTATTTCTTAATTAAAAAAATCTTCATTATTAAACAAGTAAAGTGAGAAAGAAAATACAAACATGAATAGCCCAAATAACTCCTTCATGTAAAGAAGTTGTTACTATTCTTTTTTAGTTCACAAAAACAAAAGAAACTAGGGATTGCATTGTATGATTTTTTTATTTTTGCATTTTTTGTATCTAAATGGTTCTAAACCAATATCCGACCCTCCTACAATTTGTAAATAGTTCTGAGTTTGTGAAGACTAAGACTGAGCCAAGTCCAGATCTAGACCCGATATATTGACAAGCCTAATCCCTTCCAATCATTGGACAACATCTGATTTTTTACTTTGCTACTTCTGAAATGATTTACATTTTAAAATATTTCAACATATTTCAAGCATTCTATAACTACTAAACCCGGGAGAACTGATTTTTTGAATATAAGACTACCTACAAATCAAGAATATACAATTTTTTATGATTTATAGAGTCCTGCCATAACACTTTTCATTCCAACGTACCTGAAACACGAGATCTCAAAAGTAATAATAACCTTGAAATTAAAAACAAAATCCCTAATACTAATTACAAACCAATATTTGTTCAAGAACACTACAAGCATGCCAAGTTACAAGTTCCCACACCTACTTTATGTGAGTTTTTTTTGTTCTTTTTCTGAATTTTCTCTGAAATCTTGTTAGCATATTCGGATAACAATCTGGGAGACGCTAACAACATTCCACATTGTTCTTTTGATGCAAGACTTGTTTCATGACACTGAAGAAAGCACAACTAAGCTTTTGAATTTTGCTTGTTAATGCAGCATGGTACCTATAAAAATATATTCATGAATGTAGATTAGATGAAATGCGCCTTGCTCAAAATTTTCTCGTTTATTACATGAGTTCAAAAACTCAGCTCCATCACGAATACGCGGCTCATTTAGTTATTGTTCATCCAATTTCATTAGAGTAAATTTTTGATACATGTCGTAGTGTGGATAATAAATCACTTCCGATGAAGAGAGGTTATGATTTATTACATTAGAAATAATGGATAAAGAACTTATGGTGGCATTCTGAAATAGTAAAAGGGTACTTTAAAACTTTTATTTGTCAAAAATGCTTTTTAGACTTACTCAATCCAAGACAAATGAATCTAAGTAGGCCTTTAAAACCACGATTCCTGTTTATAATCTTTTAAAAGTCATACAAAAATTTCAACAACACGAGTCCGCGTGTCAATGCGTGATGAGTATTATCAACGCCAAAATGTAGAACTAAAAATTATGAACTATTCTATAAATTTAAAAGAATTACAACGAAATTATAAAAGATTTAGGTAATACAAGTTCATCAAAGCATGTATTCATTATTTATTTTAAAATATTTTTTATCAAATTTTTGTCAATAACCTTTTTTCTGTTTCGTTGTGAATTTTTTTTTTTTACATTCTTAGAATTATTCAAAAATTATATGCCATATATATATATATATTCAAAACTAACAGCTATCATTTATTGAGCAGCGTGTGAAGCCTCACCAGACCCACAGTCCCATCTTACAACTGCGGCGGGTCCACTCCCCGTTTGGTGTAATCTGTACAGATTTTAACGTCCCGAAAATAATTTTAAACAAAGGTAAAGCGGTCGCTGCTATGCTAAGGTGCGCCACCGGCGCACGAGTGGGGAAGCGGTTGACCTCGGCCCGTTGTGCGGCGCAGGATTACCGCTCCAGCAGATATGCCATTACTCATGCAAGTTAGCTGCTCCACATGTCCACATGACACGTGAGTTGCATTTGAATCTTGAAATTGAAATGACAAAAAAAACTGATAAATAATTAAATTAAAAATCACTTTTAAGTTCTCATTCTTGTTCGAAACAATTCAAACTTGTTTATCTGTACACATCAAATTGTACAATTAGAGGTGCCAAATGAATCCCTCAAAATAAAACTTGTAAAATTAATTTATGACATGCTAATTAGTTCATAACATAATCTATGACATATCCTCAATTCTCCCAACTCCTTCAATTTTTATTTCTATTTAGGATTTCATATTTTTTTAAGATTTAAAATTAAATTTTCATTAAATAATAATTAATTTATAAAAATATTGAAAGAAACTAAACTTATCTCGCTTAAATAAGCCTTCGACCCGTCAACCTACCATCGTATAACCTGACCGGATCCTAACAATAAGATAATTTCAACTCGTTATTGATCAATTCGTATTGACTTGAGACTTACATTCGTCAGTCCCTATAGCTCTTAGGTAATTCGTGTAGTTTTTGTTGTAGACTTTATGGACCAAAGTTTTGAAAGGATTGATCCGACGGTTAGAATCAGTTTGTATGATTTCACGTAGGCGCTGTGGCTCTCGCAGATGTACAAGTGGTGCGATGCCCGTCTATTTTATTTATTTCGAGATTTGGTCTGTTTGCTCGATTCTAATAAATTTGGTCCCTCGGCTGGCTACCATTACCCTTTGTCCACGAAATTCCAATTTAGTCCTTTTAACCATGTCAATATCTACCGATCTAAGTTATAAATAAACATTTGGATGATATGCGTAGACATCTTCAAGAATTATTCTAATTTGGTCTCTCAGGTGGCCCTCAACGCCGCCGCCCGCCACCTTTTGCCGGTAGCCCCATCCTCTCACTCAGCGGCGTCACCGGTGCCCTCTACGACTACCGCAAAGGCCGTGTCTCCCTCTCCGTAGAAATATAGAGATCGTTAGTGGCCCCAGTTCATCGATTCATTGCGATTATCAAAATTTAGTGGAAGAAAGCTTGGCATCAAATTTAATAAAACAGCGGTAGCAGTTTCTTTTTCCCCTCTCCTTATTTCTGATTTCTTTATTTTTCATCCTTTTAAAGTATTCTTTTTAAATTTATTATTATTAATAATTATTTTTTAAAAAAGTATTTTTCATCATCCCTTATATTTAAAACTGATCGATTTGATTCTTTGAGTTTTATGGGAGTAACCTAACTTATTTTATGACAAACGAAATCATTATATTTCGGTAAAAAAAAAATCTCATGTGTGTATATTACTTTGAAAAATGATGGGTTTGGGGAATTTACGGGAAAACCCACCAACTGCTTTTGTTGTTCTTGGTTTTTTTTTTTCTCCTTTGCTTTTCTACGAGAGAATGCTATTGTGCGCAGGACGCAGAATTCGCCAGCTGCGCACGCTAGCTGGGCCCGCTTCCTTAATGTGTGCCTCTCTATGCCCGGGTGAGCTCTCCCGTTTTTTCCCTTTTAATCATGAAAATAAGGAAACACACGAAACACACACACACCCACAGAGAGCGAGCGAGAGAGAGAGAGAGAGAGAGAGGCATCGTTTGTTGTTGTATTTGTTCATGTAGTCAGTTTTCGTGAAGGGGCGATTTTTTATTTTTTTCATCCTTGAGCCTCGAACGGAACAGATCATCATCAACACACCCCCATCACCCCATTGTCCGAATCGAACCAAACCCACGTCAGTTCCTCCCAAATAATCCACCCCACCCATCTCCCAATCTCTTCCTCAAAGCCCGCCCTCCCCCTTCCTCTCTTTCTCGCGCGCCAAACAGATTGAGATCAACCAAGGGGGGAGCCATAACCCCTGCTGCTCGATTCTCTCTCGTGATTCCCGACGTGTCTCAATGCCGAGAAAATCTCGTGATTCCTTCTCCGGGTGTGCATAGACATGCATCGTGCGGGTCGTAACGTTGGTGATTCCGAGGAGCTTTTTCTTTTCTTCTTCTTTTTTTTCCTTTTTTTGGGGTATTGATTAATTGAAGACGAGATGATGAAGATGAGGAGCAGCCAGGTGGTGAGGGTGAAGAGGGAGAAGCTCGCGTCGTGCATGACATGTCCTATCTGCGATGAGCTCTTGGACGACGCCACCACCATATCTGAATGCCTCCACACTTGTGAGTTTTCAATTCCCTTCGATTAATTCCCATGTTGTCTAAAGCCCACTTCTTTTGTTTGTTTTTTTTTCTCAATTTGTGCGTTTGAGTTAGTTTTACGATCTGGGTTCTGGCGATCCCACGTTCTCTCTAGTTATTCTTCTCTTGCTCCGTAATTCCTCCTCCTCCTGCTTACCTCTTGGTATCTTTTAATCTTCGTTTGATTCCATGTCACGGGTCTTCTCTGTGTTGCATTATGAAGCCTTCATCACTACGGGTTGATATATACTTAGCTTGAATGGAGAGACGAGTACAACTTGTTTAGTAGGTCTGCTTGCGGTTTTAGTATGAGTAATGTTAAGGTTCAATTTGTTTGTTAGCAACGCAAGGATTTGAGATTTTTATGTGGAGTTTGTGGGAGATCATTGAAATAGCTTTGTTCCTGGAATTTTCGTAAGTTCCTTTCTTTTCTTCTATTTTTGGCTGAAGCCAGTATATTAGTCGTGTTAACTTAGTTTTGATACTGGAATGCTTTTGTGGACCATTACACTTCCGTGAAAGTAGTTTCTACCGAAGGATCTGGGATAAGATATGGAAATTTTTTTCAGTAGGGGGAAATTAATGATTTTTTTTTTTCAAATGAAAGTAACTACAATGCAGGTGTTTTCCTTTAATATACAAACAATCGAATTCAGTGAATTCCTGTTGGGTTTTCCTGTAGCATGTTCCTGAAGAAAGCTTCAACTATTGTTTTGGCCTGTAATTCTTGTAATGCCAAACAGAAGTCATCTTAATTTGTTAAGGTAGTCTAATCTGCAGATAGAAATGATGATCTATTCTGTATTTTCTTACTAGAACTCATATGCTATATTTTCTCGGAAATCTCACGTACACTTTGAATGTCCCAGAAGTACATCAATTACAAGACTTCTCTTTACGCGAAAACTCTTACATCTCATACTTGCATATTTTTTGTACTGCTAGTTTGCAGGAAATGCATATATGAGAAGATAGGTGATGATGAGGTGGATACCTGTCCAGTGTGCAACATAGACCTTGGTTGTGCTCCACTGGAAAAACTTAGGTATCTGATTCTGATCCCCTTATTGTCCCTCGGGTTTTGGAGCCTATGATACAGATTGACCACTTAGACATGCATATGTGCTTTTTCTATTTTAATAATTATGACTTTCACAGTTGGTCTTGTATCGACTTGTGTGCACAAATCGTGGCAAGACACGGCTATTAGGGGTCACATTTTGAAAGTTCTAAACATTTCAAATAGATGGAAGCCGTACAATTGAAGTATTGACTAGTAGATTCAACTTTCATCCCTTTTGCCAATTTATGTTATACTGTATAATCACCCAACTGCTGTAATATTTGAGCACCTACTATGGAGATAATATATACTACTTATTTATAATTCCTACATTATATCCCTGTTTACCTATCTTAGAGCATCAAAATGTTGATTAATGTAAGAGGTGATATGTGACCACATGCAAAACATTTTTTGATGGTTTGCTATTGATTTTGCTAAGGATTGTAAGTGCATTGTCAATGTTCTTATAATTTAGCTGACATATTATTTAATTGGAAGACACAAGGTCAGTGAAATTTTCCTCCCAAAGTGGGCATTGTCATTTTGCATGGGCAACTCATTGTTGTTATTTGATAGAGTTTCTTGTTGATCAGATTCTTCTTTCATGATTTATAACACCACCCCTTTGCTGTGCTTTGAGGTTGTGCATTCCCATACTGGCTTGGCTTACTACATTGGAGGTGTGCAATCCAATGATGGGCAGAAATATGTATCCATGCACTGGGTAGACAACTGGTTCTTTTTTGAAACTTCCGATTATTTCTCTAAATTGCAGGGCAGATCACAATCTGCAAGATTTAATAGCCAAAATTTTCCCAACCTCAAGAAGTAATGCAACAGCAGAAGAAGTTGTTCTTTCGGTTCCACTGCCTGCAAGAAGGAAGGAAAGATCTCTCTCTTCATTGGTGGTCAGCACACCCAGAGTATCATCCCAAACTGGTCTCACTGGAAAGAGAACAAAGTCTGCCGGAAGGAAGATTCCCAGTTTGCGAGATCCTGCTTTTGCCATTGAAGAGCCCATTAAGATTGTTGAAGACCAGTCCAGAGAGCTCAAGCTCACCTGAAACTCTCAGCAAATTTACACAAAATAGGAGGCAGGTAAGGGAGACTGCACTACGTCATTGTGTTTGATCTTCTATCACATATTTTCAGAGTTTATTATGCAATTCATTTCATGAAATCAGTTTATGATTGATTTTCTTAATGCGGCAGAATCCCACTTCTACTGCCGAGCCATCTAAGCAACCCTTGCCTAACAAAGGCAAAGAAGATGGCAGTGAGGCATGGGAAAGGAAAGCTGATTTGTGGAAACCCTTAAATTGCTTGGTAGAAGCTGCAAGCAGAACAAAACCCAGTAAGTCCAATTCACAAGGATATGTCGGCAAAGCAGGGCCATCCCATGTCAATGATAGTGATGCGCTTGTGAAAAGGCCTAAGGTCAGAGAACGGAGTCGCAAAATAAAAGTCCAGGACGATGAAAATGGCTCAAAACCTTCTTGTTCTGGGTCACTTAAAACGAGAAAGTCAAATGGAGTTCGACGAAAGAGAGCTGCTGCATCTGAGGGATTAAATATTCCACCACAAGCTGTAGTTGATGCTGCCAGCACCAAATGTGAGAGAAGAGTTTCTCCCATTTGGCTCTCATTAGTTGCTTCTGAGGACCAGTAAGTTGATACATCCCTTGCATTTCAAATTCCCCCTCTAAGTTAATATTCAGATTCATAATTGTTAAATGTATCAATTTAGCTCATTCTGTCTCAAATTAATTTTGTAATAAATGGATCTCTAATTTTCATTGTTAATGGCTCTAGGGAAGGAGATGCACCTCTACCACAGATCTCATCGCGCTTTCTGAGGATAATGTAAGTTGCTTTAGTCCACCACCTGATGTACACTATAACTGTTGCATTTCTTATCCATTTACCCTCTTCCCATTTCTTCCTATTGCATTGTGCAAGAACTTTTTCCTTCCTTTTTCCTGTGCAACAATCCTTTGCTTCTATCCTCTGAATTCTCCGATTTCGATGGCTAGTATCTTAAACCTTGTGGAAACACAAGTTCAATATCTAATGTCACCCCTCTACAACACAGGCAATTTCAGAGTACTTGCAAGTATTGAAAATAGTTACATTCTGCATTAGATAAAAGACAGAAGTACTCATTATAATAAGCATTGCCGCCTCTTGTTGTGAATAATTGGAGAGTTTATTTAAAGACAGCACTGTTTTTCTGTCAAGATGCTTGGTGTTTGTTCTGAAAGTAATTTAGGCTGTGTTCAAATGGAAGCTTGGTTATTTTCTCAAAATTAATTCTGAGCCTTAATTTAGAGCTTTTTTTATAACTTAGTTAACAGTACAGTAACAACAATACTGGCCTAGCAAAAACAACAACACTGGAGGGAGGCGCTGGAATTGCTTCTACAGACTGGCATTAATTGAAGATTCAATTGTAAACCATGTCTTAAAATGCAATTATTGAGCATGTATTACGTTAAACCATGTTCTTAGCAGTGCTTAATATGACAAGTATGGGTTAGCTGACCTAAACCGTGTTAATTTCATAGAAACAGGTTCAGAATATTTCACGCCATGATGAACTTCTTGGATCCACTTCAATGAGTTCATAATACTCCTGAAAAAGGTTTATAGATTGTTGCACAGATCAACATTTTTGCATGGACGAATATTTTCTTGTTACTGCTTTCCTTATTTGAAATAGATAAGTGTTCTATGCGTGCTGCTTAACAAACTGCTGTCCCATGGCTAATCACATATAAGCTATAAAAGGAAAATCTGTTGCTACTGAATGAGATACCAAACAGCAGTTAGTTGAAGGACCATACTATTTGAAGTTACCATGTGAAATGACAATTTCCTTATGTGTTTGAATTTGTATTGCTGCTTCTTTTTTTTTTTGGCCCTTCTTCTTCACCTTTTGTTAAATTCTGACATACGGTGAAATGAGAATTCAGTCTTTTATGTTGATAAATTCTCAGATAATTAGTTCTTTTATTTGTATTGATTTTCTTCTGCTATTTGCCATAGGGATGGTAATATACCTGTATCATTTATCAAGAAGTACCTTGTGAAGAAACTGAATCTTCAAAGTGAAGCCGAGGTTAGCCCGTATTGATAAGTTTTTGTATTATTTTATATTTCTGAACATTCCTTTGGTTTTAGCTCCTCCATATGTATGTTTTTACCATGAAAGAATAAAATAAATTTCCAGTTGGGTAGAACCATCAATAAGCTAGATCCATGCTACCATTATTTGTTTGGTCCAGTGGTACTAGCATCTATAATAAATCCTCAAACTCTGCAAGGTTAAGGATTTGAATCGTTTTAGTTACTAGGTTGGTTGCATGTATATCATACCAATCGAAAAAAGAAAAACTTGATCCATTCTACAAGTTGTTCCATGCCATAAACAAAACTCCAAACATCAAGTTTGCACCTTTCTTGACATGCTCAATCCCAGTACAGATGCTATGATGTGAAATCATGGAGAAAATATATGGGCTTATGTATTCTATTTGATGAGGCTGCTTCCTATAAGCCTTTCTTCAGAGTTCTAGCAAGGGCTTCTTCGACCGTGGATTTCTGCAAGAATTTAAGAACTGATACTTTCAGCCACATCTCATCCCCTTAGTAGCAGGGCTTGATCACGTAAACGTGGAGCTTCTGAATTATTTTTTTGTCACAGCAAGGGGGAATTATAGGGATTAAACCATTTAATTTTATTGTGATGACCATTTCATTATTGATGATCGTTGACCATGCCTAATTTTCAGGCTTGCTAATATTAATAGAGATTTTCTACTGTTTCGCAGTCTTGAAATTCAGTACTCATTTCCCATACCCAAATTTCAGACATGGGTACAACATCAAATATTGGAGGCTGTCAGCATAGCAGGGGATGGCTTTTTATATGCTACGAATGACCCGATATAGCTGATTCTCAGATAGTTGAGCTATTTTGGGCTATATCTAGTCATTAGTTTATTTTGAGTTGAAGGTTACTTATCTAATGAAAAAAGTACCTTAGCATGAAAAGCTAATGCAAAATCGAAAATCTTAGTAGTGAAACTCACTATTGACGAATCAAAGGTTATGTCAAATTGATGCACCTGTTTCCACTTTTATAGGTTATGTCGAATTGATGTCTCTGTTTCCATTTTTATTTTATAGGTGGAGATCACACTGCAGGGGCAGCCGGTGCTTTCGACGGTGCAGTTGCACAACTTGATAGATTGGTGGTCGCAGACCATATCGAAACCAGAAAGAGTACAGACAACCGTGGGCAGTTCAGCCAAAGATTTTGTTATGGTCCTGTCTTATGCCCGAAAAGCTCACCACCCATAAATCCGTCTCTCGTTCTCCCCCAACATTTCAGCATGATGAGTTTTCAAATTTTATGTTTCAAATTGTTCTATTGCGTCCCCATATGCAGATACTTTACATATGGTGTGACATGCCCTTTTCTTTTTATTTTTTTTTCCTTTTTTTTTTTCTTTTTTCCATCCTCCTTGGGTTTTTGGGAAGTGATACAATTTACTTCGCTGAAACAAACGTGAAGTCATGCTGGCCTTCATACAGTTATGAGACATCGTGCACGTGTAATTTAAAGGGCGGGAGAAATAAGCAGAATAAAGCGCGATTTTCATCTTTTAATCGCCTCCTTAACGCGATGCAACTTTTTCTTAGCTCTTGCTCATGTTTCTCTGTAAATTACTTTGCCTTGTGTGGAAGCTATCGTATGCATGAATCAATGACATCGATTTGGTCATTTCTATGAGCCACATTTTTCATGAATTCTTTTCATTGCCACGAAAAACACCCCACCTGGGGAACCATGTCCATTTCAACTCTCCCCCCTTTTCTTCTCTAAGTAAAAAGTCATATTAAAAAGAAGCAAACAATGTCCATAGAAAGGAAAAATAAAACAGACAGTCATATTAAAAAGAAGCAAACAATGTCTGTAGAAAAAGAAGAATAAAACAAACGACAAAAAGCAACTCAAGATTATAGCCTCCTTTCAGGCAGTGGAACTGAAGTTGGACGAGTTTTGCATACATACAGCGGCAAAATCCATCCAAATCTAGGAACTCAACCAAGCTAAATACATGTCATAATGTGATCACTATATTGTTGCTCATTGCATAAGCAGGTTGGGTAACATTAAGATAAAACTGGCCGTAGAAGATTATGAGTAGCTTAACAGTAGCATATCAGCAGATAAGAATAGAGAGACCGACTTTCCTAGCTGCGGGTGGACTACTGTTTTGTCATACGTTTTCCATGGACATACGAATGGTGCCAACACCCAGAAAATCAACCCTGATAGTCTAAGCCAAAGAACTTAGGTTGCATTTCGATGGTGGAAAATGGAATAACAAAGGAATGAAAATAGGAATAGAATGGGCAATGAACTGCATTCCCTATATGAGGACGCGGTCATTGCCCATCTGAACAAGTAGTTAGTTTTAGTCTATCAACTCTTCCCAGCACTTAAACCATCTATTTAGTCTATCAACCATAGGATTAGCAAGATTACGGATGATCCTAAATGCATGAAAAGAGAATAAGAAGGGAAATCATTTCTAGCCATATGTTTCTTATTATACATCTAAGGTAGCTATAGAACAGTTAAACTAAGAGGAAAATTGGAAAGAAGAGCTGTTTTATGCAGGGAAAAAAGGTACAGAACAAGCTTTTGACTACATAAGTAATAGAACAATGAAGATCCAGTCAGCAAGGATAGTAAGATATGCACCAAAAGCCATTCACATCAAATCATCCAACTGTTCTAAGACTGGTATATCAAAGGCAAACTTACTCAAATGCTTTGAGGAATGCAAGATGCCAATTTCAAAAAAGATTTGGAGTCCAGCAAATAATTATGCAAACACTTACTGTATGGATAACTGACCCTGAATTGATAGTAAAACTGAAGTAAGAGTGACCTAATTTCATGAAATACTCCAGTGCCAGTATTCCAGACCAGTAGAGCAAAACAAAACAACAACAGAAACAGACTTACAGAAAAGCCCTAAGAAACACAGGACCCCATTTAAAATGCTCTTCGGAAAACACAAGAGAGCTCATTACAGTACCAGTGGGGCTGTATTGCAATGTCATATTAATAATTACTTAGTAGAAAGTGGCACAAACATCTAATTCACAACTCAAAAGCCAAACGAAGATATATCAAACATGAACAATACTATCTGAATGAATTGTAACCAACAAGGCTTGGCCATAACAACAGAATATTGCATACCCTTTACAGAAGTGAATTCCAACACATCAATTTCAAAAATGACTATAATCCCCTCGGGAACTATCATCCACTGAGAGCATAGCCCCGTAGGGGGACTCCTCATCAACCGGCCCAAAATCATCCGTAACCCTAAACGTGGCATGTAGGCTCACCACTACGGTCCCAATCACCACCGAAACCAAGACATTCAACCAAACCCTAGCTAGAAGCAACGCAACAATAGTACTCACACCGAGCGCGACGAGCACGACGCGATCGTCCACCGTCCGATTGAGAACCACGAAAGGCTCGTCGCGGGAGAAGTAGAGGAAAAGCCATGCGGCGAAAACGGCCAGGAAGACGATCATGGCGATAGGGTGGTAGAGGAGGCTCAGGAAGAGGACGAGGAGGGCGACGATGGTGTAGTTGGCGCCGAAACGGAGGGAGTTGTGCCTGAAGCGGGCAATGGCGTCGGAGAGGGAGGAGGGGAGTGCGAAGGAGAAGGGGTCGAGGAACTCGCGCCATGGGCGCGCGGCGGCCATGGCAGAATGGCCAGTGGCGGCGGCGCGGAAAAGGAAGCCGGCGTCGGGGGATGCGGTGGACATTGCGAAGATTGGGGAAGTTGATGAGAATTGACTCGGAATCAGATAATCAAAACAAGCAATCGGCTTCAAAATCTGGAATTCGTGAGATTAGGGTTTCTCTCGCTATGCGGTTTTGTCGAGAACGACGGTAGCGTCGGAGAAGGTTTAGCGGAAATTGCGAGGAATGAGGAGGGCTCCTCCATCTGTTGTACTCAAATTAAAAAAGATTAAAAAAAATGCAGTAATAGAAAGCGAGAAGAAATACAATTACCACAATATTTTTCATTATTTATTTTTTAGGACTTCCAATGTGCGAAGGAACTACATGCAACATTGGTACGGTGTATTTTTGAATATATAAATCTATTCATGATTGCAAATAAATTTTATTATGAACATGTGATAAGTGAGATTTACCTATATATAAAAGATTCACTTTCACATATAAATAATGAGATTTATATTCCATGGTATTTACATGAGATTCCTCTTTACTTATTCTTAAGCAAGTTCCCGAGAGGGCCTAGTTAATTCATAATTTATGTTTCATCTTTCGTTTCCTTTTCGTTTGTTTGGAAAAATATATTGATCAATTTTGATTCTTTCTTTTCATATCGATTGTTTTTTGATCGAGATGTGTAGGTCCATGGGTCTATGTGTCTATATACATTTTGTTCATGGATTAACGAAATGTGTAAAAGCCTTATTTGCCTTTGCCTTTCCATAAGCATCTTCTTTTCTGTGTATGGCATCACTACTCTCTTTGGTAGCATCCACTAATTCAAAACTTAATTTAAAAGCCATATTTCTACCTGGACTTAGCTAGATATTAGGCGTATGGACTTAGCTAAATATTTTATTTGAACAAATGTTGAACCAGAATGGATGATTTTATATCTATTACCAATTCTTCCTCCCAAACTAAGACTAATCATTCAAATAGATGGGGGTAAACTGATGAGCTCGGATATTAATGAACTATATAGAAGAGTTATCTACCGTAACAAGACTCTTATAGATCGATTAACAAGAAGTAGGCCTACACCAGGGAGATACATAGAGTTGAACATAGTAAAATAAAAATTGAAAGATTTTGTTGAAATTGTTCTTTTGAAAATTTCCCAAAAAGCAAATCATAGGCTCTTCTCTCCATTGAAACCATAGAATGGAAACGTTATACTCATTACTCAACTTGTTGAAGAAATAGAACCAAGGTATATCTTTTTGATTGGAGGTTGAATCAATCATCAGAAGAAGAATTAGGCAAACAATTAAGATACATTCTGAGAAAATAAAACTTCTATCGAATAGAAGCAAATGAAATGCCTTCATAAAAATTATCGTGAAATCGAGAATGAATTCTTCATTCTGTAAATGCGAGATTGTGAATTAGCAACTGTATCCAATCTCCAAAGAAATTCCAATTGTTTTGAACTTTCTAGTTTTAGAATGGAATATTTATGGGATCCTCATGAATAGGATCAAATCTTATTCTATTGTATTTACATGAGATTCCTCTTTACTTATTTTTCTGGATTCACTTTTTGAGGAAACGTAGCGTTATCCTTTTAGGCATGATGCAAAGTTATTTATTTTTCTTTTTAAAATATATAATGCAATGAATATAAAATGAAAAAAATAGATGAGCAATTGGGACTCGGCCGCAGCAACGAGAATCCTCCTCATCCTGCATGTGAGATTAAATAAGTGAACATTAAAATTCTATTTTGGATGACTACCCCGCCTTAGATCTTAACCGTTGGATATGTTTGACCTTAACCCTGAATCATTGAGTATGCATGACCTTAAATCTTAACCTAAAGGAATAAATAATCTTAAATCTGACCCGAGGGGGAAACAAATGAATATTACAACCTCTTATGGTCCTATCTTAAATGTTAACCGAAAAATTAAAAATTAAAAGTTTTAACGAATGTCAGAATGTATAGGTAGCGGGTGTCTTATAACGGTCTAATATAATATATTAATTATTTATTTTATTTACATCAACTTATTGTTCTGGCAACTTCTATCAATGTATTGTACTTCTAAATTGCCCCTTGCGCATGTGATACGAGGTGCGCCTTATATATATTATTGCTTATCATTCCTAATTTATTGAAGAGGATGAGAACCTATATATCTGATATTCCTACGAAATTTTTGCTAGGGTTCGAGTTAGTTCGCTTAAGATTTCAACAAAGGTGTGTTGTCTTTGGAAATCTACAATATCAGAGCTGCTGTCTGCTGCTGAGCGTTACAATTAGTCAAAGCATCAATTCTCACACTTAACGTGGGCATCTCACGAACGTGAGAAAGCCTGCAAAGTCAAGGGATATGTGGTTGCTCCACATGAGTGGCTAAATGTAAATGAAAATGATTGTAGTAGCGGCTTTTTGTTCTCCAAATCCTCACCTTTGAAAATATTATCGGCTTCTACCATTTCATTTGGGTGAGCTTGAATACGATATTCATGAATACTTAAAGTTTGATAAATGATGAGATTTAGAATTCGTGCATGTATGAAAGACTGGATTTACAAATCTTCCTGTTTGTATAGAATTTTTCATACCAAGTATTTTCTAAAACTCCAATGATCAAATTTGAAAGTTTAGGAAAAAAAACTGAAAATTTCAAAAAGTAGGAACCAAAATAAATATTTTATAAAGTCCAAGGATGAAATTAAAATTTTTTGGGATCATACACCTAAAACTTTGAGAACTAAAATTAAAATTATTTAAAGTTTATGTACCAAATTATAACTTTATCAAGTATTAAGCCCTCACTTGTATAACAAACTATCAAGAGATGTGAAATATTATAATTATTTTAAATATTTATACTTTATAAATTAAAATTTTAATAATTTATTATTATTATTTACATCCATTCAATCCGTAAAATTAAAATTTTCATTATGCATGCCGAGCGTATCCTTTTTGAACGCCACAATAAGGAAATGAAAAAATGTGGAGGCCTTGGTCAATTCATATTTTAATTTCTATCTCATAAAAATCCCCACGAAGGGATTTTATATTCGCAAATAAAATTTCAGGTGCGACTTTATTTTTCCGCATCTTAAGGTCACAGAGAGAACTAAAGATAAAGGTTTGTCAGCTGCGCGGCATGGAATTCCTCTTTGCTGCGATGGCCAAGAAGATAGATTGCTCCCACCATAGCTAATGACTGCGCGCGCGCGCGCGCGAGAGAGAGAAAGAGCTCTTTCCTTTATAGCCGTTAAACCCCTTCACAAATCTTCTTAGACCCACCTTCCCTCAATCGGGACTCCTCTTCATTCTTTAGTTCCTGCGATGGCTCTCGTACCCGGCCGCCAATTTTGCCCAACCACAACCACCTTCATCGACTCACTCCACAGCTCCCTCTCCAGGACCCGCCTCCAATTCTTCAGGTACAATTCCTCTATCCCTTTCGAAACCCTAAGTTTCTCACCCCCATCGCAAATCCCACGAAAGAAATCACATTTTGGGTTCATGTGCAAACCCTCTTCTCAATATAATCATGTCATGAATCTGTGTAGGAGCAGTTGGATAGACAAATGGAACGAACCCCACCAACAAAACCGCCCTAAACGGCCACGACCGGTGTTGAATTATCGATGCAGTAAGAATTTACCTGGTTCGGTTTATGCTAGTAGTGATAATAGTAGTGATAACAGTGGTGTTAGTAATAGTAGCGGCAGTACAATGGAGAAGATTATGGAGAGATTGAAGAAAGTTGGTTATAGTGATGAGGTGAATGAGAGGAAGGATCGTGTGCCAGAGAGAGTGGTAGAGAAAGGGTCTATTGAGGACATATTTTATGTTGAGGAGGGAATGTTGCCGAATACACGTGGCGGGTTTTCGGAAAAATCACTGCTGGGATTGGAAAATGTTTCTGGAACTGATGGGAAGGTTCTGTTTCCATGGGAGAAGCCAAAGGAAGAGAAGGAAAAATCTTTAAAGAAGAAAAGAAAAACTTATTTGGCTGAATTGACTCTTCCAGCACCAGAGCTGAATAGGTTGAGGTATTTGGGGTTTCATACTAAAAGCAAGACAAGAATTGGAGGCGCTGGTGTTACTCATGCAATAGTGGATGCGATTCACGAGAAATGGAAAGTGTCAGAGATTGTGAGGCTGAGATTTGAGGGGTCTTCTGCCCTTAACATGAGGCGGATGCATGAGATATTGGAGGTTTGCTTCTTTCAAAATTAGTATAGCAATGTTTTTTTTTCCTTTATTGCTATCTCAGCTCGATTTTCAGTAAGCTTCCATATTTTGGTCGATAGTTGATAATAAGCAAAATCACTATCCCTAATTTCATACAGCGGCATACAAGTATAAAGCAGGCCCTTGGATTTGGCATTTGGAATAATTTTGTGAATGCTTATACAGTTTTTTTTCCCCAAATCCACTGATACTACAAATTAGCAAAGGGACTGTTATATTTTTTTCCTATCAGTCCCTTGAAGATATTAGAACCTTGCAGTTTTTTCATTTCTTGAAATGGTAACCAGGTTCCAGTGGTTTGAGATTCCACACTATATTTACTGGTATTCAATACAAGCTAACTCTCTGACAAAGTTGGTAGTGGTAAATGCAAAAATTGTTTATGGCATCCTAGCTTTTGGTGAAGGGTGAAGATATAGCATTGCTTAGATCCTTTTCAGATGACTACACCTTTTTATTTGCTAATGTATTCCAAAATTCGGCGTCATACTCATATCTAATGCTATTAAGATGTTTTGGGAATCCTTCTTTAGATTATATTGTACTGCTTAGTTACCATGCAGCTGCAGTGTAGTAGGCCTTAAAATGTGTTATACTTTTTCTTTTTTTTTGCTAAGCCTTACATAAAAATATGCTCGTTATCTTAAATAACTATTTCTTAGAGTTAAATAATTGTATTTATATTATGTTAGAGAAAAACTGGTGGGCTGGTGATTTGGAGGTCAGGCACTTCTGTTATTTTGTATAGAGGTTCAAGCTATGATGTTCCTGCAGTACAGCCAAATAAACAAGCATCTAGCCAAAATGGAGTACCCCGTAGTTCCATTCCAACTGCTACTGATAAAACTAGCAGAGGCTCCACTGAACATAATTCTTACAGTGACGTGCAAGCATCTCCAAAGAACCTGGAGACTACTGTTGAGAATAAGAAGGAAACAGATTTAGTGCCTGAAGTTAGGTATGAAGATGAAATAGATAAGCTGTTAGACAGTCTGGGGCCAAGGTACACAGATTGGCCAGGAGATGGTCCATTACCTGTAGATGCAGACTTACTTCCCGCAACTATTCCTGGTTATGAGCCGCCATTTAGAATACTCCCTTATGGAGTGAGGTGTAATCTTGGATTAAAGGAGGCAACGGCTTTGCGGAGGATTTCCAGGCCTCTTCCTCCTCACTTTGCCTTAGGTATGCCACACTTCTCATTTGCATTCGAGCTCTTATTTTGATATTGATATAAAAATCTTCGATCTTCAGGTAGAAGCAGGCAATTGCAAGGTTTGGCTGTGGCTATGACTAAGTTATGGGAAAGGACTTTGATTGCAAAGGTTGCACTGAAACGGAATGTACAACTGACGACTAGTGAAAGAATGGCTGAAAATATCAAGGTAGATGAAAATTTTATTTGTCCAGATTCTTACACAGATTTTGCCATCTCCTGACAAGTCTCTGGAAGCCTGCTTATGTTTTTTCCCCCCTCTTATTTGATAAATTAGACCTGAAAACTAATATTTTCAGTTTTCTGAACAGGTAAGTGGTCATACTACGTAATATATAAACCCATAGTAACACGATAAAGATTTCCTCTTTTGCTTTGATCAAATAAATTCAATTGTTAGTCCTAGCGAAACACTGCATGATACTGATGTTACCACATGCTTTGCACCGGTACTTGTCCTAGCCAAACACTTTGCAATGCTGATGTCACCACCTGCACTGCCATGTTATGGTGCCAGTGACCTTTGGTCTAGTGGCATCTCCTTCACTTAAAAGGGAGTTGGAAATGGTGCAGGTTCTAAACTTGTTGGGTGCGTGTCGATTGGCCGTTAAAAAAGGACCTAGCTAGGAATGGGAGGGGACTGAAGCTAAACTGACCCCACATTAAATCTCTTATAAGACCAGTGTGGGACCAACTGGGTTAACAAAATTTTGAAATTTATAGCACTTAGCAACAAGACAGACTTATTGTTTTTGGGCCTTTTGAATATGATCCTTCTGCATATCATGCATTAAAGTTTCCTTATCATTCATCAATTTCAGATTGACAACTTTGCATAATGATTCTCTTTTTTGCCAACACCTTTAACCATTGGTTTGGAGTATAGCAAATTTAACATTTAATGCAATGCTCTACTTCAAATGAAAATTTTTAGTGGTTCCACAACAAAAAGAACATGTTTGAGATGCTATAGAAGTAAAAACATTGACAAGAGAAACTAACAGGATCGTGTGACTTGAAGATGTTTTTTAAATGCAGAAACTGACAGGAGGTATACTTCTCTCCAGAAACAAGGATTTCCTAGTCTTTTACAGGGGAAAAAGCTTCTTGTCTAAAGAAGTCGCAGAAGCACTACTAGAAAGGGAGAGATTGGCGAAGACCCTGCAAGATGATGAGGAGCAAGCGCGTTTGAGAGCGTCAACAACAGTTGAACCAAATATTGGGGTAGTTGATCAAGCTGCCACTGCTGGCACACTTGGAGAAACAGTGGATTTAGACGCTCAGTGGGGGAAAAAGCTGGATGACAATGATAAGGAGAATATGATGAGAGAGATAGAATTAGAGAGGCATGCCAAGCTTGTGAGAAAACTCGAGGGGAAGCTTGCTTTCGTAAGTTATCAGCTGCTGTATCACTCTAAAAACTGTTAATAAAATATGCTTACATGGTATGCCATAGCATGTAATAGATGCCCCAATTTTGGTTAATTGTCTCCCCTGTTTCATGTAGAAACTTCATGGTTTTCATGGAAAAAGTATTTATTGTAAGAAAAGGAATTTCCAAGGCCTCAATTTTAATATCTATTCCTGATAGGCTGAAAGGAAGCTAGATAAAGCGGAGCATGCATTGTCAAAGGTGGAGGTGTTTCTAAAACCGACAGAACAACAGGCAGACCCTGAAAGCATAACTGATGAGGAGAGGTTTATGTTTCGCAAGCTTGGTCTAAGGATGAAAGCTTTCTTGCTTCTTGGTAAAAAAAAATAATAATAATAACAATAATTTCTGAATGATTTTTTTTTTTTTTTTTTGTTTGTCTTCCTAGCAATTTCTCCATGCTTTTTTTAGCTATAAATAATGTGATTTACTGTTATAGGTAGGCGTGGAGTTTTTGATGGTACGGTGGAAAACATGCACTTGCACTGGAAGTACCGGGAGCTGGTTAAGATCCTTCTGAAGGCTAAAAGTTTTGACCTAGTCCGGAAAATCGCATTATCACTTGAAGCTGAGAGTGGGGGTGTCTTGGTTTCAGTTGACAGAGTTTCAAAAGGGTATGCCATAATTGTATTTCGGGGAAAGGATTATCAGCGACCTTCTGCAATCAGGCCGAAGAATCTTTTGACAAAGAGGAAGGCTTTGGCACGCTCCATTGAGCTTCAAAGGCGTGAGGTATCGCCGAATGTTTTTTTATCTAGATATGTAGCTGACATGCCAAACGATTAATGTTTTCATGCTTTGTTACTTCTTAAAATTCCCCTCCCCCGAAATAGAAAACAGAAAAACATAAAGAAGACAAATATTGCTTTTTTTTGTTTGTTTGTTTGTTTGTGGCTTATTACTTACATATCTTGACTAACAGGCACTCCTCAAACATATTGCTGCACTGGAACGACAAGTGGAGAAACTGAGAGCCGAAATTGTATGAACTACTCACAGACCTTAGCATCTTTTTTCTTTTTTTAATTCTTATTTTTCAGATTGAGCTTATTTGAATATTCCGTTTCATTGTTGTAGGAGCAAGTGGAAATTGTTGAAGGCCAAGGAGATGGGCAGCTGTACGACAGATTAGATTCTACTTATCCTACTGATGATGAGGAATCCGAGGTTTATATCCAACATTTATGATCATCTTTTTTTAAAATCTATTTTAGTAACCAGTCGAATTTCTTATTCTCAGTCATTTTCTGCTTATTTTCTTCTTGCAGGAGGAAGGAGATGAGGCATATCTGGGGACTTATGGTGATGGGAATGAAGATGAGGATGAGAATGACGACTCGATTCAGAATCTCAGCAAATTCGAAGATGATGAGGAATCCGAGGTTTATATCCAATATTTTTTTATTATCTCTGCTTTATCTATTCTCATAACTAGTCAAATTTCTTATTTTCAATTATTCATCTTTTCTTCTTACAGGCGGATGAAGATGAGGCATACCTGGAGTCTTACGGTGATCGGAGCGAACATGAAGATGAAAGTAATGACTCAACACAGAATCTTAGCAAACTTGAAGATGAGAGCAACGACATAAATCACAATGTTGACTTGGTAACGAATTCTGCCTACGATATCCAAAATCAGGCAGTCCACCCGTAGCTGGAGGCCCTGCAATATTTGCGCGGAGGAAAGCGACTCCCCATTAGATAATCTACAATTGCAAGCAGAAGATTTTGCGCCATGTCCAAAATCATGAGCTGAACAATGCTTGAGGAAAAAAGTAAGACTTCGCACCAAATGAGCTGACAAATGTGAAGAAATGATCATTCTCTTCAGGAGCCGCACGTAGAGACCATTGAAGGTGTTAATGCCAGAAGTATAGCTGTTTTTATTGGCATTCACTCGAGAGCAGTTCTTCTATGAATGGATTATGTAATGGTTATTCACCGTGTGAACATAGGAAGCTTAGTTTGTCATTCTGATCATGTAAAACTATTACAAATTATTTTTGCAAAGGTCCTACCATAAAATTAATTGGAAATTAGTGGGGTTGCCTAACAAATACTTCCAAGTCCAAGAATAATAGGTCTTAAACCGACGTGAAATTCTCTCACATGTGCACAATATAGATATAAGTCAATAGTTGGACCACTCTTGATCGAATTACAAATCATTTATGTTAGGGCTCCACTTCAAAATCAATTGGAAATGAGTGGAGTGCCTTAACTGATGCTTCAAGTTCAAAAATAACAAGTCTCAAACTATGGTGGAATTTTTCCTCACGTGCAACCGTAACTTGGGCTTGCACCCGTGCAATACAGATGTAGGCAAACAAATGGGTCGCTCTTGATATCATGTGAAGGTTCCATCCATCTGTGTTGTGCACATGTAAGCACAAGTCATTGTTGCTAGTGTTTGGAGAATTTCACATTGATTTGTTACTTCTTATTATTGAACCTAGAATACATGTTAGGTCACTTCCCTCATGGACAATTGATTAGGCTACTTCCCAACTCTTAACACATTTACTTCTTTCCCTTCTGAGGCCTTGAAAGTCGAAATCAAGTAAGGAGGGAAAAAAAATCCAAAAAACATAATTCAGTTGAAAAATTGTCCAAATTTTTCGTTTGAACAACCCAAATTCTAAGTGCTAGCTCTTTGATTTGTCTGATTCGAAAAACAAAAAATAAAAAAAGCTCGTTGGTTTGTGGCAACTCCGAAACTGAGGAATTTATTAAAGGCAAAAAAAAAAAAAAAAAAAACCGGATGACGGGTACTTTTACCGGTATCCGTACGGGTTCACCCGTTTGGACCCCACCCGCTGGTACCCGTTTTCCGGTATAAAACGCGAAAAGCTAGGGCTTTTCTATCTTCTCCTTACTGTGGCACCCGCTTCCTTCCTCTCCTAGCCGCCTTCCACTCATTCGAGGGTTCTGTTTCCGGTCAGATCGTGCTTCGACCCCTTCATGGTTTCCTCAGGTACTCCTTTCTTCACCCTCTCACTCTCTCCCAAGATAGGACGAACACAAATCTGATGCAGTTTATATAATCCCACCAATTTCGAGATGAGTTTTATATAATCTTGTTAATCTGAGATGTCTTTCTGTCAATGTCACTCTTAATTCCATTCCTATAATCTCTGAACATCTTCTCTGTCATTTCTACTATTTTAGCATTTTGTTTTATGCTGTGCAAATTTGGTTGGATCTCGATTTGAGGTGAATTCCATTGCCATTCCCCAGGGAAGAGAATGGCGGCAGGTGGGTGCTCATCCTCTTCAGATGATGTAGTCATCAAGTCTCCCAACGACAGTCGGTCGTACAGATACCTTGAACTCGACAATGGTCTCTCTGCCATTCTCGTTCACGATCCGGACATCTACTCTGAACCTCATTCCCATACCCTTAACAAATCTACCCCGGAAGATGATGATGATTGCGATGATGATTGTGATGAGGACAATGAGTCCGATCATACCGATGATGAAGACGAAGACAGCCAAGAAGACGAGGATGGTGATGATGAGCTTGCAGAGGCTGAAGGGGTTCAAGGAGATGTAAAACCAAAGGGCCAGAGAGGCGACTCTCAGACTAAAAAGGCTGCTGCAGCAATGTGCGTGGGGATAGGCAGCTTCTCTGACCCAGTTGAGGCTCAGGGTCTTGCACATTTCCTAGAACACATGCTTTTCATGGGGAGCACCAACTTCCCAGATGAAAATGAGTATGATAATTACTTGTCCAAACATGGAGGTTCGTCTAATGCATTTACAGAAACTGAACATACCTGTTACTATTTTGAAGTTAAGCGGGAATTCCTCAAGGGTGCCTTGACGAGGTTTTCTCAGTTCTTTATTTCTCCCCTGGTGAAAGTTGAAGCCATGGATCGAGAGGTGCTAGCTGTAGATTCGGAATTTAATCAGGTTGTGCAAAATGATGCATGCCGCCTTCAACAACTTCAATGTCATACATCTGCACCCGGTCATCCTTTCAATGGATTCTTTTGGGGAAATAAGAAGAGCCTAGCTGATGCCATGGAGAAAGGGATTAATTTGCGGGAGCAAATTTTGAAACTGTACAGTGACAACTACCATGGTGGACTGATGAAATTAGTTGTCATTGGGGGAGAGACACTAGATGAACTCCAGAATTGGGTTTCTGAATTGTTTAGTAACGTCAGAAAAGGACCTCATATGAAATCGGAGGTTAGGATGGAGGTCCCTATATGGGAAGCTGGTAAAGTATACAGGTTGGCGTCAGTTAAAGATGTTCATACGCTAGATTTGTCATGGACTCTGCCATGTCTTCGTCCAGACTACCTGAAAAAATCAGAAGACTACTTGGCCCATCTGATTGGTCATGAGGGAAAAGGAAGCTTGCATTTCTTTCTCAAAGCCAAAGGGTGGGCAACTTCTATATCTGCTGGTGTTGGGGATGAAGGAATGCATCGATCTTCGGTTGCTTATATTTTTGGCATGTCTATTCGCCTGACTGACTCTGGGTTGGAGAAGGTCTCTGAGATCATTGGCTTTGTTTATCAATACTTGAAGTTATTGCGTCAAACTTCTCCCAAAGAATGGATTTTTAAGGAGCTTCAAGACATCGGAATTATGGAATTCAGATTTGCAGAGGAGCAACCTCAGGATGATTATGCTGCTGAACTTGCAGGGAATATGCTTGTTTATCCAGCGGAGCATGTTATTTATGGAGATTATGCATACACGGTTTTTGATCCGGAAATGATAATGTATGTTTTGAGCTTCTTCACACCAGAAAACATGAGAGTAGATGTAGTGTCAAAGTCCTTCACCAACTCAGAAGATTTTAAACGTGAGCCATGGTTTGGATCACAATATGCTGAGGATGACATTTCTCCCTTTTTAATGGAGTTGTGGAGGAATTCTCCAGAAATTGATGCGGCCTTACATCTGCCTTCAAAGAATGAGTTCATTCCATGCGACTTTTCTCTTCGTGCTGATTATGCCCCTGATAGTCTTGCGAACACATATCCGTCATGCATACTCGATGACCCAATTTTGAAGTTATGGTACAAGCTTGACAAGACTTTTAAGCTTCCTCGTGCCAATGCATACTTCCGGTTGACTACTAAGGGGGGCTATGATAATGTCAAGAGTTGCCTTTTGACTGAATTATTCATTCAGCTTCTTAAAGATGAACTAAATGAGATTGTATATCAGGCTAGCGTGGCCAAGTTGGAAACTTCAGTATCTCTTCATCGTGACAAGCTAGAGCTGAAGGTCTATGGTTTCAACGATAAGCTTCCCATTCTATTGTGTAAAGTTTTGGAAAAAGCCAAAAACTTTTTACCCAATGATGATCGTTTCAAGGTCATTAAAGAGGATTTAGTGAGAACTTTGAGAAATACCAACATTAAGCCTCTAAATCACTCAACGTACTTGAGACTGCAAGTCCTGTGCAAGCATTTCTGGGATGTGGGTGAGAAGTTGAGTTTGCTGAATGAGTTATCGGTTTCTGAGTTGAAATCTTTCATACCACAGCTTCTTTCCGAGATATATATCGAGGGCCTATGCCATGGAAATTTGTTACCAGAGGAAGCAACGGACATATCAAATATAGTTAGAAGTAACTTCTCTGCACAACCGCTCCCAGTTGAAATGAGGCATGAGGAGCGTGTCTTGTCTCTTCCTTCTGGTGCCAACTTTGTAATAAATGCCAGTGTGAAGAATAAGTCAGAAACAAACTCCGTGGTTGAGCTGTACTTCCAAATTGAGCAGGAACATGGAGAAGAATCGATCAAATTAAGAGCTCTATCTGATATTTTTAATGAAATTGTGGGGGAGCCATTTTTCAATCAGCTAAGGACAAAGGAGCAGCTTGGTTATGTGGTTGAGTGTGGGCCAAGGATCACATACCGTGTATTTGGTTTTTGTTTCTGTGTTCAGTCATCGAAGTACAACCCAGTCTACCTGCAGGGAAGAATAGACAACTTCATTGGTGGTCTGGAGGAATTCTTGGATGCGCTTGACAGTGAATCCTTTGAAAATTACAAGAGCGGGTTAACTGCAAAGCTACTAGAGAAAGATCCATCCCTGACATATGAAACAAATCGATTTTGGAGTCAAATAGTGGATAAAAGATATATGTTTAACTTGTCAAAAAACGAAGCAAAAGCACTAGAATACATTCAGAAGAATGATGTTATCGAGTGGTACAAGACCTATATCAGGCAACCGTCTCCCAAATGCCGGAGACTTTCGGTTCGTGTTTGGGGCTGCAATACTGACTTGACGGACGCGAAAACAGAAGTGAAGGCTGGTCAGGTTGTTGAAGACCTTGCAGCCTTTAAGGCATCATCTATTTTCTATCAAGATATATCTGTTGGTCCACTCTCCTCTTTACCCATTGATTTTGAGGTGGAACCTTAATAACTTAAACACAGGGCATAAAAGGGCTCTCTATGCAATGCAAGATCTGTTCTTGAGAAAACCTCTGGTATGCAGATGTAGTGAGATTTCTAATGCTGTTCCCAATACCATTATAATATGGACAATAAATAGTATTCTTATTATTGTTTTGTTCAGCGTTTGTCTTTTTTCTCTTACATCTCAGCCTGTTGGAATACTTGCAATACAGTGCAGGGGGATCCGCTTTTATTTTTTTGGGTGATGTGATAGAATAACTACAGCCGTCAGCCGTCGATTCAGAATGAGAGGGACAAGAGTTTTGACCACTGAAATGGAAAAATCAACAGGGTAGGAATGGAAAATTGGCCCCTGAGCTAAGAACATTACCACCACAGTACAAGAACCCAACAACTCCTTGACCAAGGGGACCGAAGAATCAACACAACAACGCTGACCACGTGAAAAGTTTGCTTATTCATTGCTTCTTGGGAGGAAACCTGGCCAGAAGTGAAGCGAGGCAGACCGTTATATAGCCGTTGGAGCGTAAATTTGAAACTCCCGGCAAAAAATAATGGCGGATCGATTCTTCCAGGAGGTGGTGGAGAAAAGGATGATATGGGTGGAGAGAAAAAGTGCTTTCTGCAGTTACAGAAACAGACCCATCATTGAGGAGACCAATTTGGATTTGAGGTTAAGGACTTTGGGCGGTGGGGTGAACATGAATAAGAGGATGATAGAGTTGTGGAAGAGGAATTGGGCAGCGGCGAGTGTGACAAAGGAGCCGGAGCGACAGAGATGTTACCGTCACATGATCAGCGAGCGAATGAGGAGGGAGAAACAGAAAAAGAATTATTCCGCCCTCCATACTTTGCTTCCCCATGGAACCAAGGTCAGTTTTCTTCCCTCCCGTTTTTACTAATAATATTGCTATTCCCTAAGAATGAAACTGAGATTTGAGTTGGGATTATGACTAAGTCGTTTTATTTAGGTTTATTTCTGAAAACTTTAGGATCGTGTCGTGCAGGGTGACAAAAACTCGGTGATCCAAGCAGCGGCGATGGAGATACAGAGGCTGCAGAGTTATGGGGAGGAGTTGAGGAGGCGAAGCAGCGAGCTCGAGTCAAAACTGGCAACCCACGAAGAAGGGAAAGAGGAAGAGGGAAGAAAGGCGGTTAAGATCAGAGTGAAGATGGCTAATAATCCTACATCCGGCATTGATTCTATGCTGCAAATTCTCAAGTGCTTGAAGAATTTAGGTGTCAAAATCAAAGCATTCCATTCGGGATGTTCGGGTCTGGAATCTTTCGTGGCGTTGGAAGTGGAATCTGTGATGGTACCATCCTCTCAATTAATCGTTTGAGTGACTTCTTGATTCTAACCAGCGTATCCTAATTTAGCATAGCATAAATGAACCCATGTAGAAAATAGAAAGTAATATTTTACATAATGAGAGAAGCTGATGGGTTTTATTGTTTGATTGTTTCTTCAACATGTATGATTGTAAAAGAGTGAGGCAACGGTGGAAGAGCTAGAAAGATCCGTACACGGAAGCCTACACGAAGCTGAACGGAAGCTGCTCCCCAATTTCCATGGCGGATAGATATAAAGAGCCGTAGAAGAGGGACTCCGCCGCCGTTGACCACTCTTCATGGAATCTAATGCTACGATGAGGTGCAGGATGGGCCTGGGTGGGCCCCCCTAATCCTGGCCCGGTCCAATTCCGTCTGGTCATCAAGCGAATTTTCTTCTTGTGCACTGTAATTCAAATTTCTTATATTCACATTTTAGCTTTGCGTGTAAGTTGGCTGTGGGTCAAAAAGCTTCCCCTTTTTTGGGGAATCGTGAATTTCTGTGCTTACTCACATACCGACGTGGTTAAAGGAATTGAATTTTACCGACAGTCACTCAATTCTGGGATTGTTTGATTATAGTCACTCAACTTTAATTTGTCGCGATGGCACTATTAAACTTTTACTTTAGTAACCTGTTAATATCATTGATAAAAGTGTTAACCATCATGATATTATAAGTTTCGGTGATTATTAAACTTAGGGAGTTGTCTCAGAATTGTCACTAAAATCATTTTTATCCATGCAATAATAATATAGTTGGCACGGCATTGTTAGTTAACGTGCATGAAAATCACTTTTAATTTTCAGGAAAATTCTATTTGTACGTTCTTTAGGCACTCTTCATATCAAAAGAGTGACTTGGTAAAATATGTCTGGTCTTTTTCGTGAAGTATTTTGGTCGAATAATAATATAAGATCACACATATTTTGTCGAATGATCACTTTTGATGTAAAGAGTGTGAAAAATTTACTATGTAGTATTACCCTAATTTTTATGGGCAATGCTATGGATAGAGCATTTTACAACAAAATCACAAAAAGCTTATGTGTTATAAATTTATGAGATCACAAGTTATCATTTATTAAAATGTCCTTTCACTATTTTGAATTTTTGTTATGAAATTCTTTGTTTACATAGTATTATTGAACTCTTATTGCTAATAGGTTATTTTTCTCCCTTGTGTCGTCTTCTTGTTTTAAAACCACCTGGTGAACATACTTTCACTAATTGTCCTGCTACTGCGACTCTAAAAGAACAATTAGGATGAAACAAATTTCATTAGGATGAACCAAATTTTATAGTAATAAATCTGTAAGTTCACATCTGCTATAAGAGTTGAAATGTGAGTCTCATTCATATTAAAGGGATGGACAAAATGATGTAATTAACATGAATCTGAATCCAATGAGCTGAGTGTCTCAAATGAAAGTTTAAGTGACCACTCTAAAACAACACACTAAGTTCAATGGCCTCTAATAAAATTCATTCAAGGTCACACCGGCCCTGCGAAATCATCACCATTAGGAATGATGCTAAGTGGTGTTATTTGCAACAAACCATCAGTGAGACAGCCCTCACAATTCAATGACTGCTAGTAACACCATCATGGTTAATAAAGAGAATTGTCAATCAGATGTTATTTTTTTTTGGGTAGCGTTTCGATTTGAACAGTTAGACCATCTAACTGTCAAATTGCTAGTAATCAGGCCGCCTCCACTAGGTTTCCGAATAAATTAACAATAGAATTCTTAATCCTTATTTTAAAATATGCCCCAATAGTGGGGTAGGACCATTAAATTTTGAATTCACAGTTGATTTACTCGTAAATTTAGCTAAGATAACACTGATTCAATTGTTGAGGCTCGAAATGTTTAATTGAAGCTCTCGGGAACGGATCAAGATCTTGCAAATAGTTCAATGTTAACTCTTTTTTTCTTCAAATGGAAATCATCAATTATATTTGCATACATGAAGTGTAGAACTTATCATGGAGGAAATCTAATCTTTAGAACAAGGAGGAATCTGAGATTAGGGTAAGATGATATTCATTCATGGGTCCTACTAGAATTGATAGAATTTATTAATGTAAGGATCTCAGTTCTTTACTAGACTGGAAGTATTATCGTTTCAAAAGTAAAAGCAGCAAATTGCAAATAAATTTCCTAGACAATCCCTGAAGCTCCCATCAATTTGTGAAAGGTCCCTTGAATTGAATTCTTAGGCCCGTGATCCATTCAAAAACTAATTGGGCTTTTGTATTTCTGTGCAGCGCCATGTGGGCCTGAATGAGGCCTCTTAAAAGCCCAAACATGTACTGCGCCTGCCCCAGTTACCTACGGGTGAAAGTGAAAGTTTAAAAAGATCACAAAAACACAGCTCACCTCAACCGAAAGCCTCAATCTGCGTCCTTCAGTAACAAGGCTCATCAACCGTTCATAAAGGGTGATCGGACGGTTCTCAATTAACTATTTTTCTAACACGGATCGATCCGCGCCAATCAGAGCTCGTCATCTCCATTATTTAAATCTCCCCAAGTTTTGCAGCGAAAATTTGAATCCATCCCTCCCCATTTTCGCTGCATCAATCATGACTACTGCGAAAGATAACGCCGCCGTGTCGAAGAAGCCTAAGTCTTCCCCTCCATCCCACCCTCCATACATCGAGGTAACAGATCTGATCCCGCTCATTAATCAGGTTTCTGAATTCATTTTCAACGGATGTTGTTTCTTCAATTTCTTGATCTGATTTTGTTGTGCTTTTGGTATTTGTTTTGGTGGGCTTTAGATGGTCAAGGAGGCGATCGGCTCGCTGAAGGAGAGGACCGGTTCGAGCCACTACGCGATCGCGAAGTTCATCGAGGAGAAGCACGCTCCCCTCCCTTCCAACTTCAAGAAGCTCCTGTTCGTTCAGCTGAAGAAGTTCGTCGCCGGCGGCAAGCTCGTGAAGGTGAAGAACTCTTTCAAGCTCCCACCGTCGTCCAAGCCTAGGCCGGTTGCTGCGCCAACCACGAAGAAGCCGGCGCCGGAGGAGAAGAAGCCCGAGGCTGTGCCGAAGCGGAAGACGGCGGTGAAGCCAAAGGCGGCGGCTAGGCCGGCGAAGGCGGCGAAGACGTCGGCGAAATCTTCCCCGGAGAAGATCGCGGCGGCGATGGCGAAGGTGAAGAAAGCGCCGGCGAAGGCTGCAGTGAAGAAGAAGCCGAAGAGCCTCAAATCGCCGGCGAAGAAGGGGAAGAAGATGAAATAGGGTTACATCTGTGAAATCCGTTAGCGAGGGAGGGCGAGAGAGAGAGAGAGAGAGAGAGTGGAGGGTTAGTGGTAATTTGGGGTATCTGTAAGTATATATACATATATATATATATATTAGGTCGTTGTGATTTAAAATGCAGTTCTAACTGAAAAATCTTCTTGTTAATCCGGGGAATATTCTTCAGTTGATCATATTTTAGTTTTAGGGTTTCGGAAAAGGCCAGTCTCATTTGTTGGTATAAGCCGGGCCAATTCAAGAGAACGATAATATAATCACTGCGACTCAATCCTTTTCAATTATAACATTTTGTAGAAATTATCAGATTTTCATAGTTTTCCCAAAGCCAACTTAGGCCAATCCAGTGCAGCGTTCTCATACCCAAAAGGGTCTTTTTCTCATATAAAATAGACGTACACATGGTCTTGAAAGCAATTTATTTATGCGGCCTTTGAAGATAGCTTTTGTTCAATTTTCTGAATGGAGGCCTTCAGCTGCAGTTGTAAGTTTGATCTTTCAGGTGTCAAAACGCGGTCTTTCCATGCCGAGCCAGGCTGCAGCGCAGGGTTCGGGTGCTCGTAAAGCTCGTAAATGGACTCGGCATTGTGGTTTAAACCGCTCACCAGGCTCAGCCACTTGATCTCTTCTGGATCCACCAGCAGTTTGCCCTCCCCATCCTTCCAACCTATCAACTCCATAAGCCCAATAACACCACCGTATCTCAAAAATCATTCGCAGATCCTCTATTTGATAAATGAGGTGTATAATGGTAATCAAACAAATATCCCCGGAGGGCAAAGCAATTCCCCACCCCCGAGTCATTTAAACTGAGTAAATCTAAAATGAGTGAGCCAAAACAATGAGCCGAACATTTTTTGTTCGGGGCATGTACTTACTTGCGGAGGGCCGCTGGTAGCATTGGTGCTATAAAGGCGAGCATGTTCGACGAGTTTCGCAGTACTCACGGAATGCAGAGGCGAATCTCTTGTGGGATTGCAACTGGGAATTCACCCTCACTGCCCTCCCCATCTCTACCGCCCTCCTGAATAAGAATGGTGAACTCGTCCGAATATCAAAAACCAAATATCAATTGTATACGCATTTATCATCAAAAATGTACTGAATTGGGAGAAAGAGCATACCTGATGCCCCTAACAACAGCAAAATAGGCGTCGCATATAACTCCAACCAGCTCGATCCTGTAAGGCTTTCTATTCGTCTCCCTCTCTTCTTCTCCATCATCTTCTTGTTCCCAGTAATTCTCGATGACGGTTCCATCGTCCGCGACCTTGTAACCAACCCCCATACGGTACCGGTGTTTGTGAACATTGCGTGCCATGGCTATAGTCTGCTCGACAAAGGGCTCCCACGACAATGTCCCGTCCATGATCACGTCTCGCCCCTCATTCAGCGCTGTTACTAGCAGCGACGACGCTGCATTGGTCGACGATTGGTGCACCTATAATACATTTTACCATTGATGTATGAACTTTTGTGATCAATTTTTTGACAACATAATCAAACAGAAGCTAAGCATTGATGGACAAAGAGGAAAAAAACAAAAAAAAACTTCAGGATGAGAGAGAAGTACGAGCTCAGCGGTTTGGAGCATGTCGTGGTGGTGACCATGGGAACTGAGGGCTCTGTAAATGACATCGGTTTCCTTGAATGCATCGGCTTCAACAACTACGGCATTCCCTGCTGCGCCCGACCAGAATGATCTGCAAAATTCATCAGTTCCCCCTCACCATGTTTCAAAGGTTTTTCACGGTTCATTTCCTCGAATAAAATTAGTAATAGTAATGCTACTTGTATATGCTTCACGTATCATTCATATCAAAACTGTGGATATGACAAATGTTAAGCGGCTCTTCACCAAAATACCAATAAAAAAGGATAACTTAAATTCTATCACATCAACATTTCCGCATGAAGGACCTAGCAAGTATGCGCAGGTAGACTTATTTATAATAACATTAGCAAAGGAAGAAGGGGGAGTGAGATGGGTTACTCTTTGAGAATATCCTTGAGAACAGTGCTCTTGCCGGCGCCCATTCCGCCGCCCATGAGGAGCAGCACAGGGCTTCTCTCGCTGTGGGCCACCGGCGCCATCACTTCCGTACATCCCCCGATCGCCTTTATTTCCTCCACCAACGTTGATATCACTCTTGTCACTTTTAGCTCCTTGCTCACCTTCTCAAATCTACTTTCCCTATATTGTTATTTTTTTATTCACCCAACAAAATTAAATAAATAAATTTAATTAATAACCACCTTTATCTTATTAACACAATCAAATAAAACCATCGCCCTTGCAAACAACTTCTGAGATTTATGTGCATAGACAAGGGATGAGCCGTAAAACTCCTGAAAATATAACATCGTGAATTTAAGTCCGCTTAAAAACTCCAATTTATTTAGTACCCATGAAATGATATGTGCCTCAAAAAAATAATTAAGTCAAAATAGATGAACCCAAAAAACTGAATCCCACTAGATTAAAGTCGATATGTGCCATCAATTATGATTTTTGATTTATTGATAGTACCATTTTTACTGGTAAGTTCATGATGGGCGTGATTCATTATTATTTTAATCAATTCAAAAATAGCTACTGGCTAACGGTAATGACTTAATACGATAAAATAATGAATAAGACTGAGTCTTTTATTTAATTTTATTTTGTAATTATTGTGCTTTCATTACTTATAATGCCATCTGTAATGCAAAATTGACTTCACAAAAAATCTAAACAGTCAACTCTTTTCTAAAACTAATTCGAAGGCTCCAATTATCGCGTGAAAAATAATTATAGAGTTAAAACCATGCAATCTCAATTACTGTGGAGGTGTCCGCGTTCATTTGAAAGTGATTTATACCTAAATTTGAAACTAATTGTAAAATTAATTGAGGTGCTTGTCATATATATAATTAGAATCTTTCATGTTATTTTTCCCCTTTACTCAATTAACCAAGGGGAAAAAAAAAAAAAGAATATATGGCAATCGATTAGGCAATGATGGTGAGCACTTATTATTATTATTATTATTATTATTATTCTGTCTCGTAGCAGTCTTTTCATTGCTAATTCAGATTTTATAAATTTATATTTTGTTCTAACATGAAAAAGTCAAGGATTAATGGGTTTCACCTACTACTAATTTGACGTCTCCGAAACCGACATCGAGTGACTCTCAAGCACAGGGGTGCGGAGTTTGTATTGCCCCACCACAATCAATGTGGTGGATCCTAATCTCGGATTAAGCTTTACTAACAGATAATTAAGACATATATTAATAGTGGATGGATCAACCATAATGTCATCTGACATACTGATTGTCAAAAATGATGTTATATAATAATCGAGCCCATCGCTTCTTCCTGAACTCTGCTTTAAAAATGAGAAAACTGAGTGCTGCATTTCAATCCTAATGATGATGTGTGTGTGTGTTTGTGTTTCTCATCATGCTAATCCCCACAAATTAATATAATGGGGAACAGAAGTTACCTTGTAGCTGCCATTACCATGTCCTTGAGTTTTGTTTTCTGCTCATGATCAACACTCAAAACCTGCAAATCACAATGACAAACAATACATTTTTTTATTATGCAGAATAAAAAAAAAGAAGAGTGAATCCATGTAAAGTCAACTCTAACTCACTGGATCGATCGGTTGGTGAGCTTATATGCATAATCTTTGATTCTTAGAAATATGAGATCCGCGAGTTTGATTAATTCCCAGGTCTCGTGAAATATAATAATGCTCTTTCATTTCTTTGTTTTTGTATTTAATAAAAAAAAAAATTGCTTGTATATTTTGTGAGGAATTAATATACGTGCCTGGCTAATAAAGAGGGAAGCGTGGCTCCAGTGAAATGCAAAGTAGGAAAGAACACAGCGATCCAACTCCTCCACTAGCTTCACGTACATCAGATCTGCATCTGTAACTGCCACGTCATCATCGTCTTCATCATCCTTCATCTTCGCGATGAACTCGTAAATGCTTACACGATCTTCACGCCCTTTTGATTTCTTCACGTACTCGTTTGCCAACTTGCACAGGTTTTGGCACTCACTCGCATCTCCAAATCCCAATTGCCTCGCTGCAAAACAGAAATGTTTTATCACTACTGTTATTGTTATTATTATTATTTATTATTATTGTTCATACAAAAGATTGAAGATTTTAAAATTTTAAAATGGTTTATCCTTGATTGTAAAAATTAACGTAGCTCAGTTTTCACAATAAACCCCCGCTTAAAATCAATTTAACAACAAAACAAAGTTTATAGCTAATAAAGTTGGGTTGGGTTTCGCTTTACCGACGTAGTGGGAGAAGGGTTCGAGCCGCCCGAATCGGCCGGACTCGGTCCGGTCGAGCCGTGGAATTATTCCGTCGCTCCCACCGTCTGTTGCCGGAGAAGGTTTGGGCTTTCGACGGCGGAGGTAGCCGGAGGCGGCGACTGCTGCTACGAGTCCGACAGAGGCGACGGCGAGGACGTGAGAAAGAACTACTTTACAATAATCTGAAACAAAATCAGGGATTTAGAGAGAGCGAGAGCGAGAGAGAGAGAGGGAGGGAGAAATCAGGATTTACCGTCGGGCATGATTCTTCAGGGAAGAGCCGTTCTGACTGGAAATTGAGGGAACTGAAGCTGAGTTGTGACGACCACTGGTTTTATATTTTAGATAAGCTAAATTTGAAAATGCGTTCTATTATTAAAGTATTTCTTTTTGTTCCACCACCTCTTAGTGCCTCAGAAAAATGAAGCGGACCTGGCACATTGCTCTCTCATAAGATTCGTACTAGTTTCGATCAAAAAAATGTTAATCGTAATGAATTAAAAAAATATAAAAATATAAAATTTTGTCAATTTTATAATGTCCACATTAATGCACACTTTTTATTTAATTGAAAAAAGATCTAAGTTTCGTCAAATCATTTAAATTTAGATAATTTTTTTATTATTTAAATGAAAGGCATGCGTTATTATATAAAATAATGAGCCCTCGTTTTTAGATTGGAACCCACATGAGCTCCACAAGCGTGGCAATATGCTTGTATACTCCTTTTATTTCCTAAAGGAATATCCAATTCATAATAAAGTTGTATAAAATTTGATATTGGTACATTATTTTTTCATGATCAATTAATCATTAAGATTGAAATTTAAAAATTAGACATTAAAAATAACTTATTCACTATGCCATAGTACAAACACTTTTTTCCAGATTGTTTGTCCAAGGCTGTTATCTTGGTGACAACTTCTTTGTATACAAGGAAGTTGAAAAGATTGCAGGTTCAAAACTTATCGATGCATAAATATTTACTTTCAAATAATAAGAATAATAAGGAGAAAATTCACCAATTTATTAACCACTTTCTCCTTAAAGTTCTTTATTCCCGACGAATTAAGAATGTTAAAAATATTCCTAACCGAAAGAAGCATTGAAATACAATAAAGAAAAGCAGTGATAGGAAGGAACCAACCACTACCCAAAAGGCTATATTTGTGCAAACACGATAAAATCGTGACGTGTTATTTAAAGGCATGAAAAATCTTTTTTATTTTTTATTTTATTTTAGGCAATCGTCGAGTGCATTGCCCACAATTCATCGTCCATTAAACTGGGGGCCACGTTCCTGCCGGTCCCATTAGAGACAGATTATTCAAATGAGACAGATTAAATTTTGTCAAGACTCGTTTTACAATGGCCCGACTCAATAGTCTAACTCGCATGTGTAATTCTAACATGTCAATTCTTCCACATGAGTTTCTCTGTCGAGTTTTATTAGACTTATGGTCGGGGAATTAGGTGGGAGGGCGAGCACAGATCAACAGTTTCATCGTAAATCAACGGGTAACACTACTCATTACGAAAAATATAATTTCACTAAAATTTTATCACGCCCACATATGAAATGAATAATGGATGGGTAGTGTGAAATCCATCCTTACATCTGAGTGGTGAAATTTGAATAAGATTACTTTTTTCGAAATAAATATAATTACTTTAAACCAATACCATTATTATTAACATCCGATAGAAACAATATAATAATACTATGGGTTTAAAAATATTCACAATAAAATCACCACAGATTTAAATTCATAAGAAATTTTTTTTATTTATTAAAATAATTTTTATTAAATTTAGGCTATGCAAGTCTTTTATGATTTTATTATACACTCTTGAATTATATAAAATTAATGATAATAGGGAAATAACTGAAATAATGAAATAGCTCAGTAAATAAGTAATTAATTCCGTCAGAAGCGTCAGGTCCATTACCGTCGGTTTGTGGATTCACGTTAGAATGTAACGAAAAGAAGGGGACTGTTTTGTAAATCGAGTAGAGTTGAGGGAAGTAAGGAGCAAAAAGCGGCTTTTACAGGCGATTGTCGGGGGTCACGTCCAATCATATGATCCCGCTCTCCCAAACATGTCAGACTACTATCAACCAAACACGGTCCATCATTGGCGTCCTGCACACGCCACGTGAGTAAATGAATTTGCTCACACTTTTAGTAAAATTTATTCGAAATCAGTCCTTTCAAAATAAATAAATTCGTTCACACTTTTAGTAATTTTTAATCACTATCCTAATGAGACAATATTATTAACTTTTATATACATTTATTAGGTTCGAGAGATAGTTACTATATGAATATGTAGGCTCCATAAATGTAAGGCTTAAACAAAACTAAATATATAAAATGGTCCACTTTTTGGATGAATTATTAAATACTTTATTAATAATTATACTAGAAAATACGTAAAAGAAAATGAAATATACCATCAAAAGTCACTGCCTAGAACTACACCTTACTTTTTAAAAAATTTTTTTTTGGCAAATTCTAACTCTGCAGATGAAGAGAAAACAAAACATTTAAAAGGAAAATTAATTTTCAGTTAGATATAACAACATATGATACCTTGACTCAGAACTATAAAATAAAAAAATCTAAGCCCTTAAAAATAACTAAATTTTAAATGCTTTGATAAATAATTACATATTATAAAATTATTTAAAAATTTAACAGGTATAATCAATTTTCCAAGCCTTCTTCACATGAAGAGCTAAATTTATAAAAAGATCTCAAATGATATTATTTCAGATAGTAGTAGGGCTTGTTTTGATCAGCATACCTACGCTTCTCAACTAAAAAATGCTGTTTACATCAAATTGATTCTATTTTAAATTAACACGTGCCTTGGGCGACTATGTCACGTGCGTATCTGTCCCGGGCTCAAGTGCCCGCGACAGCAGCGAATTCAAATTGACAGCAACAATCACAACGTACCCAATTTGGCTCGAAACTCTAGAAATGATATGGGACCCAACCCATTTTCTTGAAATAATAATATATATATATATAGTTTCTCTCCAATTCTGGAGGAGAAAGAAAAAGGGTGAAATATAATAATACAGAAGAATTTTTTTCTTTTCAATATTCTTTTTCCCCAATATTAATGGGGACAATGCTAATTTCACGCATGCTTCCACTCTTAAATTAATACAAAACGCGAAAAATTACAGACCCAACTCCTTTTTGCCCTCAAATTTCAATCTCAAGCCTTGTTCAGATGGGATCTCCCCACCCCCTCTTAAGGTTGTGCACCACCACGCCATAAGCTCATCCTACAAATCACAGGGCACCACCAACATAATTTAATTTTCTTTTCAACTTTTCCGCAGCCCCAAACAGAACTCACTCATAAGCTATACCCCTGATGACACTAACTAAACCTTGTCATGTGATCAAAATGTGGGCTGTGGCAGTCTAGAGATATTGTTGCCCAACACCATCAACTCAAAACATTTTCTAATGATTCGTGAAAAGAATAGTTGAGAATCGATGACGATCGAGAAACCGTGAGAATATAAACAACGAGAGGGATGAGGGTTCGAGACGAGCCCAACATTCTTACCTCAAGGAAATCATGGTTGGAGATGTATTGACTTTCAACTGAGCATTGCGTGCCCCCAACATTCACAGATATTTGATCACCACCGACACATTGGGTATTCCTCTGTGCTCCTGTTAACACAAAAGAAAAAAACTCGGAAGAATATATAAACTGCACATAAAAGATGCATTTCCAAATAATAATAATTCATAGCGAGGCATGTAAATGTGATGATACCAGGTTCAGATATACAAGCCACGTAGTAACCTGTTCCTCCTAGCCCTTCTTCCCACTTCCCAAGTCGCAAGCGCAGGAAATAACCATCGAGACGCGCGAGGGAAGCATGGGAATTCATACGTCTGTAGGTCGTGCGACATATAAATGGTTAACTGCACACAAAATAGAGTGGGCAAAAAAAGCTAGAACCCTCGAGTCCACAACTACAAACATCATATGTTGCAATCCTCGTTTGGTGAATCATAACATGCAGCCAAAAAAAAAAAAGAGAGAATGCTATGAAGGACAAAGAAAATTATTATGAGGTTGGGTTTATATGTTAAACTTACTTGAAGTTGAGAATATCAGTACGGGACAAACGGAGCTTCCTTATAGCATCAAACATTACTTCGGGTACCTCTGAAATCTGCCCATGGACATAATTACTCAAAGTCCTAGTTTTCCCACTACTCGAAGCAATGCACTTCCCCTTATCTAGAGTAGAAATTACTTTATCTGGGCTACTCAAAGTGAATTTGGTCTCCATCCTGGGACTACTACAAACTACGTCCACACCTGAGGAATGAAACCTCTCGTTACTTCCCAGCGGCTTCAGATTGCTTTCTTTCTCAGTATTCAAACACACTTTACCACGACCGCAGTTATCAACTAAGGAAGCATCACATTCCAACAGACTGCATCTTCTTGAAGAAGCATTAGGGCATGATATGGCCCAATGGTTGAGTTGGAAACATTTAATGCACAAACCGGGCGATTCTTCTGCCTTATCATCCGCATGGATGTTCCTCAGTAGATCCTCGAGTTCAGATTCTGTTATGTCTGAGCAATCTTGTATATCATGTCCTCGACTGCCACAAAATAAGCATATCCCAGCTGTTCTAGCTGGGTTATCAGTTTCTGTTAGTTGTATTATGTGTTTGAGCGCATTCAGTCTCCTTGCTAAGACTGACGCTGCTGCTACGGAGCCTTTAAAAGTTAAGGATTGTAGATTGGGGTTTTGTTTATCCATGAATTTCCCATTGTCATGCCTCTTAGGCCTTTCCAAACCAAAGGGAGACTCGGTACTGGCAGCATACTTTGGTGATTCTTTGCCAACATCATTCAACAATTTCTCCTCGAACCCACGCGTTCTGTGGCTGCAATGATCTACATTTACTACAGAGCTGGAAGTCTTTAAGGCAAACCGAGTTATCCACAAGCTTCCCTGGTGAACACTTCTGTGATCGAGGATAGAAGTTGTTTCCTCTTTAATTGCAGAATCAAAGTCCTTTTTCTCAGGGCCGTTCCTTTTATGCCTTCTCAAGGAAGAATTCGAAGAGCTCGTTCTGTCTGCTACTTTACCACATGCCAGGTTTTGTAAATTTCCAGAGTCACTGTTTCCATTTTCCTGAATGACAGGAGAAGTCAGCGGACAACCTTAAAGGCACAGTCGATGGGCCCGCCCCATCTCCTGATGTTAATTGGTTGAACTTCTCGTTTGTCGATACAAGTTCTTTAGATCCTTCTTCCATCTGGCATTGCACGCTTGGTGCTCTTGCAACCTGAGCCATTGAGTTCGAGCTATATAATGACTGAAAAATAGAGCGAAATCCCATTTTACACTCAGAATCTTGGTTCTCCACACGCATGATGAGGTTATGGTCTTGGCTTTCACTTTCACGATTGGGATGTGTAAGGGCGAGAGCAAGAGAAGATGGTCCATCCTGGTCTGACCTAGATAACCCTTTCAAGATGTTCGATATCCAGTTCATAAAAGAGCTCTCTTGTCTTGCAAAGGAAATGGAAGGACTGACCTCAACTTGGCTCTTGACTCTTTTACTACCAACACTGAATTGTTTCTCAAACATTTGCCGCTTCATTCCTGCTACAGATGACCCTGTACTGTTACAACTTTCAACGCTTTCATAGCTGCCACCCTGCTCACTTGACATTCTCCCATTGACATCTGCATCTAATAAAGCCTTTCCTTTATCCTTCCTTTTATAGCGTTCAGTTCTTCCAAATTGAGAGTCTTTAACTGAAACTGTGTTGTCCCCCAAATGTTCCTCTCCATCCAATTTTTTGGAGCAGCTTTTACCTTCATGGGTAGATTCTAATACTATGATCTCATGCGTTGCACCAGAAGAACTCTTCACATTCAGAAGCACTAAATCATTTTCGGCTGTAGAGTTCATTTTTCCTAAAGGGTCATTACTAGACACAGGTGTTTTCAGTTTACTTTTTCTCTCTTCTTCAATAAACAAAGATGGTTCATTCTCTTTCTTGCATGGGGATGACAAATTCAACATCGGAGCATTGGGAGCCTTATAATGTTGAAATGCATGAACTTCGGGGCCCAAACCTTCAGTTCCCAGCGTATGGTTCTCTTTACGTACAACTTTGCTCATACAATTTGTACCAGATTGTATCACTTTTTTGGAGTCACCAGAAATTGGCTCGATTTTTGCCGCATCCAGTTCTGGTTCATGAATCATGAACAATGTAGTATCACCAAGGCTTCCACCTTCCTGACCTGCATACAACCCCCAATTTAGGTTAGATGCATTTCAGAGAAAAGTAAAGGCTCCATTGCTAAGATGAGAGAAAATGCCATTAAAATAAATAGTGGATTGAAGATATGGCTACTCAATTCCTAATGTACTCATGTTTAAAGAAAAAAACCAATAGTTGAATTCCAGTGATTTCATGAATAATAGGAAATCAAATTTCATTCAATCTATCAAATGTTCGGTTCATTTCATACATTGTTGTTGATATTATCATGTCTCAAACAAAATACGTGGGAATTTTTGGAACCGTTTGCAGAAATACTTTTTCAATGTGCAGCATCCCCCCTCCCCCAAGAAAAGAGAGTAAACCTTGCAAATTTCGGCAGTATTTTTCTGTCCTGCCAGATATCGCCACATTTTGTAGACTGCGTGGACTGCGTGTACCCTTCTCTTTATTAAATCCTACATTGCAATCATCTTTCACCATTGTGTTTGTCTGGACTTTGCTTCCACTATTTCCTGCAAAACAAAAGTCTTACTTCAATTAGGTAAATATAAGTATTTATACATAGAGCCAACATCATGAGACCACAAACATAGATTTGGGCCATTTGGATTAAACCTTTCACCTATAAACACGTAGCTTGTAACTTCTGAGCCTCATCTGATTATGGATGAGACTCCATCAAAAGAATCAATTTAAAACAGATTTTCTCGACTTCTTTGTTCACCAAACCTTGACTGTTTTTATGAAGCCTCATATATACAAGGTTCATAATGAGAGCACATAAAATATTCTGGCCGTCGTATTAAACATTTCACTTATACACTATAATACTAATAGCAGGTAAATTTTGAGCCTATGCTTACTAGTGGATAATATCACCTCATAAACATAGAACGAATAATCATTACGTGTTTTGTTTTCATTACTTGACACACTGGCTCTATAAGGAACTCCATTCTTTGAAGAAAATGCTGCATGTGACCCCTTCATATTCCCCAGATCTACAAGTTTTCCAGCACTATGTAGCATGAGACAGCTTTCTGTTGTTAAAGGAGGAACCGCATGGCTGAATCCTGCACCCCGCAAAAGAGAGTGTGCTCTCTCAGATAAGCTGCAATCAGCATATATAAGACTCGGGCCTTTGCGTGGAGACCAAACTAATTCAGATGGGATTTATCGCCATATATATATGTAATGTCTGCCATTAAACCTGCATTTGCACCGTCTGAATCATTTTTTACCATTCGTTGCATGTACTGATTGGAAAGACCTGGTAAAGGTCCTACATCTGCTACTGGTTCCATGCAGTTATTTGTTGATGTTCACTTTGAGGTAGATTATGTCATCTGTGGGAAATCCTGAAATGCGAATCAAGTTCATGTCGAATTTCACTTGCTGCTTAATATGCAAGTTGCACAGCGCCATAATTACAAAAATTGAAGTAAACAGAGTCAAATTTGACATTAAAAAATTATGTAAAGAGGAGGAGGACTTCCATTTTCATTCATGATGAGAAAAAGGCCACTATCCCTTTCAAGATTTTAAAAATGGTGACGCAGTGTCCAATCTATGGAAGTAGAGCAAAAAAGCCTTGTACACTATCATGTCAAATGCCTATATATGGATTTTGAATGATTTTTCCCAGCACATTTATTCTCAACTGCAATACTATCGTGTCAACGCCTTTGTATGAATGATTGTTACCAGCACATTTATTCTCAACTACAGTACACTAGATGAGTTTCCTTAGCGAACTTGTTAGAGTTTCTCAACTTTATGCCAAGAGGACTTCAGTTTTCGTTCATGTTGAGATAAGATCTGCATCCCTTTTGATGATTTTAGAAATGAATAATTCTATACACACGAAGGATTTCACCACAAATCCACAGAAAGGTATTTGACTAAATGATAATATATGCTCTAACAAATCCATTGATTCTGGAGATCAGGGTTTCTCATCGTCTAGTTTAATACAAATATGGTAAAAAAAAAAATGAAGTTCTTATGTTGAACCTCCTGAGCTAAGCTGGACAATCAGCCACACTATTCTATACTCCCAATAGTGTCCAACAATGAAATTATAAGAAAAACATAAATAAGATATAGTTAGTCTTCCCGAGTTTAATTTCATATTATACAACTAAGGAAAAAACAAAAAACATCTCAGATAATGAATAGCCTGATAATGAAAAGACAAGAGAATCCCAGCAGAGAAACCCAAGAGCTTCCCTGGAAAAAGGAAAATTAAGTAAAAATGCAATATATATACACACACACACAAAGCAGTACGTTGGAAGCAAGGAGATTATGAGAGATGCACAAAAAGAAGAAAGAACCCATAACATAAGATCATGATTTTGGGATTATCCACGTACTCTTATTGCTGTAAATCGCTACCTTCATCCGTCTCCTCTGCGACCAAACTTTTCCCGGCTCTCTGCATTACACAAAACAATTCAAACTCACATTACATAAACCGCGATCGAGCGAGCGAGCGAGCGAGAGAGAGAGAGCTATTTGGGTGTGACCCATAAACTAAATTATTTGGGTGTGACCCATAAACTAAATCAGCCAATGTGGGGGTGAAGAGGGAGAGGGAGAGAGAGAGACTCCTCCCCTTCCTGGAGTACATCAGGCGTGAGGTCGAGCAGCTGCCACGTGGACACTTCAAACACCAGTAAGATTATTTATTTCCTGGGAAAAATTAAATTTAAGTGTTCATGTTCGAGAGCTGTCATCGTCATGACTCGATCAGTTCGGTTTACTCCCCTGAGCGAGGGAATATGTTACAGAAGAATAGAAAAGGAAAAAAAAAAAAGAAAAAAATCATCAGCGTGAGAGTTCCGATGCTTTGAGTACAGTACTTAAAAGAAAAGGATTATATATTATATTAGTTGAGACTCAACCCCTTTTAAAGTAAGATTAGACTTAACAGATTGCTTATTATAATACAAGAAACGAAGAACTGTGATCAAAGATGACTCAGTCCGTGTGTGGCACGAGATTAAGGCCGTGACCCTCAACACAGGGCGCAGATCAAGGTGTCCGACTCCTTTAATTACGTTGTGGGGACCACCCCCAAAGTAGATCTGAATACCTTGGCATTGGAAATTTCTAGTCAGCATTAGAACCCTTATTTATTTATTTATTATTATTCTATCCTTCTGGTGCAAATCTGAACACTGATATTTTACACCGCCGCAAAGCCCCCCCTAGTCCGAACAAAGCCGGTGCCAAATGACTGAGGGCTCCGTGGATATGGGAGTGTAATTGACATTACACGTTCTTCGGGAAAACCCCAGGAAAAAAATTAAGGTCATGAACTCAGCGTAAGGCCTAAAAGTTAAGGATTCAGATTCTCGTCCGGTACAAAATGGTGCAAGTCTCTATGCACTCTTGTGATTTTTTTATTTTTGATCAAATTTTAAATAATTTTTATCGTCCATGAGATTAGGATGAATGGGTAATGTATTTTTAAATATCATGAAAATTTACATGTCTATATATTTTTGTATGTTATTTCGATATAAACGGTTGAGATTATTTAAAATGAATAAAAAATAAAAAGAAGGTATAAAACTGTACAAGAGACTACACATTTGAACAGCAGACACCCCGGATCCAGAAGTTGCTGTCATGAAAATACTGTTTTGCAATCACCCACATGCATCATGTTATGTGCTCTTAGTGACAGCTCTTCTCTTGGTCATAAGAGGAAGATCCAATGGTAATGGTTTCTTCCACAATAAAGTGCTTGATGGCTGTCTCTGTCGATGTTCCCATGGCATGGGATCACTTTCAATTCCACGTTTCGTGTTTTATAGTTCTTTGTTTACAACTCTAGTATTGTAAGTAATTTTAACAATTTCGGAAATATGCTTCAAAGCGCGACATGAAGAAAATAAAAAAAAAAAATCAAATAGGTTTACAAAGCTCGTAATGAAACTCTGCAACTCATAACTTCATAATGTATAAAGGACGGCAATCTCAATATTGCATATGCAGTAAAACACCAACCGTTCGTGATGACATAACATAATATAGGAAACAGGTTGGATCGACTGAAATCAATTTAAAATATTTCTTACTCACAGGACCGACCTGGCCACCTCAAGAAGACCTCTCACAAATCAATTCTGCTTGTGATTGGCATTTCCGTCTTTATGCACACTCAAAGATGTAGTTGTAATTTGCACCTCTGCTTTCTTGGGCTTGGGTTAGCGTTGTTCCATTTATTTCATCGAGTAAAAACCAAAAGGGGGTGTAACTTGGCCCATTTAGAGTTCCCTCGCTGGCCCATTGAGTGTTACGGAGCCCAACCCAACATGGAGACTGATTTGGCTCCCTCCACTCCACCTATTGCAAATTCTCCTCCAAACAATGAAAATATTTAGGATCCCTTTGATTCATGAAATCTACTTAAAATTTACTTACTAATATTACATTCTAACATTTAGCATAGCTCTGAAATATAAGATTTCTGAAATGTCACATTCTTGAAAAATAGGAGCTTAACATTCGTGAGCTGAGAGGCGAGAATGTGAGATTTTAAGTAGAACGGAATGTACACATGAAAGAAAATGTTTAGTTAGTAAATATTTGAATTAAATTCTTCCTCCTTTAAAATTAATAAATTGGTAAAACTTTTATTTTAGTGTTAACTTTAAGTTAAATCTTTTTTTATCGTGTAAATAATTTGCTATATTTTATGTTATACGTATTATATATATATATATATTATAAAAGGATATTAATGAAAAACTTTAACATTCCTTGTTGTTTATACCAAACATAATAATGTCACATTTCGAGCATCGTATTCCCAAGCATCATGTTCCAAGAAAGGTGATGTCGGGTGGGAATATGAGTTCTTGCAAACTAAAATGGGTCGTTAAATCTGTAATTCAATTATGTGAAAAGTGAATACTGAGTCTGACCTTGTGTAAGTTCATCCCCAAATGACATGGCTTCACTAGAAATTATAAATGAATAGGAACTACTTTTAGTAAAATTATGCTATTTTAGGAATGGACGCGCACAAGTTAAATCAAACCGGACTCATATTCTTTTTCCTCTCATATTATACTTTTACAGAATAATTATTAGGCTTTTCATCCATTTTAACTGTACGAATTAAACATTACGTTTAAAATAAAATAACCTAGAAGGAAAGTATCTTACAGCACGATAACGTAACCCTGATTAGAAGGGAGAGCGGGATTCCTGAGGCAGCGGCTGCTGGGTTACTTAGGGTAACACAAAAAAACTAGGGTTTCGGGGGAAGACCTATAAATTCCCCCTCTGACCACCTCTCTTTATTATACCCTTCACTTTACCTCATTTAGCAAAAATCGGAGACACAGAGAGGGCTTGAGACTTTGGTTTTTTGAACAAGCCGCCCAGCTTTGGTCTCCAGATCTGGCTCGGCTCTATGCTTCAGAGCTGGACGGTTTGTTCAAAAACCTCAGTCGTTCCCTCTTCCATCGCGCGCGCTGATCAGTTTTTTCATGATTAACTTAGATCTCTGAAGATTTTGTTGATAGAATATTATAATTCTAGGGTTGGTTCATCGTGTGATTGGCTGTTTATATTTTCATATTCGTAGATGATATTCTGCAGAGGAATTTAAGATTGGATTAAGATCTCTGGGATGGTATGTTCGTCTTCAGATTGTCCGGTCCTGATCTGTCCTACCCTTTCTGCACTTCTGTTCGCCAACACTTTCTCTCAAGAGACTTACCGCAAGCCTAGATCTACACCTACAGTATATATATATATATAAATTATTTTTTTCATGCGACTTGTTTGATTTACTTTACTTGTTTGGGATGTGAAGCATGTGTTAGATCTTTGCCAGATGCTGTGGTGTGTTGCAGAGGTATCCGTAAGAAGTGGATTCCCGGCGTGTGGTCCATCTTATCACATGTTCTTGTATCCTCTCTCTTTTTTCTTTGGTACATCGCCCATGGTGAACTCAATCTCGGGTGGGGATGGAAAAAATTTGGGTTGAATTTTGACTTAAATCGAATAAAAGAGCGAGTTTAATAGAAAGTATCATCATAACTACAAATATATAGTTTTTAATTTACTAAAATGAGATTAAGTAAAATGGTACAAATAAGAATGTGAGGTCTTAAATCAGGATAGATCGAAAGATTTGTAAGATTTGTAACGCTGGTTTCAGCACTAGATTTATTTTTAAGGGAATGACCCGTAGCAAAATTCTATTCATATAAATTATAATATATGACAAAATTAATTCTGTTGATATAGATTGTGATATATGTCAAATTAATTCCTACCCCTTACTGTATATGTATATATATTACCGAATTCTATCTTTGGAATCAAAGGAATCGGAAACTATTTGATTTAGATATGAATTTATAAAGATTTACTAGTTTTTACAAATCAGTATTGATTTATGTGAAAAATTAATTTGATTTAAGATTAAAATTACTGTAACTTGAAAAACAAACTTATATTTTATTAGCAATTATAAAAATTTTAAAATAATGAAACCTTTAGGACGAGTCAGGTGATCAGCTGGTGGTACCAAGCACCCATCCACCTCAAAGAGGAGTTGCGTCCATTTGGGACTGGGACACTAAATCAGAGCTCGTTTATTAAAAGGAAATTATCATACTAATACATCATCTTTCCGATAAAGGAAATTTTTTCCACAAAGAATAATATAAAGTAATCAAAAGTACTCGGAAGGAATAAATCGGAAGGGATTAGAAGATGAACAATGTTATGAACACTAACAAATTTTATAGTAAAATATTATTCACTAAAATATTTTTTATTAAATTATGTCACATAAATATTTTATAATTTTACTTTTAAATTCTTTGCTCGCGTTCATAAAATTATTGTTAGGAGATTGGGAAGAGGCTTTTTGCGGAGTTTAAGAACAACTTTATTTTCTTCCCCTTTTTTATCCTTTTTTGTTCATCTTTTTCTTTAAAATTTTGTCGCTTATATATATAATCATGATCTCTTCTAATCTTTTGACCCTTATGGGGTCAGTAATTCATGTCGTCATATTGACATTTGCTGATGTCATCTCTACCGATTTTCGTACGGGAAAATGACGTCATTGGGCTTTCCCTTTGATCCTTTGACAGCTTTACATCATTCTTCATCGATTATTGTTGATTGACATAAATGATAGACTAAATATAAGATAAAGTTTTCATCCATTGCCATACTTTGAGAATTTTGTTTTAAGTATTATTTTGAGATTTTTTTTTCCATAAAAAATAGAACCCTCATGGCAGTAAAAGTTAAGAATGAATATGCTCTCACAAATTCATCGAGTCAATTTTTTTTTTTATAAGAGTTGGCTCATTCAGGGTTCACGTAGGAAGTAACACCATAAAAGGGAATTATAAAAGTAACAATAAAAATATCTTGACAAATTTGAGTACACATACCGTGAAGGAATAGGTACGCAAATTGACTTTCAAAACATGTTGATGAAGCTGATCAACCTTTCTTCACTCTCCTTCGAGGGGCTTGAGTCCTTACCTTTTAGCAAATGGTGGTGGATTTCTTGTTTAACTGTATTTAGCCCTTATTCTCACCAAAAGTTAAGAGTTCAATTTGACCAAAAAAGAAGTTAATAATAAATGTTAGAAATTTGAACCAATAAGATGAAATTTCATTCATCATCTTAGGTTTTGGTAGCTAATAGTATATGTATTGTGTTTATAATACAACGACTATAATCTTTTCTCCTGATCTTACGTGGCTCCTACAAGAATTGGCCCATATATAAATACTTGGCTGTCTCTTCCTATCATTTGAATACACACATGATTAAGTGAATATATTGTATTGTCTACATCGAACTAAATGTTATGATCGAAAACAGTATTGTTTTCGGAGTTTTCTTCAAAGAAATAGGAACTCTCATGATGCCACGTCTTTCTTAAACCTGACCATTTATTAAAAATAAAAAGAAGAAAAACCAAAACGATGTCGTTTGCCTTATTCACAACTAGTTAATTGTAAATAATTGCACGCATTCACTTAACTGCTGTCTCATGTGAGTATGCAAGTGACCCACATTAGGGGGAAAAGTGGGGGGTGCTGGGGCTGAGGATAAGGAGATGTCATGATGACAGTCTTGAGGTGGAAAAGGTGAGAATTCAAAGCTGGGCTTTAATGGTGATTGGGTGCTGCCCAAGACGACCTCTCCTCTAATATTGCAGCATTAACTAAAGTTAAAGCTTCACAAGCTTATATTCCTTGCAACTCTCTATAAGCAAAGGCCCCCCACCAATAGTTTGGCAATTCCCAACTGCCAAAAGATGAATAGGAATTTCTTTTTCTGATTTCTCGTGACTGCAGTCATATTTTCACACTGTCCCCTATTTGGGTTTGCTAGGAAACAAAAAATAAATAAATAATAAAAATAAAAAAGAAATCACTTTTATTATTGGTCTACAACCATTGTGTCAAAGGGGGAAAAAAACAATGATGAATGGCTCAAGGAGAATAACTTCTAAAGCAGTCATGGTATAAACATAGTTTGGGAGGGAAAAGATGATTTAAGATCATGAAAATGAAGAGAAGTTTACTTTGGCTGCAATTTCTAGCAAGCAAACTACACTGCAAATCTAGATAGGAGGCAAGGTATCACAGTTCAATGTGTAAAGTAATCCTAACAGAATGCATGCAGTATATAAACTCTAAACTACAATGAGGAACAAAATTGCGGTACAGCATTTACCGTTCCTCCAGGGCTTGAATTGCTCGCAGAAAGGAATCTTGCCCCCAAAAAAATCTTCATGGGGTCTTCCTCTACGGGATGCACCTGAAAGGGAGAGGGATTTGAGAATAATAAGGGAGAGACATTTAAGAACTGATCAAGAACTCATGCATCAAGCAGACAGGAAATCAAAGAGACAGGTCTTTTCTTTTCATTCACAAAGGAAAAAGAAGATAAAGAGCATTTCAGTTGTGAGAGCTGAAACGTTAACATGTATGAAAATGATCAACCTATAAGGAATGAAAGGTTCCTAGAGAAGGGAACAATTAAGGAAGCGAAATTTGTTGTGTTGGGGGGAATGAAGCCTGGTCCGAGATCATTCAGGTGATATTTGCATTTGTGCTTCGAAATGAATGGCCTCGAACCAGACAGCATTCCCCTCAACTCTTCATGTATGGGAGAGTGAAAGAGAAGAGGAGAGGGAGTGGGATGAGGGAAAGGAGGAGACTGGTTTTCACATGGCCATGCATTCTTTTTCATGGGCCCTTTATAATACGTGGGGGAGAGGTCTCTTTTGCGGGTCATGTATCAAAAAACATATGGTGGCCCACACTAGAAGTCTATCATGGTTTTCACACGGAGAGACCATACATGTATATATATAGTGCTAGTTGTGACACTGTTTGCTTGTCTCAGTCCCTCTAAGGGAAAATGCTATTGTAGACACTGAACCTTCTGATAAAAGGATTCTAGACCGTTGAGTAAAAAACTATTCCCCTTGGGGTCTTCCTAGTTTGCTAGTGGCTGTACCATAATTTTATACATCCTAGCAAACAGAACAGATAGAGAGTATCTATAAGAATCACATTATAACCAAATGCACCGTATAGTCTCAGTGTATAGTCGAAGTACCCTGGTGATGATTCTTCTTATTTTGGCTTAAGTTTGTAATTCCTCATTATTTATGACAAAAGGGTTTAGAAAAATGGAACCACATGGCATCCATTTCACTACTCCTACTGAAACTCTTATCTGAGCAACCCATCATCAGATCACTGTTGGGATCTTGATATGTAATTTGCTAACAGAGACTGGAACTGGGAACCGAGTCAGTAAAGCTAATTAGGGAATGATGAGCTTTGACGTGGGCCTGTCTAAAGGATGGCTCTTTTGCTTCCCACTTGGGGAAAGGGGGAGATGAGAGGTGAAAGAAGCTTCATAAGTAAGGCACAATCCTAAAATATTCTATACTTGAATGGGAAGGATATCAACAAGTTGGCTTGTTAAGAAGCTTCAACTGTGACAACACAGTAAAGGGAAGTGGGTCATTGGAAAAGGTAATGAAGTATAATATAAGGTATTGTTAACCCACTGACTACCACTTAAAATTGGAACATTAACCTAGAGGATGATTTTTCACTAAGAGCTAGCATAACATTAAAGCACAGTCTTACAGCACAAGAACTGTCTGAAAGTTCAAAGACGTAAACTAGCAATGAGTGGGGAAAAAATGAAACAATGATGCCTCTGAAAATCTGTCAAATGATGCAGAATCACTTTAAGATGCATAATGAAACGTAATCTTAGACTTCATTCATCAAAAGTGATTTTATGACTACTAAGGAACTATTCCAAGAGGGGTGCTACAGCCGTTTCGCATAAATAGTATTGGAGTATCACTTGACATCGCCCTCTTTTTACAATTTAACTCTGTCCCTTTATTCCCCCAGACAACAGCAGTTGAATTCAAGACAATTTCATTTCACTGGAGGGGAGAAGACCTTAGTGCATGTAGGCTGCCCCTGAGTGATCAATAGGAGGATCAAAAGTCAATTACCAGAGAGAATTGGTGAGAAGTTTAATCATATATGATTTTAATAATGTGACATAAATAGGGAAACCCTACCTCTTTGCCTCTCTACTCCTTTTCCATTTATCAGCTAGTATCCCTCGTTCATTTTTGTTGCCCTTATTTTCAAAGGTGCCCCAGTACAACATAGAAACGATATGTTCCGTATTGCATTCTCCCAAGTTGGAAAGTCAAGAAATCAAGAGTCAAACATGGAGTTGTCCAATGAACCTGTGAATCGTCCATATAGGGTTCTACCTCTTGATGAGTGGTGCGTCCAAATCCAACTAATTTATCCCCAGTGCAGACAAATTCCTACAACTGGGCATGGGAAATCGAAACTCATGGTTTTTCTTCTAAGCATGGATTCTACATTTCTTGCCTTCTACATTAAATGTCTTTCATTGTTCACACGTGAAACTCTCAGTGAAGTTATACCATAAAGAAATCACATTTCTTAAAACAAAGATTTCATCTTGTAGCGGAATCACTTCTAGAGTAAGAAAACACTAGTTCAAATATTTGGCAATATCTAGAGGCTGTAAAAAAATAATAGTGACGACTGTGCAGCTTGACTCTTTGTGTAGTTTTTCATCATGCATGAAAACACGTGATTTTCACCGCACATGTTACTCCCACAAGCCACAAGTGATGATGCATATGAATTGACCAAGGACAATTCTGAAACAACATGCTCATGTGCAATTGTGCCCTGAACATGATGAGGTGGATGAACCAAACTGAAACATTTTTACGAAGCAGCCAAAATGAAGGGCACTATGACAAACATAACAGAAAAAATAACATAGATTACAAGACTTGAAGCTTAGAACTCCTGAAACTGGTGCTCCGGTGCCATGTTAGGCAACAACATTAACCAAAGTTTTGCGTTGCTGCGTTGTGAGCCCACCATTATGTCAAGCTATCAAGTAATCAAGAAAAGAGGTGAGTATGTGAAGCCAGCTGACCTGCTGTCTTCGTGCATCTTGGCCAAAGAATGCTACATTAATCAATCAATAAAGAAACTCCAGATAAAATAAGATTAAACAGGCAAATGTATATTCAGGAGCTTTAAGTGGATCAAATTCCAAAGCGAGAATGCTTTCTAACAAGAACTTTTGCTTCTGCAGATATGAAAATGCAATTTTCTGCAAAAGAAAAGAAAAAGAAGAGAAGTTATCCCCCACAGAATATATACTAAGAGCACTATAACAATATCAAGAGCTTTATGCTCTAAGGGCATCTTTTTCTTTTTCTTTTACGACTCTTTCATAATTATGCTTAACATAATAGGTTTTCCAGCCTAAAGAGCACATCTTCATGGGTCCCTTGCCTGCAACTTTATGCTCCCTGTAGTTGCACCACATTTCCAAATTGCTAACCATTATTATAACTAGAAATGAGCATTGACCAAATGTTACCAGTAAAAGTTTCTTAAAACATCGAACCAGAACAAAGAGAATCTGGGTGCCCTGCCACAGCAGGGTTGTTTTGGTTCTATTGGCCCATCAAATGTTCATTCTCATTTCCATTGTTTGATTATATAAAAGGAAATGGAATGGTCATTCCTTTGAATGTGACTATTCCCTCATAATTCCATTCCTATTCACGTTCCTTTGTCATTCCATTCCTACCATTCAAATGCAACCTTACAGTTTTCTGATTGCAATTCATTCAATGTAAAAAGGTTATATAAGAATCTAAACAAAACCATGGAAGACAGAAGTCTCTACCTTTCCTTGCGAGAACGAGCATAAAGATGGCAACACAAATAGGTCAAATTTGATTGCTATTCATAGCATGAGAGCACAAGGGGCTCCTCCAAATACTCAGCAGATAGAACTATACATGAAAATGGGAACTCTTTTAGTATATTGTACAAAAATAACTTATAAAACATTTATACGTCATATGTATAAATTATGAAAACCACCCAACGAGTATTGAAGATCGGGCAAATAACAAGCACATCTCTAGATCAGTTAAACAAGCAGCTACAAGCTTGCCCCTTTTATAATTAAGAAAACTCCCCACAGGCTCAAGAATGGACATCAACGTCCAAATTATGCTGTCCATTAAAAATGACTGATATGCAGTCATCTGTCTCCTAGTTTAAATCTTTGATGTGTTTGGGCTCATCTCTGTAATTTCCCAAGGCATTACCATTCATGACAGATTTGATCTTAGCTGCAAAAGCAACTGCTGATGGAATTTTCTTTCCTGCAACTGCCCATAAATTTACAGTTTTCGTGGCCACAGACCCCTTTCGCTTTCTCTCCCTAAGATGAGGAGTCAAGACCACTGCAGATCATCGTCCAACCTAGGCTCGGAGATTCTGCACGAGTTGGGGGCAGCTGCAATGATGACAAGGCAATTCAGTTTAGAACAATCATAGATGGGATACAACAGTCTTTCTTAGGTGCATTGCCTTTTACCATTTCTATTATCATTGTCAAGCATATTGAGAACTTGCCTATCACGTGCCTTTTAGTTCAGCCTTGGTTGGTGGTCCTCCATGCTAGAAACTTGGTATTGGGCATTTTACCTAAAACGTCACTTTTCTCAGTTGCTTAATAGCTACCTCTCTCTCTTCCTAAAATTTCAAGATTAATGAATTACAGCAACAAAGGTAAGCAAGTTAGAAGCATCTACTATAACTAAATTTAGAATGAACTAATGGTGGCTGGGCATAACAATCTTGGAAACACACAACTTGCTGGTTCTATGAATCAGTGAGAGACAAATTTGTAACATATCGAACAATCAATTGTTCGAGAAAGGAAAATAATCAGAGAAACTAACACATCTTGGTTCTTTCATGGAATTGGGTTCTTTGAGCCTGGAGTTTGCCATTTCTCCTCTAACTTTGAGTAAAACTAGAACATGGCAATGAAAAAAGAAACGAAGGGTCACATAGTTTCACAGTCTCAGGATTTGATACAGAAGCATTGCAATTGAAGCAAAAGATTGATGAAATCACTACCTCCCTCCGGTTTTCTGCACATTTAGTACATCTAAATACTGAAACTGATGCAAGGGTCATTTTGGACTTTGTAAATACGCTGCAATTCTATGCACGATCAACGGTTATATTTTGAGAGAGAGAGAGAGAGAGAGAAATTAAACAAAACAAGTAAAACAAATATGAAGATATATTCAGCAAAGACCGCTGGATCTCCAACAGTGCGTTGAAGCAACAAGGCAAGAATTATCTTCGTCCCTGTTGGATTATGTAAGCCTCTTGGGCTGTGTTTTATTTATTTATTAGGCCTTGTATTTAGGGCCCATTAGGGTTTCCACTATGTTTCCTGTTCAAAGGGGCTAGGGTTTCCTAGTAACCCTAATATTGAGTATTATAAATAGATAGTCTTGGTGCCCGTATTAGGGCATCCGATTCTTCTCCCAAAATTTCTCTCCTTTATTTCACTACATGGTATCAGAGCTATGATTCATTGGGTACTGTATCGTCGGCCCGCTGTATCTTCACCACCAGTAATTCCTACATCCAACGATCAGCCGAATATTCATATCACATCGGTTCTGTTGGATGGATCGAATTACTTGGAATGGTCTCAGTCGGCCAAGATGTATATTAGAGGGTGAGGGAAGATTGGTTACATCACAGGGAGCACACCCACACTTGCTCCGACGGACGCCGAGTACGCCAGGTGGGAGCAAGAGAATCTGATGGTTATGTCTTGGTTGATAAGTTCCATGCAACTTTCGATTAGTCGGCCGCTGTATTTTCTGACGAGCGCGAAAGCAATATGGGACAAGGTGAAAACAGCATACTCTCAGAGGCGTAATGCTGCTCGCATATATCAGATCTATCAGGCGATTTCTCGGTGGCTGCAAGAGGCTTACATAATCCAACAGTCCCGATGCTTCTTATTATCAGCTTGCAAACGCTTCCATGATCCCAAACTACAGGAGCTCATCAGAGCTCCGCCGTGAAGCGTGCTTGGGCGAGAGTACTACTACGCAAGATTGAGTGCAACTAAAGGCAAAAGTATTAAGACAAGTTCCTGATTTCATATTCACACAAGGATTTTACAATCAGAAATAATCTAATTTTGAGGAATTTTCTACTTTAAAATTAACACTCTTGTAAGAGATTGCTTATTATCTAATCATGAGATTTCATTCTGATACTATCACTAAACCTTAAGCCTTTTCTTCACCATGCTGAACATCAGATATGCAAACCATTATTGCCATGTAAAAAACGGAGCTTCGGTAAGGATCAGCAACTAATGCTCAGGTAAGTTAACAGTTAGAAGCACTCGAAAAGATTCAGAAAAGAGCTACAAAAACTACAGGAGCTAATAATAGGAATCCAACACAATTACCTTATTCGGGTTTAAGTTTGCAATTTGCGTCTATTCAGACTAGCAACAACATTAAGTTCATCAGTCCCAGTGGGGCAAAGTCCACATGTTTCAGTTGCCAGGGAAAATGGCTGTTGGATGGTGCAGTTTGTTCGAACGTTCCCAGTACTACACACACTTTAAGATGTTCTTGAATTCTTAAATTTAAGTCCAATGATCCTCCTTTTCTTTCTCAAACAATCTTAAACAAAAAAAGATTCATACCCTCTTCTTCTCCTACCTTTCCTCAAACAAACAGAGTTTCACTATAAATACCAACAAAAACTAAATCCACATTTCCGATCAAAACTCGTCACAGTAGCCCAGGAACCGAATCAATCAAAAAGCCACAAACAACAGCAGATCAAGGGCCACATTGAGAACAGTAATACAGGAGATGGAAGAGAGCACTTACAGTTCTGCACGCGCAACCAAGTCGCCTTATCAGGAGGGTGAGTCCGAAGAGCCGAGTCCCGAGCAATCTGTGTGTGTAGGAAGGGTTTGGGTGAATGCTGTTTATGACTGGAAAGTCTATAACGTTTCCAGACTGACGACGGCGTTACTTTACGGCGTCGTTAATGAAGAAAAACGTTTTGTAAACATATTTTATGTATGCAGAAAAATATTCTGTATACGCCGAATGTACTGAAGTATAATTTACTCCAACCAATCAAAAACCGCTCGCAAATTGACTTGACCCGAGGTGTGACAACATTTTTTGAATTCAATAAATTACATGTGTAATTGTGATCGATGAGTATAAGTTTCATGTCATCTCACTCAGCGTATATAATTTGCTCCATGCATTGTCCATCAACAAAATTATTACTCACATGAGCAATGCAGTATATGCCCACTCTATTATCTATTATACAATATATAATATATGAAAGTTGAAATATAAGTTGTCATATGTCATCTTCTCATTTCCTCTCCTATTCTCTCTTTTACCACTAATGACACTATAATAGAGGAAAAAATAATGCAGATCTTCTCTTTCCTTTTCTCGTCCCATTAATGACACCATAATGTAGAAAGAAAATAATATAGAAAAATAAAAGGATATTATAATTTTATGTTTACGCACAAAACATATCATACATATCTTTCCAAATTTAAACGTTTCAATTTAGCCCTACCTAATGCTTCAATTAATTCCCTTTTTCATAGTCTCCACCCTTGCATATATAAAAGGAAACACTTCATAACTGAAGATGTTCTTCATACTCTTCAATGAAATATACAACGTGAGAGATGCATTTAAATACTTTGCAAAAATAGTTATAGCTATAATATATGAAAGCTGAAACATAAATTGTCATGTGTCATCTTCTCCTTCCCTCTCCTATTCTCTTTCTTCCCATTAATGGCACTACAATGGAGAAAAAAAATAATGCAAAAAAATATCTATTATATAATATATGAAACAAAAGCACAATTATGACATATGGCATTCCCTCATGATTTGAGTGAAATCTCTACCTAAGTTAGTTGAATGAAAATCATTTCAGTTCATAACGTCCCCCAAACCCTAACTCTTCAACTGTCAAATGAAATTTGAGTCCTTCCAGATCCATCAAGCTTTAACAACAACATTCTCCCTCTCAAAACCTAGTCTCCTTAATTGCAATCATTTTATCATCCAAAACATAGTAGTTCTGACTGCAAACTTGAAGAAAAAATCCCAACTTCTACATAAACCGAAGATTTTCTTCATCCTTTTCATTCTCTCCATTTTTTGGATGGTAAAAGGGCTATTTTTTACCCAATTTTTTGAGCAATTTCATGATTTATGCAATTTTTTAGATTTTTTAATTTACGACTTATTTTGGGAACCATAGGAAACGAGAAATCAACATGCTCTCAGAACTAATCTATCTACGTGTGTTTGTTTTATTTATGCTTTCATTATTAGTTTTGCTTTCATTTCAGTTTACTAATTGATAGCCATTTTGTTGTTTCACTTTCTTCTATATGTAGGAATATACTTCATGGTAGAATAAATTCAAATAAAATTGCTTCACGAACTCATACCAGTTCATCATAGTTCAAACTTGTACCTGTGTCATAATAGGTCATAGGTCCAATATTGGATAATAAAAAAGACTTAAAATATAAAAGTGGTTTGAAAATGAAAAAAAATTACAAAGATAAACACAAGTTAGAAACATAATAAGACTAACAAAGAAATTGAATTATAATTAAAAAAACCCTAAAGAATACATTAACTTCAGTTAAAAAAGACATTAATGTTTAACAAAAATCAATTTTCTCCTTGAAGTGATTTGTTTCACGATGAATTGTGAAGTATGAGAAACAAACAAATAATAATTGCATCAACGATCTGGGCATCACACTTGTTAAACTCAATTAAATCTCAAAAAAATAAATTTAATGTCTTATTCATGTGTTGACGCCTCAATATTTCAGAATTTGGGATGAATAGAACTATCTGTCTTAAATATTATGTTCTTATGAAATAACTACATGATTCTATTACACTGAAAAGTAAAATTGAAAAATTTCAACGCTCAACTATTTCCTATTTTTATTTGAAAGGAAAGGTGAATTTCTAAGCTCACATTTACAGTCAGTAAAAGGTTAAAAAAAAAAGAACCCGAATTTAAATGATTCCGATCTTGAAGTTCGAACGGGTAGCCGGAATTGCCCTTGCGAGGGAGACCACAGACTTCCCAAAAAGCCGAAGGCCTCTGACGGCAAATCCGTCAATATGTGGTTTGACGAACTATGGCCCAACACGGTCCTTGTCTATCCCCGTCAGCTCAACGTCGTTGGACTCTAACCGCCGAACAACGCCACTGTGTAGAGTCTCCACTAAAAATCCAGACACGCGTCAATTTATCGTTAGATCTTCCTGGCAACAGTGGGCCCATATAAGCCCCATACTCTGTTTTTCTCTGACGCATTGTCGCTTTTTCAAACACGGCTATTCTCCGTCGTCGTTGCGAGTTCTCCCAATTTCAAGAAACAGAGAGAGAGAGAGAGAGAGAGAGATTCATGGATACTGTAAGTGTTGCAGAGGCGGAGGTCATGGCGGCAGATGCAGGCGAGGAGAAACTTGGTGGCAAGAACGAGGTTCAGAAGAACAGAATCCAAGTCTCCAACACCAAGAAACCCCTTCTCTTCTACCTCAGCCTCGCCAAGGTTCGCATTCAATCGAATCCCATTTTGATTTCTCCTTCTGGTTATTTTTCCGCGCATTTTCAGTTTGATGAATTTTTCTTCACCTACGTCTTCGATAATTTCCTCCGGAGTTGTTTTATGATCCTGCTGGAACGTTGGAGTGGTCTGTCCATGGTAAATTTGGGGATTGTGTGATCTCTGGTTCTAGGGTTGTGTTTGTTCTCTCGCTGGAACTTTGGAGTTGTATAACGTGCAAAATTTATGGAGATTGTGTGATCTCTGACTCTAGGGCTACTTTTCCAAGAAAACTTTGATTTCTACTTACTTTATAAATTTCATTGCCTTACTGAAGTGGTATGTTAACTTTTCTGCTAATAAGTTGCCATGAACAACAACTGTAGACGTTTTCTTTAGGATCTTGCAATTCCTCCGTTTCTTTTCTTGAATGTTAACCTTTTGGATTCTTCACGTATGGAATGAAATTGCTATTGACAAAAGATTGAAAGGTTTTGTTTAGGGTTTTACAAAACTCTAGCGCTGTGCACTTAGCAATTAAAGCTCTGAGTGATACTCTAGTGAGGAACCTCTTTAATGAAAATTGTTTCCATGCTGCAGAAGTACATCAAGCTGTACAATGATGTTGAGCTCTCTGCCTTGGGCATGGGTATGTCTTCTTGAAGCTTTCTCTTTTTTATTTTTCTTCTTTTGCTTCACTGTGATTATTTTTTGACTACGCGTGAATTTAATATAGTTTATTAGGGCTGGTTATATGCTTCCCAAACATATATGATTTCTTTCTACCTGTCCAGGTCTTCTTAACATTTCTTCCGTGCATAAATATGCTTAAGTTTCCATCTTGCAGAATATGGAGAGGTAGTGAGAATTGTTGCATTATTGGAATTTAGTAATTAACATAGGTTATAATGGTTGTTTGCATGTTCCCAGAGTATATGATGTCCTCCTACCCTGTCCGTGTCTTCTTACATATTTCCTTTATGTCTAAATTCCATCTCCTCCTCCGTTCTTTTCTTAGGACGGCTTCAGGGAAAAAATAAAAATAAATTCAATCTCCTTAATTTCGTAGTGAATTCTCCATCCTGAATAATGCTGAAAAGAAAGTAAGGCTTCACATTTTCGCTATGTTTGCTATCTAGATTCATATACAATTTCATGTCAGTATGCTTGCAATAATAAGCTGGCTCATTCTTCCTGGGAGTAAATCAATCCCCTTAGAAGCTATTTTTGATTGCTGGCATATTTGCTAACATCGACTACCAATTTATTACAGCAATTCCAACTGTTGTCACAATCGCTGAAATTCTGAAAAGCAAAGGACTGGCAATTGAGAAAAGTAAGAAACCAAGATTTTTCTTTTATTGGGGCAAACAAGCCTCTCTTTAATGGGCGTAGTGGATAGTAACTTAATTTGTGCCTGGGAATTGGAACAGAAATCTTGACCTCTACAGTTGGCTCAAGGGACGATGCCAAAGGTCGCATAGTTCAGAAGGCTAAGGTACCTAAATCTGATCTCTATGCTCTGGTCTCTTTTAACTTGAGTTAGCACTTCTTTATCTCTCCTTTTTCTACTTTTAGATTGAAATCCTGCTGGGAAAGACTGAGAATTCTGAAGATTGACAACTACTGCTGCTCCCTAGTCGAATCCAGATTCCGAGAATAATGATAAATGAGAGGAGAATATCAGAGTTCTGATTTTCCAGTTTTATGTTCATATGTAGTTTCTTTTGTTCTTCAAGCCTTGAGTCGGAGTACAGAGAGGGAAATTAGGGTACCAGTCAGTCTGCACAGTTGAGTGGGAGCAGGTTTCATGTCATCATCTTTGCACCACATATGCTTTACTCCATTTTCTTTTTCTTAATAACGTCTCTATTACTTTTGACATGCAACATTTCATGTTACTGGACATGCAAATCGCTACAGAACCTTTTTTCATACTCTCTCATTCTGTCTCATTACCATATACATGCCTGATATGCTTTCCCTTCAGTTGAGTTGATCTGCATTTACTATCGTATAAATCATTGAAGAGAACATGAAATTAATGCTGGTGTAGACAGGTGAATTTTTGCTTTAACTCATTCCATTAATTTTATGTTTTACACAAGCACTTGATTCCCTCAATGTACATGTTAGTACCAATTGGACGCAGAAGCACATAACCTGAACCCATTTTCAGTGAGCATAGGCATATCAATTGGGAGCTTCAACATGTTGCTCGTTAAGTTCCATTGTCTTCCAAACAAAGTGGACAACTTTGTACTCGCAGGAGAACTCCTGTAAAAATCTTCAAAAGAGGAAAAAAAAATAGTTATCAGAGCATGTCCCAAGGATCATGTTGACACAACGTCCATAACTGTGTTTCCAAGCTTGAAGGGACAAAATTGTCACATACCCCTTCTCATTTTTCCTTTGGTCTGGACCATCCGATCCAATATTGATGAAACGCCTTACACATGAATATCATTGTTAAATCTTAAAATTTCACCGTGCTACGGTTTTACCCGCCTAAAATGATTCATACCTTAAGTAAAATCTTAATTAGTGAAATCTTACCTAAGATCTCTATTTAGATCCTAAAATTAGTAAGATCTTGCTTGTTTGTATGATTTTACAGATTTTACCTTCACCATTAAAATTTAAAATTTAAAGCTCAATTCAACCTTAGTTGAAAAAGAAAAAAAAAATTAAATAGGTTCAACTTATCAAAATAAATTTCACTAAATAACTCAATAGATTAGGTTGCTAATATCAATCTTTGTTTGAGCTAAAAAAAATAACAATATTATTATTGTACGTCATTGTAGGGGTTTTCTTTTTTTGGTAAATAGGTATATCATTGTAGTTGCTAAGAAACGAAGTGAATAAAGTGAATTTTAAAAGGGTAAATCCATGTTAAATTTAAAAAACTAACATTTATATATATATAAGTCAGGTATGGCACAGTTACATTTAATTTATATGCGGCTACTTATATTAGTTTTTTCCTTTTTATAACTATATTGATAATCTTTTTCAAAATAAACCTATTAAGTTACAAATTCAAGTCTTGAATCTAAAATTCATAATTTTGTATAGTTTGTGCGGTCCAATTTTAAGATGTGATGTACAGTAAATTTTCCATTCAAGGTAGAATCCCAATTTTAACTACCTTGCATATGAACGGTTCAGACGCATCTCGCCCACTGACGGGCGGGAAAGTCAAAAACCCTAACACGAGACGCCAACGCCATTCGGCTACAGAAATGGAGTCACCATCCACAGCAAGACACACTTGTCTGAAACTTCAAATCCGCTCCTTCTCGCCCTCTTCCAAATCCGATTCCCACGAAGAATCCATCTTCATCAAGGGCACATGGTTCCCCTCCCACTTCACCCTCTCCATCACTGACGGTCTCCATGCCTGGACCTGCAACGGTTTCTTCTGCTCCCTTCCTCTCCAACCCCCTCTTGAATTTACAGCTAAATTTGTGATTATCTTACTGTGTTTCCACGGTTTCCGCAGCTTCCGAAGAAGAGGTTCGCGATCGGGCGGCCCAGTGGGATCAGCTCGTCCCCGACTACATCCATCTGGCCGAACGGTACCTAGGGTTTCAGCAGCCCGGTTCCGTCTACAACTTCGTCAATAATGGGGATGGTCATAGAAAAGTCAGTAAAATGTTCCCCATTTCTTTTGTTTAAATAAGTGTAAGTTGTTAGTTCGAAATTAGATTAGTTTTGAATTCAATCAGCACTCTGTTTCAATCCATTGTTCTGGTTAGCATTTTGGTAGTGAATCCATTGTTTTTGGAAGGAGGGGAACTGATGACACACAGACTTCTCGAGTCATCAATTAAGCAGTTTCATTTTTCCCCTCCCTTTTGTGTGTTTGGATGTTTTTAATGTAAAGTTGTTTGTTTGGAATTAATACAATGAGGGTCAATTGAAGTAGTGGATTTTGCTAAGCATTTTGGAAATATGAAACAGAAAAGAAACAAAAGCATGCGATTTTATTAAGACTGATTCAGGTTCTTTAACAGGTCTGTAAGTAGGCGTAGCAATTTTTAAATGTGGTTTCTGTGGTGGGGTAATGCTATGCAGTTGTCGTGGACATTTGAGAAGGAAGGAACCAAGTTGGAGTGGCGATGGAAGTGTCATCCTTCAACCGATGATAAAAGAACCACGGCAGATATTCTGGACTTTCTTATGGACGCCAACAAAAGGCTAAGTGTAAGAATGTGCAATATATATATATATATATAGTTACTGCTGTTCCCCAGTTCAATCTGTGATAGTTTGTGCTTCTCACAGACTAGCATCTAGATTCTAAAAGAAAAAGACTTTTTACTCTCTAATCTTGTATCGTGCTGATTGTTATCAAGCTTATTTTCATACCGCAGTTGAGTTAGTGGCATGCTTATTGTTCATATGGCAGTGGACTTACATTGAGATATCTTCTCATTATAATGTTGACATTAATAGGATGAATCTGTAAGAAAGACTGAGTCACTTCAGAGGTTAAAGGTGGAAGCTGAAAAGTGTTTAGCACAAAGTGAGAGATTCAGCAATGAAAAGGCAGAATTTGAATCCACAATCTACGCAAAGGTCTGTATCTGAATGTTTCTCTATTTTTCCCTTTTCAAAATACACAAATGCTAAAAATTTTAACTGGAGGCTTGTACATTCTTTTCATCTGAAAATTAACTTGCTATCCAATGTTAGTAACGGTAACCCTTTTTATCAGAATTATCCATGTGCCAGCTTCCTTGCCGTTTGCACACCTGCTTGCAAACTCTTTATATGTCATAATTAGCTTTCTATCTTTTTTTTTTTTCCCTCCTGATTTATATTTTGAGATTATCGTAATGCTTGCAATGTACTGGGTGTCCCATAGGCTGGATAGGATCGAATTATTTTTGTTATCAAAATCATTTTTACATTAGATTTAACTTTAACTCTTTCGGTTCTAGTTTGTTGGGGTCTTGAATTCAAAGAAAGCCAAACTTAGAGAGCTTCGGGACCAGCTATCGAAACAGAAAAGTGCTGGGAAGTTGCCACTAGAAGGGGAAGAATCCACAGACAAGACTGAAAGTTTTGATGAGGAAAGTGATGATGAGAAGGGGGAGGAAGGAAGTTCTAAACATGCTGTTGATACCTCAAAGGATGTCCCAGCAAGTAGAGCTCGCGGCCGAAAGCGGAACAAAATCTAGTAAATATCCTATTAGTCAGGTGTGAATCTGTAAGTTTAAGCATATGGATGAAACAAGCACTTCCCCCTGCATCTTTCTGTTCGCTTCCCGTTTGCTTCGGTTTGTGAAACGGAATGAAATACGTATTTCATAAAATATATAATATGAACAATGAGAGGAGTACGTGGAGAATAGCTTTATTTAAGTCTCATGAGTAAAATAGTCAAAATAATAATTGTTACACCATGGGTAATTGATAATAGATTTTCTTTATTCATTCTTTGTCTGTTCTCCTCATGGTCCATGCGAGTATTCATTTCACTTATACTCTATAGAAATATTACTCCTTTTATGTAATAAGCTGTTCCACATGATTTTCTTTTTTTTCATAATCAAATACATTTTTACAAATTTCTTAGGAGAATAATACATGTAGGATAGCATTGCAGGGCTTATGTTTGCATGCATTTCCAAGACAATAACATCAGAAAAAGAAGAAAGAAGAATAATGGAGAAGGGATCAAAAAAAAAAAGAAAACAACAGCAACAAAAGATCACATCAGCTTTTAATCTTTTCTTTTTCACTCTTATTATTCTTTCTGATTTTTGTAAACGATTCATTTATAAATTCTAAAAATAAGTTCAAAAAATTAACTTTATAATTTTGAAAGTTAAAATTAGAATAAATTTTATTTACGTAATCTTTCAATAATATTATAATTTTTATTTGATTTTAAAGTAAAATGTTTAATCTTTGGAATCTATTTCATAGAATTCACAAAATTACATGTTAAAAAAAAAAAAGCTTAGAAAGAAGTGACAAAGAGTGAAAAAGAAAATGGAAAAAATTCTAAAAGACTCCTCTAGGGTTTGAGTGATTTTTTTTAAGAGATTCCATGTGTTTAAAATTTTATATATCACACCTTTTGTATTTTTATTTTGTTCTCAATAGACTAATTCCATCTATTTGCCATTCAATTCCATTAAGTGGGGAACACATTGCAAGCTATTAAATTTTCATATTATTATTTCAAATATAAATATTAAAAATTTGAAAAATACTTGAAAATGGGAAAAAAAAAATTAAGAAAATATAAATAAAAAAAATAATACAGGCGAGACTCCCTTCCCGGGAGGTGAGAGTGTATACAATGATAGAATTAAAGTTTCATTCTAAAAAGAAGCATACTAAAATCCTATTGTCCCTTTTCCAGATTTTCAATTGAGATATAGATGTTAAATCCTATGGCTATTGAAAATATATGTTAGGATTTTCTTATTTTCTTATTTATATTTTCTTAATTTTTCTTATTTTTCAATTATTTTTTAATAATTTATATTTGAAATATTGATGTGAAAAAATTTACTAACTTGTCGCATGTCCCCACTTAATTGAATTGAATGACAAATGGATGGAAAGGATCTATTGAAAATAAAAATATAAAAAATATAATAAACAAAGGTTAAACCACAAAACTATCTTAAAAAATGACCTAATTCAGATGATTTCTTTGAATTTTCTTTCAAAAAAAAATATTAAAATTGATCCGGCTGACGTGATTGATCAACCCCACAAATCTCCGGCATTAAAGAAACGGTTTTTTCTTCATTATTTTAGGGAATTACCGGTTCAAGCCGTCGAGTTAATGAACCGGCGGTTTTACCAAAATCTAAAAGGCGGCATTCTCTCGTTCCACCCATTGCTTCTTTCCCCCAAGGGACCGATCGTCGCGTGTGACCAACGGAGACCTAGACGGACCTCATCTCGTTCTCCGAATCGATCATCATCCATTAACACTATGGTGCGTTTGTTCACCCCAAGCTTGTTTTCTGTATATTTTCTTGCCTTAGTTTTAAGTGATTTGCTAGATCCGTTTGAATTCCTACATTCACTCATCGTTTATTTGATTCCTTACTCTCGTGCGCTATCACGATTATGAATTATTTATTTATTTATTATTATTAGGGTTTAGTACATAAGTTAAATTGGGATAATCTGTTGACTCCCCCCTTTTTGGGTTTCCCAGATGACGTTCTGTGAGATTCTAAACTGATACCGTATATTGATTGCCAAAGCATCGTTCTTGAAATCCATTTTTAAGTTGGGCGTGTAGGAACATAAGAAGGGGTGATTTTTATTTGTAGGACGTGTTGAGATTTGAGTAGTTAGGGTTTTTATTTGAAATTCGGTTGAAGATGGTCTATGGAGGAAGTTCGTCTTTTGATTTTGTCAACGGACAAGTGAGATACGGGGAAGAAAAAATGATGAGTGGAATACTCTGAGATTGACGAGAACTGAACAAAAGAAGAACTGAGTTAGGACATTTGGAATACACTAGAAGGCATGTTCAAGTATTAACGTCAGAGAAAGATGGGCTCCTTTTAAGATGGACAGAAAATAAGTTTCGGGTCCGAAGTTTCACCGTGTGCCTCCCATGTCATGGCATTTCTTTTTTTCTTCTGTGTTTGGAAGCCTAGTAGTGTGAGTTTTCTAAGTAGCCTTGGATTGGTGATGGCTTATTTAGATTACAAATACAGTGCGCAAAATGGCTCTAGAATTTGAACTTTATTTATTTTATTTTATTTTATATACTGTGGTGATTGGAGAAAAATCCTGTCAGGCAAGCTTGTATAGGGGTGCATCTAGGAAAGAGAAACCTAAGGCTCGCTACCATGGATTGTCGCAACAGAAGAGACAAGAGATAAGGGAGGCATTTGATTTATTTGATACTGATGGCTCAGGTATTGACATATTACAGGTGCATTCCCTTGATTTTCTTTTATACTTTACATTATTGATTTTTTTTATCCTCTATTTTTATCTGTGCAGGCACCATTGATGCGAAAGAGCTAAATGTGGCTATGAGGTTTTTTATTTATTTATATATCTTTATCACTGATACTCGGTGATATTATGTTATTTTTCACAAGAGTGCTAAAACTAAATTGTCTCTTGACAGGGCCCTAGGATTTGAAATGACAGAAGAGGTAATGTGTAAACTCTAGTGCTCCTATTGTTTGGAAAGATGCTTCTGGGTCTATGCCTGTTTGTATGCCATAATCAGTGCATTTCTCTTGTTTGATGAAGTTGCAGCCAGACCCAATCTTTTAGACCACCTCTTTTAGAACACATTTCCCTAAGTTTTTTGTTTTCAACGCCACTAAATAGATTGGAAGCCATCCTTTTTGTTTCATAAAGTGAATAATAAAACTTTGCGCTTGAACCATAGCTTTTGTAGTTGAATCGGCATAGATATAACAGTCCAGTTCTTATGTTTTTACCCTTTTTTCCCTTCCATTTCTTGCTGTGTTCTATGTTGTTTTCTGCTTTGAGATGATTACTTGTCCTCTACTGTTTATTACGGTCTTTGCTATACTGAAATTCTGATACCAGAAAAGTTCTAGCTTCATTCCGTTCTTTGTTTTTTCTACTGGAAGGGAGCTTTGTGCACAAATAACGGGGTGTCTACATTATTATTGCGCTATAAATTCTGTGCTAACATATTACTGGGTCATGTATTTCCAGCAAATCACCCAAATGATTGCAGATGTGGACAAGGATGGCAGCGGTGCAATTGATTTTGATGAATTCGTGCACATGATGACAGCGAAAATAGGAGAAAGGGACACCAAGGAGGAGCTTACAAAAGCATTCAGCATCATTGATCACGATAAAGATGTAATCATCCTTTTTGGCGTAAACATTAGTTTGTTCCATAATTGATTGAACTCATTCTTATATCACGTGCACTCTAGGACAAGATAACTGCCTCAGACATTAAGGCTATTGCAAGGGAGTTGGGTGAGCACTTCACTGACAAAGAGATTCACGACATGATTGATGAGGCAGCTAGAGACCGTAAGTTCTCTTATCTTGGATGGGTTGTCATTTTTTTACTTCGATATGGGTTGTCATCGTGCGGATAACATTTTTCCTATTTCAATAGAGTTAAAAGGTGGTTACATTGTGTAGGCAATGGAGTGACCTTCGATGATTTTGTGAAGATGATGAGAAGGGCTGGATATGGTGGGTAGATTATGAATTTGAGCGGCATCAAATTTGGAAGTGATGAGTATCTGCTAAATTATAACCAGGGCATGCCCTACACATAATCCTGTTGACTCGGTGAACTAAACTATTAACCTTGTTTTCTTGATTGCATGTAAAAAATTTCAGCTATTCCGCTGTTTATAGACGGTTCTTTGTTGTAGAAACTGAATTGCCTAGTCGTGGTAGATGAGAGCACAAGAACGCAAAACCTCGCGATTTTCTTCTCCCAAATTTATAATTTTAACGAGAAAAAAAGTTAGAAACAGTTATTTTTTAGTTATTTTGCATTGATAAAAAAGTTCACAAAGAAATTTAAGAAGGAAAAGAGTTCCAGCGTGCGTTTACATCAATGGTTTGCCCCGACACCTTGTACGAAGGAATTTGATGCAAGATTGGATGGGTAAGGTAAAGAGTTGATAACAGATGCCATATGATGAAATACACCTGAACAGCTAAAACGAAAGACAAATAAAACTACCATGGGGTGAAACCCAACTCATGAAAACCATAACAATTGGAGTAAAACCAACTATAAATTGCGAACTTGAGGAGTTAAATCAAACTATGATGTAATCATGACTCAGAAAAGGTACGAATCAAAACCAAACGTAAGTGTGTCCTGCGTCTACAATTATTTGTGTCAGTGTAAGAAGTGGGGTTTCAAATCCTTCGTAACTTTGTCGCCTTAACCTTGGAAAGGAAAATTAGTGCTGCTGCTATGCCTCAGCTGGCTGGGAAGTTCCTCTAAGCGACTGGCTGAGAGAGAGCCACCACGGCATTGCAGCATAGTTTCAAATGCAATTGAACGACCCAGCTTCAGAAAATGCTCTAGGATTTGTGGCCATGCCGGTTTCCTATATCAAAATAATAAGTCTAGATGCAGGGGAAAAAAAAATGGTATGCAGAGAAAAGTGAACGGAACAGAGACAAGGGTGTGGGCACCGCCTTGACGTATGGATTTCATGATCCGATGAGACCCTTGTAGCGAGCATAAGAAATAATCATTAAGAACATAACAGCACAGGCTATTCCTGACATGATGACCACCTGGCCAAACAAAAGATCGGTCATCACCATTAACAAGAACACAAAAGATAGGAGCAAAAATTACGGGCTAAAGATTTTCGAATACCCATTTAAACATGTAACCATGATTGTCATTCCACGTGAAAGGAATGTTCATGCCAAAGATACCAGCTAGCAATGAATAAGTAGATACACAAACAGTTCCAGAGCTTAGAAAGAGCTCCAACTGCACATACACGGAAAAACAAACCCAGAGAAGCAATGAGAAAATTCGGAATAGATTAAGCAATTAACAGTATGGGATTGAGGGGAGGGGAAACTAGAAGAGAATATTGATATCATGTAGTACAGAGATCACCTGAATGAGCTGATTCCGATGATTGTCAAGCTGCCAGAGTTAATGCATGATTTTAGTTTTGAAAAAAATCATGCTCAGCCAAATCAAACTTAATAAAAAGATTGATTTTTTAGTCAATAACTTAACAAATTGATATTATGATTACCTGAATATTGATATAATCCTCTGTATCATCAATATATTCTCGCAGCTACAAAAATCATAAAGGCATGTCATGGAGTTCAAGGACAAAACATTGAATGGATACATTTAGAATTTCTTTAAAAAACTCAAAGCCCGAGTAATTAACACTAGGCAGGACGTTTGTGGTCCACAGACAAAATATGTATCAGAACTATGACAAGAACAGGACATGTTCGAGGCTCACCTCCATTTTCAACGGAAACCATCGGTTCAGACGCAGTTTAGAAGCAAAAGATAGGTTAAATTTCCGCAAACTCTTTCCACTAATGTACTTACACTTTAGTCTTACTCTTCCTCCTATCGTTCACGCAACTTAAAACTCACAGCAACTTTCACGCAATGCTAGATGCATTTTTTTTTTATTATTCTGCACGCATGGCAGTGTATTCGGTAGATCTATCAGCCTCAGCTAACAAATCAAGAGAAGGGACTGGTAATAATCAGCGCTTACCGTGGTCAACTTATTCAATGTGCCATCGATTTGCATAAAGTAAGCCTGCATAACGTAACACTCCCAATTTCAGACTTCATGAAGGCTATAACAATGCAATGATTAGTAGATCACAGGTATGACCTCTAATAGCATTTCAAGCTCCTCAACATCATTTTCATCACCACGAGCTGTCACTATACTTGCTCTGCTTGCTCTGGATATCCTTGAACCAATGGTAGGGGAGGCAGGAAACCAATTGGCAGCACCTGAACCGCTAACAGGAGAGGATGCACCAGCCAACTTTCTTGACAAGTATAGATCAACCATGTCATCGTCATCGTCTAGAAGCTGTTCAAGCTCATCCCTCACCTGCAATTGGGTATTACTTATAAGCTCAAAACAGGAACTCCTCCCCTTTCCCTTAGGATACAATGGGAGTGACAATAATGCCGATGGGTTTAATATTAGACTAGGGTTAGATAAGCACAAAGGCCAATATATACTTATATCCTCAAAGACAACTATTTGAGATTCTTCTTTGCTTCAGATGATTGGACTGCATTAAAGTTATTGTTTCCGTGCACTAACATTATTCTCATTGGATGAAGAATATATTGAGACTTGGTTGAGATATAAAAAGACTATTTGATATGAATATTGACTGCATTTCTAAATGATAAATTTTTAAAAAAGAAATAAGAAATCCTGCTCATGATTAAAAGGTAAGTGCATGATAGTATGCAAAGCAAAAAAATATACTATCTTTATATATAGCTAAGAAATAGCATATGTTTTGAAGATGCAATATTTTGCACACAGCAACATATTATATCCATACCTTTTGGACCCGAGCAGTAAGTCTCGTCATTGCACTCTTCAATTTACGAACCCGATCCAGGTTGCGGCTACTAATCTGTATATCGCAGAAGAAGACCACAAGATAATTGTGAAAAGATATATGGCAGAAACGTGTACAACTGCCAAACGGTTGATAAGTGACCCTGGTGAAGAGAGATCAAGAGATAAACTAGTTTTATGACCTTGAAACGGAGAAGCACCAATAGAAAATCAAATATTAATATCAAATGATTCAGACTTTAAAAGAGTTTTAAAAGTTTCAAAAATTATATTGTTTGGAAGTATCCAAATGTAGAGATACAGAGTAAGGGCATTGTAGAGGGTGGAAAGGGAGTGTGGGGGGGGGGGGGGGGGGGGGGGGTGGTTGGGGTGAGGGAGAAGCTCTAGGTTATGCACCTTGGAGGTAAGTTCATCCAAAGCTGGATAGGCAGCACCCTCCAGTTCTGTTGTCCGTGCAGCAAGAAAACTACAGCTAGCTTCTAGAGCCACCTCCAAGGCCCGGAATTCAAATGGAGACTCTATACAGCACCATACCCACCATTCAGAAATGAAGGTCGTCAAGACAAACAAAGATTAGAAAATTGGCCCGAAAATCTAAGAATCAAGAGCAGGAAAATTGAAATTTTTTAGGGAAAAAAATCTAGAAATAATTATTCCACCTTTATCATAAATTGCTACAACATTGTTTATTTTTTCATACTCTAAGCTCACCAAAATTGTAGGAACCTACCATCTTCATCAACTGCTTCAACTTCGTTTTGTAGACGCAAGCACTCATTCCCATCACCTTGGTGTTGGCAAATGGCATTTACAGGAGGCAATCGCCTTTGAAGCTCCTCCACAACAGGGATAACATTTTCATCCAATGGGTCTCGAAGCAGAATCTATCCAATAACAAAATCACATTCAAAATCTAACTTTTCAATTGACCCAAACTGTTTTTTCTGTTAGTAAACAATTGTTCCCATCCTCAATGAGTATGCACAGCTGAGTTAATAAAACCAGAAAGGTGAGATGGCCACTCCGAAAATAATCTCAGTATCCTCACATAACTAGCATTCCTCAATCTTCAACAGAAATGCGGGTTGCAGTGATAGCCCCACACAGTTACATTTTCCTGAACCATATTTCATTGTTAAAATAACATCAAACAGAGACAGTCCCAAACCAAAGTTTGAAAGTGTTAGAGGGCAGAAATGCTAAAAATATTTTTATACTTCAAATTTCTAAACTACATCAGACGAGGGCTCAAGGTCAATCGTCAATCACGCATAAATTCCAAGTTCCAAAGCAAAAGTGCAGGCCATTAGGCATAAATTTGTTACATCCAAAATTAATAAGTGGGAAAACAATTCATGGGAACCGTTCGCGCCACTAAGTTCCTCCCTTAGATTAGTTCTTCCAATAAACTTCATTATGCTTCTGTCCAGTTGCTCAAAGGATCAAGTTTTGGGAACGTTATACTTAGATCAAATTAACTCAATGAGCACAAGCAAACGCAATAAGAAATATTAGAAAAGAAGTCATCGTCACTAGGGGCTCACCTCTTCAGCAGTGATTATAGCCTTGATGTGCTGAAAAACAAAAACAGAAACAAAATTAGTAAAAACCCAATATGAAAACTCTCACCCATGAATAAACCAGAAACAAGAGAGGCCTGTGAACCAAATACACCTCCAAGTTCAAAACAATGGCCTTCTCCCGACCCAATATGGCGGACGGATACGACAAGAGCGGGTCGAGAATCCGGAGATCACGAGCGTGAATCTGAACCCGGTGCATGATCGCGTACTTGTCCACATCCAACACCGTCCTATGTCCCGTGCAGTCCATCAGAATCCAACTCCTGGACGACGCCGTTTTCTTCTTCAAGGTCGCCGCCTGCGGAGGATCCGCCGGCACAATGTGTCCCTCCCGACCCATCTCTAACCATTCCCAGAAATCGCAAACCCTAATCCCCAAACCACACAAGCAATAAGTATCAGCACAGAATCGGATTCCTCTCAAAAACAGCGACTGAGCGGAATGATGAACTGCTTTGATAACGGAGAAAACTAGGGTTTCTTCTGGCGTGAATCGAATCCGACCACCGGAATCTTCAGAGGATTACATGGCTGATTACAAGGGGGAGAGAGAGGGGAGGGGGGGGGGGGGGTTTGAAATGGGATCGAAAACAGATGTTGCGTATGAACCCCCGCGCCGCTCTACAATTTGTTTTTTTTTTCTTTTTTGCCCTTTTCCTGAGAGGGAAAAAGTCAGAGCCTTTTTCCGGCAATGATGATATTTTCCCTCTTTATCTCTGGTCTTTCCTTTTTCAGAAAGTTGACATTTGCACGGATCTATGCGTGGGCCCGCATTAGGGAGTCTTTGTCAGTAGTTGGGGACCCCGCGTTGCGCCAACAGCAGCGAATCATCTTTTGCCACCTCATCCTTTACTGGTTGGTCAGCTTCCCAGGACTAACACTGACACTCGGCCATCAAATTTGCACCATCTGTTACTATTATTTCATCAAAATATTTTGTATTTTGTAGATAAACTCATCCGATTATTGCTTTTATATTTTGTGAAGGTTGAACTGTTGTTATAATTGTTCCCTAAGAAATGGCTATTTATTCCTTCACAATTCCGATGAATTCTCCTTATGGTCGAGAATGAACTTAAGCCACCCCTTACATGATTATGCACTATCCAATGCTTCAGAACAAAACCAAGTTGAAACTCGAAAAAGCAATGTACATAGATTTCTTTTCTTGAATTACAAATTTCAAAAAAAAAGAGAAAAGGAAAAAAAAAGAAGAAGATGGAGACTGAACTCTACAAGGCTCCATCAACCTTGCACGGCTAGTGCCTGAAGGTGGTCCATAAAAACTTGCAAGCTCAAATCATCAGTAAAGACAACATCTGAACCATCCGTGTGCGTTGAGTTATGAGTAACAGATGGATTCAGTTTAGCAAGCAGGAACCTAGCCTGGCTACTGTTTTGGTCACATTTTATAACTTTCGGCACGGGAACCCGTTCCCCTACCAGCTGCGCCGCATCCATTTCTGGGGCTTCCATCAGTTTTCTTAAGTTCTCGTGCTTTGGGTCCTTATCGTACCCGAGCTTCCTCCACTGAGCAATCTTAGACCCATAGTGAATTACGACATGGAAGTAAGAATCAAAGAGAAGTATAACATCTGGGGAGACGGCACGTACATCCTAGGAGTACTGGAACCGGAGGGCCATCGAATGAATACTGGAAAAGGGTGGGTTGAATCATTATCAAAGAACCCACCACCCCCTCGCGGTTCAACATCAGCCGATAAAATGCAGTTTCATCAGGGCTGTTGTTGAACACGTCAATAAACTGTGATCTTCTTAAATAATACATAAACTGGGGGTAAAGGGAGAGGTTGGATGACAATCGGAAGGAAGAAGGATCTTCCTCTACGTACTCTCCAAACTTAGAAGCGAAAGATATCAGCTTTGTATCTAACCATCTGATAACATCTCGAACATAACACCTCTGTGCTCGATCGATAGCAAGTCTAGCCATGACTGAAGCAGCTGCTTCTTGATCGAACCCAGCAGCGATTTCTGGGGAGTGGGGCCCGACCCATCTTCTTGCAGCAGTCGTGACCCTTTTCCGGGTCCCAGTGTTACCATGTCGATAACGCGATATGAACTGTATGAAGAATGCAGAACCTGGTTGTGGTTTCTGCTCGTCTCCCACTTTAAAGAAGAAGGCCATGCATGTTTTCGGCGCCACAGTACACAACCTCCACATATTGGTACCACTCTCACCAATCTCACCATCCTCGCTCACTGAAGTGTTCTTCTTCTGAAGGGAGACGCAAGGGCCAAGGGCCCCACAAATTTTCACATCTTTTGTTGTCACTATCTCAATGGTTGCATCAAAAGATATGTCCAGGTTCCCATCTTTAGTACGACAGAATAAGTGGCGCAAGCATTTCCTGAACTGGTCAGATTCGAACGATTCTGCTAGCATCATGAATCCACCGGAGCCCTCAACTGGGGATCTTAGCTCTGCTACTCCAACTTGATCAAGAGAACAAGCAAACAAATCCAACACAATAGACGCATCAGATAGTCTCTGGCGCAGTTTATTGTAGAAGGAGCAAGATTTATCGTAAAAAGGTGTGTGACCACTAGTTATGTCTCTGTGAGTTCTGATGGCATTACTAAGATCAGAGTTTACAACAATCCCAGGACCTAGAGTTGCCGGTCCTGATGTGAAGACCATGATGCGGGAACCTGTATTTATTAAGGATCCTTCTAGAAGTCCAACGGCAGCTGATATCGCAGCACCAGTGGACCTTTGAGGGCGATGCCCTCGCAAAACACGTGCTGAAGAATGAATTTCTTCGATTGCTGTGGTAGAAGTTAAACTCACAATCAGACAGTGGTAGCAGAAATTCCTGTTTTTGAACTGATGGCTTATTCCCGAGTTGTGGATGCTTTGTATGATGAATCCCAAGAAACTTCTGGGTCTACAGAGTTTAAGAAAAGGGTTGTCATTATACGTTTTCTCTGAAACTCAAAAGCAAGTACAAAATTTGCAAAATAATAAATATTAGAAGCATTACATATTAGAGGGAAAAAAATGATCATTTGCTGGTGAAGCATAGGCCAGTTTCCTTTCACATATTCATTCTCAAAGTTACACCAATGGAAAAAAACGAGGACTTCGAGGCAGGCTTGGTGATGCTAATGTTACAGAAAAAGAAAAAGAAAGAAAGAAAGAAGTCCACTCAATAAAGCAAGTGCAAGTCTAACTGCCTAAATCCAGCGTAACAAACACCAACACATATGCTATAGCATGGGTTTATAGAACGTAAAGAGCTCCCAAATCTTGCAGGCAGAAGAGATAGTGATGCACAATGAAATGAAATCAACTAGAGCAAGTGTTGCAGCAAGCTTTCAACTCAGAATTCGCAACTGCTTGGCGTCTGTTCATATAAATACTAAACTTCACCTGCAGGAAACTCTTTTAAAGTGAATGTAAATTCATACAATTGCCTCAGAAGAAATCAACTAATGCTTATTCAACACTTGTTTCCAAAATTAGAAAACTCTTGCTGAATCTTTTAGCAGGACCCAATAAATACATTCTACAAAGGCAGAATGATTGTTTTATTGCTAAGGCTATGAAATTCAAAATTAAATAGATAAAGATTTCATAGATGTGCTTTAGCAGTAACTACATCCTACCAAATGAATGAACCAATAAATAAATTTAAAAAAAAACCCCTTCTCCCATGAATGTAGTATGATATAGCATAGAACCCATTCGAACAAACTTCTCAAAGTGTAATGTTGGCAGTATCCTCTTCAAGGGGCTTTCCTGAGTAGAGACTACACTAACTTATCAAATAAAGAAAAAAGAAAAACGATTTATAAAACTGAAATATTATATAATGTACCTGTTCTGATGATAGCTCCCGCTCACCATGAAAAACCACAACCCTAAAGCAATCTGCAAAGGCAAGATCATAAACATGAACCATTGAATCAAACGCTATGAGTCCCAACAGCGCATTCTCCGGCATTTGTGACACAGCAAGCAATAGCTCATTCTTGAGTGCCCTCAGCTCCTCCTCACTCGAAGAAATGTCCACGACAAAGACGAAAGCCGGCCCAGCCCCAGCCGAATCAGTACCAGACGCCATTAATGACGAAGACTTTAATGAAGACAAAGACGATGAAGAGGAAGACAACCCATTTGCCCAATTATGGCCTCCATTCAAACCCGAATTGGACCTGTGATTCAAATGAATATTCGAGCTAGGGTTGGGGATTTTTTTACCAATTTGGTACTCGACCGTGCTGTAGGTGGGGAAAAGCTCGGCGGGGAGATTGGTCTCGCTGATACCAACGTAGGAACGAGGGAACGCGTTCTTCTGATAACAGAAGGGGCACACCCAGATGCGGGAAGCGTAGTCGACCCGGGCATAGGGGTTCAAAACGGCGCCGCACCGGGTGCAGATGAGAGGGTCGTAGCTGAGCAAAGGGAGGTCGTCGAACTGCATCAATGGAGTGAACATGACGCTGAGAGGGATCACCAGAGCTGAAGCCTCGGACTTGGAGGCCGGCCATGAGTTCCACGACCATCGGAGACCCTCGATCGCCTCCAACTCAACGAAATCCATCAAGGGAACCGCAAAAACCCTAGATTGGTTTCATGGGGTGTTGTGATTGATGGCTCGTCCAACCGTAATTCCAAAGATTTTAGGATTGAGAATGCTTGAATACAAGGGATGGAAGAGAATCGAGAACCCTGATGAGGGAAGAAAGTGACAACTGATGCTTGAGAGAATGGAGGGGAAGCTTGCGAAGGCTCCTCTTTGAGAACGGAAATGATGCGTTGCTCACTGGCACGAATTGAAACGAAAGTCCCCCATTTTTGGTCCTAGGAGTCGGTTGGAAAAAATTAATATACAGTCACTATATATAAATGAGGTGTATAAATAAAGGTGTAGTCGCTATCTTATAAAATATTAAAAAAATTTAAAATGATATTATTTTGAAGTTTTTTTAAATTTCTTTCTTATGTGTGTCATTTTAAATTTTTTAAAAACTTTTTTATATGTGTATTATACCTAAATAAGATACAATTGCTATACAAAAGTTAAGCTCATTGTTTATTGAAGTGTGAAAAGATAAATTTTTCCCTCATTTTACTTTTAATTAAATAATCTTAACCATTCAAAGATTATCTATACCCATGAATTAATGATTTTTTAAAATTCTACGATGTATTTAATATCTATTCTTATAAATTTAAATTATATGAATTGAGTACAAAAACTTAAGATGACATATTAATTTTTTATACAAATTCACTTTGCATGACCTTTTATTCATAGATTTAAATATTCAAAACAATTAGAATGAATTATTAACTATTAAGTAATCAAAAAAGTGTACATAATAAATTAGTTCGAGTGCTTCATATATTGAGAGAATTTTTTTTGTTGTGAGATAACTATAAAATTTGTATATAAGATAAATTGATAAAATTTAAAATTTTAATTTCAAAAAACATGTCTAAATGGAGTTAATAAATAAAATATTTTCCGAAGAATGAGGTGGACGTGGGAATGAATTATTTAGTTTTTTAGGGGAGTATTGGTGTTTTACTAAGACCAAACTAGTTTCTAAAAAAAAATAATAATAAAAAATTATGACATCACTTGCCTAACACAACGCCTTTACGAGTTTGTCGCTGCCATGCGCATGACTAATAATATTTTCAAAAATAAAAATTACAACGGTCAGGTGCGGTGCGGCTTTCATTTCCCAGCATTCCATGTTCCTCCACTTGCTCCGCACCTCCACCTCCATCCCTCAAATCCACCAAATCCACGCCCAAATCCTCGTCCATGGCCTCCCTTTTCAACCACATCTCCTTTCCAGGCTCGTGGATTTGAATCTCATCGACCACGCCCGCTTCATCTTTGACCATATTCCTTCCCCATCCGACTTCTCTTGGAATTCCTTGATCAAAGGCTACACCAATAATGGCACTCCTAACAATTCTCTGTTTCTCTATCTCAGAATGCTTCGGGACGGAGTTCTACCGAGCAATTTCACTTGCACGTTCGTCCTCAAGGCCTGCTCAACACTCGCCTCCATCGGCGAAGGTGAACAACTACATGCCCATGTTTTTAAAATGGGTTTTCAATCTGACATCTTTGTCGGTAATTCGTTAGTGGATATGTATTGTAAGTGTTGCTTTCTTAATTATGCGCGCCGAGTGTTGGATGAAATGCCGGAACCAGATGAAGTCTCGTGGAACTCCATCATTTCCGGTTGTGTTCGGTGGGGAGAAGTTGACGAGGCACGGGACTTGTTCGAGGAAATGCCTCTGAGAAGGAATGTGATTTGTTGGACTGCCATGATCAATGGGTATGGAAGAGAAGGGAATCTTGTTGAGATGTTGAATTTGTTTCGGGAGATGCTTTTATCAGCCGATGAGGTTGAACCCAACTGTGCAACCATGGTCTGCCTTCTCTCAGCCTGCTCAAGTCTCTCTAATATAGAATTGGGAAGATGGGTTTCTGTTTTCATTGATGTCAATGCAATCCCACTGAATGGAATCTTGAGTACTGCTCTCATAGACATGCACTCGAAATGTGGTTATATGAAGAAAGCTCAAAAACTTTTTAATTCTAATTCTCATAAAAGTTTGGCATCTTGGAACGCTATTATGACAGGATATGTGCAATGTGGATTGTTAGAAGAGGCTGTACATTTATATCACAGTATGCAAGCAACGCTTCTAAAACCAAATGAGATCACAATGGTTAATGTGTTGTCTGCTTGTGCTGGCGTAGGTGCACTGGAACTCGGCAGAGAAGTTCATCTTTATTTGAGCGCAAATGGTTTAGAAGTAAATGTGATTCTTGCAACTGCCCTTGTTGATATGTATTCAAAATGTGGGAAAATTGACGAGGCTTGTTTGGTATTTGTGAAAACAATCCAGAAAGATGTGGCTTTGTGGAATGCCATGATACTTGGGCTAGCTTACCATGGGAGTGGAAGAGATTCTTTAGCAGTTTTTACCCAGATGGAGAGTGGTGGCTTCCAACCTAATGATATCACATTCATTGGAGTCCTATCAGCTTGTAATCATTCGGGGTTGGTTGAAGAGGGAAGGACTCAGTTTTCGAAAATGGTTCATGAGTATGGATTGAACCCTAAAGTTGAGCACTACGCTTGTTTGGTAGATCTCCTTGGCCGAGCTGGACATCTAGAAGAAGCATTTGAATTGATTCAAAACATGGTCATTTTACCTGATTCGATAATCTGGGGTGCTTTACTAGGTGCCTGCCGAATCCATCGAAATCTTGAACTGGCTGATAAAATTGGACAGGTCATAACATCTTCTGAGGACCCTAATTTGGGTTTCTGCATTCTGCTGTCAAATATTTATGCTTCTGTAGGAAGGTGGAAGGATGTTGCTAGAGTGAGGAGGCTGGTAAGGGAGAGAAGGATAAAAAAGCCATCTGGTTGGAGTTGGATTGAAGCAGGCGGTGCTGTTCACAGATTTGTTGTTGAAGATGAAGCTCATGTGAAATCTAAGGAGATTAATGAGACAAATGTATCGCTGGTCATTCATCTGAAAGATGAAGGTTATGTACCAAATATTGATTTTGTTCTAAAGAACCTTGATGGCATGTGAAGGTTTATTGATAGATTTGTTGAAACTTTGTACGTCATTATTTCTAATTTCGAATAGAGAGCTGCTTCAGTTTTTACCCTCAAAGCTGAAGCAGATATGAAAATTAGAAGCAGTATGAGAATCATGACTCCCAAAATATAATGTGGCATCTTGTACTTTGTGAATAGATTAGTAGTGCTCTTTATATATCATCCAGACTGCTTGGTTTAGGCTTCCGATACTAAAAATGGCTTAGTTATCCCAGTTATTGATTTAGATTAAGAATCTTGTACCTGTTAGTTGCGAATTCACCAATTTCACCATCTTAGGATGATGCATGATATGATCCAAGTTCTCACCATCTTATTATGGAGCATGATATAATCCATTTAATTTCAAACAATACACAGCCTTGAAATATGCCATTTTTTATTATCTAGGAAGGGATTAAGAAAAAGAGGATTCACGATACATGTACGATATAGAAAAAGAGAAGTTCGTTGCATTTTGTTACTGTCTTGTGATGGATGGATGTGCATAATAAGAAAGTGACAATTTGAAATCCTAAATTTTCAACATAATCCAAAAAATCCAAAAAAACAGATAAATATCTGTATTCCAGATTTAGGCTTCCATGCATTCTCCATCAATAACCCTGCTGAGTAGCACTTCTTGTTTTTCCTTCCAATTTTGGAAGAAAAGAATTGGAGTAGAGAGAAATCATTCTGTACAGAAGAGAGGCCCCTGTTGGCAGTGCAGAGCAAGCAAATCAGCAAAGCAGGGAAGCTAACATTTTTAGCAAGGTAATCCATTAAACCAAGTTAACAGTCATCTTTTTGTTCTTTCCTTTTTCTTTTTTTTTTTTAAGCTCTCTCTAATTGCCATTTTTCCTGCCTGGACTGCTTTATATTTCCTGCTGTTCTATCTGAAATTTGGGTGCTACTAAATGCAATTGACCCACCATATTATCTTGGATTAATTAGATATCATTGAAAAAATTTATTTATTTGGCCTTTTGGTTCGACTATTACTAGGTACACCTTTACTAGGAGACTGAAGCATGTTTGCCATTTGAGGAAAACTGTAGAAAGCTACAATAAAACAATGCAGTAGCACCAGGCAATTTATTATGTGAAATCAATGGACTTCCTTCTCGAAAGTTTGGTTGGAGATGTTAAAATTTTCACTTTGAAGCAGCCGTTGAAAACAGAAACTCTCTCATTCCTCCCTGATCTTCTTTTTATCATAATTTTCTCTTTTCTTCTTGGTTCTCCTCGTCGTCGTGATATTGTTCTTGTTATAGAAACTGCTGAGATAAGCATACTTTTTTCTCCTTAAATTTATAGTGGCTATTTATGAAACTTTTTGTTGACTTGTTTGATCATGAACATGAAGTATACACCACTTGTCAAAAATTGCACTTACCATTTAAGGTAGAACACAAGCCTACCACAACTTCTAATCCAAAGATCCTTCTTTGCTTTGAGTTTAGCATTATCTTCTGAAGAAGAAATGGCAATAAATGTATGCAGAAATTTGGGAGAGGAAGAGAGGAAATGTTCATGCTATGCGTTTGTCTTGAACAAAGTTTTAGTGATCCCAGAAAATTCCCTCCTTCCATGTCATAAACAAAAGAAGAAGGTCTCATGCAAGTGCTACACTCCCATTAAAGCCTTATTCAATCAGACAGCCAACATGCAGCATCCGTATAACTATTTAATAATTGTCATAAACTACTGAATGTGAATGAATTTCTCATCAACATGCACATGGCCATGTTCCCTCAACACTCATTTTAAAAAAAAAAACAGAATTAAAATAAAGAAAAAAGCATAATGTACTTCTTATTAAATAAAAGATTTATTTCAATTATTCAAATAACATTGAACATATCAAGGGAATAACAACAATCAACAATGACAATAGCATCAAATAGGAGATAGTGGAGCAAGCGGTTAGTAAAAACAGACCAAGCCATACACAACACAGAGTTTATTGCTTCTTGTGCATTACAAATGTATCTTTGATATATAAATGTACTATCACTTAAAAGAGACAATCCAAACAACAAATTTGCCGATCCAAGAATATTGTCCAAGTGCAGAACTCTTGATCAGCTTCTGTTCTTGCATTTCTCCATAGCTCTTGGTGCTGAAATTAGTTTTCGCAAAAAAAGAAGAATAATTAGTTATCAATCTATATATATAATCTAAAGAAAGTGAAGTTTGACGTGGACAACTAAGCAATTATTTCACCATATGTCCTGGCATTACTTTTAACTCAAATGAATCAACGACCTTTTTGTTAAATGGGCAAGCTCTATCATGCTTATGACCCATATGGCTTGAAAAAGTTACAGAGGTGAAAATTCCACATGGTAAAAAAATTCAGTATAATACTAAAAGTGGTCTAAATCAAGTTAATTAATCATTGCAAATGTTTATGAAGAAGGTACAAACCAAGTCCAATTGCTTCTGATCCTTTCATTATGCGCAGCCGCTTGCACGAATCAACAAACATTCTGCATTACACATCAAATAGAAGTTACTGATTTTGTACTGATAATATTAATCAGGAAGCTCATACATAGTGAAGGAACTTACTGCCATGGAACATCACCAACAAGCATCCAGTCACCGTCCTTGTCTTCATAGGTGGGCACGTACTCAGAGCTGTTCAGTAGATCCATCAACTTGCTCTCATTCATGAAATCTATCATCCCTTGGGCTCCATAATTGCCTTCGGTAATCAAACACCATATAAACTATTAATAATTTCAAGTTCCAAAAGTTTGCATGTATATGTGTATAAAAACTATTAATGTTTTCAAGTTACAAAAGATTACATGTGTATATACATCTATATATATGTATATGAAAGTATTCTGAGTTAATCTTTGGTACTTGTGTTGATCCCTTCTATTTTATTTTGAATTTAATCAGGGTTCTCAAGGTCAAGCATGTATCTCTAGGATTCACCCAGACAAGAGGAATAGAAGGCTCTTTTGAAAATTTGCTAACTTGAAAATGAAACTATATATATATATATATATATATGAACAAAAGAATACTTACCCATGGTAAAGGAGCTAAACATTTTAGCCAAGGCATCAGAGAGCTGCCGGTAGCTGTTGTACATTTTTAAGTCAACTTTACGAAGATATGGTGCTCCATCCATGCATACCTTCACAAATGCTGCTGCCCCAGACCCATTCATACTATTATTGGGAGTAGTAGTACTGCTACTGCTTCCGTTCTCATTACTATTTTTCACCTTCTCCTCACTACTAGTTGTTTTCTGAGACATTATGTTCTTCCGAAATGAACGCACCGGTGGCCATCCCACCACCAGTGCCCTGAAAATTCCAAATATTCACTTCCATATTGTTACAGTTATATTCACATAAATTTGCATGACCATAATAGGATACAGAAACGTGTATATTTATCCCCATAAAGCTTAATTAGCAAGAACTTTCTTTTGTAAAAACTATACGAGTACAAACTAAAAAGCAAGTAATATAAATATGTAACAAACATCCCAAGTTAATAAAAAGGAGAAGAGCTAGACTTTGTTGTTTTATATTTTTATGTATATATGATAATACTAGTAGTAACAGTTGCATGCATTAGCAGTCCAAACATTACTTAAGAAGGAGATTTGTGCACACTTACTTGGCAGGTGGATTGGTTGGATCCTTCTTCTCCTTTGGAGGGTTAACATTCATCATCTTCTTCTCATTCAGATCCACTTTTTGATCCTTGGACTGAATTATGTTCAGTTTCAGATCAACAGTCTCAGAGAACCCTCTCTTTCCGGAGCTTTTCACGGCCGTCTCCGCGTCACTTCCGCCACCTGGCAGCCCCAGACAGAGCTCAGTCTCCCTCAAGTTCAAGCAAGCTTCCATTGCAATTACAGAAAACGAATCAATTCCTTTCAGAAGCCAACTGCAGTATCTCCTTTATTCGTTCCTATGCTCGAAATAGCTTAACTTCTCCTCTCCTTTAATAATCTTTGTTTAGTTAGAGGACTTCTCATAATGCAACTGTGAGGAAGCTACCTATATAGCTTCATAGAGGCATGTGGCATGTGGGTTTTCGACGGTTCAGATTACGACACGTGGAGACACTCGGTCTTTTTGACATTAATTGTCTTTAAATGGTCTTTGTTTCCTAAACCACGATGATGGGAGGGACACAAGAGCAGACATATAACAGGTTAAATTTATTTTACTAGAAACAGTGGTCTCATTTTATTGTCAACTGTTTGGGTCCAAAGCGGTAGCTTTGAAGGGGACGAAAACGACTATTTACCAACGAAACTTAACCGTAAGCGACATTTGAGGTAATAATTTCGCACGTATTTGATTGAGCATTGTCACGAGGAAAACCGGAGGATACTTTTGTTAGTTCGATGTCAGGATCAAGAGGAAAAATCAAAGCGGCCCCAAATAATACATATCTATGTGGACGCTTCAACATACATTGTATAAACACAATAACAAGTCATTTGTCCGATTGAGGGATACACAAGAAACAAGCATCAAGCATCAATCAGTCACAGGGATTGGCATCACTCATTCTACATATAACCCTTGAAGGAGTGGTGGTGACTTAGAAACAAGTCACATCCCCACAAGAAGGAAACATACCTAACCCTAGCTGTGCCCCTGTGACATCAACATCCTCCATTTCCTCCTTTGTTCCTTTTCCTCGCTAGCCATAGCCAATTAACCTACCTCTCTCTGTCTGTGATGAACGTGTCATCAACAACCCATTATCCAAAAATTCATTTTTTTTTTTTGGCAGGCACTCCAAGGGTGAAAAAGAGTGTCCCCTCTCCATATTTCAATTTTTTACGTTTGATCACTCAAGGGGTGCTCTGAATCTATTTCTGGCACTTCAGTTTCCCAAGATAAACTGGCCAAACAGGTGGACACCTCTATTTAGAATTGGAACAGGTAGAGAAGAGGCACCTTTATATCTGTGACAATTTCTTTTTCTTTTTTAAAAAGTAACTTACACTGAATCCCACCCACTTCAGATCAGACGAATACTTTATATTGGTGTGCAAGTGACCAGTTTCTTTCTCCTGTTTTCACTGGACAGGGCATTTTGCAGGCTAGGAGGACCTCCCAGTGCCACTGAGAATGTCCAGTGTTGCAATGGGGTCAAAGGAATAAGGTCAATCCAGGTGGTATTTTGCAAATTGTGGTCCTCCTAACAACCTGTCTCTCTCTTTTTACAGCCCCAAGAGGCTAAGGTTATTGATGCTGGATGGAACCTTGACACTGTCCAACACTTTCTGTTCTGAAAGCAAGGTTCTCTCCTCTCTTTATTTTATTTTATTTTATTTTATTTTTACTGGGCTTCTCAAACACAAACTTTGGCATTGCGAACAAGGGCAAGACAAAATTGTTGGGAGAAAAAACTCTCTTTCTGTAAAGTGCTGAAATAATAAATAAGAACTGCAGACATGTTTTGTCTGCAAAAGATTGGCCATTAAAAGGGCATTTGTCCATTTCTCAGTTCCCTAGAGCCACCTATCTCTCTGTCCTTGCAACATTTGGAGATGCTGTTATATTTCTTGCTTCTAATGGCAAGAAACTCTCCAAATGTGTTGTTCACCAAAAAAAAAAAAAAAAAACACTCTCTCCCAATGTGTTAGCTAATTGCTCAAGATTTCTCAGCAAAAATAAGCCTAATTCCCTACTTACTGCCTATTTCACCTCGAATTTTAATGCAAAACTTGGGCTGAGAATTTGGAGTGAGTCGTTACTCCGATTGACTCCGTATTAATCTTTTAAAAATAAAATTTAACAGCACAAAGAAAAACTCAAAATCTACACGTCAGGCTTTGCGCTCGTTTCCAAAATCGTTCAAGTGCAAAATTAGGGTGCAAATCGCAAGTCCAAACAAGCACTTGCTATATGGTTTAGAAAATTAGTTGCTTAGTTAGGAAACATGCCTTCTGCTTTTGTAGTGCAACTTTCATGCTATTGATTTTGATGCTATGTAATTAAAAATCTTCACCTATAACTGAAGGAAATAAAATAGAAGATAGAACATGATGTATGTTGCACATCCCTTTATAATATATATATATATATATATATATATATATATATATATTTGCTTTACTATTCTTCTAGAGTATTAATTAGAGCCATAAATAATTAATCCCCAAGATTAGATTATGGGCCCCAAACGCAATATATGGGAATCTTTCCTGCAATAATGATATTCCAAATGCTGGTTGAAGCTGGGACAATTGTATCCCATGGTGGGGGCTAACAGCTGCACTCATTGCTTGGAATGTCCACTTTGAAGAATAGTCTAATTCAGCGGCACACCATTGATTAGCCTGTTTTATTAATCTAATGTCTAAATTAGTTTGCCTAATTATTAATACAGAAGAAAATGGGGTCAACTTGTGTTGTGTATGGGGTCGGCCAAATCATTCATGATGGAAGCAAGAGGCAAGATTTGGAGACATAGATCTGATTCAGAGTAAGCAAGGATAGGATTACCATAAATTATTTGTAGTTTACATTTGGAAAAAGATAAAGAAAACAAGTAAATTCACGAGTAGGTGATGTAGTAATTTTCAAATTACATGTGGGCAAGGATAAGAGTATCCCGAATTACATTTTAGTTTATTCAAACAGTCATTCATGGTTTGAAATGAACCTTCAAAGCCCACAAGGAAATTCAATGTTTTAGCGGGCCCAATACCGAACCATTCTCCTCGCACAAAATCTGAGGTATTCTGATCTAGTAATAATAAAAGAGCCACTAAAAATTCGTAATATCAATATTTTCAGCGTAAAGGATGTTTTTAGGTTGTGTGAGTAGAATTACTCCTTTACTTACTGCTAATCGATTATGCTTACAAACCTCTCGACTTAAGTGTTGACTATAAGTGGGCCAAACTCAGATCTGGGGCTAGTACTGGTAGTTAGTTTAGGCCGAAATTATGTAATGCCGGGTTGGGTTGGTTGGGTTATTGGGTGCTATTATTTTATTTAGTACTCCCATTTAAATTAAAATCCACATGTAGCAAAAACTCTAATTTCAAACTGAAAAACAAAATTGTAAAAATCTTAGTCATATGCAACAATTAGATGGGTTGTGCAGATTGCAGGAGAACCAACACAAGTGAGTAAATTCGAGATAAAATTACTTTATAAAAGAGTTGAGCCATGTTATTTTATGGACGTACTGGATAGGATGACGAGACACGGGCTCGCCTTGCCGATACTAATGTTGACTATTGACCTGATAGCGTTTTTAAATTGAGCTACAAAGGGTGAGACAGAAGAATTTAGATGCCTGAATTGTATCATCACATTATGCATCGGATTTGAAATCCAGTTCAATGCGACTCTACCCATACATGCATACCACTGAGTGAGTTTCCAAAGCTGATGTGTCCATATGTTTTAAGTTACCCCCAATGGGCCCCGGCCCATTTAGGGCAACTCTCGTGGGCCCCTAATTGAGCCCGTTATCAAGAGCCGAAGCACCCGTGGCTATGGGCTGTAGACGTGGCATCATTATCTTCTTCCAGAAAATATACATATATTTGAAAATAAAAAATGGAGAAAATTAATTGCCGTACTACCAATAAGGTTACTCGGAAACGACAACCTGGAAAGCGAATGTGGGCCCCCTGTCTGTACCTCTCGTGAGGGGTGGGCTTTAGTTGGGCCCCGCGGCTCATTAAAGTCATCCCAACTCACCCCACGTGTGTAGCTCTGTCCCTGTCCGATGTGATTTTTATTATTTTGTTTCCAAATGGCAAAAGTGTTATTTTGCGAAGTAACATCAATTCGTTATCTACCCAGGGGGCGGGGGAAAAAAAAAAAAAAAAAATTATTCGCATAAGATAATGGTGTAATGAACTTTCGCTGCTTTTTTCATTAATCAAAATATTATTTAAAATAATTAATAAAATTTAGAAAATATAGGATAACCTATTATAAATTATCTCTTACTTTTCACGATCACAAATATTTGACTATCATGACAAAATCGAGTTCAAAAAGAAATTTTAGATAAAATGGACGTCTGATCACATATATTTGACTACCATGATAAAATCGAGTTCAAAAAGAAATTTTAGATAAAATGGACATCTGAATACTCAAGGAAAAATTTGACAAAATGATCAAAAAAGAAAAAAAAAAAGGTAAACTAGAATGTCTTATAAACTTGAGTGAGCACATCTGGTTAAACTTTAATGACCAAAACTTGATTTTGAGTTCCTTATTTTTGCTAAACTTAATATTTGGAACCGAAACTAAATTTATGCCAATTAAATACATCAAATTTGAATAAAAATAAATTTTAGCTTTCCAAAACTTATTTTTAAGTGCAAAGCCTTTAATAGAGGGACTCATAAGCAAAGAGTAGCATAAGTTGGATGCTTTATTGACTTTTCAGTATAAAAATTGGAATTGTGTTTTGTGGGAAATAATACGGTGCGGGGAGAGAAAGGGTTTATAATCTCCTAAGCTGTCATTATCTCTAGTGCTTAGTGGTTATAATGATGAATTTGGTACCGTGGAGTGATTAATGAGAGTTGTTTCAAGAGTCGAACCATCTTTTGTGAAAAAATTAAATAGAAAGTAACGAAAAGGAGAACCATTTCCATGTTTATCCTGTACAAACAAAAAAATTAAAATTAGTTTTCAAAAAAAAAAAAAAAATTGAAAGTTACAAATATTAAAAATGATTGAATTTTAACCTGAACATTTGACCACCATGGTCGGGTAGACAGCAAGTTAGACTAAACTTTGAAATGAAAAGATACGTACTGATAATTTCCTTAACCTTGACGGAGGGTTCGAGGATACATTGAACGCTCCTTAAAAAATCAAAAAACAGAATCACAGAAATGATAACCTAAAATACTTGACTTGACCAGATACAGGTAGGTGTAACAGTAACAGCAAGAACTTCATGGTCGAATGATATGGTCAGGTGTGGTAGATATTAAAAGATGGAACTTATCATTCCAAAAAAGATTGCAGATACTGAGAGACCGAAAAGTAAAAGAAAATCTAGAACATAAAGTCAATAGACTTGACAGAGATGTAAACTTATGGCAACCCTTTCCACAAGTATGATACTTGTCTTGACCTTATAAGATTTGTGTCCACCACTAATTAGAAGATAATGAATATCCACGTTGATATAGCAAGATAACGAAATTGTATCGATCTTCATTTTGCCATCCGTCTTTAGACTATTTATGTATCGAGTTCGTAGATAAAAAGTATGCATTTCTATAATAGCAAGTCGATAATATCCTAAACCCATTTTTGTACATCAGATAAGAAAATACGAAGCTATTCTAACCAATTGGAAGGGATATTATCCACAAATACATACGCGTGTGTGTATATATATATATATATAGATATTGTTTGAGTAATACCCGTAGTATGGCTCTGCCACAGAAATCCATGTCATGTCACAACCATACAAAGGTGGCATGCCAACGAGGCACTCCATGGACAAGTCATTTCTCAACTCCTACCCACAAAAGCTAAGAGGGGGATATGACAAACTTTGAGTAGACCCAATTCTGATGAGTCGCTGTTTTTTTGGGTGCGAAAGGCAATAAATTACAAAAGCATGGGCTGAGGAAGGCACCACCTGGCCATGCATTGTATGGCCAATTTTACAGATTCGTGGTTTTAGCTGTTGTTGACGCCGACTAAACACTGTAAGCTACTCGATACATTGCATTTCTTGTCAACACCAAGAAGATGTTAACTGGCACCTTACACTGGCAGCAGGGTGTGAATCTCCTGGGAATTCTTTAGGTTTGACTCACTTAAAATCTAGTTAAACTGATTGCGGGTTAAACCCAGTAAACTCCAAGGTTTGAACGAGCCACCCTCGATACTTTTTCGAGGGTTTTCGGGTGAGACTGAATCAGCCGTGTGATTAAATGTGGCCAACTTGATTTGCTCATCGGTCAGGATCTTAGAAACTATGGGCTATGTGCTCCTGTTTTCATCCAACAAATATCATATTATTGTTGCTATTAAGTCCTGAAGCGATCTTGATCACTAATATACTAAGAAATATGTTTATTAATGTGTGGATTACCTAGGAAAGGATAGAGTGTTCATGTATAGATTCTCTCAATCTGAATTGAGACATTTTAGGTGTCTCCCGCAGAAGTAATGCATGTTAGGGGAGGTTTCAACCCAGACAAGACCTCTAGGCATTCAGACCCGATGCGTTATTATAAATATTGGTATTCGTAATATTATAGTCAATTCAAGGACTAAACACATGCACAGTATATAATTACATGATTATTTATTTCTTGTGTCATTACTGTCACAATATAAAAAATAACAAAGGGGGATCCCTCTTAAGATTCCCTACATATTGTCTCCCACCTAGTCAATATGCTTACTTATTTTTAAGGGGAAAAAGGGTAAAGATGAATGCACCTTATTACTTTATCAAATCAATCATTTCCAATCGAGGTGTGGAGGAGGAGGAGAAAGTGGGGTTATCATAGAGAGTGAGGTGCCATGCTTCCCTTGCAAGCTCTGCAGACAACATTAATTAGTGCTATCATCTTTTAATGTAATTATATTGTTTTGCTTTATCAACACAAATACTTTGATTTATTTGTCTTTAAACAGAAAAAGTACAATTCTTCCATGGAAACGAAGTAAGTGTAAAGATCTCTGTGAATAGGAGGATTAACCTAACAGTCCGACGGCATTACCTCAATACCACACTCCTAATAGTCTCTTCTCGTCTTTTAAATATATATTTTCCATTTTTTTTTTTTGGAGACTAGGAGACTTGAAACATAGTAAATGAAGCCGAAAAATATAAGAGTTAATTTGTCACACAACCTACTGGAGATTCTGTAAGCTGTTACTTTTTTACGACTCTCTAAAAAGATAAATGACAATGACATGTCGGCATTTAATCAAAAAGGAGGGGAAAAAGAAAAGAGAATCAATTGGGTTTCAAATAGGTGCAAAATGATAAAAGTTCAGACTAGCAGAGGATTAGGAACTCACCCATTCGCCGGGAACCCCTTTGCAATAGAAGTGGTATAGTAACCCCATCTCGTGTGCACATGCAGACGCTAAGGCATTCTCAGAATCATTATCTAGAGTTATGTTCTTTTTACGATGAACCAAATCGTAGGGAAAAAAAAATAGGGGCGGAAAGGGGGGGGGGGGGGGGGGGGGGGGGGGGGGCCTAACTCGTTGAGGCTGGTTTGAGAAAACTTATGAAAAGCTTTGTTTTTCTATTTTTCATGGCTATACGAAGAAAGGTTGAAAATAAAACTCCCTAAACTTGCCTCGATGTTTCAAAGAGGTAATATTCAAAACAATGCAGCCATATTGGATTCTAAATCTATACCATGAATTATCGAACACTAGATTTTATACAGATATTTTTGCCCTGTACCCCAAACTGACTTCTAAAACGATACAAGAGGCATTTTATTGCAACCCAAACTAGGAATATGCAAGTATTTCCCTTAATTTCCTCATTTCTGGCCTGCAATTCCGTCCTTGGTAAGATATGACTTCTTCAAAATATTAAGAACAAAAGAAACAAAGAATTAAAACTCACATTAAAAATAAGAAAAGGAGGTTAAAAACCAAAGGTAAAGATAATTCAGGAGGTGAGCATGCTCACATGACATTGCACATGCCATGTTTTTGTTACCCCACCATCCATTAACCAAATTCAAAGCCTACCCCACATGCTTATTATGCTTTACCCGTTACACCCCCAAAAAACCCGTCTAGATCCCAATCACACACCCACAATCACATGCCCATGCTCACCCTCTCGATCCAACGGCCAAAATTTCTCCCAGAACGCATCTCCACCGTCCATCCCCTTGGCCCTAAGTCTTCCACATGGGCGGCGAGACTTGTCCCACCCTTGTCCCCCCCTGCCTGGGGCAACTCTCTTAAAAATGCCGCTACTGCTACCGACAGGTTAGCTTAGCTTTGTCCGAAATTCATGCATTGATTGGAAAAGCCAAGGCCTTCCTTCCCCCAAAGTCTCCTCTCCTTTCCTTTCATTCATCTATATCTATTGAACTCCTTCCCATTACAGCACTCCCCCTCCTCCTTCCTACCCATCTCAGTAATTCTCTGTAGAGTTCATTCCTCTGCAACTACACAGGAAAACTTCTCTGGTTTTGTTTGCTTCATTCATCATGGCTTGTGAGAACGAACTCAACCTCAAGGCCACGGAACTGAGGCTGGGTCTGCCCGGAACGGGCGATTCGGAGAAAGAGGAGGTGTCGAGTGTCAGAAACAATAAGAGAGCGTTGGCGGATAGGGCTAAGGAAAGCGAATCCAAGGACGGGTGCAGCGCTGCCCGTGGTGACCGGGGAACTGCCCCTCCTGCCACCAAGTAAGTCATCATGTAACAAAAAAGTTTCTGAAATTTTGTTCTTCTGTTTCCTGTGAACTGCATAAACCTGAGAACAAAATCTCATGATGATTTTTGTGTGCCGACATGACAGATCACAGATAGTTGGGTGGCCACCCATCCGATCCTACCGGAAAAGCACTCTCCAGACAAAGAAAGGTGATGAGGCTGAGGGAGCTGGGATTTATGTGAAGGTGAGCATGGATGGTGCCCCTTACCTGAGAAAGATAGATCTGAAGGTCTACAAGGGTTACCCAGAGCTCCTAGAGGCTCTAGAGAACATGTTCAAAATCAACATAGGTGAGTGAGAACTAACAACTATTCATGCAGATGCTGTTGTTATGGAACTATTATTTGATGATTATTGATGATGGCTTAGGCTATGGGGGTTTGCTTTGTTCAGGTGAGTACTCGGAGAGGGATGGGTATAGTGGATCAGAATATGAACCTACCTATGAAGACAAGGATGGGGACTGGATGCTTGTTGGTGATGTTCCATGGGAGTAAGTCTCTCTCTCTCTTAATCTCTCCCTTCCTCTCCCGCTCTCTAAGATACTTGATCTATTTCTGCATACTCACAGAATCATCTATTCTTGTTGTTGCAGAATGTTCATGTCATCCTGCAGAAGATTAAGAATCATGAGAGGATCAGAAGCCACAGGTGGGGTGTAACACAGCCACACAGCAGAAAGATCCATCAGAGGGGAAGAGAAGATGTCTCTCTTGTGAAGAGAAGAGATTTCATCTTGGGTTCGCCAAAAGATAGATCAATCTAAATCTCCCTCTCTATGAAAGAAAGAAAAAAAAAATCCTTTTGCAGTTGGACTGGGAAGTACAGATGGAAAACAGGAGGAAAAAAAAAAAAAAGAAAACTGTTTCAAGTGCAGTTTTTGCCCTACATGGTGGGTGGCTTTGAGCATGAGTGATGTTGTGGACATAGTTATTCAAGTTTTGTCTATGTACTAAGAAATATAAAACAGGATTAGGAGTGTGAGGTGTAGCACTCGGTTCAATGCAGTGATTAAACTTCATTTGTTTATTTTGCATTCATATCAGTTCTTCCATCTCGTCCGTAACTAAATAACTACCTGAGAAGATACGTAGTTGCTCTTTGCTTCAGATTGATCAGCCCTTTCCTGTCAGAGAAATGCATAATAAATCACAGCAGCACGGTAGAATTCGCTAATGCTTTTCAGAAATTAGCTTCCATCATTCACAGTTTAATGCAAAAGTAAATAAACAACGAACCATCCATTCGTCTGCACCATGGGAACATGGGAGATCTCACCGACGAGAGAAGGCAGTGTCATGCTTATTTGCGAGGATCACACCGTGTAACTCGCCGAAGTTGATCACAGCTCTTCTATTTAAGGACTTTTCTACTTAGCTTTCGATCATATACACAGTGCTATTGAGATACGCAACTCCCACGACCAAAAACCGAGCAATGGCGGCATTGTGCTGTACAAGATAAATCCGAAGCCATAAGCATGCACGTCCCAGCACAAAATCAAAGAAGTGGGAAGAAAGGGGAAGGCTTCCAGGACTTGCCCATTCGAAATGCTAAGCAATTCCTTAATTTTTCAATCACTTCACCGGGATCCTAGATCGGACACAGACTTAGTTGCGTTTGATTGCATTATTGGAATGAGAATGAAAACGAAATGAATTTTAAAGGGTGAAATTATTAAGATGCTTTCTTTTATTGTCATAATTCTCATTGTAATTTAAAAAGAAAAAAATGACAAGCACGAGAAACGGCATTCATGGCTTCACAACCAGGAACAAACATTCCCACACTTGATTTGTTTTTGTTCAATAGTACGCTACCCGTATATTATTAATTAACACTAAACTCAGTAATGATGTCAAATTATCACATACAAGGTCGGTCCATTCAATTTTAATATAATAAACATAGCCTAACTGCTTTTGCTATAAGACCAAACTCAACCTAATGGTTGCTTAACAGCGCTCAAAGTATACTTGCACTATAGAACAGTAATATATTACTAGGTCTTTGTTGAAATCATCACATGGATGACCCCGGTTTATGAACAAAACCATTGGAAGGCACATGGATTTGCAAGGCCCTCCCCCCTTTTTTTTAAATAAAAAAAGTAAAAGCATCAAATTGTTAAAGAATAAGTTCAAATTGCCCAAGAAGTTTATAATATATGATCTTCATGTGCAATCATATGGGCAAGTATACGTTGCTGCACAGCATGTAAGGTCTAAGAGGGAACCATAAAAATAAATAAATTGTCACCCACTTGGATAAGAACAATGTAAAGAGTCAGTAGCTTTCTGATGGCTGTGGTGTTAGTGTTTTAGTTTCCTTTCCTACCCTTCGTTTCTCACCATATGCCTGCAAAGAGGACTACACAAAGCAGTCAAAAGTAGAAATTCAGGTTGAAACTAGCTAACTCTGGTTGAACGGAATTTCAGCCAAAGAGAGAATTTCTTATAAGAAGAAGAAAGAAAAAAAAAAAATCTAAAACCGGCATAAATCATGGGAATACAATGTATTCCATGCCCAGATAGAAAAGCCCAATGTCAGCAACGTATTGACCTCGAGCGTGATCGATCTGTTATAGGTCGGTTCCCCATCACCATGACATCTTAGGATTGGGCACTCAGAATCTCCCTACCAAGTTAGCTGGTTGGAGATCATCAGGATTTTCAAAATGAAATTTTGACTAGAAAAATCACATAACAATTTTTTTATAATTTTTTTGGGAGTAACATTGGTTTGATATTCTGAGAGTAGAAGGGGACAATGTGGAGTTGTGTTACATAAAATGACTCTTGTCATAATAATTCCTTTTTCTATTTAAAGTTTATAAGGTTGATCTTATAGTGAGAGAGGGAGGAAACTACTGATGAATATAAATCTGTTGTAATCAATGGACTTGACCCAGTTCCTGTGCTTAATCAATACAGTTTCCGTACATGGGATACAACTCAAGTTGTGAGTCTGAATGGCTACAGAATATTTGCTGATATGGTGGGATTGGGTATGACTCAAAGCAATAGACATGTTCAGCAGTTTGGGGAAGATTGGGATCATATCCCAAAGTGTTTGAGATTGGGCGGGCAATTGGCTTAAAAGAAGTTTGTTTAGTCAAAGCAATCATTCTTCAGGGAAGATGAATAAACAAGCTAAAGCTTTTGAAAATGCAGGTTATTGCAAAACCTGAGCCGCGGAGTATAGGCAATTTCATGTTGAACAAATAAGCCAGCCTAATTTCAGCGAACACAAGATCAATTTTCCACTTTTTTGCCCCGGATTCAGCTTCAGTCCTTATTGATCCAATTTTTATTCGTTCAACGCTTCTTCAACAAGTTCTACTTGAACAAGCCAGCCCAAATTTTTTTTTTTTTTTAAAAAAAAGAAGAAAATTTAATTTCAAGGGTGCACCCAATCCTTATGGAGTACTGGAAAAAGACTAATATTAACTGACTGCATGTGTAAACTAGTAACAGTAAAATGAAACAGTGACTGTCAATCTGCCATGGCCTAGATCCATGGCTGAAGGCCAAGAAACTCCCTATAAGGACAATGCAGGAGTTCAAAAAAATGGAGAAGCCTTTCATACTCTAGTACAAGTTTTAACTCTACCCAGTTAATGATATTGCACTGTAGAGAATTACAAAAGAAAAGGTGGGCTCCTATGCTTACTTAAGCATTCCCTGATCTAATATGAATTTTGCTCCAGTACTTACTATAACAATACTTAAATTAAATAATAGGTTAATTAATTGAAACAAACTAAGCAAATCGCTCGTGCATCAATAAAATATAAAACACGCTAAGAATAACCATAGATGCATATGAATGGATAAAACAGAAACAAAAACAGGCTAGAGTTTTTGTCTTAGAGAGGAATAGAGAACAATGTTAATAAACCCCAACCTTTTTGAGTTTACTTCTTGGTCCTCCGGCAGCTTATCACCCACTACCTTCCACTGCAGCTGCAATGAAGTTTCTGCCTGTCCTCCTAGAACGTATCATGACCCAAATCAAAATGAAGCACAAAATATGCAACAATGCAAATCAGATGCAGTCTTGCAGAAGTACATACTTTGGACTTCAGGACATGCAACTCTTCTTAAAGCTTCATATATTCATGTTCATGTTGATGTCTTAAATCCTCAACCAAAACTCATGTTGCTTTCATCAGTCTCACTTCTTTTTACACCAATTTATAAACATTTCTCCGAAACTATGCTAAGACTTCAAACTATGACACTAATTTTGAATGTACACGCATCTCTCGTATCGTTTTCAGCTCAAATCTGGGCTCATCTCAACTTGTTATCTGTTTATAATATTGCACACAGCAAAAAGAGATGCAGGAAATAAAATGAGCTCCGAGAAACAGACAGATAAATATCGAAACAACTGTAAAATAAATTCCAGTGTGAGATTTGTATAATCCTAAGTATAGAAAGTGCAGGTTTATTAAAGTTTCTTCCTCAGACTCCAGACCATTTTTTCCTAAGATAATTTTGGACTTTCTGATAATCTTCCATTGCTCTCTTCTAGACTCAAACCCATTTTTCCATTTCAATCTTCCACGGAACCGAAGCTTCTTCCTCAGACTCCAGTTGCAGATTTTGTTCCTTCTATTAAACATAATTTCTCTGCATGCTGCGGCTGTACCATGACAGCGCTGGTACCTTCTGGAGTTTCACTGACTTTGCTCTTACCATTCAGATATAACAAATGCAATTCTTCTTTACCCGAAACACAATGCATGAACTAATTGTGTAGTTCATCGTATTGTTGTTTAACTCACTTGTTGACAAGGTCTCTCGCTGCTACTGAACAGAATTTGAAGCCAACTCATGAACCAACTCTTCTGGTTCTTCGATCACCAATGTAGCTTTAGCGAAACTGAGAGCAAAGTGGTTCGAAGATCACTCTTTTTGTTAGCCTCTCATGGCAGATTCTCAGATGCTAAAATATGCCTCCTTTGATCCTAACTCCAGATGCAGCTCCCCCTTCTAGGATTCAAAGTCTCTGTGGCCAATACATGAGCAGTACAGTTGCTTTGAACAACATGAAATCAGCAGCTACAGTCATACACAATTAGAATTCTGTCTGCATTTTGCACTACAAATATAAGCACCACCATTGCTCATAGAAAAACTTTGATTGGTATAACTACCTTAAACCCCAACTGGTCATCATGATTTAAAAGATAACATACCAGGACGAACCATCCGTAAAATAGACGCAATCTAAAACTAATTAGTTATTTTTCATCGTCCAAAGTAGTACAATAACCAGTTTGTTTGCCATGACTAACATGACAAATGGCAACCCCTCTCTTTGACGAGATCAGCCATTCTGCACTGTTCATATCCAAAAAATGAGTGAGTTCATATCATTTTCACCTGCTGTCCAGGATTTGGACCATTACAAAAAGACACGGGTCAAGGTTTAAACAAGTTACAGCCAAGCGAGAAACAATAAGATACACCAACGCAGTGCACATATCTTAATTTTCCATAGGTAAGTCAGACAAGCAAAATCACTGTTAAACAGAAGATTAGTATCCAATCAAGCCGATTAAGAACTCACAACTTGCTGATAGTTTGTCCTCAAAAGCTCCTCATCTTTCTCGAATACTTGCGTACTTATACAAAATTATAGACATGAGTCATCACTGAATTATTAGAAGGCCGATATCCTAAAGAAAAAGGAATGCCCTCAATACAGGCAGGCAACTCCTGTAAAGTTCCGGTTAAAGAGATTTTTGAGCCCAATCCTTTCCACAATTTCTCATCCTCTTTCTGCTTCACTTTACGTTCTGCAATGTGGTGACTGTTCAGAAACAAAATTCGTGTATTAATAAGCATTCAGCAATTGTTTTCCTCTGATGCACAGTGAAGTGTTCTATTACATAAGTTTTGAGGGTATGGAGGGTGCAAATTATTTCCTGCCTCCAAGAATTGGCTGATGTATATCAAAACAATGGTACATTAAATTCCAGATATCTAAATAATGACCATGTGATATTTGCATGACCATAATCCTAGGTATAGCAAGTCCTGGTTGTTCATTAAAGCTTGGATCACCTCCTGGAGCATGCCAACCAAAGCAGCATGCTCCTTGTGTATCAAGTCTGCATTCCGCAAGCCTTTCACCAAATTCCTTCCTTCACGCCTCTTCACAAGTTTTCCCACTTGAAGGACCATTACACGTTTGGACCATGTTCACGACCAACCAATATAGCATAATTCTACTTGTTTCCTGTCGTCATCAGATCCTATTGCTTCCTGTCATCAGCAAGCTTACTGTCAGCACCCGAAGCGATGCCAGTGTCTATAAAAATATCCCGGTTTCATTCTTAATGTCCAGGATGTTACAACCCCAAAAGACTAGTAAAACTCTTTTTCACACAGTCGTATCTACATCACTACTCACAGAAGCTTGCAAGAACTCGAATTCGCGAAACTCGGGATGAATGCGAGTACAGAACACGTAGCCGTCGCCTCCGAGACTCTTGAGACGGATCCGTGTGGGAAGGCTTTGATCTGGTCCGATTTCACCGTGCCGAGCAACCCTCGGTTCTAGGTTTTGCACGTAAACCCTAGGAAGTGGATTCTACGTTCTCTCGCGACACAGAACCACAGCGAACAGATGAAGAAATTCAGTCCCGGCCAGCGCTTTACTCGAACGGGAAGGCCCCCCTTCGCGTTGGGTATTAAACTCAACGGGAACTAATATTTAAACGCATAATCTTGTATCCTGTCTTGCATATATAAAAGCGAGGATGGAGGACGACGGAAAACCTTACATCGGGCCGACGCGTGGCGCCCCACGCCCGCCACGGGGGGCAAAAAAAAAAAAAAACCCAAATATAAACATGCGCTCAAAAATCTTACACGTGGTTTTTTTTTTTTTTTTTTGGACTACTATCATTTTTTCCTTTTTCCCATTTTCTTCCCCCTCCTTTTCCCCAGTTCCTTCCCCTGCCCGCACTACCTCTCATCAATTCTGGTCGATTTTGGCATTTTGTTGTCGTCGTCGTCAGTTTTGGGTCTGATTAGCACGATGGGGAGAGTCGGAGAGGCGTCGGCGAGTTCGGGGACGAACTGGGGAGGTGAAGGCGACATGGGCCTTGCGGACGCCGACGTCAGAGTAGAGGGAGGAGGCCATGGTGTCGACGGCAGCCCAGAGGCCGGAGAAGGAGAGGCAGAGGCCGGTGGTGGCGCCATCAACTGTTTGCTCGGTCACATGGCAGCCGCCACTCGGGCCATTCGCGATCATCTCAAGCTCGCCGACCTCGTCATCTAAGTCCGCGACGCCCGCGTTCGTTCCCCCCTCTACCCATTTCTCCCTCAAACACACAACACAAGGTCGCGAATTTTGCATAACCTCCTTCCATTTTTCACATACAGATTCTGTTGTCTTCTGCAAATCAAGACCTCCAGCCCCTGCTTTCCCACAAAAGGTGCGTCATCGCCCTCAATAACAAAGATTTAGCTAGAATGTTTGAGTTTAATCAAGTTTATTTCATATTAAGATGCAATCTTTGATTCAATTAGGTCGACCCAGAAGTATTGTTTTTATCAGATGTTGGCTCCTTGGAGAGAGCTTCGATTTCTGGATGGGGTTTTATCCTATTCAGTCCGTTTCTCTATTTCTATTTCCCCTTTATTTTCTTCTCTAGCAAACCCTAATTTTGTTCATCTTTTGGGACGGTTGGTAATCAGAGTCCTTGTCATTTTTATGTACTGACATAGTAGAAATGAAAGTGTGTAGAAAAATATGAATTCCTTGGGGTTTCTTAATGCTCTGTTTTGCTGCATAGAAATGTGTCAAAATGGAAAGAAAATTATTGCTTTTTCCTGCGCTTTGTTGATGATTCACTCGAATGATGTGGGTATATTTTTTGGAGCAAAAGTCAGAGGCATTCTCCTGCTTTATTGAGTTCAAGGCTCTAATAGATAGATAAAATGGAGATTCTCTCAAAGTTTTAAGAACGGATTGTGTGGGAGAGTTCAATGGTCACAACTTCATAAGCTTTGCAAAAAGGAAGGCATAAAAAAGGAGTTGATAGTCCGTCGGACACCACAACAAAATGGCATCCTAGGGAGGAAAAATAGAACGATCGCGGAGATGGCAAGAAGCAATGTTCCAAGGTAAAAATTTACCATTTTTTTTTCATAATTTACAATTCGAACTGTTCTTGCTATTGTAATGTAACTTTACTTGCTAGCATACTAATTAGGTGTCAAATCTGCATTTATTAATGGATAAATTGCAGAGAAAGTGTATTTTGAACAACCACAAAGCTATATCATCAAAGGCTAAGAAGATGAAGCGTTTCAGTTGCGAAAAGATTTATATGGGTTGAAGCAGCTCCAAGAGCTTGGAATAGCAAAATCAATGGCTATCTTTCGAATCATGGATTCATAAAAGGTCCAAGTGAACCATCTCTTTATTTAAAGGGACTGATTTTCTCATATCATGCTTATACAATGATAACGTCATACACACGAGCAGACTTGACATGATTTAGCCGTCGAGTTCAACTATTTGGGTTAATTAAGGTGAGCATTTTAATTTTAAGTTTTATTTAATGCCAAACATTTTAAAACATTACCCTCAAATTTTGTTCGTCTTGTTATTCCCTTTGGTATTTGTTGGTATTGAACAGGGAATCAAGATTTTAAAACACTACCCTATTTTGCTGCTTCAATGTATACACTTGACCATGGGGCCGAATTGGGTTCGTAATTTGGTTTTAATATGTTAAGAATAATAGGTTAGTAAAGCTTTTTTTTTCGAAGTTATTTTTAATTTTCTCTGAAACGAGCCCTTTGCTTTTCCTCATGTTCTGTTGATTTGCTATAATTCATGTATGTAGCTTTGTCGTGTCTACTGTTGGCGGATGGAAGCTCACTTGATTCCGTTTTGGAGCTTATGCGGGAGAACAATTTACAAGGGCTGAAGTTGACGAGCTCAATAACTGCTCAAATTTTAATGAGCTCCTTCACAAGCTTACCCTTGAAGAGGACTTAAGTAACATCATGGGAGAGTGGCAAGAGTTTAACTTTCTCTAGATGCTCAGAGGGACCCGTTCTTGATTCGTGTTCCTTGTAATTTAATCTAAGAAATGGTCCGATTCATGCTTATCAAAATGATGGTTTAATCATTTTGAATACCATTATCATAAACTATATATTTAAGGCAGTTATTTATTTTCAAGAATTTATACCTTTTAAATCTTTATTCCAATTTTATGAAAATATAAACTATCATATTCTAATATTTGTACCGAGTTCAATGACCTAACTATTGGTAGTACAAGACATGGGGTAAGCCAGGTTGAAGATTTCAAAAGTTTAAGCTTGATGCTCGTAGATTCTGTAGTGAATGAATGTACTTAAGTTCTAGATTTGATCGTAACCTTAATTTTGTTGATTTTTGGAATTAATATGCAACTTTAAAGTTATTAGATGGGGAGTAAGATGCACAAGAATATTAAACACTAACTTACTAGTAGTATAAGAGTTGGCCTTGATAAATAATCCAGGCATAGCAACAATGCTACACGTGCATAGCACGTGTGTGCTTCCGTAGTATATATAAAATAGGAAAACGAAAACTAGTACAATTTTCAGTGATAAATATTTCAAAATCATATTTCAACTCTACTTATGAAGGGAAATTGTATAAAATTATTTCTTCAATGAAATTGAGACAACAATTAATCTTTCCATATAGTTGATTTGGATCTAAATTGCACATTTGATTCAATGAGATCAAATATAGGGCCACACAACATTGTTTGACAATGCCTTTGAACGAGTCTAAAATGCATTTGATGAAATTAATTAAAAAATAATAATGCTTCGTAATCCTTTGGCCCCGTTTATTTGCTTTGAATGGGTTCTTAATGAGATAATTCTCTAACTCAGTTAGAAGTAAGCCATTCAGAACGTTTTGGTGCATGTTTTGAATGAGCTCTTATTGCCTCAAAGCGAATGAGACGATTTTTTTTTTTTTTGTCTAATCCGTTCAATGCCTATCATTCAAAAGCAAAGACAAAAGTGCGCTCAATATTTTGAAAATATTACATCATGCCACTCCCACTTTTCTCTCTCTTCTCACAAATTCATAATAGCACACTTTAATATTTACTAAAATATTTCCTGTTAAATTTGTGTCACACAAATCTTTTGTAAACTTATTGTAAAATCATTTATGTTCGTAGAATTATTCATTAAAAAAATACCCTACTAAGTCGCAAATTAAGATACTCCCAATTTCACATCCGTCAAGTTATCTATCAAGTTTTATTTTCTACTTAATTTTCATGACCTTTTCAATAATTTTAACCTATATAGATCAAAAAAGATATACAAATACATAAATATGTCAATTTTCGTAATATTTGAAAATACATAACCTATACATCCTAAATTTTGAGAATTTTAAACATTTTTTAAAAATCTTTTATTTCCTAAATTTCGTTGCTTAGGATGTATAAATTCTGCCCTTACTTTTTTTTTTTTTCTTATTATACATTCAATTCATACGATTAAAATTTACAAAATAGACCTAAAATAGTATCATTTTGGGATGCAACCGTCAGAAAATTTATCAGACGTATCATTAAGCTTTAAACATAAGACGATGACAAATTTACTTTATAAAATTAATAACTTGAGCCAGTCCTTGTCCGGCCCCTACCTTTCAACGATCCAGCATTAAAAATTTCCTCAATCCTCCCTAGAGAGCCCGAACAGACCAGACCATACGGCATGTCGTTCTAATCCGATTCCAGCCACTCATTCGCAACATAAAATAAAATATGTATTATATAAAAATATAACATGAATAAAAAAATATATATAAAAAATAATTTCTTTTAAAATCCATGAGTAAAATATATCAATAATAATTATTACATGCTTAATTATTAGTAATAGCTAATCTTTATTTATTCCCCCATGATCCATAATAATCATTTCACTTATATTCCATGAAAATATTATTTCTTACAATATTATATTTATATATTATATTTATATATAATACGCATCCCATTTCCTTCCATAAACCAACCAAAACCAAACGAGAGGTAAGTTCCAAAATCAGCCCGATCTCAATTGGGACTGCCAGACCAGACATCTCTTCTTCCACCACGCTTCCATATAGCGCTTCATGGAAAGAGGGGGGAGCGAAACCAAAACGAAAACGAAAATGAAAACCTTCAAAGACAGGCTGCATACAAACACCGAAGAAATGCATCCTCAGCAACAGGACTTTGCACCAATAACCAGCAATGGAGTCACCAATCATTATAGAGATGCAGTTGGAACAGACTTTCAAATCACTTTCACATAAGAACTCAAAAAGAGTTGATAATTTAAACCAATCTGTCATAATCTTGAATAATTGGTCGTCGAGATGTTACATCAGCAATTCTGAGTCCATTCGCATCATGCCTGAGGGTAATCACAAATATCTTATTGTTCACCAAAATTATGAGACAAAATATAGTTATCCAAAGCTCTAAGTTCGTGTTTGGATGATGGGAATGCAATGGCAAAGGAATGAGAATAGGAATGAAATGAACATTCCCTCGTATGTGGGAATGGTTACCATTTCATTACCTTTTATGTTACCAAACGATGGAATCATTCTCATTCCTACCACCCAAACGAGTCCTAAATTATTCGTTCCACAAAATATTAAGGGAAATGACAGAAGAATGATAATAAATATTTGTGAACTCTGAACTCGATAGGAAAGAATGTTTCATGTAATGAGTGTTTGTATGGTACCTTCTGTTTTTTCTTCTTCGGCCTCCTCTTTCTTCGAGGTTTGTGAGCATCAGAATTGGAACTTAGGTTACTACTTTGACCAGCCTGTGAATTCGAGGATTCTCTGTTTTGGAAGGACCTACCCCCTCTGCTACTGGATGTGTTGCTGGACGTGGAGACTTCAACCCTTTGCATGGATGCTTTCTTACTTGATGAGTACCCAGATTTCCGTTGAGCATAACTTGGAAATGAACTAGATGACGGCTGAGGAGGCGGCATCAAAGCTCGGGCAGATATCTGCTTCTAAATATACATCCAATTTAGGTAATGGATTCTCATTATATAACATATACCATATAATATACATTATGGGAATAAAGCGAATACGATGTGATAGGTATTACGGTCAAAACAGCATCGCTTTTGGCCATTTACGACACTGCATCCTTAAATTTCCAGGGCCATGCAAAAAACGATAACTGATCTCATCGTCAACAAAGTGAATATAAATGATCATTAAAATAGCTAAAACGACATCATTTTGACCATAGTAACACAGACTAGGTGTGTATTATTTATAATGATTGTGTGTGAATGCAAGTGCTTTAGGAGCAGCAACCTGATTCCGTTCATCACTGGACATTCCAGACGCTGCTTTGCCAGATGCACTGGAAGCCTGTTCCCTGTACTCAAAAGTTAAATATAAATAAAACTAATTAAACAAGTAACTACCAAGCGTTTTAAAGAAAAAAAATGGTTGAAATTGGAAACAAGCATTTTCTTTGACAATTAAAATATACACCTTGTACTTTTGTCCGTCCATTCATCATCTGCATCTGCTTCATCGCTTGAGCTTCCAGTTAAGAAAAAATCATCCTCACTAAGATCCAAAAGCCCATCATCCTCAGATCCTGTCTCTGTTAAAAGAAATTCACACAGTTAGGGCAGTCCAACAAACAAATTAAAATGATCTAATTTCTTACAATAACAAGAACATATGAGGAAGTAAAACTAAAAAAATATGGGGAAACTAAAGTTTCACCCAATTTTCCTTACACAACAGACTAAAATAGGCATTCTCCTGGTGGAAATGATTAGCTGGAGATTTTCTTCCTCCTGTATCATATAGAAGGCTGTAAATTACTGAGATTAAGGCTTAGTTTGTCACTGATGTTGTTGTTCAACATAATGGAGGAAGACAAACACCAGATATAAATTCAAAAACTGTGTTTAAGTACCTAAGTCATCAACGAAGCATCCTTATGCAACCTATTCCAATATATTTTATACGGGCATTCCTACTCATATGCACTACGAAATTCCAAAAATATGGAAAAGGAAATCCTAAGTTTCAATAAACTAGAATCCAGCCAGTGCACAGGTGACAGTTAACTCACCCTGCATATGAAGCTAGGAGGAATTAAATTCTAAAACAAGTTGCCCAAGTACAAAGCATAAAAGTTGGTCAGGAAACATAAAGATTTACTTGAGTTCACTTGAATAATGACTTGGTTTATAATTAGCTAAACCAGCATCAAACCCCAATTATGCACCAAATGGCAAGTAGACGTAGAAAAGCAAATTATTACCTTCTAAATCTTTCCCACTAGCGGCAGCAGCAATTAAATTAGCTTTAATCTGCTTGCGCAGTTTATTTCTTCTTTCTACTATATCTGAATCATCTCCTCTAATAAATAAAGATACATATTTTTCAGTCTTGGGAAAAAACTGCAGTAGAAAACAGAAAAGGAAATCGAGTTAAGATCAGAATACATACTTATCACTGCTATCTTATTCAGAAAGCACGAGATACGAGAAATATTACGATGATTAGAACTTCTCATCACTAAAAAGGGTGGTCTCCCTCTTAAAAAGCATCTATAAGTATATGAAAGCATTTTTGAGAAATTTCCTTGCAAGATTGCAAATAAATATCAAGATAGAAGTTGCATTTGATCTTATTAAAGCTTTCTTGTTACAATAGTTGATCTAAAATAAAAATCTACTAGAATTTGTTGCTAATTAAAGTTTTTGATGGAATAAAATTTGAAATTAGGCATTAAAGAGCTCATTTTTTGGGGGGGGAAAAAAAAAAAAACCTAACACTCCAGTTTCTTATTTTGCTAATAATTATAACAGAAAATCATATAGAACTATCCATTAATACTTCTACATCAAAATAAGTATAATCTCTCTAAAATTAGGTCAAATCAGATGAGATTGTTCCAACTTACCTTGTATTAGGTTTCGAATGCAGGGCTACTATACAAGCCCATAGAATGCTCATCAAGAATTACGACTGTGAGAGTAGCAATGAACATCGTGAAAGTTGTTTACTCTGTCTTTAAGCATCTAGTCTCTTCTTTTTCTCACTTCCTCACTTTTAAACGTTAGTTTGGGTTGAGTGTTTCTTTATCTCTCCATTTATCCCCCACTCAATATCATCGCCCTGTCCTGTTTTCCTCTATTCTTTATTTTCTATATAGGGATAATCACGACCTTCTTAGGTCACAGCTTAACTAAATACCAAAAAACAAAAACTAAAAATTATTAGCTAATCTCTATTTAAAATGTAACCACGGTACAACAGCTTACAATGGAAAATTCAACACCACTTTCTTACGTTAAATATAATTTGCCACTGAGTTTCTAATACTTGGACATGGTGCAACATTTAGTTTAATTAGCACTAAATTATAGCTTAATTCGTTTGCTAAAACAAGAATACACCGACTTCAATCAACACAAAAAAAGTAATGATCAAGTATCAATGCCTTCTAATATATAATCAGAATTCAACTAAAGGTGCATCCATTGTCTAGCCAAAGCACAATCTCATGATTACAGGATAGACAAGCCCAGCATGTTTGAGCTAGGGCTTTAAGTAATGGTTTCAAAACCAGTATCCCATGGCAAGCAGGGGTCAAAAAGCGTACAGCTTTCCTCTGAAAAGCATACAAATCAGCTTTGGATTGAGTGTCGGATTTCCTTGACATATCCTTTAAGGGGTTTGGTAGCAATAAGAAGGCGAAGATCCTCTAGGAGGCAGCTGTGCTTGCTATTCTTTAGGCAGTTTGGCCTGATAGAAACAACATGATATTTTCCGAGCATTCTTCAAATCCACTGGAAGGCAGCTGTGTTTGCTATTCTTTGGGCAGTTTGGCTTGAGAGAAACAACAGCATATTCTCTTATCATATTCTTCAAATCTAGATCGCTTGTGGTATAAGTGTGTTTTCTAGGCTAGCCTGTGGCCTCACTCTATGGGAGCTTTTCACAGGCTTTGCCTTTCAGATTTAGATTTGAATGCCACTTTGCTTTAGTGTAATTTTGTTCTCTTCTTTGTGCTATTTTTTTCTCTGTATTTTTCCGTTGCTGCTTTTCTTTGGAGGATGTCTTATCCTCCCTTTTGTAGTCTTTCATTTATGTAATATGTTTCTTTTTGGTCACAAAAAAAAAAAAAAAAAAGACTAACAGATCAGCATAAATGCACCTGCCTGGGTTAAGTAAAACGTGTATGGGCTACTGATAAGCAGTAAGAGCAAACAATGTCTAACTCATCACATTGAAGGCACGAAAAACCATTTATATGCAAAAGAAACAATGGCACAGAGTGTTCAATTTATAGCTCACCCTAACATATTCAAGATCTTCTTTTAATTTGGAAAGCTGCACTCCAATATCTGCCTCTTGGGACTGATCACTTGAAGCTCGTTGTTGCTTCTCCAGTCTCCTTATTCTTCTTTCTATCTTTCTTCGTTCTAATCAATTGAAAGATATTTCAAACCAAGCTCAAAAAGGAAAATGGCATGACAATTATATAGAACACCAAATAATATCTCAAAAAAAATGAAAAATACGTATGTAAAGAATAAAATAAAATAGATGATTACCGAAAAACTTTATTTTTCTGTCACGCATAAATATTTTACGCTCCACAGCCAGACGAGTATGAATCTCCTGTTGTTTCTTCAGTTCCTGCAACCTCTTTTCCTGAGCATCTCTAACTTCAGGCGGAAGGTTCTTTAGAAATCCAAAAAAAATGGGTGTCAGTACGGAACTGTGATTCCATAGAGGGTCAGTTTGTCCTCGCAGGTGGATGACTAGCTAAGAATTAAAATTACTGCTAGACTGTCAGAAAAACTTAGATTAAAAACCCTCAAAATATATAGATTGTTTTTTATGTAATTGACCGAATCATCGAAATGTTAAAATTGATTATAATTGGAAGCTTAAGAGAAGAAAATAAAATTAAAATAAAGAGAGGTTTTCAGAATTGCTTTTCTGAAAAACAAAAAAAAGAAGGGTCCATGAAAATGAACCCTAAAATCATAATATTTTACACAGAATATGTAACTCATGCATAACTACATTAAGACCTAAAGATAATTAATTCCATCCCCTGATTTCAAAAAATTCCAGAGATCATAGTAAGATTAGTAACAACATTCTCATAGAAATTCATAAAGTTTCGCAAGCAATGACAAAATAATCTTCTCAAGGCACTTGGTAAAACAAATTTCAACCAAGCCGGAGATTGAACTAGAGAGAGAGAGAGAGAGAGAGAAAGTATACCCTGCGGAGCATACGTTCAATGGAACGAATCTGGTTCTTGAGGGAGACGGACTTGGGCTTCTTAGCCATTCCCAAACCCTTGGACCGGGGTCTGCGTTCTGCAACCCTACGCTTGCCGTATCCGCCATGCACCATCGCTAGACGAAAGTGAGAGACGAGAAGAAGAAGCCAGAGACAGAAGAGAATATATGCTTTCGGTTGTGAACCCTAATCAGACACACAACGTTCGCTTGCAACTCCGCGGTGATGAGTTCGCGTATTAGCAAGGGACAAGTGAAGCCCAAACTGCTTAACACGTTGCACTTAATACGGGCTTGGAAAAGTCGGCTCGGTGACCCGGTGAAAAAACGCCCGGATCGGTCGGGGCCGGTTCAAAATATTAATAGAATGATTTTTTTTTTTTTTTTCTCTTTTGGTAAGAACGGGAAGAAAGCTCGGAAAACAACGAAACAATGAAAGCCTACACTTAGGGCGGGCACTGAAAAGGCATCTCATAAAGATCGGCTAAAATGGGGTTCAAAGGATGAACCAAGAAATGATGATCGGATTCGTTCTAAAAAGAGGTTAATCAATTTAAACACCTATTACTTTTATATATTGCGTGGCATGTCTTCGCATTTCAACCGCTATCAAGCAAAATTTGAATATCTCGAATGCTTTTTAGGAGGAAGTTTCATATGCTTCATATCCTACGCTATCGTGAGACTATAAAAAATAATCCAAAGCCCTGCGACGGCTGGAGGGGACCCATCTCCCCTCACCAGTCTTAGGTCGAACTCCCCGCCAAAGCTCTCTATCCAGGATGCCCTTAGAAGCTCCATAAGCGCACCTTGACCCACCCGACCAGCAGAGGTTGCCAAGGACTCTCCCAAACACTATAGAATGTCACGAACCTACCTCCTAGCTCGCAATTAATAGAATGATTTTTGACTGGCATTAATAGAATGATGATCCTTCATGTGATGCCCTGAAACTGAAAGAGAAAATTTATTTCTCCTAAAAAGAAATTAAAAACTAACACACACGTGCATTGATTCGCTCAGCCGATAACGATCCGTCTTTCTATAATGAAGCTGAATTGTGAAACAATTTCCTATTTACCAAGCTATTAACATACTTTGTAACCTAGAAAATAGAAAGAGAGAATGAAGAAATCAAGAGCTGTGAGAAATATGGAATCACTTAAATTTGAAAATTTCATAAATTTATGAAATCATAATAAGCAAAAAGGTAAATTACACTTAACCCCTTTTGTGATTTGAGCGAGTTACAAAGAAGCCCCTCTATAGTTTGAAAATCAGCATTTAACATCATAGTGCTTTTATTAAAGTTGTGACAGTTAGCTTTTTTGTTAAAAATAACGGTTTGTATATCTCAAGTGTTGTAAAATGATAAAAAAAGAATGACTTTAATGTTCCAAAATGCCTTTACCTTAATAGAAATTAAAATGTTTGGTTAAAAATTTTTGAGACGTCAAAATCTAATTTCATCATTTTATAACACTTAAGATGTACAAAATCATTAACTTTAATAGAAAATCTAGTTGTTGCAACTCCAATGAAAGCATAGGATGGTTACGTACAACTCACTCAAACAACAGGGAAATTCACCGCAACTTGCTCAAATCATAAGGGGATTATGTACAATTTTCCCTAAATATAAGAAGTAGTGGGAGAAACTAAAGGTGGAATTAGAAGAGATTTTTTTTTCCTTTTTTTTGAAATTAAATGAAACTATCCAATTATTTTAGCAAACCCTTCAAATGGGCTAGGAAATGCGCTAAATTAGCCCATATGCCTGGCCGGATAAGCTTTTGGCCCAATTCAGATGTCGGTATGTAAATTTATATTTTTCTTCTTCCTTTTGCGGCTATTTTTTTTTTCTCTCACCCTTTGTGTCCCAGGGAAAAAAGAAAAAGAAAAGAAACCACAATAATTATGTTTCACTACTTAAGTTGCCCGCCAAATAATCAAAGGATTGAAAACCTAGAAAATGGAGTGGGCGCTGCTCCATTTCCCTGAAAGAGCGACCAAAAAACAAAAAAAAAAAATCTCGTATGAACAGAAAATTTAGCCGATGGCCTCTTGATCGAGTGAGATGAACATGAGAATTTTGTGGAGGGTTTACAAAGGAGGGATAGAGATAAAATGGGTGATGCATTCAGAATCAGGTCATCTAGGATAAAATTAAAGAACGTGTGGGGGCAACATTAGCTTACAATTGTAAAGATATAACATTTTGTTACACAACAATGGGTTGCTCACCCTCAAGCTCAGATATTACAATCAGTGAGTCTGTCAATCCAAGGGAAAGGGGTTCTGATTTGGGAATTGGGTTTATAACCTGCAAGGAGTAATTCTCGAGTCAAGACTCCAACGCCAACTAAAATCAACAATGTTTCTTTTTTTTTTTTTTTCCCCTTTTTCTGCTATTAGAAAGATATATAACTTGTGAGTTTGAAAGCATTAGAGGTATAAATCTTTCTAAGAAGAACATGGTACCTTCTTGTTGTTTTTCACGTAACCGATGGCAACTTCTCTCCGCAAATATGCTCTTTCCGTGAGCTCCGAAAATGAAGGGTTCTCCCCCTCTTTCATGTACAGGCTAATATCCTGTCAGAAGAAAGCAGGGACTGGAATGGGGGAATGTAATAGAAAAGCAAAGTAATGCATGAGGTTTTTGAAACATAGATTGCAGTTATCAGGGTGGTGGTTCTCGGGTTACCCTGACTGATCGTGAACAACGATCTCTTCTTCCCATATCATGTTGCGAGCAACAACAGCTCAAAAACATGCCAAAAGATCACAAATTCATACAAAGCATTACAGCTTTATAAAGACATACTTAAGAACTAAGAACTTTTGACTTGCCCGATTCACAAAAACCTTGGATCAAAGAAAATGACCTGATCCTAAACTATTAACTTGTTGCACTTTATCAGGTCGGCCTCGGTTGCAAAGTTTTGTTTATATGTTGGAAATTCAATTCTAAGTACATGTACTTTGATGGAACAAGATGTTCAAAAGTTACGACACTGCAATATTTCTAAGCCTCACGGTTCGGTAATGCTGGTTCTAGATGTCTCAAGGAAAACATGAAAAATACTCACCCTGTATTGTTTTGATTCTTGCAGCTGGAAAAAAGACTAAAGAACAAAGTAATTTGTTCAACTTCGCTTACCTTGACATATATTTCATCTCCCTCAGCATTGAGGATATCTTTCCATACCTCATTCAATGCACTGTTCGCTGCCACTGTCAAGCAAAAATGGAATTTATTAATAGAAGTTTTGATGACTAAATCTTCAGCCGCAACAGGGATAGAAACTAATTCAGGACCTTGAGCCGTGACAAGGCTCATGACTTCTTCTGCAGCTATATATGTTAGAGATGGTTTGAATCTTGCAATCTGCAGAGAATCAACGAGTTAGTAACAATATCCACAGCAATCATTAATAGGGAGAAACTGAGGTTTTACTTGTTTTCCCAATTTTGAGTCGACAATTTCTGCAACTAGGTTTTGCACCTGCAATTCACATAAACATCGCAAACATTACCTTTATTTTGAAGGATACAACACTGTTTTTTAGAAAATGACAAACAGCAGGTATCAAATAAGCAATTTACTAGATACCCAAAAAAAAAAGAAGCAATTTACTACTCATGATGTTGTGGTTATTCTGATAAGGTATTCTTTTATATTCTCATCAATCTTATAATCAAACCATCAGACACGGCCAAAAAACCTAAAGGGGTATAATCATGTGTTCAGTTAGTAAGGAAAGCATATTTTTCCAGTGAAACAGCAGCCAAGTGTCTGAACTGAATCTTACAATCAAAGCTTAAATGTTCCTAAAGTATTAACTAGCATTTTTCCTTTCGTTCGTTGATTAAGAAAGCATTTGTTCTTGATCTATAAATCATGCAGGAGATAACGAATTACTAAGTGCATCATATTATCAAAGTTCGAACTGGCACCAGGGTAAAGGAATTCATCATGAACGCTAGCTCTTATTTCGAGTATAAATCAGATCTATTATAAATATCAAACTGAAAACAGAAGTTGATCCATCTATTAATAGTAAACAATCTTACCCTCACTCCAAGTTTGTTGCACATGAATTCAGCAAGAAGAAGAGAATATGCAGAGTGCTTGTCTGCCCTGGATGGATCTGAGAGAGAATGCCTAATATGAGGGATTATTATTATTAATTTTTCTCTCTGAAAACTGAAACATAGTGTATCATTACCTCCAAGAAGCCACTCTCTTTCAGATATTATAACAATTGAAAAGGGAGTGTCCTCGTCCTTCTTGATTTGCATTTTAAGTATGGCTTCCTTTAAGGAATCATAGTTCATGGGGTTTCCCATCTGCAGAATATGATTGAATATGAATGACTTGAATGCAAAACAGAAGGTACTACTACATAAGTAAGAGGAATGAAAAAAGCAGTTATGATGTCCAACAGGCTGAGACAGTACCCGATGGGAAACCTGGATGTTTCTGAGTCTGCCATGACCAGACAAATTACTTTCTCTGTTTCTGACATCTAATGGTACATCTGAGAGTATTTCCTGATTGTATACAAGTAATGATGAACAAAATTTTAGATCAATTTAACCAAGACCAAACACATTAGAACATTTCCTGTATAAAGTACATTTAGAATATGATCTCAAAGTCTAGTAGTATTTCCTTGAATACGTAATCAAACAAATTTGTCAAAAATATAACTTTGAATTTGGCTGCAAAAGGTCATAGACCAAATGCCAAGCACTTAAAGAGTTATTTGCTAATATTTTCTTAGATAACTGGTGCCAAGATGTTCAAGGACCAAATGGTGAAGTACAAATGCATATATAAGCCTTTATAAGCAGAACGGGAATTCTGAAGATACATGCCTTGCTAGCTCTGAACTAAATAACAGCTCATTCCAAGTATTGTGGAAGTGTAAATATCACATCTGTAGAGTTAGATCCCAATTCACAGCAAAACAATCTTGACATAGAAATCGCACCCAATGCATTGACAGTTTGATTGGATGGAAGAATTTGGAGGGAAGGGGAAGTGATTTGGGGGGATGGATAAGGATAAAAATTAAATTACATGTGAGTCTTGGGGCTTATATAATTAGGTTTCTCTCCCTTTTATTTCCAACTTGTAATCAAGAAGGGAGGATCTCCTTAGCCTTCCCTCATAAACTCTCAAATCAATGAGAAGGAAAACTGTATCACATCTTTTCCTTCCCCCCACCCCCCCCCCCCCCCCAAAAAAAAAAAAAAGAAAGAAATATTATCACTCCTTTTCTTTTCTCACCTAAACTCCCAATCATAGTATGAAGGTTATAAGGATATGCCAATTACAGAAACCATAGCAACTATGCCAGCCAACCACATTTTATACTTCTTCCTTGATCTTTCTCCTAGGATGTTGAGCGCCTATCAGTAAGTCCTTAATAGAAGATTGCATCCAATCACCAATCACTTCAATGTTACAGATATGAAGCTTCAGTTCTATCTTGAACAGTTATTATTGCGATGCATCTTCACTATTCTTGCCAAACACATTTTCATAATCAAATTTAAAATTATTAAATCCCAACGCATCAATTTGTAAAATTTGGCGACGAAAAATCTTACAGCATAGCAAAATACTACAAAGTATGAAGATTTCCAGAAGTGTCAAAGCATACCAACACACTGCCAGGTCCAAGATAGTTATCATACTCTTCAATCATTTCAACAACATCAGGCCGCCACCCAAGCATAAGTATGGATTCTTTTGGCCCTAGACTCCAGTCTGATGCCTTCAGTAGTCAAGAATAACATTTAGAAATTATAAAATGTTTTGCTACAATTCTGTGTAATTACTTATCAAGAAATCATACCTTGGAACCTCGTATTGTGGGACGTTTTACAATATTTTCAAGTCTTGCTCTTGTCAGTTCCAAGGCATGGCTGGGAGATTCACCATTTCTTGCTATATCATCCCGAATTTTAGTAGTATCTCCTTGAAGAACATCTAAAGATGTGACCTGTGATTTTCTTTTATCTTGAAGAGGCTGCAATGAATAGAACCTACATGGAAGAAAAAGAGATATAACAAATCATATAAATAATTCATCAATTAAGTAATTAAGTAAGTGAATTAAGGGTATATAACGTCTGTAGGTCCTATATGGAAAATAAAACTAGAAACTCAGATAGTAGAGCTTCAAGCGCTAAAGTTAAAGATGACACTGTGGTGTTTTTTAAAGCTCCCCATATTATAGTGCTAGCTCGAAGAGCACGCATCATTGTTTTAGCTTGTTGGAAGTGTATTTATAGAGGTAGAACTGCCTGCAGTCAACCAACCTCGTCAACTGGACTTGCTTCTGGTTAGGCCTGGTTGACCATCATGGAGGCTGGTCAAGCAGATGGACATAGAAAACCCTTGCAAACCTTATTTTTTCGTGTTATTTTGATGGAGTCTCCATGTGACCCTAGTATAAACATTAAATACAACTTTTCCTCCTAGCCTTTGTGGGTTAAGGGGATTGATTCCTCCCTTCCTCTTCCTCTCTCTCAATCTTCAAATTCTCATAGCCCAGGTTCGGTCCAGTGGCAAAGAGGGAGCCCCACAGTTTGATCTAATTTGGGTCTCAGGTCAACCGGGTGGCTCAAGATTATTTTGCTGTGCAGGTCAGGCTATAAAACGAGTGGATTGGGTGGGTTGACAGGTCAAGGGTCGAGTTAGTTAGCTCCACTTAGGACCATGCAGCAATGTAAAGGAAAGTTGCTAAACAGGATTCACACCACATGTGCAGACCTGACCCATTGAAAGAACATAACAAGTTTTACATTGATCATTTCCTTGGACTGCATCATTTAATTAAAGGCCTAATCAACAAAATATTTAAAAAAAAAAAAAAACAAATAATAAACTTTACCCCAATGAGAAGTGAAGGAGGGAAGAGGCAATACAGATAACTAATACACGACACAGCTTAGGGAGAGAGGGAAATGCAATCTGAACTAATACTCCCAGGCACTGCTCTTCTTTACTTTATTTAACAAATATTACAGGATAGTATAATCAAGAAAATTCTAGAAATCAATTTAGCTACATACTTGGTCAGTTTGTTCTAGAACTTCATCATCATTTGGGTGGAAATATATCCTCCCACTCCGAAACAGACCACAAACAACTGCCTGGAAGAATATGCAAACCAATGAGACTACTGCTAGCAATTGACGCAAGGGGGATGCTCTTTAGCAGCAATAAAATTCAGCAGAAGATATTGTTTACCTCGTGAAACCCACGTCGTAACAGACCATATTTTATTCCAGCTAGAGTTGGAAAATTACAAAGATTAAACACATTTTCTACAACAAAGAAGCATAACGGCGACAAAGTTAGATTAGAATTCACTTTATGAGGTAAAAGAAGTTATTTTAAAATTTTATATTAAATCAATAGCTGGTAACCACTAACTAATAAATAATTAGTTAAAAATAGGCAGCCAATTTCTAACCAAAAAAATATGCTTTTATTTATGTCAATGTTGTGGCCTCATCTTCCGCAGTGGTCCTGAATATTTCCATTTCCAGCAAGAAGGCTTTATGCAAAGTTTAATGCATTTCCGCTTAAGATTTGTACAAGAGAGTTAACTTCTTGACATGAAACATTGTAGAATTTCATCAAAATTTCTTTCCATCTTTATTATTAATTGAATGTGGGTGAGCAATTATGAAGACCAAAATCATTAGGGAAGAGCGGCAAGTTACTTCGATAATTAAGCAAGTGCCTATAAATCTTTATAAGCCCTTTCTGCCGGGAGCACTGAACAAATAATTTGGAAGCAACGTTTTCTACTGGCTCAACTTTCACTCCAGAAATTGATTTCAACAGCTCACATGTATTTGAGTTTGAAACCTACATTAAAATTAAGAGAGTGAGTTTTAGCAGAAAAAGCACACTTATAATTCTAAAAGTTTTCTTAAAGACATACCTCAACAATGGCAGGGACAGAACCAATTTTTGGAAGAGGTTGAAGCGCTAGCACAGATAAAAAGGCATCTGTATCAACTTCATACCTAGTAAAGAAAGCATCTCAATAGCCATCGAGGGGGACCAGTATAACAAAAAATGATGGGAGTTCTCAAGCACCAAAAAACAAAAAAAAAAAAAAAAAAGGGGGAAAAAAAGATGCAGATCAGCATACTGAGCAATGCAACCACTACCTTCAAAAGTATAAAAGGTTGGAGGCCACTTGTTTTGCAGCCCCAAGCCTCTAAACCTGTGAAGCACCGAACTCTATTTAGGGTGCCGTGCCAATATCTGACACTCTCCTGCTCCCCAGAAAATACTAAGTTGCAAATCCTCTTCTCACTTGCAACATCCTCTCTCCCCCCAGGCACTTCTCCATACCCCTCCGTTATATAAATATATATATTAAAAACGTATAATTTCAGCATGTCGTCAAAATTTCCCATTTCTGGATACTCGTGTATCACGTGTCAGTGTCTTGTTGTGTGTCGGAATCAGTGCTTCATAGCTCTGAACCAGTTTTCATTCGAAAGGTAGAGATTGGTCCTTATTATGCAATTAGAGGTTTAAACGACTCTGGCTTTACCATTTCAGGCTATACTCAATAAACACACCTTTTGCAACTAATCTTGTCCTGCTGCTGTATCAAAAGATCCTCCTTTGAGTTGAAAGCAGGATACTTACAAACTAAAAATAACCTAATATTTTACATTATAAGAAATCATAGACAAGTAACTCTCAAAGGTGATGATAAGCAGTGGAATATAAATGATTAGGGTACACTAAAAACAAAGGAGCACTTGAATGCTCAAGTTCTTACCACATAGAGTCGAGTTCAGTTAATTACTTTGTAACACAAACTTCTATATCGTGCGTGGATCAATTCTCAAATTCTCTTGGTTTTTTTTATGATGAAATTTAACCGCAATGGTTCTCTATTTATCAGTTTCTTCTGTACACTTCCCATATACCAGGCTGGTGCCTTTGCCTGCTTTTTTAATTGACTTTCTTACTTCAGAAAAGAATTTCCAATGCCGCCAAAAGGCAAAGAGAGGCTAAATAACACCTGCAGCCTCAAATAAAATTGCTTGTTTCTGGGACTATCATCTGGATTATCATAAAATTGTAGTGTACAAAAAATTCCAAGTTTGACGATGAATTTGACAGATGCTGAAAAATTATGTTTGTGTTCAAGTATAAAAGAATCCACCTTTGCTAAATTTACAAGTCATTCTTCATATTAGTGGCAAAAGATTTTCACTAGCTGGCATAAAGATGAAGTGTTGGCTAAAAATGCAAATCCCAGAATCTGATCAGTATGAAAGGCAACTCTTACCTATCTCCCTTTGTTGGCAATATAATTATGGCACGTGCCTTACTGGCTGCAGCCCTTTCATATGATTTTGTTAAGCTAAGGCCGCAACTGCACAAGTAGAAAAGAAGGAACGTAAAGCGAATATTTATTAAAAATCAGGTCTTACGAGAGTGATTCAAGTGCATACAATAACGTGTTATGAGCTGTCGATGTCGGACAGAAGAAAATTCATGTCCTCCCTATTAATCTTGCAAAGAATTTAGTGATAACAGTTGATGTTATTAGAATAAAAAAAATTCAACATCTACTTTCTTATTCAAAACCTACAAAAAAGAAATAACGAATCTTACCATCCTGAAAAGGAGGGAAGCAGCTCTCCTTTCCAAGATTAATCTGATTAGAAGACTTCTTTACTATACCTTTTTGTTAGGACATCAATATGGTTAAGATCTTTTGCCATATTTTCCGCTACCTTGTCGATATGCTTTCTTGGAAGATCAGCCATTAGAAGAATTTTTTGCCTCCTACACAGACACAGAAAGCACCAAAGCTTTGTAATTCAAGAATGACACACATAAAGAATCCATACCAGAAATCAATAAGAACCAATTACCTAACTGAAGCAGTACCTAAGCGGATTGCATATTCATGATACTTATTTAGCTGTTTCAGTATGAAGGTCAAATGGCTGTTTACTCCACATACAATGATATGATCGGTTTCTAAGACTTGCGATTGTGCTCCTTCTCTCAGCTTCTGCATATTACTCTGTTCAAGAGAAAATTATTAGCATGCGATGAACATATCATATGCTTTACTGTATCTTTTCTACCAATAGCTTACCCTGAACTGCTCTGTCATCGTGCTCAGCAACCGGGAGTAGAACAGTATACCCCATATAGCAAGGACAAAGCCAATGATGCGTTCAATACGTGTTCTTTGCTGCAGTTCAACACAAAGGAAGGATCAGTAATTGCAAAACTCTCTCTCTCTCTTCACAACATTAGTTAAACAATATAAAGGCCACGTCATAAAATAAAATAAAATAAAATCCACATCACAGTGTCCCACTTTTAAATGAGTAGATGAGGAGCACAAGCAAGCCCAAGCCTCCCAGAAGCAGTCCTCCAGAGACTGTTGGCTACCCCTGTATTTTTTAATGTGGAAGATGTGTTAATTAGCCCACAAGCACGATAAAATAAGCAGTCAAGTTCAGTTAATGCATGACAAAAACTGAAGCAGCCAAATGACTAGAATTACAGAATGTACCAATTATTGTTATTCAATATCGAATGCTATTCTATAATAAGCATGAAACCATGAAACTTGAGCTGAAGAAGTTTCCCACATTTTCCATTCAAGACTTTACCAAAGACGAAAGAAACATGGTTTAGTTCTATATAAGACACATTGAAATAATTTTCCATATATCCAATTTTGTAACTTGGTAGGTACCTGAACTTGAAGAGCAGGAAACCACCAATGAAGACAAATGAGAGACATGTTAAAAAAAGCACTACGAAGAACCTGCAATCAACAGGATCAAAACGATCAATCCCTTCAACGTGGTTAAAAATAACCTTCTTTAAAGTATGAAAACTGCACAAAGAAAGTATCCCCAAAGACTTTTTTATTCATGTGAAAGCATCAATTGACAAAAAGTGACCTGATTAGTGATACACCAAATCAGTGCATAGAAATTTACTTGCCTCTCGATATTACATGAAATCAAAACCATAGAAGTTGTTATAATGCAATAAGCAAATTATTTACAGCACAATTCATTCATTGCATGAAACTAAGTGCTAAGTGCAACAGAATTGTGGTTGACAATGCAAAAGAATAAGGGAATGATACTCTAAATTCAAAGATTAGCCTTGCCATGTGGCTTTCAAGAACAAGGCGGTATATCGTGAATTCCATTTTATCGTCTTCCTCTACAAAAGCCTTTTTTTTTTAAAGAGAGGAAAAGAACAAGAAGTAAAAGCATGCAACAAGAAAATCACTATGGCACCTAACCAAGAATGAAGTGGACATATAATTGTCTTACGTGGCAACATTTCTGTCAAGCTGCATGTTGAATAAATACAGTAACCTTGAAAAGCTCCATCTAACATCTTGGAATGAAGGCAAGGACACATCCAATTTAAGAGGTATTGGTTTATTCAGGGAATTAGACATACAAGCAAAAGGTGAGCTTGTAGCCCCAACGCATTGCACCACTGAAAGAAGTAAGCCTTGCACTATCTTCATAACTGGATTTGCAGAATATAATTGCAGCAGTCTAAGTAAAAAATAAGAAGGCAAAGACCTCATCATGAACCTAGCTTGGTAATCCTGCATATGAAGTTAGTGACACCAAATGAGAAACATAACTACAAAATATTCTGCCAGCAACACCAGATCCAACCTACAATTTACATGCATAGACTCTACTCTACCAAGCAAAACAACAATATAATAGAATGAGCTTGTTCGAGTGGATGAGCACATGGCTATTAACATCATAAACCGAAGTATAGGAAATGCCGGATTATGGGGAATTTCAAGAATGTTTATTCCCTAACTTTAGGTACTTCAAGGAACGCATCAGAAGAGCAAAAGCAATTAGAAAAAGGCTCAAATACCGTTAGAGAATTTTTGTCAATGCTTACCAATTTTCTTATTACAACAAACACAGCCAGTGATACCCAAATGCCGGCTCCTGCAGCCCACAAAGCCTGCGGATGCATCCACTTGGAGAGACTGGGTTGCACCATAAGTACTAGGATTCTAAAGGAAATGTGGGCCAAAAATATTTCCTTTGACAACTATCACTAAGTTTATTGAGTTTTGCGATGAACTGCAATGTGATCCAATTCCCAAAAGTCCCAATACAAAGCTAAAAGAAAATAAAAGAGAAAAACACCAAAGTTACTTCATCCTTCTTATATATGCAACTGGCCTGACTCAAATATGCCACAGAAGAGAGCTCCCTTAAGCAACTCCAGAAAAGCTATTCTTTTTGTGTCATCTCTCTACATCTCGCTTTATTGTTGATGTGGCCTACCTCATACAGAAGATCCTAAATAGTTAGTCAAAGTTAAGGGTTTCACAACCATGGCACAATCTCTGATGTGTATTTTGTGTACACTTCACTGTCAGATTATAGAATATTAGAATTCTAAGCCCAGGAAAAGATAATTTATAACTTCCAACATAAGTGAAACCATTTTAGTCACATGTACAAGGATTTAATTCATCTTTATGTCTAAATTTCACTGTGACATTGTACGATATTAAATTCTAAGCCAGAAAAAATAGTTTATGACTTCCAACATAGGTGAAACCATTTCAGTCACATGTACAAAATTAAATTCATAGGAATATACTTATTCTGCAGATAAGGATTAGAACTACAGGAACAGGAGTACATTGCACCGAGTTGAATGAACATACTGCATTTTGTCTACTTAAGGACAAACAAACACATATATATTGCAAATTCCCTTTTGTAATGCTCACCTCTGGACAATGTTTTTCAGCCCAATCTAAAGAAACCGTCATTCAGTGTACTCTGACAGATGGCCCCCGATTTCCCTAGCACGAGGTTATCAGGATAGATTCTAAAATTTAAACGAGGAACATCTACTAATCCAATGACAAAAGACTGATTAAGGAACAACAAAAGATTTTTGTAAATGAGGAGCCCAGTTGCATATGGAAATGGGGTGCATATTGGACAGGATTCTCTGTGCATTTTTCTCTCAACTGACAATCAGTCATGATAAAAATTGAAGAAAAATGACCTCATGAACACCTCAACATTCTAAATCATACAAGAAAGGCATCAAATGTGCAAAAATGATCGATTTGGATAGATTTTTTTTTTTCCCTATGCCATATATGATATATCCAAAGTAACAGTGTAATGCTAGTTCCATGTGCTCAACCCCCAAATTCTAGGGACTAATGGATAGTTGTTGTTGTTAGGCTTCATTCAATGAAGCAAGGGGTTAAAACAAACAGATGAGAACCTAAGAACTAACTAGCCTTGGCAATGACAGAGATTTGATAACAAGAATTGACTGAATTATATGTTCCATTTTCATGTAGATTTTGGAAACTCACCTGCATGGTGTACTACAGAAGAGTGTTGCCTTAAAGATAAAGGTTGGACCCACCAATAGAACAAAGGCACAAATTTTCTGAAAATGATGAGCCAGTGTCAGAATGTGAAGCTCTATCTATCCAAGGCAATTACAGAGAAATTTAATGCACCCAATTTATGAGGAAAAAATTCTATTTCCCAATCAATAGGATGTGAAACATAGTATCTATCATTTTGGAGAGGAAGCAAGTACCCGCATAAACTTCATGTGTCTTGATTCTCTACACCGTTATACAGTAAAGAGTGTTATTAAAAACCTGGCTTTCTTATTTATTGTGTGACCAAGTTTTCCTGCAATTTGATGTTCTGCACATTCTTTTTACATTTCGCAGACAAAACCAACAAACCAACTATACAACAAAAACCAACCAAGTGCTGCAAATACATGCTTAGGTTTCACGAAATCAAGTTAGGTTATTTTCATCAAACTAATTCAATTTCAACTAGCCATTCACAAAAAAATCATTTAGATGTCCTAAACAAAGTCATTGAAGATTAAAGATGCACGAAGAACTTTGTCATGCGGCTGCAGCCACACATGCCCATCACTAAATTTCTCATATTCGCTATTATGTACGCAACAAAAATGTAAGACTTTTGTCTTGAAAAACCAAATGAGAAAACGAGACAAAGTCTACATTGAGCCGAACAATGCGAACTCGTTAAATTGCAGATATTTGTTTGCTTTCACAGACACGGACAAACCAAAATGACTATCACAACCAGCAGTTTCTCTTTATCAGCTTATGTGTGTGCCCATGAGTCCACCAATCTTCTAGCAACAGTGGACATCACAATGATATTCGTACAGCATATTCTTGCAATTTTGACTGCGAACTTTCATCAAACGGTGGTCAACCCAGAGGTCATGCGCTTGTGATCCGCTCCATTCAGGACAAGAACTCGGTTGCAATGTGGGAGGAATAAAAACGTTTTTACAAAAGACGTTTCTTAACATTACCCTTTTAATTTCGCTCAAAATTCTAATAACCCATGTGGATAGAAACCCACGAAAGGAATCAAATGGAAGGCAATGTGGGGAGAAATACAAAAGCATTACTTATTTATTCTAGCTTTTGGAGAGAAGAAAGAGAATGCGCTGCTTTCAGGTGTTGAAAGGAAACACAACCAAGAGGGCTTTCTGAGTGTACCTCTTTGAGGAATGAGAAATGGGACTTCGTCTCGGAGTACCCCGGGGATGAATCCACGGCCGCGCGCTCTGCAACTGAAGAAGCGTCATGGTGGTTAATTCAAACGCTCAGAGCTCGTGTCTGGTGAGAATTACAGAGAAAATCCGCGGGGAGGAGAGGATTGCAATATACGCGTATGAGCAAGATCAGCCGATATTTTATGCTCTTAATTCCATTTTCGTCATCATGGAGTTCGTATTATTGGCATAGAAAGGTGGAGGGGGGTAGCTCTTTGTTCGTCCGCACGGGTTCATCATCGGACCACGGACTGCCAAATGAAACAAAATAATGATAAAAAGCTGAACCGTCAAAAGATAAAATTCAGAAAATTGGAGATAATTTTAACGGGTTGATTTTGAGTAGCTCTAGCCCATTAATTTTCTTAATCCGCAAAGTAGTACCTTTTTTTTTTGAAATTCTAGTCATTCATTATTAAAAAAAAAAAATAAAGGCATAAAAAATAATAATGATTAAGGGTGCTTAAATGTATTAATTAATGACTTTTCTATATTTAGAAGATCTTTACTTATTTTTTATAGAAAAATTATATCCCCTATACCTTAATTATATAAAACTCTAAGAATTATGAGACTTTACACGTCTATGTAATTCGTAAGTTTTGAGTAAATGTTAAACGAAATTCAAGAAGATATTTTATTGAAGGCAGGCACTAGGACTTTTATTTATAAATATAACTCTGGATGAAATGAACACCGGGGACCCAACAAAATAAAAGTTAAAAAATAATGGAGAGGCTTAATGCAAACTAATCGGCCTCCTTAATTTTTTTTTTTATAGTTGCAAAATATAGTCCATATACACATTATTCTCAATAATAAAAACTTTGTTGGCGGACCCCCGATGCTACGTTGAACCACTGCCACTTCGTTTGCATCACGTGGGGCTTATGCTGTATCCACTAGCTTTCTTCTTCTTTTTCTTTTTCTTTTTTTTTTTCCGCTTCAAATTTTATGTGAATCCAGACCACTGTGTTCTCAGATTTAAACTTTATCTCAATCCGTAGTAATTTTAAGTAGTTATGAACTAAATAACTGATCATGAGGAACTACACCAAACATAAAAATATTAAAATTTTAATGGGGAAATATGTTACGGATAAATTATATAAGGCCTCAATGAGCCCTAAGAAGAAGAGTCGTACATGATTGATGGGATGGTGCAAGAACAGTGGGACTCCTCCATTCAATTCTCTCGTGCTCTTCCGAGGATGCGGCCAAACCTGCGCCCTGTTGGGACTGAAATCAATCACCCCCACACGCACAATCGTTGTCCATTTCAGTTCACGTGTACAACAGCTGTTCTGATCTGAATGGATCTCTGTTATGGGCCTGGGTAGAGGCCCATTTCAACTGTAGCCCGCCCAAAAAAAATTTATTAAGGGACTTGGGCCGCCGTTGAGGCCCAGTTCAACATAAAGAAACTTTATTAGCAGTGGGAATTGGCATCGACGTAAACAGTCGCACACATACTTATTGGTACAAAAAAGAAAGGGATTCATAAACCTATATATTATACGTATTCTAGGGTTGCTGATAATAATAATAGGTGACGCCCGGAAGAGGATCATCGTCGCCCACTACACCATTGATCCATGATTATCTTGCCGCTAGCGCAGAACTCGAAAATCCATCCTCCGAGATGTCGAAGAAGGCATCGTCGTCGCTCTTGCACAGCGCGTAGACGATATCCACCATGCTGGGCCTCTTGGCGGGATCTTTGTGCAGGCAAGCCACCGCGACAGGTCATAACATGCATCACGCTCTCAATGGAGCCCGATTCCTCGAGGAGAGCCCTATCCATCCAGCTCCGCAATTTATTCACCTTCCCCTCCTCGTTCCCCGCCAGGACTCCGGCAGCACTCGCCCAGAGAACTCTCCCTTCTTCGTCGACGGCTTCTCGGCCCGAAATCAATTCGAGCAAAACCACCCCGAAAGCAAACACATCCATTTTGGTGGAGATAATGCCGTCGGCTAAATACTCGGGCGCGATGTAACCCTGAGTTCCCACGATGTGCATTGTGATGGCATTGCATCCGGATTTGGCGAGTCCGAAATTGGCGATCTTGGCTCTCATGGTGGAGTCCAGGAGAATGTTGCTGCTCTTGATGTCCTTGTGCACGACGCGAGGCCGCGTGTGCTCGTGGATGTATTGGAGGCCGTTGGCGACATCGATGGCAATTCTCAGCCGAGTTCTCCAACTCAGCTTCTGGGTCTGTGTTTCATGCAGTCGAGAGTAAAGAGATCCGTTCTCGACGTACTCATATACGAGGTAGCAGTTCGCATCTTCCGGGTCTATGCAAAATCCTTCCAGCTTCACCAGATTGCCATGGTTTACCTGCAAGGCCCAAAATCATGGCTCTCTTACATTAGTATAACCTGTGATGCCAATGGGCGCAACCTCTGTCCACTCCTCCCCCGACACCCCCCCCCCCCAAAAACCCCCCTGTACATTGAACAGTAGACCAATTCAAGTTTACTCATTAATTATGTCATTTTTGGAGGATTACTTGAACATCTGCACATAATAATAATAATATATATAGACCCTCATAACCTACTGAAAGGCAAACCTCAACAAAACTTTACTTAATTCCTCCCAGTGAATAATATATATATATGTTTGAGAGAGCTTTTTCCTGGTGGGGAAACTGTGTTGGGTTCACCAGAGTAGGCTTTTACTTTTGACGATAAACATATTCTTTTTACTTTTTCTTTTTTTTTTAAAGAAAAGGTCATGTAATGTTCAAATATTATAGTGACTCGATCATCATTTTCCCATTCCAACTAGCCTAAGCAACCGAACTGGTCGTAGTAATGAAGAAATAATTTCACATTTCTTTCTTTATTTTAGGATTAAAATACTCATAAAATCATGAACTTTGTCCCTGAATACCAATTTAAATCTGCAATAGAATTAAATAAATATTTAAATAATCCTTACTTGTAATTTATTAAATCTGACAATTAAGTGGAGTTCTCTGTTATGGGTGGATAAAACATGCTTTATGGGTAACTTGGGCAAGTTAAAATTATTCTAAGGGTTGGTTGGGCTAAGATTATTTAATGAATGGGTTGGGACGAGTTGATCGAGTTAGAGTTGAAGTTGTCGAGGCTACAATTTACAATAGAGCCCAATCAGCAACTCTAATAAATTGCAATATCATTTAATCCTACGCCACATAAAAAATAATGGATTGTATCATATAGAATTAATTGGTTAATGGTAATCTAACACCTGGTATAAATGCAAGTTCAGATTGAAATTGGTATTCACCTAACAAGTTCGTAGTTTTATAAGTCATTAACCCTTCACTTCTTTTGAAGTTAAACATATATCCTTATTTGACTAAATTCTTTCATAGAAATCAAGAAACAGTGCAGTAAAACTATGCAAGTATATTCTAAAATCAAAAGAGATGTAATTCGGTTACCTTCTGCAAAATCTTGAGCTCCTCGTAGGCGTTCCACTTCATCTTCTTGATGGCGTAGGCCTCACCATTGATCGACCCTTTGTACACAGAGCCTCGAATCAAGCACCTTTCATCAAACCCGCCGGTCGCATCCCTCAGTTCCTCAATCTTGTAGACTCTGTACTTATCCAAACAATCGGAAACATTCATCCCCAGATCATCCATCCCCTCCACCTTCACTCCCTTGTACACATTATTCTCTCCCATAATCGCCTTCTCCTCCTCCTCCTCCCTCGCCGCCTCCCTCCTCTTCCTCATCGAATCCTCCCTGTAAGCCCACAATCCCCCAATTAAAATCAACAGAACCCCACAAATCCCTAACCCTACCGCCAATCCCACTATCAACCCCGTCCTCTCAGATCTCCCAGTAGGGGTCGGCACAACCACCGCGGGGGGCGGGGAAGAAGGGACAACAGTCTGGGCTAGCTGGGGGAGACGGCTCACCGGGACGAAAATCGTGGTGAAAGGGACGATTTGGGCTCCGTTGAGGTCGGTTATGGACTGGGCGTCTGAGCCGAGGAGCGAGGCGACGGAGGAGGGAGTGTCCGATGGCTGGTACACGTAGGAGATGAGGAAATTGGTCCTGCTGCCCGTCGATTGGGTCCGGTTAGGGCACTTGCAGAAGATGGGGAAGACGACGTTGTCGCCGACGGAGAGATTCGTGGGGACGAGGGCAGGGTTCACGATCTCCACGGACTGGTAGGTGGTGAGGTTGAGGAAGGAGAAAGTGGAGACCAAGTAGAAGGTGTCGCCGGATTTGATCGAGTAGTTGAGGCCGGCGTAGGAGATACGGCGGCCGCTCGGGACGGTGGCGCCGGAGGAGATGTTGGCGGGGACGGCGTTGCAGGAGCAGGTGATGGGGACGAGGAGGGGTTGATTGGGGGCGAGATTGGCGGCGGGGGAGGAGATGTTGCTGGGGTTGGCGATCATGAGGCGGCTTACGGCGAAGAGGTCTCCGATGGCGGAGAGATTGAGGAAGTTGGGGGCGGTGGCGCGGTAAAAGGCGTAGGTCCGGCATGGATACGCCGTCGCCGCACAGTCGTAGCCGGTGATGTTCGGCTCTTGGGAGTGAGAGGACGGAAACAGAGAAAGAAAGTAGAAGAAGAGGAGCAGAGGAAGCACGGAGACGATTGAACAGGCACTCCTTTTCATTTTTTTTTTTTCCTTTTTCTTTTTTCTCTTCTTTCTTTCTTAGATTACTTGTTCTCCGATGAATGATCAGGCAGGGGATTGGGGTTTGGAGTGGTGCGTTGGAGGTGATGGGCATAAATTTGTTTTGGGGCGGCGGGGGAGGGGGAGGTGGGAACATTTTTCTGAGGGATCAGGTGTTGACTTTGAAGTCAAGATGCTGACACTTTTCATTGCTTACATCCACCCATTGTTGGACCATTGAATTGTATTTCATATTATTTTTTTTATTGGATGTGATTGCATGGCTGGATAGAGATGCCCTCCCGTTATTCAAAGGGAACAACAATTGGTTCGCGTACTTAATTTAACTCTACCCTCTCCACTGGGGCGCTTAAACTGTACTTGTCCTCTTCGAAATATCAGGGGTTTGGGCATTATCTTCTGAGATTTTAAGAATTTGGTTACATCTCGACAGGGTACGAAATTTATCACGCACATCGGCGTGCCGCTGATGTTAGCAACCCCTTGGGACTCATCACAACCCTATGAGGGGTTTAATCTCTCTCAGGGTCTTTGCTTAGTTTATTAGTCCCAAGACATTAAGTCATCAACGATCTTGAGGCCGTGCCTAGCGTCCTTCACGTGTTTGAACGAGGGACTTCTAGTCCCGCTGTCCCAGTTCCTTGGATCATTTCTTTGTCCCGTCAAAAAAGAATTAAATACTTTTTCTTTAACTTTGTGAGCCATCACTCATTACACAGCTGTTCAGAATTGAATTTTTCTTTTCTTTAAATTTATGAATTATCAGTCATCAGGTAACTGCTTTATCAGCGTACATATGGCAACTCTTAAATCATGGTTAGGCGTTGTGGATCAAATCTTCATCCCTTTGCATCCCCTGATTTAAAAGTGTGGGCGAGAATAACAAAGCTGGCGGTAACAAACCTGAGCAACGCTAGCATCAGTCACGGAACTCGATGTCTAAAACTGAGTTATATATGTATGGGAAAAAATGGGGTGTACGTCCTACTGGGCTCGTATAGTTTTCATCCTGAAAATTTCAGTCACATGAATCGAAAAAATATGACAAAATATATTTATACAATTCATGTTAGTGCTGATTTTTTATTTAATCGGTTAAAATCTAAAACCAGATCAAACCCTGTTCAAATTTCTTGAGCTTTTAACCGCTTAAATGAATGACATGTGTTAACACAAATTATATAAAAATTAATAAGCCCCTATATCTTTGCATGCTTTTCCAATCTATATAGTTGGAATCTTCATATTGGAATCCATACAGTCTCCATAAGATACTAATGTGCCTAACTTTATGCACATTCCCAATTTATACTCCTTTTCCCCAAATATAAGCAGAGGAAACAGATTTTGTTATGACAATGAGCCTAACTTAGGCATATTGGAACCTCTATGAGGTTTATATGGGTCTCGTTCTAAAATCCTAATAGTACGGATCGAAAGAGTATGGAAAAACATGATGACACATTAACTTCTATACAATTCGTGTTGTTTCCCACCTTTTTTTTAAACATGAAACGCTTAAATTAGATAAAACCATTCAAATTTACTAAAAACTTTTACTGTTAAAATAAAAGGCATTTGCTAAGATGACTTGAATAAAAATTAATTAGCCCTCATATATATTTTTCACTCTTCCAGCCTATACGATTAAAATATTTAAGCTAAAATCCATATACATAAGAATGGCGACGCGTCTAATTTAAGCACACTGCTGTTGTATGCTCCGTTTTCTCATATAAATATGCATAGAAAATATGAGTGCTTCCTTAGTAAAACAACAGTGCTCGTGGAAAAACAACAGTGTCAGCCAAAGAAAGGTGATATTTCTGCAATTTGTGCTTCACTCATGGCAAGAAAATAACGTTATGAGTGCTTCCTCTCTCCATCAAGCAGCCAGCCGTGCTTGTGCAAAAATAACAGCGTCAGTCACAGCGGAGAAAGAATGTGGGTGGACCCCACTATCATTTTGTGAGTGTGGAATGGGGCAAAGAAGTAGGGCCAATTTTATCCCTCATTTTTTAATCCACAAGTTTCCTCCCTATTCAGTTTTAATGAATTTTGTTTTTACATGTAAAAGTTATATTAATAAACCTTTTTGACAATTTTAACAATACAAATTTTTTAAAAAAATTACATAAACATGTAGAAACAGCAGTTTTCATAAAATTTAAAAATATAAAATCAAATCAATGAAAATTAAGAAAATGAGAGATTTCTAAAAAAATAAAAAATATTACTAACTCTTAGGATTAAGAGGTTATGTGTTTTCAAATAGCATAAAACTATCATATTTATGTGTGCGCACGCTTTTTTTATGCATATGGTATAAATTTTTGAATAGTTTATTAAAGAAATTGAGTGCAAAATTGAGAGAGATAAAATTAGGTAGATCCTTGGCCCTCTACGGCTGTACACCTACAGTAGCTTTGGATCAAGATCCTCTCAATTTTATCTCTCTCAATTTTTTATTAATTTTTTATATTACTCAATTTTAATAAACTTTCTGTGAATTTTAACTGTATAAATTTAAAAAAAAATACCCAAAAGGAATATAAACTTTATTTTTCACATAGCACATGGCTAACTTGTGATTGACCCAGTCAACCCGTAAGTCCCGTGCTCCAACCACAACATACGCCCAACCCGCCCCTATTAACCCGGCATTCAATTGAATACATAACCCAACCCATCATTCCACGGACGAATCAATTTGTTACGTGTCAAACTTGCCGCCTTTAATTGGAACCGACGTGCTGAGGTTGCCCTAGTTTTTTCAACTTTTTCTCAAAATTAGTCATCCTTTTTTTCCTAAAACTTGCCTCACCTCAAGTTTTGAAAAAAATGTGAAGCACCACAAATTTTTAATTCCAACCTGGTTACTAGAATCTCTCTCTCTCTCTCTCTCTCTCTCTCTCTCAAGTACAGGGGCAGAGCTAAGGGGGTGCCAGGTGGTGGCACACACCCCAGTTGAATTTTTGATTTTGAAATATTCTTAAAAAATAAAAATGTCGTGACAAGATAAAGAGAGAAAATCAGGAGACTAATTTTCTTATTCATTGTTCTTCTCTTTCGAGCACAATGTTATTCATTTACGAACAATAATTATGAGCTTGTTTTCTTTCTTTAATATAATGTCATGATTTCTAATTACACACAAATGCACTTAAAATGATGTCGTTTTCATAAAAATTTACTATTTTTTAAAATCGTTTATTCAAATGATGCCATTTTAAGGGTGTAGATATGCCTAAATAAAAGCAATACACATGAAATTTTTTCATTATTTTTCAAAAGTTCTCATCTTTTTAAAACTTGACAAACCAAGTTCGAGAAATTTGATTTGAGTTTATTGTGCTTCATTTTGTCCACTAATTAACTAATCTTGTACTTTACTGCTAGTCGAAGAACACACAAAAAACAAAGGAAAAAAGAAAAAAAAATCACATGTTGAGGTCAAGATTACAAATCTTCCTGTTATTGAGAATTAAGACCTCAAATTTTTATTCATAGCTATTTTACTTAATCTCATTTTAGTAATTATGATAACACTTTCTATTAAACTTATGCTTTTATTTGTTTTTGAGTCAAAATTCGATCTAAATTTTTTTTCCGACCCACCTAAAATGGGGTTATGGCTCCACCACTGACCAAGTATATTAAAGTAAAAACAGCTTGTGGTTTGGCTTGGACCCTCGCTAAAATTTTCAATTTTCATACTACTACAAGCCTCCTTAGTCGGATTCATCACACCGCCCGTGACGAGATTACACAGATTACAGGACTTCTAGAACTAGTAGCAGTAGTATACACCCAAAGAGAGACTCAGCATCCTCACAAATGATCAATAATTATCTTGTAGCCGAAAATTCATCCTTGGGAATCTCGAAAGATGCATCATCACCTTTCTTACACAATGCGTACACGATATCCACTATGCTCGGCCTCTTGAAGGGATCCTTGTGCAGGCAGCTCACTGCAACAGTCATCGCATCCATCACGCTCCCAATCGAGCCCAATTCCTCGATGAGATCCCCATCCATCCAGTCCCTCAATTGATTCACCTTCTCCTCCTCCTCGTCCCCCTCCAAAACTCCGGCAGCACCCGCCCACAGAACTCTCCCTTCTTCGTCGACGGCTTCTCGGCCCGAAACCAGCTCGAGCAAGACCACCCCAAAGGCGAACACATCTATTTTGGTGGAAACAACGCCATCAGCCAAATACTCGGGCGCGATGTAACCCGGGGTGCCAACAATGTGCATTGTGATGGCATTGCATCCGGACTTGGCGAGTCCGAAATTGGCGATTTTGGCTCTCATGCTGGAGTCCAAGAGGATGTTGCTGCTCTTGATGTCTTTATGCACGACGCGAGGCCTCGTGTGCTCGTGGATGTACTGGAGGCCGTTGGCGACATCGATGGCGATTCTCAGCCGGGTTTTCCAACTCAACTTTCGGGCTTGCGTCCCATGCAGCTGGGAGTGAAGAGATCCGTTCTCCATGTACTCGTACACGAGATAACAATTGGCATCTTCCGGGCCTATGCAAAAACCTTCCAGCTTCACTAGGTTGCCATGGTTTACCTGCAAAACCCAAAATCATGGTGTGTTTTTTTCACATTAGTAACTTGTTATGGCAATAGGTGCAACCTCTGTCCCCTCCCCCAAAACCCTTTGTACGTTAACAGTAGACGAACTCAAATTTATTAATTGATTAAGTCAGTTTTGAAGGATTACTTTAATAGCTGTACACCATAAGGCAAAAGGAATGGACTCAGATGACACCACTTTTTTGTTGGATTTTTAATTAATGAAAAAAGGGGGAAATTAATTTCTTAAGCTGTCAGTTTTTGTTTTAAAGTCACTCCCCCTTCGTACTTAGTCCCACTTTGAAGGTGGAGGAAACCTTCAATGGCTTTAAATGTATTATGTACTCTTCCAGACTTTTAAACCTCAAAGCTTAGTTGCTCGATTGTAAGGTCTCGATTTGTCATCCAAAACAATAAATCAAAATGATAATTCTGTGATTAGGTTATTTACGATGACTTCATTGCAAAATATCATAGTCGCACTCATTACCTATATGTTACATGATAGTACGAAATTAGGAGATGATTCTTCCTTTTCTTTGCAGTAATGTATAACACTTTAATCCATACTTCGACAGATGTAAGCTTTAACATCATTTTATAATATTTTGAAGTACGATCCCCGCAACATAGACTCTCACCAGGAAAAAAAAAAAAAGTCAAATTTCACGCTTTTCAATGTAAAAATGGGTTTTATCACAGCGGCCAACCCCCAAAGCCCCAGCTTGAGCTCCGTGCTCCGAGCCTAACGGTGCATGGCCCATGCTTTCGTGGAATGTCTTATCAAGCGCATTGAGCCCTTTATCTCTACATGTTTTTTCTTTCTTTCTTTTTTTTTCACCTTGAAAGGAATCAGCGTCAAGCTTTAGATGGCTCGTTACAAGAAAAAAATTCCCAAAAATAATACTTTAGAAAAATTTCCAAAATAAGTATACAGATCAAAGTTTTCTCAAAATACTTGTCTCGCAATTGTAAATTGCGAGATCAATATTTTTTTATTATTTTATTTTCAAAAAACCCTATTTCCACTCTTATTTCTCATTCCTCATTCTCTCCCCAGTTTTTGTATTTATAACATAATTAATATCTCAAATGAATGGAATATTTGGTAATTTTATTACATATTCCGGTCAAATAAGTACCACTTAAAATGACCAAGACCCGATCATGCATGTTGCTTGCATGTGTGCCAATCATGACCTCATTCATGACACCTTGAGCATACACGAACTCGACCAAACGTATCCATTTCATTTCAAGTTTTTCTAGTCCTATGACGGCCGCGACTAGTTCATCTCTAGGTTGGATCCGAAAGTAGACAACTTTTAAAATGTTGTCATTCATGAGGGTAGGTGGAAACCCAGAAGGGCAAGTCATACAATGGCTTTAATTAGGGTTCTCAAGTCTTCAATAATACATCTGCTAAGAAATAGTAGGAGACGTATTGGGAAGGGTTGACAGATAAATATCGACAAACTACAACAACATGGGAACATGGGATTTCAAATGAGTCCCACCTACCCATGTACAGTGGCAGTTCTGCATTACGATATGCTATTTGCCCCCCCCCCCCCCTCTAACCCCCTCTCGAACAATATTGACGAAACATGTGACTATCTGACCTCGAAAGTGTCACCTTCCTGATCAAACACCATAACTATGAGTGGAGACCTTCATGGATCTATGCTCCAAAATCTCTCGTGTCTATGTAGTGAACTGGCCCTCACTTCCAATACTAGGACTACACGTAATGTCAAAATAGTTGTTTATCTTGTAACGGCCGCCGTAATTGGTAGGGATCTTGACGCTCTCAACACTTTATTGAAACATTTGACCATGTTAGTCGTCACCTCCCCACATCGACGACCCCCATCATGAGATAGGGTCCACTTCTTGACATCAATAGCGTCCAAGTACTTAAAAGCGTCAGCCTCTATCTCCTTGATGCATTCCATATAGCACTCGAATTTTAGTTACTGGCACGTAGCTCCAGCGGCCCAACATAATTTCTTCAACAATCTGCCGGCAAATTTTTTAGAGAAGTTGTTGTGGACATATTGCAAACAAAATAGATGAAACACAGATGGCTCTTGTAAATTGTATCGCTCATTGTTAATGGCCACTAGAATAGAGGGAGCTCAATCTATAATCAAGCACACTCCCACTCAATCAAGTATGATATGTTGTCGAAGCTTCTGGAGAAACCATCCCCAAGATGACATGGTCTCCTCTTGTACGACCACAAACGCAAGTGGGTGCACTTGTTGGTTACCGTTCGTGCCCATGGTGGCAAGGAGCTTCCCTTTATATCTGCTGACAAGGAAGGTCCCGTCCACTGCAATGACTAGTCGGTAGTATCTCCAGACAGTTGTTGACGGCTAGAACACCTAAAATACATTTCATAGCATACCTCTACCATCAATCGACAAGTGCAATTTGGCTGAGATATTTGCGATAGATCCCGTATTGTATTGCAGTATTGCTAACAAAAACTTAGGCAGTTCGTTGAAAGAGACGTCCTAGTCCCCAAAAAGGGCAGCCAATGCTTTCTATTTTCCTAACCACGCTTTCTCGTACGCAAGCGTGTAGTTGTAGTGCTGGTGGACATCTTCAATAATGTGACTCACCTTGTAGCTCAGTTTTTCCCTAACTTTTTCTCTTACGATGTCGGAAATCGTCTGAAAGCTTATGCTCCAATGATCCTATCCAATGTAGGGCATGTCATATGTATGGCTGCCAGCATATCGCGTGATTATCCAACAACCTTCTTTTTGCTTGAATATTGCTAGTAGTTTTCACGAACATGATGTCCTATGCCAACATATCTGCTCGACTGTTTATTTGTTTGACTCCTTCGTACGAAACTCCTTTAAAATTCGCATGTGATAGCTGGCAATTGCGTGCTTTAGCATTATCTTCGAGTCAAATTGTAATCCAACCATTATGTCATCAATGTTTGGATTAAATACTACAAGTGAGGTCTCTTCTTGGGATGATGGCCATTCTTCAGGCGATGACAAAAAATTAACACGGGACATGTGAAATGAAATAGCCCCTAACTGAGTGGGAGCTTAGATATGTATCGACCGCATCACTATAACTGTTGGAAAATGAGAAATATGGTTCATCCTCATCGTCATATGACAATCTGCATTGTCATCAAATGACAAACTTTCAATATTTGCAACAACGACATTTGTTGTTAGTGCTCCAATTTGCACTTCTAATTCAGGAGTAGGCGTGTGCTCATAATTATCGTAGGAGTAGTTCAACTGGTGGTCACCAAAGATTTCTTCCCACTAGGTGGCACAACGCTAGGCTCGGCGAGCAGTGGACTAAAGTACCCAACTGGATACATGTCTGGGGCCGGAATCGCCTCTTGTTGTACATAAATATGTCAAGTTTGAAGGCAAAGATAGTTAGATCGAAACAAGATATAAGAAAGTACACTATCATCCTAAATTAGTATTGTTGAGAAGTCAACATACGCCCCTCCTCCGAGGGTAACAGGACATCGAAACAACAGAATGAGCTTGTAAAGCCTACCAGCCAGCTATGAGCTTGATTCTCCTATAACAAAATGGGGCAGGGTTGCGTGCAAGCTGAGTGGCATATGCCTGCTTTGACCGAGATCTTTGGGGATGATTCTATACTTCAGGTTGGTGGAGGAACCTTTAGAGATAGGGGCAAGTACTACACGAGCTCATAAGTCAAGTACAAAACAAGCAAATGCCCTTTTGTTTACATAGGATTGATGCCCGGGGATCGACCGCTATCATCAGATATAACTACTCCATTAGAGAGTGTAACGTTATATTTAGTTGTACTAGGATCATGTATAACATGCCCCCTTCATTATTGCTACCCATTTGTGGCTCCTCTACAATTCGACCGCCGCAATTGAATATCATGAGAATAAGAGGTTTTGACATTTTAAAGGTTGGAATGATAACTATAAGAAAAATTAAGGAAAAAAATAATAAAATTTTAGGCAATGGGAGAGGTGCAGTGCGGTAACAAGTGAGGAGTAGAATAATGTGGTTTGGATTTAAAGAGTAAAATATTACATTTTACTATTACAAGACTGAATTTCAATAATGCGAAACTCAGACTTGCAATTGCGAATCTAATGTTTGAATTTCAAACTCGCAATTTACAACTACGAGACTAAAACTTATTTTCAAAAAACTTTAATCGATATACCTATTTAAAGAAAAAATTTTAAAGTATTTTCCTCGTTACAGACATTAACACCATGGACTTAATGTGCTGATTCACGGCTGTCTGTTGGACTCGCCATGTCACCCTGTGCATCAGAGGACCAATCATATCTTTTTTTCTCACATATTCATCTGGTGAGTCCAATCATATGCTTAAACCCTAACATTTTAAGTCTACACGTTGGAACGCTAACAAATAATTCCTTAAGGCAACGAGTATCGAGCCTCACCTATCCAAGTCAAGACCTCTAATCTCTTATTAATCTTAATCTGCCTGCTAATTATATTATATCATAATTTATGTGATAATGATCTAATTATCAATAATTGTGTTCGTACTAGATTATTATAAATAAAAGAAATTATTTTAGTATTTGACTTAAACCAAACCTAAAAATACAAAATAAATATTTTATTAAATGAGAAAAGGCAGGGTGCTAAAACCCACCAGCCCCACGGGCTGTAACATAAGAAAAGGCAAACAACTTTACACCACTTCTTCACTTTCATCACATTAAAAAAATCATTCCAACTTCTTTGAATATTTTGATAATGAATGAAATGTTTATAAATAAGTAAATAGTATAAAAGTTGACATATCTTCCAATTTTTTAAATGTTTATTTAATCCTTAAGATTAAAATTTATAGATTAAATCTAAAATAATATTAACACACTATGATAGATTCTCTAAACCAAAATATATAGTTTTATATGACGAGATTCAGTTAATTGATTATTTAGATTCATCTAAATTAAGAAACACTAGAAAAATGCTACCCAAAGTATTCTAAAATCAGGAAGAGAAATGATATATACAAAACAAAAACCATAACTAAACAGGTAGTGAGCTTTTAAATTAGTGAGAAACGAATTGGAAAATTTCTAAAAGTCCAATGTGACTAGGACCATCATTTAAGAGATTCCCCTTGATTTTAAATGTTTCTATCACATCCTCAAGTCCTTTCAAATGCGCGTCTCGCATTTAATTTCGTTTAAATTAATGACGGAATACATTATTAAATTAAAGTTAATGCCATAAAGATACCTTGGTTTTTATGAAACCACCGATTTTCATAAGATCTACTTCAATCTCTCTCCTTTTAAAAATAAATAAATAAATAAATCTCATTTCCGTTTCTTCCCACGAAGCTAAGATGCGTTGGTTCCGGTAACGATATGGCCCAGTTCACTGGAGTGAATAGACTCCCGCAGAGGCAGTCAATCATTCCCTACGAACAAACCCATCAATTTCGGGTGCGGAAAGAAGAGAATAAACAACGGTGGCGAGTTGAATGATGTTTGAAAAGCCAAAACTCGACGCTTTCACCGGAAAAACCGAAACTAATGGGTTCGGTTCGTTCATAAGATCGCCGCCGCCAAATCTCTTCGTTCCGACAAGCTGGGCCTTGCCGTTGACGGAAACTGCCTCCGAGTTAACTCCGTGAGAAGAGAGAGGGAATGAAGTTTTGTGCGGAATAAGGTTGTCCATGAAAATTAAAGCAAGTTTTGGGAAATAAAATGTGACTTATATAATGCATCCTATTGCCAATTTGGACGAAATTAGGGCGTGAGTTTGAACGTTAAATGGTTGGATAAAAAAAAATTAAAATCATGGGGATCTTAAATTAATGAGCCTAACCATGGTGGGGCTTTCAGAATTTTCTCCCAAAAGAGGTGTGATTCAGTTACCTTCTGCAAAATCTTGAGCTCCTCGTAGGCGTTCCACTTCATCTTCTTGATGGCGTAGGCCTCACCATTGATAGACCCTTTGTACACAGACCCTTGAATCAAGCACCTCTCATCGAACCCACCAGTCGCATCCCTCAGGTCCTCAATCTTGTAGACTGTGTACTTGTCCAGACACTCGGTAACGTTCAACCCCAAATCGTCCATACCCTCCTCCTCCTTCCCCACCTTCGCTCCCCTGGACACACTATGCCCTCGCAGTATCGCCCTCGCCGCCTCCCCTTCCCTCACCATTTCCCTCCACTTTCTCATCGAACCCTCCCGGTAAGCCCACAGACCCACAATCAAAAACAACAGGATCCCACAAATCCCCAGCCCTACCCCGAATCCCACCGTCACCCCTTTCCTCTCAGGCGTCCCCGCAGAAGCAGCCGCAACCACCGCGGGCGGCGGGGGCGGCGGCGGAGAAGAAGAAGAAAACACAGTCTGGGGCAGCCGGGGGAGCCGGTTCACCGGAACGAAAATGGTAGTGAAAGGGACGATTTGGTCCCCGTTGAGGTCGATTATGGATCGGGCGTCCGCGCCGAAGAGTGAGGCGACGGAGGAGAGACTATCCGATGGCTGGTAGACGTAGGAGATGAGGAAATCGGCGTGCTTGCCGGTGGATTGGGTCCGGTTAGGGCACTTGCAGAAGATGGGGAAAACGAGGGTGTCGCCGACGGAGAGGGTCGTGGGGACGAGGGTAGGGTTCACAAGGAAGGCGGACTGGAAAGTGGTGAGGTTGAGGAAGGAGTAGAGGGCAAGCAAGTACGGGGTGTCGCCCTCCTTTATCGTGTAGTTGACGGGGGCGTAGGACAGGCGGCGGCGGCCGCTTGCTGCGGCGGCGGTGGTGGTGTTGGATGAGACGGCGTTGCAGGAGCAGGTGAGGGGGACGAGGAGGGGTTGATTGGGGTGTAGATTGGCGGAGGGGGAGGAGATGTTGCTAGGGGCCGCGATCATGAGGCGGCTCACGGCGAAGAGGTCGCCGACGGCCCCGAGATTGAGGAAATTCGGGGCGGTGGCGCGGTAGAAGGCGTAGGTCCGGCATGGATACGCCGCCGGCTCACAGGGGTAGCCGGTGGTGCTGGGTACCTTGGAACGAGAACAGGGGAGAAGAGTGAGGAAGTAGAAGAAGACGAACAGGAGAAAGTCGGTGGTCTTTGGGTCTGCTTTCATTTTTGTTTCTAACTCTGATGGGTTGTTTTCCTACGAGTGAATCTGACAAGCGCGTGCATACATAGGGGAGGGGTTTAAAACGTGGTGGGAACATTTCTCCATTCGACGGACTTTGAGTCATATGAACAATATAATATTTTTATATAATTTTTATATTAAAAAAATGATATATATAAATTTTTTTTAATAATATTTTAGTTAAGTAATAAGATACCAACTTTTAATATAAAAATTATATAAAAAAATATACTTATATTATTGCACTTCAATTCTACTTGATTCACGCCCCAATTATGCTTGATTCACGCCCCATGCGTTAGGCTTCTACTAGTTCTAAGTTTAGCACAGAGTTGGAATTTGACTCCTCTGTTTGTCCATTAATACTTCAACATATAAATTAAAAAAACAAACCCTCTATTATCAGCTGATAGAATTTTATAGAACTTTGAGATGTCTAGTGCACCTATTTAAGGACGAAAAGTCATAAAAAATAATAGCCGTATTAATCTTTGGGTGCGGAGAATTCGCATGTAGACTGAGACAGCTTACCTTAACTCCTGTGCCAAAAATAAATATTTTTGACTTAATACATACTAATGTTAAAGACATACAGGTTTGTACAAGTTATTTTGTTATTTTTATGGACATTCATTGACATATTTTTAGTTTTAATTGGGTGAACCGGATGAGTTTTCTTTTGAGAAAATTGCACTTAACCTCCCTGTGGTTTCATCCCGTTGTAAGAAACCTCCCTGTGGTTTTAAAATTAGCACATAACCCCCATGTGGTTTCAATAGACTTGCAAAAGTTAACTTTTTCATCAAATCTAACTCTTTGTTCTTCCAAAAAAAAAAATAGAGTGTTTAATAGAAAAAAATAGACTTCAATTTCTCAAATTACCGAAATTAATTCCTTACCTCAATCACAATAGCTCTCAAAGAACTAGTTGTTTTTATAATTCTTGAGCCATGAAAAAGATATATTTATTGTACAAAAAAAGAGAGAGACATTTGTATTTGAATCTACCTAGTTGGGATTATGAATATATAACCTCTATAGATTTTTTTTCAAAGGTACAAGAAATATAAAAGTGTCCATTTATGTGGGTACTGCTACGATAGAGGTTAAGAAATTAGTTTATGGGTAATTTTGAAAATTAAAGTCGTTTTTTTATCATATTAAACACTAAAAAAATTATGGAAGAACAAACCGTTAAATTTGACAGAAAAATTAACTTTTGCAAGTCCATTGAAATCACAGGGGGGATTATGTACTCATTTTTAAACCATAGGGAGGTTCTCTGCAACTGCATTAAACCATAGGGAGGTTAAGTGCAATTTCCCCTTTTCTTTTTTTTAACCCTCTCAAACAAGCTTCAAGGATAGGAGCTTTTCTAAAATAGACAAAGAAAAAAAAAAGTGTTGCAACCTGCTTCTATTTTAAATTTCCCATTGAATTTTTTTTTATAATTAGATGTTCAATTAAATGATTAAAAAATTAGCTTTAATGGTTGAAAAATTATAATTTTAAGCCAAAAGCATTCATTTTTGACACATGAACTGAAGTAAGTTGCCCCAGCCTGGTGCAGATTTTCTTTTCTATTAATCCTTTTATATTTTTCTTCCATTCCTCATATGGATGCCCTTTACATCTTGAAATTCTATAAATAATATTTGAAATAGGGGATCCATGTAAACAAATCTGATGGAAATTAATTTTTACCATTAGCTTTCATATTCTTTTGATCCGTAAGATTTACCTTTTAGAAAGTTGAAAGCACCATAACATTGAATAATACTAATACTGGGTAATGGTTTGACTCGCGAAATAGAACAAAATGAAATAGATATTCCTTAAAAATATAATGCATAAGAAGTAATATTAGTATGTAGCATAAGTAAAATAGCTACTTGCATGGATCATAAGGGAAATAAATGAGAAATAGCTATTACCAATGATTAATAATAAGGCATTACTTAGATATTTCACTCATAAAACTTGAAAAGAGTTATCCCTCACATGCATCTTTCATTGTTTGTGTTATATTTCTATGAAATATTACTATTCCATTCTATTTTATGAAAATGAAATGTGTGGCTAAATTAAATGTTTCCATGTCATACTCTATTTTTCCTTCTAAATTTTACCATCCAAGTATGCTAAAATATGCGATAGCTTGACCTCACCTTAGAGACCTAACCAAAAGATATTGACCTAGTATTAGAGTTGAAACATGGAGCAACGTCAGCAAACCCTTATTAATATTCTCTTTTTTTTTATTATTGGTTACCAACTGCGAAAACGCGTTATGGGCAAGAACAACGATGTTCCCAGCTACCAACTTATGTATTTCTTTAAGAATAATTAGTTTAATCAGCTTTCGATGTCTCTCTATTTATTTTATATTTCAAATGTTTAACTTATTAATTAAAATAATTTAATGCACTTCTTTCTTTTTTTTTCTTTTTTTTTTTTCACGAAGAAAGCGGCGATACATCAAATCTAGACGTTATTCAGAGAAGCATACAAAAATATAAAGAGTGAAAGTGAATCCATCCAAACATAACCATGATCAGCTGTACTTGCGTGCTTAGCCAAAAATCAGCAAACATCTTAGTTTTCCTATTGACATAAGTAAAGAGACAGTGTGAAAAAGAGGAAGCCAGAGACTGAACATCATAAACCACATGACCGAAGGGGGCTAGGCCGGACTGGGAGCTCCAAATTTCAACCACATGGCCGAAGGGGGCACTGGGAGCTCCAAATTTATGCCAAGTCCGCAGAAGAATCATATTCAATAATCAAAGACTAGCATCCAAAATTCTTAGCCAACCGAAGGCCAAAGAGGATGGCCTTCGCCTCTAGAAAATGGATCGAATTCACATTCTCTTCGAGTTGTACTGCAGCCAACAAAATGGCGCCAAGATGGTCCATAAGGATCGCGACCCCCCCCCCCCCCCCTCTCCCCCCCATTCTTAACCCTATCTAGACAAAAAGAAGTATTCACATTAAGTTTGAGAGCCTCCCTTGGAACCGATTCCCAACTAATTGCAATCGACTCCCGGCACCCCAAATCCAAAGCCCCAAACTCTTCAAAGAAAGCTTGAACCCATCTAACAAGTTGATGCTGTGGAAATGCACTTCAAATAGCAGGGCTCATAAAAGTGTACCATGTGAAGAAACGAGAATATTACATGCATTATTCAAAGGAAAAAATTCTATCAAAGTATATAAAGAGGAACAAAAATTGTTACGTGAGCAAAATAAGGCTCAGAAATTGAGTTCTTCAAGATTTAATAAAAAAGTTATAGAAAAAAAGTGAATTGTTGTACAGACCCTAATCTTATAGCAAATTCAAGCACATATGAGCGTCCACAGTTTGATTGTGACTTGACCAGTGCTGCACCTCCATCACGGGACAATTGCTGACATACATAGCCCAACAATCTACCCTCAGTATTTACTCCAGCTAGAAATTGAACCCGTGATCTTAGCTCTGGTAGCACATGTAAGGACCTCCAGCATTTGTTGTTAAAGAAGTTCCAAACCCTAACCTTATAATGTGTTCGAGTACATACGAGTTTGCACAGTTCAATTGAAACTTGACTAATCCTAAGCCTCTGCTACGGGACAATTATTGCCATACAAATCCCAACAAAAATGTAGTAATTTTTTATTTTATTAAAACAGCGTGGTTTTAAAGAGTTCAAAAGTTATCAAAAAAAAAGGTATTTATATATCAAAATATGGTAATTTTTTATTTTATTAAAATGAATGTAGTTTTAAGGGACTCAGAACGTAACACGATTTACTGGCTTTCTTCATCCCCATAAACAGTATAGACAGAGCACGCCTTGCACGTAGTGGGTATAGTTCGTCGGTTCGTTTCAGTTCCTTTCCTTCCCAATTTACCCTCATCTTTGCCCTTTATTCCTTACTCGTCCTGGTTCCTCTGACCCGGAGATTTTTTTCCCTCCGGCATGGAAAATTCAGTGCAAGCTTTTGCCATAGATAACAATATTAAAATGGTAAAGTACGGAAAATGCTACTTTCTACCTGTAATAATGTTAAAGGGTGTGATAGATATATCGACTACTTTCTAGTGGTGTCTGAAAATATTTTTTGTATATAAAATTATGCACTTAAGGATATTTTAGATTGGGATTTGATTTTAGAAATTTACTTTTATTCTTACAATGTTTCGGTAAGATGTATCATATTTAGTTTTTTGGAGAGAAATATGTATGGGGATTCGCTTTTTTTCCTTTTTTACGTTCTACTCATGTCTTTATGAGAAGCCGCTTGATGAGTTGTAATCTAACGATTATGATGAATCTTTATTAAACAATCCCTCTCGCTCGGTCCATTGATATCGATTTATTAAAATTAAACATAAAAACATGAGTGGTAAAGCAACCAATTATTTTTAATAATTATAAAAAGATAACAAGTGCATAAATAATGATAAAGTGGCTCCACATAAAATTGGATAGAGCTTTTGTCAATGAAATGAACCGATTTGCTAGGTTATACAGCGGTGTCCTATTCACAAGGGGAAGGTCCCATCATTCGTGAAGCTAAACGAATCGCTCCGAATGTAAATGGAGACGATGGCTTTTCAAAACCACACTTGCGCAGAAAGAAAAGTAGTAAAGCAAAACCATTGATCAGGGCCCACAGAACCCCTTTCCACCATTGATTGTGCCATATTTCCACGGCCAAAGCCCCTTTCCTCCATCCAAAGCTGCCCCCAACTTACTTCTTTGATTCGCGTAAAGAAAATCTCATTTAAAATGTTCGATACACGCTTTAAATAGTCTCTTAATACTTATGATTGAATCGAATAAAATTTTTTACCTAATTTGACAAATTTGCCCCTCAAAAAACTAAAGATTACCCCTAAACCTCAATTCACTCACGCATCTCAATTTTACTTTCGTTCACCAACCTCTCTTTGAACTACCATAGGGGTCTCTTCTTCCATCTCTCTTTGAACATCGATCTCCCCCCTCACTCTTCAATCTCTTCCCCCTCTTCAGACTCCCACGGGTAATATGCAGATTTGGGACAAGGGTTTGAATTTGGAGTTTTCGGATTTTAGGGTTGGGGATTAGGTTTTTCAAATTTGAGGATATTCTACGAGTTCTTCTTTTCTTTTTCTTTCTTTTAAGATTTAGGGATTTCAAATTTTTGGATATTCTTAGGGATTTTCATTTTTGGAGATATTCTTGAGGGGTTTTTGGATTTGGGGATTAGGGTTTCAAATTTGGGTTTCATCTTACGACGCAAGGAAAGGAATATGCAAATTTGGGTTTGATTTTGTATTTTTGGAATTATTCTTACTTTTTAAAAAAAGATTTCAAATTTGGATTTGATTTTCCAGATTGTAACTACGAGAATGGTAGCTAATTGCGAATTTTCATCAATGGAAAAGCCGTTTCACAAACGGCATGAAATTATATTCAGTTGAGGAACCCTTTTCACCATGAGAGATCCAAACAGGCTTCAGTCTTTCGAGTTCTGATGGGCTTTTTCAATTTTCCCTTTTCCTTTTTGGATCAAAGCAGAGTCCGTACGTTAAATTATGTATATGTCCCCATGTGAGCTGCATTTTCACTGTTCGTAGAATTTGAAGATCATCGTGACATTACCGTCGTCCTTTTTCAACATCAAATTGGTCTTTGTGGAGATTAGCACAGTAATCAGCAGTAGCGTTTTGGGAAATTTCATGAGACAAATCTGATCAAATCTTATTTTTTATAAAAACAGTGTTTATTTTTTTACTTATTTTTTAATTTGATCAAATAATTTCTTTTTGTTATGATAGGAGTATAATTGAAAAATACAGCCTATTCAAATGTCCAGGTAAACGGTAATTAAATAAACAGAAGTAGTCAAATTTAGACGCTTTAGTTACTGTTTATATCATTCAGTAATATATGTTAAGCATTCAGAACTTAACGCTTGATTTTATCAAACGGGGCCTTACACTTTTTCCTCCCTCGAATTCTCCAATTTTTTTATTTTTGTGGGGTTATGTTTTGTGAAAAATAACTTCTCTAAGTACAATTTTGATATCTTCTAATAACTATTGACTAAATATAAAATTAATGGTGGGTCTCATAACTATTTTTAGTAGTCATATTTGTCACCCCTGCCACACATGTACCGGATGTCCAACTGTTATTGGTGTATAATTTGATAACATGGTGATATTACACTAGAGAAGTTCTACTTATAGCTTGCTAGCTATGAACATCCTTGATAGCATGGAAATTTTCCCCCCCTTGTTGTTCCCTTTATGAAAAAGGGATTAGGTAGGATAGTTGCGCTACATTGTTTGTGCCACAGGTCTATATGAGTTCATCATCGTAATAATCTTTGTGCAAGCATGTGGAAAATAGCCTCATATTTCCATAAAAATAGAGAGAATGTAAGAGGCTTACATAGGATAAAGGCACAACATCGTTTGCGCCAAGTCTATTATAATTTGACATTACAATAATCTATGTAGGCGTATCTCAAAAATAGCTTTATATTCTCTTAAAAGCGAACAGAATGCGAAGAGGCTTAGGTAGGATAGTGGCACCATCTCGTTTGTGCCACAAGTCCATAGTTTGTCATTGTAATAATCTTTGTAAAAGTATGTCAAAAATAGCCTCACTTTCATGAAAAGAAAGAATGTATATTTGCGTTTGGCCTTTCTTTATACAAATGATGCAACGTCACTGTCACACTTGAGTTTCACGCCTCCTCGAATTTGTGTGATGCTGTGTTTCATCACGTGAGACTTTATATCGATGCTTATTAAAGTGATTTAAGGCGAGTTTGGCTGTATGATAAATCGAGTTCAAAATTAAGTTTTGGCTCCAAAATCGAGTTTTACAATACTTAGTTCTATATACAATGTGTTTTAACAGGGGGGAGAACTAAAATAGTGAAAGCTTGGTTTTCTATCGATCAAAACCACGATTTTTCAAGTGCACTATTTTTCTAATATTTGTAAAACTTTAATTTTGAAAGTCAAAACTAAGTTTGTAGCAAGCAAACATGCCACATCAGCAAATTTAAGCAAAACTAAGTTTCAAATGGCTGTCAAATACACACTTACACTAGGCCTATCAACTAGCTGACCCTAGGTCGGACTTAAAACTAAGAACTAGACTCGTTTACCTAACTTTAGTAAATTAAATTGGACCCCTAATTTCGGACCCGGAAGATAAAGACCCGGGTAATCGGGTGTCGCCAGGTCCGGAACCAGTTTTAATATTTTTTGGGTCCGTTGCATAGTCGGATCGGGCCCATACCCAATTAAAATGTTGGAGTCTGGGTTAACAGGGCTAGTTTAGAGCGGTCATAATTTCTCAAAACTGGGCCGCGCACAGAAAATGCCGTAGATCTGAGGATCACATTAATAACAAAATTTTATTGCCCCCCTTTGGTCGTGGGGTTCACTTGTAAGCATGGATGTACGTAGGGTTCACTTATAAGCATAATTATTAAATCCGGCATATTACTAAGCTGGGAACCGAATACACATATGGGAGTGGACTCAATGCCAACGATGTGAATGGCATCTACGCCCACATGTTTATTCGTTGTTCAATTCGATAAAATACTTTATACCCATAGCATTTTTTATATTAGACTAATTCGGAGCACTCAAACATCCGTTAAAGTAGATATTAAATTTATAAGAAAAATCGAGTTCCCGTGGTGGCAGTGCAAGTTTGGGCTTGGGAATTGTGGGCCACTCGAACATCCTCAGAGGATAAAAAACAAACTGGGTCCGTGGGCTGGGGCTAATGGACTGTGGTCTCCATGACAGGCCCAAAATAAAATGTTTTATTTTTTAGGCTAAAATAAAAGATATTGTCCCCCCATTTAAATTCACAGTTTTGTCCATGGCGATAACTATTATAAAAAAATTAAAAAAAAATGCATCTGCCATGTGTTTTATAATTGTAAAATACTATTTATGTCCTTATTCAATTCTTTTTAAATTAAATAAAAATAAGGACTTTAGTCTATAAAAAAGAAGGTACAAAAGTTGCTGAAGGAGAAAAAAACCTAAACGGCATTTTTAAAGTAATAATATTATTATTTTTTTGAAAAAAATCATATCCTAATTAATAATTGACAAAAATGCTAATCTAAAAGATTCGGATAACAATATGCACGTTTGGCTCCTCAAGGAGTCTAACTCTCATCCAAACATCTGATTAGGGAACCGAACAACACCTGCGAAGCTCTAACAGAAAGACAAGGCCTGCTAAGCCGTATACTTATGGATGCAAGATTTTTTGAAAAAGAACGCACTCTTAGAGACCTAGTTTAGAGACCAGACTTGATCTCTTCCTTTTCTAAGTTTACTAGTATTTGTGATAAGTTTTTGTCTTTTTCAGATAGACCAATGATTGTTACTATCTTTTGTACACTATTTTTATTTAAACATTTTTTAAAATTGGTAGACTTATTGCTTCACCAATTCTGAAAAATTATTCTGCGCTTGAAAATAATCCATAATCTTTTGCCAATAATTTTTTCCCCGAAGACTCCTTTTTGGCAATATTTGGTATAAAGAGAAAGCAAATTAACTAGGTTCTGGAACTCAACATTAACTTTCACTAACGTGCCGGTTGCGTATATAAATGTTTTTAATTCAGATCACCTGAAGTTATAAAATTATGAATTTATCAGATGAGACAATCGTACTCCTAGGGGAAAAAAAATTAGGGAGAGAAACTCAGAGTAAATGAAAGAAGCGACCTAGGATTTTTCAATTTTATAGATTCATAATTTTTTAATTTAAGGTAGATTAGAGTAAAATACTCATAAATTGCATAACTCAGTTATAGGGGTGTGCATAATTCGAGACTTCCCGAATTTTCTGAAAAATTTTCTGACGGTCGAGAAATTCAGTCAGAGATCAGAAGTTTTTTAGAATAATTCGGTGTTTGGAAATCGAGCCAAGAAATTTTTAAAAATTCATAAATTCTTGAATTTCCCTAATTATAAAATTTTTTTCTTTTAGGTTTTCATTTAATTCCATCCTCCATCCTCTTCATTTTATTCCTCATTTGAGAAATTCATTTCCCAAATTTTTGATTGAAAAATATTTTAATTCGATTGAAAATTAAAATTAAAATTTAGAAATAATCAGAAAATTTCCAAATGAACACCGCTATTCAGTTGGGCTCAAAGCGGCAATACTGAATTGCTCAAATTAGGCCAACCCTTTCAAAGATATGAACCTTATAATCATTAAGTGGTGTGAATGCATATTTACCCACCAACAAAATAAGGTCAATATATCCCATGGATAATGATAATCCACTTAACATTCATGATATCGGGACTATGATTGGAAAGGGTGTCGTTGAGCAAAGACTTTCGCTATTAAGATTAAAGTCGTCCAATCAAATATTCCTAAGATACCAAGGATTGACTTCATAAAAAATTTATGTTAATGTAGCAAAAATTAAGGTTTCTTATTGGAACTTAGAAAAGCCTATAATATTGTTGACTGGAGTTGCTAAAATGATGATTGGCCCATACGTCCCCACGATGCCATTTATGCCACTCCGCGTGTGCGACAAGTGCCAACTGCTGATTCAACGTCACATCCCTTCGATCTCTCTTCTCAAAAGAAAGGAAAAGCATTCTAGGATTTTGTCACATTGAAAGGTCAAAGGGAGGCAGCATTTAAGGCAGTATTTGACAACTGGCCTCTCCCCGTCCTTTCTTCTTTGAGGAAATTTCGCAGCTGGTTTGAGCTGTCTGTGTTCTGTTCACACTCCCTCTGTTGGAATTTCAATCGAAAAAATTAAATTCAATATAATTAGCAGGGTTTTATTTTTGAGCGTCAGACCCATTGTTTTATACTTAAATGAATATTTATTTAACCCATCAAGGTTTTATGAGAGTTATACAACCAACTCCTTATATACATGTATTTGGCGGTACTTTAGGATATATACAAATAAGTGAAAACCCTTTGCTCTACTCATATACTAGACTTTAAAAGTAAGCCGTCATCAAGAGTATATACGAAGACCAGCAACTATTTTCTTACGGCATTGAGTGCCGCTCAAGTCAGGATATTCTTACTTTATCTTGTTATTATATTTATTTATGCTTATTGTGTATTAGTCAATTTGTAATATGTAAAGTATATTGATGGTGAATTTCATATTATTCTTGTAATATAGTTTTGTGTAGATAAAATTATGGAAATCAAGGGTGTTTTCCTAGATTTTTCGAATTTTGATCAACCGAATCAGTTGGTTGGTTTTCGGTTTTTTCTCCCTCTAAAACTTGTCAGTCCGTCGATTTTCGATTTTTCGTGAAAACTGCAAAAAATTGACTGATGTACACCCCTATTATTAAAGAGAAAGGAATAGGCCAAAATTAGTGGGCGAAAAGCCCAAAGATGATGTCCTATTAAGGGATTAGTCATGAGTTCTGAAGAAGGAAAGCCCCTCGGGACTTGATCCATAGGCTCGGAAAAGGTGGGCCAAGAGACCCAAAAAAAAGAGGGTATCTCTTAGGGATTGAGCCATACGCTTAGAAATAGGTTGACTTGATCAACAAGAACCTAAAGGTGTACATTTTATGTACATACCCCATTGAAAGACCAACTTTCCTCCGAGGGGACGAAAAGCAACACCGGCAAATATGTTCTTCATTTTATGGAGAAACATTTTATATTTTTTTATTATCATAAAACATTTTTCAAAGTTCACTTTAACGCATCGTGTTTTACGGGGGAAAATTTTTACCTGGTCCACCAAACAACAGGAAATAATTAAATTTTCCTAGAAAAAAACATTTCAGGAAAATTGGCAATTTACTTGTAAATGAAAGAGTGTTAGATTTTTATTAAATTGATTGAAATTTGGATCAAACCTTTCCCAACAAAAATAATAATAAGAAGAAGAAGAAGAAGAAATTAATTTATAATGCACTTGAAATAATGTGGTGCAAAAGTCTCACGTGAAAGTTTCCTTTCAATTATGAATGTGATTCCTTGTACTTCTCAAATGAACAAATTATTTTCACTCCCTTGAATCCATGATCTAAATCAATCATTTTCCTAACGCAAAGGAGAAACCTTATAATTGGGATAAAGGAAATCTGAACCATACACGTTCACATATCCTTGATTTAAGCAAGCTTCATTGTCCATTTGTTTTTGATTCCATTTATTTATTTATTTTTACTTTTTAATATTTGGCCCATGCATACTACCTACCATCACCTGCTTGCTTCTGTCTCCATGCAGTCGTCCGCGATCGGGTCATCGCACCCCTAATAAATTTTCCATTAGAAATATATATATATATATAATAGAACATTCTGTAAATATTTAATTGTTTGAACCTAAACAATTCTCATTTTACCATTAGTGAAAAGAGTTCCTAAGGTGGTGTTTTGATAAATAAGTCTGATTAGTCTCTGACCAGCATACTGAATTAGTCCCAGTTGATTAGGAGATATAATCAGAGAAATACTGAATATGTAATAGTAAAATTATTTGATTACATACCTGAATGGAAGTCTGAATAACCTATATTTCCAATTTCGTCCTAGTCATTATTTTTGTTTATTTTTTTTATTAAGTCATGTATTCACATTTATCGAATAATTTAGTAGGTTCACATTTTTAATATCAAAATCTCCAAAATCAAAGAACCTAATCATAATTGAAATTACCAAAATTTTTGAAATCTTTCAATCCCTCCATTAGTCTTTCTTCTCTTAATTTTACTCCCCCCCCCTCCAAAATCAAAGAACCTAATCATAATTAAAATTACCAAAATTTTTGAAATCTTTCAATCCCTCCATTAGTCTTTCTTCTCTTAATTTTACTCCCCCCCCCCTCTCTCTCTCTCTCTCTCTCTCTCTCTCTCTCTCTCTCTCTCTCTCTCTCTCTCTCTCTCTCTCTCTCTCTCTCTCTCTCTCTCTCTCTCTCTCTCTCTCTCTCTCTCTCTCTCTCTCTCTCTCTCTCTCTCTCTCTCTCTCTCTCTCTCTCTCTCTCTCTCTCTCTCTCTCTCTCTCTGAAGGTGTAAGGGAAGGGGAGTTGAACAAGTTTCAAGTGAGTGATGGTGAAGTGCTTTTACCACTAGACGAATTTGGACTTTCGTTAATGAGTCTTTTTCATCATTTATCCTCTAAAATGTATTGCTGAGCAAATTAACACCAGTTTGAGTCCTAATTTCGGTCAGGATGTCATTCAAACCTATTCAGAGGCATTACCAAACGATCTAAATGAGCTAACCTTTGATCAAATCAGGGATCAGACCCATTCAACATTAATACAGTACAAACAAACATCATCTAAGTCTAGATTCCAAATTTTAGAAAATGATGTAGCTTTCAAGTCCGGACCGAAGTAAGAACTCCAATCTCTTACCATTAAGGATGAGGATATTTTGATTAAATAATAACAACGAATCACTCTAAAGTTACATCATGAGTACTAAATCATAAGGAGCCATTGTAGCTGAAACAGCTCAGTTTTTAATGTTCCCAAGTTGCCACCGTCCCTCGACCTTTTTAGTCTCCATGGTACTTTCACGGCAGTAAAACTGAAATCGCATTAACTGCCGTATAAATAACCGTACACCAAAGAATGAGTGAGAAACAAACAACTAGCGAACATCCAGAAGCTCTTTAAATAGGGTGACTAAGTCAAAATTAGAATTAAAAAATCAACAAATAATGAAATGAAGATTAATATATTTAATGGGAACTGAGAGGGGACAGCTCATGCCGGAAATTAAACTCACAAATCCATAATAGCATTAATGCACTCATGGGCCTGTGATTGTTTCATGTGAGGGCAGAATTCAAACTCTATGGGACGATATTTTTTTCCCCCCCAACAAGTTGGTTGACCTTTTGCAATGTCTCCTTAGCATATGCCATTTGATCTTCCGAAATCAGAATGAATGAGTATATCTAAATGAAAAGTGGCACATAAAGAGTGAAGTCGGTCCCTCGATAATGCAGTACATATTTAAAGTCTATAAATTTCAACTATATAAAATACAAACTTGTAAAGCAATAAGGAAATTTGTAAATTTTTACGTACATTTTACATTATTTTTATACTTATGATTGAGGAGCTAAAAACAAGCAAGCAGTAAGAATATAAGGAAATTTATTATTATTATTATTATTATTTTTTGTATTCTCTCAATTCATACTGTTAAAATTTATAAACCTTGAATTTGGGTTATGTTATGGAGGATAAGCCCCATAGAGACGAGCATGGGAGACAGCCGTATTGATACGTTTTAATTACATAGTAACACAAGTAAATGAACTAACCGTCAAAATGCGTTGATCACGTAAAATTGCAGAGAAGGATACCCCATCATAAGTTATTACTTTGGCGGGTGTCGCCCAACAACTTGAGATCGGCTCCTCTTGAGTCTCTATGGACCAACTCCCAACTCTACAGTAGGAGAGTGGCCCAAGAAATGATAGACTTGTTCCATGGTGATGTTAGGCAGGCTAAAATGTGGTTCACCGGCCCATGACCTTATTAGCCTAATTCAAGCTCCCTTCATCACACACGCAAAACCCACATCTCGGTCATAAATTAATGTCTAATAGAGGAAGCTTTCGGCACAATACTTTAAATAGATAAAAACAATATACATAGGAGGATACTATTATTATTATTATTATTATTATTATTATTATTATTATTATTATTATTATTACCAATGCAGTATCAAAATTTCCTTGGCTGGCGAATTAATGGCGACAAGGGGTGGGGGAGAGGGCTCTGAATTAAATTGTTCGCTGAGGGTGGTTGTATCCTCCCCCTCCCCCCCCTCTCTATCTCTCTCCATCTCTTTTTCTTCTTTCTCACCCAAGTACAAACTCACCCAATCTCACTCTTTAAATTCCCTCACATTTCTCATCCGCAAAGCCACATTTTGTTTCTTCCTTTGAACACAAAATAATCTTGATACTCTCTCGCCCTAATCCATTTCCTCATCTTCTCTCAACCCAAAAAAGAAAAAAAAAGAAGAAAAGTTTGGGATCATAAACCCAGTATTCTAAAGAGATTCCCATGGCCGATTCGGATACCCAAAGCCTCGAGACCCGCCGCCGAGTCTCAGTCCAACCGCCGCCGGGGCCGGAGAAAGAAAGGAAGAACAATCTCCCCAACTTCTTGCTGTCCGTACGGCTCAAGTACGTGAAGCTGGGGTATCATTACTTGATATCGCACGCGATGTACCTCCTCTTGTTCCCGCTCCTGGCCGCGGCAGCCGCTCACCTCTCGGCGCTCACCGCGAGCGACGTGCTACGCCTCTGGGTTCACCTGCGGTACAACCTCGTCACAACCATCGTGGCCTCGGCGCTGCTCGTGTTCCTCGGGACGCTCCACTTCATGGCGCGCCCCAAGAACGTCTTCCTCCTCGACTTCGCCTGCTACAAGCCCCACCCCGAGCGCATCTGCCCCCGCGAGACCTTCCTCGAGCGCTCCTCCCTCACCGGCAACTTCTCCGACGAGAACCTCGGCTTCCAGAAGCGCCTCATGGAGCGCTCCGGCCTCGGCCAGAAGACCTACCTGCCCGAGGCGGTGCTTCGGGTTCCACCGAACCCGTGCATGGCCGAGGCCAGGAAGGAAGCGGAGACGGTGATGTTCGGGGCCATCGACGAGCTGTTGGCGAAAACTGGCGTGAAGGCGAAGGAGATTGGGATCCTAATTGTCAACTGTAGCCTCTTCAATCCCACTCCGTCGCTGTCGGCCATGATCGTGAACCATTACAAGCTGAGAGGCAATGTCTTGAGCTACAATTTGGGCGGGATGGGTTGCAGCGCGGGCCTCATCTCTATCGACCTCGCCAAACACCTCTTGCAGGTTTCTGCTAACTCTGTTATTAATTATTCCATTGCCATGCTCTTCCAAGTACAAATTTTGAAACATGAGATTATTTTTATACAGTATCGATTCATAAGCAATGGTCTTTATTTGTACTTTACTTTGTCGTAGTGCTAGTTGATCTAAACTTAATAAAATATCTGCTCTAAAGTTTTGTTCAGTAGTAATAAATAGAAGACTTGAATGAGATATTTAGATCGTAGTAAGTGCATTTCGTACTATGGAAGGCGGTAAAAACCCAACTTATAGGAATAGTGTTTATATTAAATATAATAAATTTTGCAATCTTACCGTTTTAAATATAAGATTCAAATATTCTCGAGTTATCAAAGAATTTCGGCTGAGGCTGCATTAAGTCCATTGCGCGTGTACCATGAAAGGTGATGGGGAAAAAATAATGATCATAAGTTTACGATGCAATTGATTAATGGTTGGGTTAATTGTGCTTAATAAATTTTAATAATTGTAATGATGTGAATGATAGGTGCACCCGAATTCGTACGCGCTAGTGGTGAGCATGGAGAACATAACCTTAAATTGGTACTTTGGGAACGAGCGGTCCATGCTCCTCCCCAATTGCCTCTTCCGCATGGGCGGCTCCGCGGTGCTCCTCTCCAATCGCTCGTCCGATCGCCGCCGCTCCAAGTACCAGCTGGTCCACACCGTCCGCACCCACAAGGGCTCCGACGACCGCTGCTACTCGTGCGTGTTCCAGCGCGAGGACTCCGAGGGGCACATCGGCGTCTCCCTCTCCAAGGATCTGATGGCCGTGGCGGGCGAGGCCCTCAAGACCAACATCACCACCCTCGGCCCCCTCGTCCTCCCCATGTCCGAGCAGCTCCTCTTCTTCGCGACCCTAATCGCCCGCAAGATCCTCAAGATGAAGCAGATCAAACCGTACATCCCCGATTTCAAGCTCGCGTTCGAGCATTTCTGCATCCACGCCGGGGGGAGGGCGGTGCTGGACGAGCTGGAGAAGAATCTGGAGCTCTCCGACTGGCACATGGAGCCGTCGAGGATGACGCTGTACCGATTCGGGAACACATCCAGCAGCTCGCTGTGGTACGAGCTCGCCTACTCGGAAGCCAAGGGGAGGATCCGCAAGGGGGATCGGACCTGGCAGATCGCGTTCGGGTCGGGTTTCAAGTGTAACAGCGCGGTGTGGAGGGCGCTGAGGACCGTCGATCCCTTGAAGGAGAAGAGTCCGTGGACGGACGAGATTGACGGGTTCCCTGTTCACGTGCCCAATGTGGCCATCCTTAATGCAAATACTTCGTCTTAGCTTTATTGGACCAAAAAAAAAAAAAAAGAAGAAGAAGAAGAAGAAGAAGAAAGAAAGAAAACTGGTGTTAGTAGATTTCTTTTCTTATGGTGAGAGGGGGGAATAAGGCCTCTCTTTTAATTTTTCTCTTTTTTCTTTTTTTTAATGGTTGTGATTGTTAAAATGTGATTCGCGGGGCCGATATAATTTAATTATTATTGTTTCTTTTTCTTTTTTCTTCATCTATGTGTGGGTGTTTGTTTGTACATTAAAGTATAATATATAGATATAAATGGAAAAATAAAGCATAATACAACTCTTCCCGAAAAAATATGAAACTTATTGGGAATCATTTTTTTGGGGTATGAATATACTTATTTAAAAATAAAAGTAAGGATCAAATTTAAAAAGGGTTCCAATCTCAATTTTTATGTATATAGTTAAAAAATGGATAATCAAAAAATGGTGGATACCCTTGAAAGGGTATAGCTTTCCATAGTAGCATTTGTAACGCTGTTTGATTCGTACTTGTCACTTGTTCTAAATCCTGAGTTTCATTGGGAATTAATATTCAGAGATTATGTGTTTTATCGTCCTTTTTTATTTACGATGAATATAGAGACAGTTGCACCCTCTTGTTTAACGGGTGCAAAAAATCCCAAAAATCGACTAAAAAATTTAAAAAGTTCAACTGAAGCAAAATCAACTCGGAAACCAAAAATATGTAGGGTGGTTGACTTTTATGTTTCTTTTTCGAATCCACAGAATCGGACCGGTGTGGCGAGTTGGGATTTTTGAGAACCGGCCCAAACCAAATCATTATAAAAATATTTAAATAAATAAATACTTACATATATAAACACATACGCGTACATTCCCAAATTTTTTTCCTGAACTTTTGTACGTGGGATATAATTATTTGGAAATAACTTTTTTTTTAAAGAAAATGATCAATCCGAAAATGGACCTGCCTCAAACTGGCTGAGTTGATTGAACAAACCTGCCTCAAATCAACTGAGCAAATCGTTTCCAAAAATTGCCAAATTGGCTCCTTTGACCTGCCTTCATGTAATTTTAAAAATCGGTCTGTAGCGGCTAGTAAGTAACGGTATCACCACCTCGCGATATTGTTACACCCCGCTTTAACAGAGTTTGTCAGATTCACGGTTGTCGCGGCCGCTAAAGTCATTACGGGCACGACGGGCAGCGACAGACAGTTTTTTTCTTTTATTCCTATGCCTTCTGTGGTTGGCGATCACGGAGGAGTGCCCGGAGTCCATGAAGGAGCGGTTGGAACCAGAGAATCGTGGGGGTAAGGTGGAGAAGATAGGGGAGTGCAGAATTATCCATTTTGCCCTTAAGGGAAATGGATAATTCTATTCACATAACCATAAATAATAAAGAAAAAAATGGCCAATCAAAGCCTGCTACCTCACTCTATTCATTTGAAAATGTACAATAATTGGTCAAATATTGGTAGAGTGCATAGCCCACAACCATTAAGAGAGAATAAAGATATTTAAATGGTTTAAATGCATTTTAAATTATGTTTATTTGGGCGAAAAGGTTTATAATTCCTTTTAAGGGAATTAAAAGATAATGGAATTAAAATGGAAATTTAAATTCTTTTCAATAATGGTGGAATTTTTTTTAAGGGAATTAAATATGTAATGGGAGGGAGTTAAAGAAATGGTGAAATTCCTTTTAAGTGAATTAAATAATTAATGAAATTCCTTTTAAGGGAATTCAAAGTAAATAATAATTCATTGTGAAGACATCTCTTTTAATGAAAACCCATTATTTTGAAATGTTGGGGATCCGTACTAAAAATCGTATGAGGGTAATTGATTAGCCGGCGTGTCATTCAATGTAGTGGGGATAAAATACCTATAGAACATTTAGTGTGAGGGCAAAAACTTGGTCAAATTTTTGTAATTTTCATTTATGATAATATTTATTGTTGTGATGGTATATATAAAGATATATATAGCTTTTACTTTTGACAGCACACGTAAATTTATATAACATCCAAATGTCTCAAGTAATAATTTTTGCTTGATTAAGGTAAGGGTGGTTCAAAGTAGCCTAAAAATCATATACAACAATTTTATCAAATTAAAAGGTCAAGAAAGAATAGTTGTGCATCGCGCCTTAAGATTCATGTCCATTACGATTGCGCCCTGTTATGATACTCCCATTACACCCGCTTTCTGTTACACTCGCGACTGTGGCTGCGACCGAGATTTAAAACCATGGTCCTTACCCATGCCATTCACAAAAAGTGTTTCTTAGCATCAGAGCTTAAGAAAAGAAAAACCTCTGTGATTAGTCACAATCATAAAATGGGTGGTGATGACCAACCATAAACTGTCACCTCAGCATATTAGACCTTACGCACTCCCACACTCTAACATTGTTAGAGCTAAATAAAATGGGGGGAGGAAACTTTGTGAATATGGTTTATGGAATTCATAAATTTTAACACTAAGAGCGTCGGATGGATGAGAGTTGGTGGGGTCTAATATGCCAATATTGCATTCCGTTGTTGGTCATTATTACTAATTTTATGATGATGACTAACCACACAAGTTTTTCTTGTTTAAGAATCCTATCAAATGTGTATTTGCATTTCCCCTAAACTTTTAAGATATTTGATGACACGGCCTCTTTCGCACATAAGATGAATAATAAAACTTTATAATTCAAAATAATTTATTTTTAAATCGCGATATTAATTTAAACTCTTGGATGAATATTCGCACCCACCCATGAAGAGTTGTTATAACTGAAAGACCCTGAAAATAAAAATAACAGGCCTCATACTGAGGAGAAATTTTGAATTTTTTTTTAATATTTATTTCTGCAGATCCATTTTGAAACCTCATTAGAAACCCTAAGCTTGGTACTTCACCAACATGTTAATCTCTACCCAAACGAGGAACAAAAAAACAAACATAAAGAAGTCAATGGGTCGTACCACACGATGGGAGGGAGTGCATTAAAAGCCTTTGAAACCGAATCAGGGATGGAGAGAGATGTTTGAGACCAAATAATATCTTCGTGAGAAAGCCTTAAATTTCAAGCCGGTGGCAGTTATGACTCGTGACAGTTTTTTTTTTTTCCTTTTTTAACCAAGAAATAAATAAATAAATAAAATTCTCATTTTAGCATTTCTTTGAATACGAATGATAAAATAAGCTACAAGATTTAATGACTGGCCCATGTGAATAAATCTAAAACGGAATAAATTCTTTTAACTAAACAATGCAGTTAATGAGATCATCGGACCTAACCTTGGATCAGTCAACTGAAAATCATTATTGTCATCAAATGTTCAAGCACTCCAAACTTGAACTTGGTAGTTTGTCAACCTCGCCTTAATTTCTTGACTCATATGGATAGCAAAAGAGTCAGAGATGGAGTGTTAAGGCTTCGATTAGCAATCCATGAATAACATGCAGTTTATGGTCCAGCTCCATGCACCGCCGCCCTGTATCCGCTTGACGCCGACCCACCATCCGCCTCTCTTTTTTTTGGGGGGGGGGGCTATGCTTGGAATGATGTGACTCTGGTTCTGTTCTTCAAGTTCAAGCTCGAAAAAGAGGAAGATTTATTGCCACACACGCACACACACATGAATGGACGGTAGAGATGTCTCGTTCGATCTTGAAAAGGTTACCACATAACTATCACAGAAAATCTTCCATATCATCTTGCGTAATTACTTCATTGCCCTCCGCTTGAACTTTGGTTGAATCTGATACTGGGTAAAGAAGTATTCACATGCATACAGGAAAACTGCTAAAGGAGACTAACCGGTTCAAGAAAGCCATTAATCCCACGTGTGAACATGGCAAGGCAAAATAAGGGCAATGGCGACCCTCCGAAAGAAAGAATGAATTCACGGAAACAAATCACATAACTTCCAAGTGTAGATTAGTTTATAGTCGTAAAACATGCGTTGGCTACGATAGGGAACGCTGCTATATAATCCGAGTACGTATAATGTGACTACTTAGCAACACCAGTCAGTTACGACCTGCGCCTCTTTCCAGAGCACGATCGAACAATCTGATAAGCAGAGGGAAACTCGCCAGTTTACACGGGCACGAACCAAGGTCCCGATTACATGCCCCAGATACCGCGAGCTGTTGCAACTCTGTTGCTGGGCCGTGAGGTCAACTCATACAATATCCTGCCAAATGTGTCAGATTGCTTACTGTCCGAAAGCAGCACTTCTGCAAAGGCATTCTCATAAACCATAAGAAGGGCCCTATTCTGCGGTTCAGCCACGAGGCTTTCCAGTATGATTGCCGCTTTCCTGCAAACTTCTGGCACTGGGTGTGGCGCCTTGATTATTTTTAGTAGACGATCAATTGACCTGAATCACGTATCGATTGTGCCAGCTCAGCAATATGGATTATTATTTTCTAATTAAATGACTCAAAAACATTTCTTGTGGAAATGAAAATAGAAATGCCACCTCACCATCGCTCACTGGCAAGCTTCAACCTGCAGTCCACATTGACTTCTGCAAGGTTATACAGGGCACCAACTGCAGCCGCTTGTCCATCTGTTGCTGGGATGCTCAAAAGATCGACTAAGCGCTTGTGTATCTGCATGGATATGCCAGTGAGGTTATGGTAACTGCCACTTTTCAAACAAGAAAATACCATGTAGAATACTATTAACCTGTGCAAAATAGGGTAGAAGGAACGGTTCATTGTCAGGATTTATTATCAATCGTCCAAGTAACTCGGCAGCTGCACAATGCCAGGCTTTGACGGCAGACTCTAGCATCCCCATGACTGCTTGCACTGCACGTTTTCCCCTGATTTGGATGGAACAAATAGTGGCCAACAACTATAATTTGAGCTAACACATCAAATTGCAGCCAGACAGAAGAACAATCTAAACAAATATAATTCAATTTCCTTACGTTATTTTTATGTAGGATGGCTTAGATGAGCTGAAGATTCGAAGATCCAACAAGGGTGCAAGATTCACAATTGTCTCAAGGGAATTTGTCACAAGTTCCTCATCCTCTGCCAACATTAAGAGCTAAGAAGGCACTCCAAAACCAAATCAAGGTTGAAAATTTCCCACAATGAAAGCTCAGGATACATCAAGAGATCTTTGTTTATGCAGTGGAAACTTTTAAACAACTAGATAATCATCTATGATTGACAGTGCGTAAGGTGAGATGTTACAGAAAAGTAGTAGTTACTAGTTTTTTGCACCGGAATTATGAAGAAATCTTAACGTTATAGAACCTTGCTATTTTGAATAAAAAATCACTAACTTCAACCCACTTCAAGAGTCAAATAAATGATTATAGGCAATGCCAGAGAAAAAAGCATTTATGAACACACCATAAAGATTTATCCATAACAAAAATGCTCAGCCATGTTGACTTTGCTGCCCACATTCAGGATATTAAACAAACCACAAAATGCCTTCAAATCAAAGGCATTCAGCTAGTGATGAATCATAAGCCATCAAATGCCTACAAATACATTAAAGAAAGCTATGGTAGAATAGCCGCACTTCTTACCCGTGATGTGATCTTCTATGCACTGAAACACTGTTTCCAGACAATGGCGATGACTAGACATAATGTGCTCATTGTCTGGCATGAAAGAGAAGTTGCGGATTATATTTGACGCGGCAACAGCACATTGTTGTTTTTCTGCCTTCGCTTCATCATCCAGATTAAATAAACTATCTTCATCATACCACCAACCGGAAGGATGTGCCTTGGTTGATCTTTTTGTTGCTGATGCTTCCAGCACAGAGGAACCAGGTACCTGACTGCCACAAAAATGCACCCAACCATTAGTTTCCCAAATGCAGACTTCAAGAATTAATGTTTAGAGTTTACACATGACCAGACAAAAGATATGCCAGAGTTACCCAGGGCTTGAAGGAAGGTCAATTGAGCTCAATGCCTCGTGCTCATTCCCAAATCCTGTTACAACTGAATTTGCGCCTAATAATCTCGCCCTTGGTTTCTTCGTATGCTCCCTTGGAAGAGATATATCACGCCAGTCATCGACCTGTTCCATTTGATAATATTAGCGTCAACAAAATTTTGCTGAAAATACCATAGTTCAATAGAACATCAACCGCCATTTGGACTTAGGAACATGTCCTCTGAGCTGTTTGAGAGTGAAATGAAAGTAATGGAAGGAAGAAACAGTGGCCCTTACAACTTGAAGAAGAGCATCAAGCAACCCAGGAATTTTAGCAAGAGGCACAGCATCTTTTCGCACTTCATCCTTCTCTTTGAAAGAAAGCAATGTGAGAGCATTCAGTGCCCATGTCAGCTCACTCTTTAATCCACTTCGAAGGGCTAGAACTATTCTTTTGTGGTTTTGATCTGGAAGGAACAGAAAGATAAAGATACCCGCAAAAGTCTATGTACAATGATATTAGTTTTGAATTACTGCACAGCATACCTCAATTGTTCTGTACATCAATTTCACAACAATCGCACAAAATAGTTTAGTCATGCATTGTTTTCATTCCATAATCACCAAGTTAAATGAGATTGTTAAATGAAAATAAATTTAACAAGAATAAAAATTAATTAAAAAAACCCTCCCCAAACTACGCTTGCTTCTTACATTGCACATGGCTTTCCTAATTAAAATCAAGGTGATACGAAATCCTTTTGACACTATCAAATATATGCTTAGAAGCATCTGAAATTGTCTGAGGGCATGAGAGGAAGAGTCAAACTGAAGTGCAATACTTTCCGAAGTTCTTCCTACCATTGTATTTATCAATATTCCCAGCCTTTCCAATAATGAAAATGATTCACAACCATGTCACAAATTACCTTCTTTCTTTATAGATCTTTACTCACCTAAGAAATACTTATGAAATATATTTCAAAACAATGGTTAAAGTGTTCAATAATGATTAAATTGTTCAATATTCATCATTATGTGGAGCTAGCATGAGCTAAAGCTCAAGCTGCAAGCTCGACTTAGCTTAAAAGGATAAGCCTATAAAAACATGAAAAAAGAGACACAAGCAGACATCAACAACAACCTAAACAAAGGTAGCTGCAGTTCAACTTAAATTGGAAGCTGCCCTACCCGGAAAAATCTTAATTTCAGCGTTATTTATTTATTTCTGCTGAGCAACCTAATGCCAGCATTAGCAATAAGTAGGAGAAGATCAAGCAAAAGCCGGCATTCAATTCTTATTCACACCTGCTGCGCCAAGACGAGAATCAGACATACTAACCCAGACATGTACTCTATAACTCTACCATCAACATAATCAAATTCTGCTAACTACAAATACTTGATCCTGAGCAAAATCATTACAAACATGACTTGCATTTGCGAGCTTTAAAACTCAAAAGGGATTTGAAATGTACAATGCAGCTTAGAAAATTAAATATTTGAAACTACTCTGTGTGCTGATATTTAATGTTTATTACAGATGGGAGATTTCTCCCCCTCACCCCCACCCCAAGAACGAAAATTACTGAATAAATTACAAAAACAAAAAAACCAAAAAAAAAAAAAACACAGAACTATCCCATCTAGGGCTCTAATATTTTCACACATAACGTCAGAAACTAAAAGCCCTATCTCAACATAACAGTTAACCATCTCATGACTGAAATTAGTAAAACCCTACCTCAGTGCCAGGGTTAAAAATTCTCCGTAAATTCCACCAAAAGAACGAATTATTAAATCAGAATTCAAAGACGATGAGAATGGGCAAAGCACCCAGATTTACGAACTAACCAGCGAAGGCACTGTGAACTTGGAGAGATGGACCAAGCAAAGATGAAGGCGCCACCGAATCGGATGAAGCTGCGGCGGCGGCGGAGGAGTTTCCACCACCGCTTCCAAACGGACGACCTCTCTTCGGCGGCGGAGCACCGGCGGCACCAGCCGCTGCGCCAAGCTTGCTGAGCTCCCTCTTCTGCATTTTCTCCTATCCCTCGTTTTTCCCGTCCCAAAATCTCGTATTTACGCGATATATTCTTTTCGCTTTTCGTACATTTTTCTCCGATGACATTTACAAATTATCTCAATTGATTTTTGGGTTGGGCTTGAATTTGCTGAATGCTTTTCTGAGGATAGAGATTGGGCCTGAATGGGCCTCGGTAACATAATGGGCTACGGACTCAGCCCAACCTATGGCCCCTAGGCTCATAAGCACCCAATATTGACACCGGCGCCAACAAATTGAGCGAGTATTGAAGACAATTGTTCACGAAATGTTCGGAAATGGAGGGCAAATTCGTAAATTCATTCGGGCCCCACCATCCCGTGAACTAGTTTAAACTCAAGATGGATGATCTGACCAGCAAAAATAAATAAATAAATAAAGATGGATGATCTTAAAAATTGTTTCCTGTGAATCAAACAGAGTGATTGATGTAGAAGGAGTAATACTCGGAGCAACAGGACTGAGTAAAAGCAAGGCAGCCAAAGGCAGTCGGAAGCGGATAATCGGGTTTTCGGGCCCTTAATCACATTTTTAATCAATAGAATAAAAAAGTTACTTCCTTTCAATTTCTTCCCTTACCCAATTTTAATAATTTTAACCATTTAGATAGAAAAAATATATCCAAATAAATAAGTATGCCAATTTTCATGAGATATGAAAGTATTTTACCCCTAGTATTTATCTATTTATTTGAATGTCCTCGTCCTTGCTTCCTCATAGGTTTCTGCTGAAGTCTTAAGGCTGATTTACTTTTGCAGGGACATACATGAAAACATATAAAGAATTCTGAAATTGATAATGGAGTGTTTGTCAGCATGAATCATGAGGGCTGTGTTTGGTTCACCATTATTGCCATTGGGAATTGTGAGCAAGGGACATATGCAGGAGGAATGCAGGGAACATATTGCTGAATGCTGAAGCCCCACAAGCTCTCACAAAGCATCCTCCGCCACTAAGCTCCCTGTGGCCCTCCTCATCTTCTCAGATCCAACAACGTGAGAACCCTTAATTCGGTTGCTAATGAGACCTAAACTGAGAATTCTTGGTTTATAAGGGCGAAAAGGGGAAGAAGAAGAAGAAGACGACTAGTGATTCAGTGAAGAAGTTACTTCAACAGTGAAATGAAACGTCTGTGCTTAGAGCTGACAGAGGTGTCTTCATGTATTTATTCTTGCAAAACTGACATTGATAGATCACTGGGAGTGGTCCTATAGTGCAAGTAATTGATGATGGGTAAGGTATGGGGAGGGCCCTATTTTCCTTTGGCCCCAGTAGCAGGAATGTTACCCTATGAACCCTACTCGTCAGAAGCTCAAAAAGATTTTTTTTTTTTTTTTCTCTGAGGTACATGGTCCATACCGGGGTAAAAAATTCCCAATCACAAAATAATGCTAAATTAATAAATGTTTTCCGATCTAAATTTACTTTTCAGAGTTTTCATAGTATAGTTTAACTGATAATAGACAGTTTTGCCAAATTTGTAAAGTGAATCTCGAACTAATCAATTGTGTTAAGTGCTATAATACATAAATTACCTACTCCTATACTGACGCCTCGTCAAATTATAGACCATTTATTGTTGTGCACGAATTATAGATGGGACCTTTTTTTATAAATTTCATTAAAAATAATTATAAATTTTAACTCTAATTATACATTTCATGCAATAGTGGTATGCCAAAGAAAAGTTCTATCCCAACCAAAAATGGAGGGAGGATCGGGTCAACTACAAGCACAGGCACCATAATTATTACCCTGATCGAATGGATTAAAGCTATAAATACTATACAGTCCACCGTTGTCATTGCCCCCCCATTTCTAGCTTACTCGGTCAATGCACTCCATCTTACGTGGGCCCTAAAATTCCACGTGTCATGATATTATATTCACACTGCCATGATCACCAATACAAGGTCTTCAAGTTTAAAAAAAAAAATCATAATGCTGCACTCAATAAATAATTGCGATCTACAGTGTAAATTTGTTCCTTTTTTTTATCAAAACAAGGGAAGATATATCGATAAAAAAAATACGTAACAAGACATACAAAGATAATTTTAAAAGAAATGAATTAATTCACACATAATTACTCGATAAAATATAAACTATCTCCACTAATAAATCGATAACCATATTATCCTCCCAGCCAATATGCCTAAACATGGATAGACTCATGGAAGCCGTTGAGTATGGACCACATTGTGTGCGTGGCTAAGCTTAGCCAATTGATTTCTGTGGCAGTTGTTCTAACTGCATACCTACCGCCCTAGTTATGGTCCTATATTTATCACCCGCAAGACATTTCCGCATGTATGCTAGTATGGTATGTACTTTATAATTTTGTTTCAAGTTAGGTGGACTCTCGAGATACACATGTAATTGAGAAAGTAAGCACGAGTTTTTTTGTTAATATAATTAATTTAATACTTAGTTCAGAGGTTCAAGTATATGTTTTTACGGCATAATGCACAGAGAAAGTGAGGATAAGAAAAATAAAATTCCAAGTACCTTAGAATTTTAATTTATTGACATTTTGCAGAGAACAAAATCATTCTCATGAACAAAGAATCGAATCCCAATTGTTTTGAAATAAAAAGAGTGATAAGAGGGGGAAAAAAAAAGGCAAAAGAAAAGTTGCGAGGGGTCACCTGACCACGCGTCACTTAGGGAATGGTGCCATGTCATATCACTGATATTGATGTTCGTGTTGCCACGTACGCAGACATGTTAAATCATGATTGGATGGATTATTCAAACAAACGAAGAGAGGAAAAGAAAAGGGAAATTATAAAATAAATAATAAAAGAAAAAGGTGAGGGAAAGTGAAGATTGAACTTGAAAAAGCTGAGGGAGACACAGCCCCAGTGCGCTCTCCCCCACCCACCCTACAAATGAATCTGTCCGCCCCTCGATTTTTGAACCGAAAGTGGAAAATAAAGGATAAGGCTCACATAAGATTATCCTGAATTAATATGAATTTAGATAATTTTAGGCTCTATTTGTTTCCCCTAAATTTTTTCATTTCAAAAAATATTTTCAAGAAAAATAGTTTTTTGAATTTTTTTAATTGTGTTATAATTTGATTGACATAATAAAAATTTATAAGAAAATAAAATTTTAGTTTTTATAAGAATATATATAATAATTTTAAAATAACGATCGAGAGCGTAAACGAATGAATAGGATTAAAAGGGGTATAATAAAAAGATGCATAGCAAAAATATAAGGTGAGCAAACTTTGAAAGTGAAATTTAGAAAATATTTTATGCAGAAAAAACTATAAAAATAATATTTTCCACAAAAGACTAATGCATCTGATCGGAAAATATTTTCTGTTGATCCATTTTTCTAAAAGTTCCAAATATTTAGAAATTAAAAAGAAATTCCAGGAAAAATATTTTTTGTCAGACAAACTGAGCCTTAATCACTCATTTCCTTCACATTTAGTTTCTCCTTACCTTTTTGATAATAAATAGATAAAATCATCTAATGCCACAAATTTATAACTCTTGAAATTCAGAGGGTTCAAATCTAAAAATAAAAAATTTTGTGAAAAACCATAAAAAGAAATTTGAATAAAATTAATAAATAATAATACGATATGTACATCTTTCATACTAAAATAATGACGTAACATAATATGTATGGTATTTTTAAATAATAATTTGATTAAAAAAAAATTATATATTTTATCATATAATTATTTTTAATTTAAAAAATATACATTTAATATTACTCATTAATGGATGGCCCGTAAAAATTAAGTTTGCACGTCACAGGCACTCTTCACACCCTCAGTTACGTCCAGAAGAGGGAGGAAGAGTGGGTGGAAGGTTGCTTTCGTAAAGGTATTATTATATGTTTGTCAAATTTTGTCATTTGCTTTTATTATTTACTTCGTACATGAAGAGGCCCCACCCACCACATCCAAAGCATAAAAAAATATTGATTAAATTACAAAAATAGTAAAAAAGATAAATGAGAGAGAAAGAGAAAGAAAATAACATTTGATTATTGCTTTTACTGTTTACTTTGTGGATCTTTTACTACTTATTTTTCTTTAAAAAAAAAGGGGGAGAGAAAGAGAGAGCCAACAACAATTAGAGCTCTGAGAGCCCTATCAACTTCATTAACAGTACAATAAGATATAGCACAAAAGCCTACACAGACCTCATCATGCTGATTACAAGATAATATCTATAGATATGCATTAACATGGCTTCCTTTTATTGAGTTTTTTTCTTACTGTAGCATAAAAAAAAAAAAAATTTCTCAACATACCCTACCTTTTCAGGGTATTCTCTGTCTACCCTATTTTTTTAAAAACGCGGTCGGTAACCGCGTTTTCTCTCTCCTCCTTCTGACAACTGATGATTGGTTTGTCGGGGGGCGGAAAGGTGAAAACGCGTTCGGTAACCGCGTTTTCTCTCTCCTCCTTCTGACAACTGATGATTGGTTTGTCGGGGGGCGGAAAGGTGAAAACGCGTTCGGTAACCGCGTTTTCTCTCTCCTCCTTCTGACAACTGATGATTGGTTTGTCGGGGCGCGGAAAGGTGAAAACGCGGTTGCCGTCCGCGTTTTCCTTTTTTTTTTTTGAATTCCTGTAATGACCAAGAGAAGACACATGTCGTTCTCCCATTGAAATCGCGGACGGCGTCCGCGTTTTTCTTTTTTTGAATTTTCCCGCGGCAGAAATTGGACACGTGTAGTTCCCCCATTAAAATCGCGGACAGTATCCGCGTTTTCTTGGACACGTGTCATTCCCTCATTAAACTCGAGGACAGCATCCGCGTTTTTAATTTTTTTAAATTTTCCCGCCAAAATCAAGAATAATAACTGTGTTTTCTATTTTATTCAAACCTACCCTTCTAGCCCATTTGGTTAGAATTCTAATTATTAATTATGAGGTCCCATGTTCAACCCCTCCCTCTATAACCTTTTACTTTTTTTTCCCACATATGTTGTTCTCCCAATTTCTTTTTTATTTTAATTCTTTTTTTTTTCCTTTAAAAATTTTAAAAGTCAAGAAATTGGTGAAACTTGGTAAAAATTTAAAAGTACTAATTCAAAATTCAAAATTTGAAATATAACAAACCACTAAAAAAGAAATTGAAATATATCTAACCACTAACAATTTAAATTTTGAAATATAACTAACCACTAAAAATATAAATTTGAAATATAACTAACTACTAACAATTTAAATTTTGAAATATAACTAACCACTAAAAATATAAATTTGAAATATAACTAATTACTCAAAATTTTAATTTTGAAATATTATTAACCACTTCAAAATTTAAAATTTAAATTTAACTAATATTTTAAAATTTAAATTTTGACTAGTTAGTTATATTTCAAAATTTAAATTCCATGTAGCTAGTTATATTTCAAATTTAATATAACTAATTGCTATGTATATTTTAAAATTCAAATTCAAAATTTGAATTTTAAATTTTAAATTTTAAATTTGGGATTATTAATTTTAAAATATTAGTTAATTTTAAATTTTAAATTTTGAAGCGGTTAATAATATTTCAAAATTAAAATTTTGAATAATTATTTATATTTCAAAATTTAAATTTTCAGTAGTTAGTTATATTTCAAAATTTAAATTGTTAGTAGTTAGTTATATTTCAAATTTATATTTTTAGTGGTTAGTTATATTTCAAAATTTAAATTGTTAGTGGTTAGATATATTTCAATTTCTTTTTTAGTGGTTTGTTATATTTCAAATTTTGAATTTTGAATTAGTACTTTTAAATTTTTACCAAGTTTCACCAATTTCTTGACTTTTAAAATTTTTAATGGAAAAAAAAAAGAATTAAAATAAAAAAGAAATTGGGAGAACAACATATGTGGGAAAAAAAAGTAAAAGGTTATAGAGGGAGGGGTTGAACATGGGACCTCATAATTAATAATTAGAATTCTAACCAAATGGGCTAGAAGGGTAGGTTTGAATAAAATAGAAAACACAGTTATTATTCTTGATTTTGGCGGGAAAATTTAAAAAAATTAAAAACGCGGATGCTGTCCTCGAGTTTAATGAGGGAATGACACGTGTCCAAGAAAACGCGGATACTGTCCGCGAGTTTAATGGGGGAACGACACGTGTCCAATTTCTGCCGCGGGAAAATTCAAAAAAAGAAAAACGCGGACGCCGTCCGCGATTTCAATGGGAGAACGACATGTGTCTTCTCTTGGTCATTACAAGAATTCAAAAAAAAAAAAGGAAAACGCGGACGGCAACCGCGTTTTCACCCCCGACAAACCAATCATCAGTTGTCAGAAGGAGGAGAGAGAAAACGCGGTTACCGACCGCGTTTTTAAAAAAAAAGGGTAGACAGAGAATACCCTGAAAAGGTAGGGTATGTTGAGAAATTTTTTTTTTTTTTATGCTACGGTAAGAAAAAACTCCCTTTTATTATTATTACTATTTTAGTTTTTTATTTGGAAAAAAAATACTTTGTATGTGCGTATTTTTAATGTGCTGAAATACGCTCATAAAGCAAAAAGTACTTTTTTAAAGTTAGGAATTAAATGAAAGAACTAAAATTCACGATATATCACACGGCCTCGTACTCATAACAAATAGTTGGAAAAACATGGGGAGGAGGAGTTCTTAGCCACACCTCAACTTGAGTATTACTAGAAACACCCTTAGCAAGGATATGGGTAGCTCTATCTCCACTCCGCTTGATATGCATACATAGCTAACTATGGAGCTCTTGTAGAAGCCAATATCCGAGATGAAATTGTCAAATGGGCAATTGCAATGAATCAATCTCAAACCCGACATTCTTTACTTCCAAGGTGAGATCTAGCTGAACACTACTACGTAAAGCCATAATCTCATCAACTAGCGGCTCAAGTATTGAACTGAAACTTCTTTGAAACTGGAGCCACAAATTGCCTATTCTTATCCTGAACAATAATGTCCACCCTAACCTCAAAATGATCCGCAACGACTACGCTATCAATGTTAACCTTCAATTGTTCGATCGGTGAACAACACCAAATTGCTTCAAGTGTTTGATGCTGACATACCTTACTTTCCTACACCTCCTCTGCATCATGAACCTCCTACATAATTTGTTGCGCACGCTCAACAATGACCTCAACTTCCAATAGCTTAGCGCCTCGATACACACGCTTTTGCTGATGCCAAATGATGGTACAAGTAATTGCCACCAAGGTTTTCAAATTATTTGCAATTGAATTACCTATTGCAAGCCACTCAATCCAATTGCAGAAAAAAGTCATCCCATACCAAGCATCTTCTACACCCCACAAACCTTTCGACACTCAATTAAAGCGTGTATCACTATTTTCGAACAAGAACTGCACCTTGAACAAGCATCAAATGTAACTGCATGTTGATATCTTAATCTTTCCGTTGACCGTAATATCCCCATTGATTAAATAAACGAACAAAGTTGTCATACATATACATAGCTTAGTGATAATAAACTGCTAATAGCACTTTTTTATTGTCAGTTCCTTATTATACTAAATGAATCTCATTCTAATTAGTATTACCTGTAATTTAAAACTCTCGCCTGTAATATTAGATAATTTTTTAGGTAATAAGGATCTCATTAGTTCCCTTAAATCCTGATTTCAAGCGGTGCGGGGAAATCTGATTGGAGTTGCTGAACTTTAGGTAATTTTTTTGGACACTTCTGTTTTCCTTTTGTTGATTTTTGGTTTCTTCTTACTCACGAGCATGAGTTCACATCATCTGCCTAACTTTTTTTTTACGTACTTTTTTTTAGTATTCCGGAAAAAGGAGATAAAGGAGGACATCTCTTTTACTTTTCGGAGCACCTTGTGAATTTGGAACCATTTGATAGTGTCTGCCCTAGACTTAGGACTCCAGCTTATGATCATAGGACTGTGAATCATTCCAAATTTTCAAAAGCATAAATATATAAATTTGGATGGCCTTAAACATTAACATTCATAAATATTTAATTAATGTTCATAAACATTTTTGCCACATAAATTGGTGTGAATTTAATGTCGAACGTCATATTCATATACAGAGAGGGTTAGAGATATTGCTGCTTCTTTTTTAAAATTTTTTTTGATATATATAAAGGGCTTTATTTTTCCGAATATATGATATATTTCTACATTTTACTGTTTTACCTTTTAACTTGAGAACATTTTTTATAAGCCTGCCTACAAGCATCTACATTAATCTTTTAACACAGGTTCGAGTATTATGATCCCCCATAATTCTCACAGAGGCCACGTCAAACAAATAGAGACTCTGTGGATGTGCGTGGGGAGAAGAAAAAAAAAATGGTTCCAAAAACATCAAATCAAGTCTCTTTTTCACCAAAACAGGTTAATCAGTGAATGGACCCTGCCAAGAAAAAGCCAATCATGAATATGGGGGGAGACATGACAATTGCATGACTACACAAAAAAGAAAAAGATAAAAGCAGCCCGTCTATTCTCTTTTCTTTTTTCAACAACGGCTACTGTATATACTGGCTTTAATTATGTATATTTAACAATTAAAAATATATTTTTTACTCAAAAGTTGTAAAAAGCATCAAGGAAATTATATTAGTCTCCTAGCTCAGGTAAAAAATAATAATAATAATAAAGATGACCGAAGAGCGATTAGCTGCTCAGAGTGGATAAACAGCAGACAGAATGGGGAAGCTTTGTGGGGTGCAAAATATGGAACGTGAAGAGATGGGTATAGGCTCGGCGATCTCGGTAAAGCATCCACAGAAAAAGGTTCTCAGGAGAACTCCCGATAACATGATTGCTTTTTCATTTTTTCTTTGAAATTTTTTTTGACAAATAAGTTCTGCATTTGAGAATTTATATTTCTTAAAGAAAAAAAAAATACAAAAAAAATATCTAAGAAGCGCAGTCCGAGGAGGGGAGGAAATGGTGAAAGAGGGAGGAAAAAAGACTCCCAATGGGAAGATGGGGTTCGTGAAAAGATGAGAGGAATCAAAAGGAAGGTTCAGATTAGCCTCCATTTTCGTCTTCTTTCAACTGCACTGTAAATACCAATGACCGCTTCGTGTAATAACATTTGTGAATTATTTTCTCTTGGAAGTTTGTTGATAATTTTTTTTTATTCGATTAACTATTGGAAATGGATCATCGATTCACTGCTTCTTACTTAAAGTGTGAGGAAAGATCGTGCGGCTACGAATTCCGATTATATACGATTTTATTTTATTTTTTTAATCCCTTTGGGGGAGTGTTTTTGGGCCGATGGAAATCACAAGGGGAAAATTGCAACCAAAAAAAAACAGGAAAAGAAAAAAAGGAAAAAGGAAAAAGTGGGGAAAATCCAAAATTTGTTTAGGGTTTCTCTTTGAGGAGGGAGGCTAGTCCGGTGACGATCTTCGCTCCTCTCTCACAACTTTTCGGTTTGATCGCCGGTGGCTGCCATGGAGAAATCACAGGCGTTGCTGGTTTCTCATCTCCGCCGTGTTTTGACGGCGTTGATGGCAGCGGTTCGCCGGAAGCCGCCTGGCGTGTCGGCGGCAGCGGCGGCGACGGCCCCCCGAAGATCAGCTCTAGCTCACCGCCATCGCTGTCCGAATGAGGAGACTTTCCATCGGATCGGTCAACGGCGTCTTCTTCGTCGTCGTCGTTTTGTGGGGTTGAGGAGGAGGAGAAAGAAGATGTGGTGGTCCTGGTGGAAGGAGAGAGCCATTTGGCTCGCATGTACTCGGCCTTCCTCCACGGCGGAACGTGCATCCCTCTCTTCTTCAGGCTCTGTTTCGCGGCCTCCGAGACGATGGACACGATCTGCTGGAGGCGATCAGGTTTTCCGACGAAGATGTACGGAAGGGATTGGAGGATGGATTTGTAGGTACCGGTGGGTCGAGCTATCTCGAACTCCGATCTAAAATCGATGTCAACTAGCAACTTCTCCCCTTCCACGATCACATCTATGAATTCATATTCACCTATTTTCAAAATCCGTTTCTGCTTTGTTAGATAGGGAGAAAAAGTGGATGAACGAGGAGAGGGAAAGGGGGTGGAAGGGAGAGAAGTAATACCAGAAGGATAAGAAGGAGATTTCTCCCAACGCGATTTACAGACTGAAGCGTTGTAACTGAGAGCCGATAAGCCATCAGCAACGATCCTCCTCAAATCGTCCTTCCGCTTGCAGATTTTGTTCTTGTCCGCTATCGTCGCTGCGTCTGACAAGAGATTCCTCTCCCCAACACTCGCACAAGGAATCAGACTCTGTAAAATCAAGCCAAGTTGTTAATTTAATATTAATTTAGCGAATCGGTGTGAAAGAATCCAAAGCAAGTGCGAGAAGAAGCAAATACCTTCAAAATTTCGCAGGCATCGATTAGGATCGACTCGCCGAAGGTATTGAGCACGTCGAACTCATCGTCGGAGTTGTTGCTGTTTCCGTTGAAGCAATTGCAGCGTTTCCGGCCACATTTCGCCGCTGATGGCTTCTCGTTAGTGTCCTCGATGAAGTTCTGAACCATTTTGTCCAAACACACAGAGCTCGGCTCGAACTCACTCGCTCCTCCCTCTTTGTTTTGCTCACCGACGTTGGGCTTTTCCGCAGACGAAATCCTCAAAACGCTCGGGAATTGCCGATCGAAGAGCCTCTTAAGGCGCGATTTCAAGACAGGCTTCCCTGGTTCGCTCCGGACATGATTCTTTATACGAATCGATTGGTTGAATCTTCATCGGAAAAGGCATGACTCGGCAACTTCTGTTCTAAATCTCCCGACTATTAAGTCACACGGTCAGTTCTGCTCCCTTTTCAGAGCTTAAACCGGAAAATCACCAGAAACCGATGACTGATTCTTGCATTTGAATTCAAAATTGCTCACTTCAAAAATTGTACGCAAAACCAAGAAGAGTACAGAGCTCAAACACGCAATCAATGCGGAAACAGGTCAAATTAAACAAGACAACCGAAACTCACGCACATGCACCCCTCTCTCAAGCTACAGAACTTCCAAAGCCTAACAAAAAAAAACCATCTCGCGCGAACATCGAACCGTGAATCACGATGATCGCCAAATCCGATCACACACAGATCAATGCAACCAAAACTCATCATCTGCAATAAATCTACGATCTAACGAAAACCGAAACCATTCTTTCTCTGGAGTCAATTCACCGAGAAAGCATGTTACGCTTTCGAAAATTTGAAACAGACTAACAATCCGTCGAGGTTAGGGCTTTTCACTGGAAAACTTGCCGGCGGTGATATGGGACAGAGAAGTTGATAGTTGTCGAGAATGATTCTCCGGCCGGCGGTTTCACATCTCCGGCGAGGAGATAGCCGGCTGAGGTGAGAAACTGAATGGGGAGTGATGAGAGAGAATGAGCAGAGAGAGCGAGGAGCGAGAGAGAAATGGAAGGGGGAGGAGGAAGCTTTTGTGCGCTGTGGTGTGTATCTGAGGAGTTGAAGAGTGAGCGGGTCATTTATAGGTAGAGGCGGAGTGCCGTGGCTGCTGACTAGGACTGTAAATCCACGTAGGACTCCCGTCGTGGGACAGTCACCGTGAAACTGTAATTCGGTAACGTGACAGCGGTTGCACGCGATTAGTTTTGTGCTGAGTCCCCGATTCTCGACACGTTTCATGAAATGCTTCGGATTGGGTTCGAAATTCCTAAACTACCCCTCCCAGTTTAGCGTATGGCCCACGTAATCGAGGGATACCGAAAACCGTCGCATCTTCGTGCGCCAGGTGTCCCAAGTTTCAAAACTGGACGAAGATGATTGCAAGGGAGAGAACAGAGAAATGAGCTCCGTGCTTGATTCCGCGGAGCGCAGCGGACGTAGATGTTCCCAATTTTATTAAGTTTTGAATAAAAAGTATAAAAAAATACGCAATCATACGTTAATTTTTATAAGATTTAAAATTTATTTATTTTAAGTATGAAAAATTAACAAATATTTTAAATATTTTAAAATTTTTCATTGTATTATAAATAGGTAATATATTTTTAAATCTTACGAAAATGAACGTGTTTATATATTTATATATATATTTTAGATGCATAATATAATTAACTAGAAAAGGGTCGATTTTTTTTTTAAAAAAAGGGTAAAATTTTGTTCATTTTGATGATATTTTTAAACTACCTCACACGAATTTCTTTAGTTGATTTATGTTTACCATTATGTTGTATATAACAAATTTACTTAGGCCAATTGAACAAAGCCCTGGTCAAGATTGCACGTGTCTTGCATTTAGAAGTAATAAAACATGGAAGAGAATCAACGACGATGATAAACTGATTCAGCTGAAGAACATTAACCCAAGTCAAGGATGTTATTTCTGTCCAAGCAAATAATTTTAAAGTTATAGGTCTAGGACGTACTCCTAAAATAAATTAAGTTCTAAAATGTAAAATAACATTTATATTCTAAGGAATAATGCTCTAGGCATTGACCACCGTATCGATTAACTGAGTAAAATAAATTAATGGTAATTATAAAGAAGTTAATTTTCTTTTCTTTATTTTAATTTTTTATAATTTAACGGTGCAAATTCTTTACATCAATTGAACGGAAATTGAAAATTACATTATTATTGGTCAAAACAAGGGGGCAGTTAGCTTCCGTTGCAATCTTGACGAATTTGAAAGTCATCCGAACCGAATCAACATCGGCTCTAATAAATATTCAGATGACTATAGTTAAACGGAGTTCTTTTATTATAAATTTTGGAATTTGTTTAGAAATCAGATATTAGGGGGGCGGGGGGGGAAGGAAAAATAAAATGTGTCCAAAGAGAATAGAACTTTTTAATTATAAAATTTGAAAATATTAAATTCTGAAATCCCTGCTTTTAAAAATCAACACCTTTTTAAATCTCTCACCTATTTTATTTCATTTAAATTATAAAAGAAGCTAATAAGTGGAGAAAGTATTATACTAATCAACGTAATAAATATTTGAATTTTTAACTTTTACGATAAGGATGTAAGTTGTCACTAACTAAAGCTTTTCACGCACAAACATAATACATGGCGGCCTCCTAATATAGGCAGCTACTAGGCAATTATTACCTATTTTTACTTGAAAAAATAGATTATTTCTTTTGATTTTTCCTATTTCTCTTAACGGACTAGCAAAAGGAAAAAAGAAGCCACTAGTGAATTTTTTCTTAATTAAATAATCTGAAATTATGACAAACTGAGTAGTTATTTTCTAAAAAATTTGAAAAACTCGGGGGAATGAAGGTGAAGACTGCACGCTCCCATAAAAGAAAAGGAAATAAAAGAGAGGCAAAGAATAATAAGTCACATTCTCCAACCCGGTAAAAAAAAAAGCAGGAAACAGCAGTAAGGGGAGACAGTCAGGGTAAATCGAAAAGAGTGGGCCGAGTCGGTGGGTCCAGATTTCGGGGCAAAATGGGGTTAATAACGAGAAAAGTTACTGTGCGACTCTTTGTTTGTTGCCACGTCGGATCATTGTTAGATATTACCGGAGGACAAATTGTGGATATTTTTAACTTTAATTTTTTTCTCCCTTCTAATTTTGGGTACCCTCAGTGTCTTGGGGGAGGACGCTCTTGGGTCAATCAATGCGACTACATTAACCAATGCACCCTCATTATGTACGGTAGAATGCATATATTCCATGGTAAAAAAAATGGAATTACCCCCTCCTCACTCCCGGTAAAAAAACAGGGATTCTTAATACAATGCTTTTTGTGGGATGGGACCGGGGGTGGCGATGGGTCCCATAATCTTGAAAATTTTACATTTTTTTCGGTTAGAAAAACACAGAATAAAATTAATAAAAAAATACATTTATCCTCTTTTCATGGTAATGGGAATCGAGGAAAGATTTTTTTTTTTTATCCTGACCGGTAAAAGTATAAAATTGATAAATTACATTTTAAAAATTTCCATAAAAAGCTACAAATCCAAAATTTATTTATATTTACATTTGTACGTTGTATGTGCTTATACATTTATATAAGTAATGTATGTATATATATATATATATACTCTTGAATAAATGGGTGGTTAAAATATTTTATTTTTATCCTACCCTTTCAATTAAAAGGGTAAAAATTTCTTATTCTTACTCTACAATTCTACTTAAACTTTGTAAAAAAATTCTTACCTTTATCCTAAAATTCGAGTAGGGTAATACAGGCATAATATGAGCTACTGCCACCGCTAGATGAAAATACCTAAATTTTGTATGCACTTTTTGTAATTTAGATTTATAATATTTTGATCTGAAATGAGCCATCTTATCCGTGACAATAATTTTGATTGATGCAGTAGAGGTCTGCGTGGGGAGCTCTTTTCCATAAGAAATAAACATTGAAAAGCTCAATTCTCAAAAAATTATGAATATGTTTGTGCAAGTTAAAAAGTAACCCGTTAAGAAGGACTTGAAGCTTATTCGTAAATATGTTTTTTGAGCTTCCCCGAAAGGTAAAGAATTTTAAAAGAACATTTCATAAGCTCCTGAAACTTACCCTAACTCTTCGCAAATTTTAAAATACTTAACTTCAATCTTGGCAAAAATGGATTTTTGTTATGGCCTCAATATAGAAAATTTTTAAATAAACTTAGGTTCCTTTGTTTATGTATTTTTCCTATGCTATTTTAATATGTACCATTAAAAGTATTTAAAAATATATTAAAATCAACAAGGGTAGAAAATTGGAGAGAGAAATGAAGTGAGGAAATGGAGAGATTCCCGATCCCGGCAAGAATATAATTTGTTATTTAGTTTTACAATAAACTATGCCAATACTATGTGTGTATATATATATTCAAAATCTGTAACTTCAATTGACATAAAATCACCTATAAAGCTTCCAGTTGTGTCTAGTGCCATAAAATAATTTTGACTCACTTTTGATACTGTCTACATTAACTTGTCAAGCAACTTCGTGTCATCCTATTCAATTGCCATTTTTTGTTATTTTTATATATATTTTTTCCAGTTCAGAATTGGAATTTTTTTGTTAAATATCAGCTGGTTTCTAAAAAAAAAAAAATACTAAAACAAACAAAAGTTGTATTCGTAAGGTCCCTTGACTTGCTCAACTCGTCTGAATTATGACCCGCACCTGCCCATAAAATAATTGTGATCGTCCAATAACTCTCCCATGTTGGTTCTTGACCCGTGATCAGCTTGCTTGTAGCCCGTCGAACTAATCACACCTAGTTGTGCCTATACCATCATTCCCTCTTTAGAACTTTAGGGGACAAATGTATGCCTTTATATTTACCATGATTTACAAGTTGCAGGCTTTGAGAATTGCATGGGGGAGGAGGACCTACATTCATGATTTGAAGTGGGGGTGTTCTCTCATGTTTCCTACAGTCTTAACCCTTGTTCTTGTACTTGACAAACTTTTGCTTTACCTTTCTCGTCGTCTAGCACAATGTTCTCCACCCCTCTATTTTGAGAAATAGGGACCATATCTTGAAATCATTTCCCTGAAATGTTGTACATGGTTAATGTAACTATTTGAAATTTTGATTATAAGCAACCACCTTCTCACCTCAATGTGGAAATAGTGGTCCAAGGCATCAATCGGGAGCAACTATCTTTTAAAGGTGGACCAACAATTTTAGTCTTATAGTGGAGAACATGATATAACAGTAAGAGAAACCTATACAATGTACTTGTAAGTGTAGTGCGACTAATATACCTGAATAATCCTAAGAGCTCGGGACATAAAATTTTCAATCGGTCTAAAGCTTATTAAGGCATGTTAGGCTCGTTTAAGTATGTTAATTCACTCTTAATTGTACAGAGTTCAAGGCCCCTCCTCACATCAGGTTTATCCAACAATTTAATGAAATTATAAATATATCCACAGCTAAAATGGTTTAAAAAAAAAAAAAAAAAGGAGGATGAGAAGTAAGCTTCACTTTGGCTTAGCAAAATTACCTTTTTGGGTTAAAACATCATAATCCATGATAGTGCCATGAGCTAATTATGTGAATGTGGGGGAGTTGGAATTTGCCCTTAGGCCTGGGGTAATTTTACTGAACAAGAGTGTGGTGATAGTGGATGAGGGACTGAAGTCGTGTCATTTTCTTTCGCGTCATCTATCACACTTGATGGAGGACTATAAATAAGTGTTGATGACAAGGGACCCCCTTTCATTGATTTTTGGGTGGTGGATGAGGCGTCCAATCCATGATAACCCCTGATTAATAATGCAGGTCCATAATACATATATATATTATAAAACATATATTTATGTATCTATATGATTACCTTAGGGTAGTGGGAAGCTTGACAATAATCAAAGGTCTCTTCATCATATCAGAAGTTCAAAGGTTTGATATGTTAAAACTTCAGGCTAATAATCTATGTAATTTCGGTGTTCTTGGAGCATGAGAAAAGTTATTAATGGGAAGTTTTTTTAAAACTATTCGATGAATAAAATGTTATTATTGTTTTTCTCAGGAGTCATTTGGACATCGGTGAGCTGTAAGGAAAAAATTTGTTTTTATATTATATTTGAATAAATACCTATAAAATTGCAATTTTTATGGGATCATAATTATTGAAAACTAAATTTACATTTTATATCTACAAATCTTTAGAATTTTGTCTTTAATGATGGCATTGTGTTCATTTTATTTTATTTTTTGCCCCACTTAGGCCTGTGCCAGTGATTAATAAGGCTATAAAATGCAGAGAGGACAAGTTCTTACCTCATGTTAACCAAAACACCACCCTTACCCACCTCGGCAATTTTATTCTATAAATTTTTAAAATCATTTGTGCAAAAAAGCAGTTGGAATGGCCCCCAAACAAGTCACTAACACTCTATTTTGTATAATATATAGCTCTATATGGGAGGAGGTTATAAATTTTTAAAATCATTTGTGCAAAAAAGCAGTTGGAATGGCCCCCAAACAAGTCACTAACACTCTATTTTGTATAATATATAGCTCTATATGGGAGGAGGTAAACGTCACATGGTCTCTATCTTCCTGCGCCGGGGGGGGGGGGGGGGGGGGGGGGGGGGGGTGTGTGAGTGGGGGTGTGGTGTGGAAGGGGAAGAAAGAAAGAAAGAAGAAGAAACACCTTTATTTGGATACCAACAATCCTTGTCCTCTTACAAATTTCCTTGATGTACAATCTTCACAAATGTTAGCATAAACCTATATAAAATTGTAAGCCAGTTCTTAAAACATCTCCTGGAACTGTTCGTGTTTGAAAACAATAATTTTTTTTATATAAAGGATTTCACAATAAAACCACAAAAGGTTTATATGGCGGAAATTTAGTAAAGGGTAAGATAGTAAATGATAACACATGCTCTTATAAATTTATGATACATAAGTCCTTTTCTGAATTTTACTTGTAAAATTCTTTGAAGTTTATAGTATTGTTTGTTTAAAAATACAACATCAATAAGTACCTCGATGAAGCCAATTCCTTGGTTTTCTTATTTAATTTTTTGTTTATGGCAATGACTTCGAGAAATTCCTTAGGAGTCAATAAATTGAACTGGGTCCCTAAAAAAAAAAAGTATACTTTTCCTTGTCAAAAAAGTGAGAAAGGTGGAGTGTCATGGGAAAATTAATTGTCTAAAGAATATTTAGTGTTTTATTAGTGTTTTAGAATACCAAAAAACAAACCTTTGCCCATCTTAGAAGCAACAAAATAGATTTTTTATTCTTTAAATTTAATTTAATTTTCTCTCTTTTTGCCACGAACCGCCGTTCCAATCGAATTATTTATTTATTTATTTATTTGTTTGTATTGATGAAAACAAAGGTGATGTCTCCATGATTAAAAAAAGGTAAATTTAATAATTTATATTTAATGTTTTATAATGGAGATGATAACTGGTGAGAACATAAGGTGCGTTTAGGAGAAAAATTCTCTCTCTAAATAACCCACCAAATCTCATCTTCGTGGGTAATGTTGTGCTTGGATTCTTCCGTTGGGTCTCTATCTCTTTTTTTTTTTTTTTTTTTCCTTGTGATTTGATTCCGAAAAAAATAGCAGAGGAAGAATGCAATAATTATGTAAAAAAATATTCAAAATTCATGAGTGATATTCTCGCTCTATTTTATTTTATGGAACAAATGTGACCTTCGTTTCTTTATAACTTGATGAGATGAAACTAGGAATCTTTTTGCTTTTCCTTTGTAGCCCAAACAAGATGCAAAGCTGTCATAGAGAGCTTATTTAGAAAACTAATTTTTGATTTTCTGAAAATAAAGAGGCGGAAAAAGAGCTTCTCATAACATATTAAATGAAGATATTATATTGCATTACAGTAGATTTGATTCGTTTAAAATTTAAATAAATAGTCAAGATTTTCAATAGATGTACACGAACCATCCAATGACCGAAGATTATATTTTTTGTTCTAAATACAGGACGAACCTAACTGACACCGATGTAATTTAATGTACAGGTTTCTCTTTCTTTTATTTTTTCCTCCTTTAAAAACCAATGTATGACTTGAGAGCCTAGGCTATAAGATTGGGATCCAGATCCTCTTCCATTCCTCTCATCCGATTGATGGCACAGGTTTACACTATTTTTTTGGTTCAATGTATTTTTGAAAAATTTAAACTATATAGATGGAAACAACATATACAAATACACATGCTTATCAATTTTCAAGTGATTTGGAAATACAAAACATATTCATCCAAAGTAGGAAAAAATTCAGGCATAAAAATTATCTTGAAATTTTCTATGCTTCAAATGAATAGGATCTATATTTCCAAATTGCTGAAAAATTAATAGACATGTGTATTTTTTATTTAATTTTCATCTATATAGTTTAAATTTTTAAAAAATACACTAAATCAAAATAGGTGTAAACTGCAGGAAATGAGAGAGAATCTAGATCCATAAGTTTGATCAATTTGTTAGCAACTTGGTCTTTTGATATTGGACAGGAATCATGTGGCCCCGAGGGTGTAAAGCTCACAATACTTGGTCAATACCCTGAAACTATTCTACAGAATATTATTAATTCATTTCATTATATATTAATTTTTGTATTCACGTCTCAATTCGATTCAATTTTACATATTTCAACCATAATACGTGGAAATAGCTGTGTTTTCATTCTATATTTCTGAAAAGACATAAAATTTAAAATATATCCCTAAAAAACATGACTAATTCGTACGATTATGAATCTTTTGAGTTTCGTATAGAAAATGTCGGGACTCCATAAATTTTCGTTAAAACGATATAAAAGATACTGTGTGGGGTAAAAATTTCGACCAGTCACGTTTCGGGACTTCAGTGGTAAATTATGAGCCCCACCTCACTAATGGATGGACCCACTAAAGTGCAAGTGTGTGTGGGTGGAGGTCGCGCTCTCTCTCTCTCCAACTCTCTCTCTCTATAAATAAGTATATATATCATGGCGTATGATTTGGGTAGAGGCTCTCTAAGTTACTGGGCTTACTTTTTCCTCTCACCCTGTTTTCGCAAATCCGAGTCAGCAGGCCCACTGGGCCACTCATGAGAAGACAAGATAAAGTAGGGCCCCCATTCGAATTATGAAGCTGGGCCTCCCCACCCTTTAATCCAGCGAGTGGTGTTGTGCCAAGGGCCCCTGTTTTCCATCATGCCAATTAACAAAATTTGACTCCTGGACTTGATAAATACTGGAGCAATTCCACTCGTACAACCTAACTCATCGTTTGAGTCGAAACACTGATGTGGGGGATTTCTATTGATTTATTTGATTGATTATAAAAGAATCGTCGAAAATTGCCATGTCAATATGTTCTGCATAAATGATGATTTTGAGATACACAACTAAAATTACTGTAAATAAATAAGACGAAAGAGATTATACACACCGTCAATGAGTATATAAGAGAGATTGAATTGGGTTTATCCTTTTTAAAAATTAATTACAACTAAAAGGATTGATAAATAAATGCAGAGCAAATAAAAGAGAAGTATCAAATATATATATATATATATATGTTGAACAAAAAGAGAAGTCTCAAATAAAACAAATCATACAATAAGCAGAATAAAGAAAGCAAGTAAATGACACAGGATTTTTATAGTAGTTCGACACAACTTGTCCTACTCCACTTCTCCAAAGGGCGCACCTTGGTTTCCACTAATCTTGTTAGTCAAAAGTAAACTAACATTGGTTTTACAGGTTAATAGTAACCTAACAAATATTTATTTTAAGGAAAATAGTACCCTATTAAATATTTATTCTAAGGCAAATAGTAGCCTATAAAATATTGTTTGAAGCCAATAGAAACCTATAACCTTTCAAGGTGTATGAATTAAATCTCAGGTTTGGGAAGGAATTTTACAATAAATCGTCAAGGATATAATCTAACCATAATACAATCAAAGAGAAAGAAAGAAATAAGAACGAATGGCAATTCGATGTCTTGAATTAATTCCTTTGACTCCTTTGCCAAAGGTTTTAGCAATACAAGTCCTTCAAGATTAAAGATTTGGGGAGGAAAGAAAAGAGGTTTTGCAATGAGAGTATTCTAATTTTTCTTTATATGCTTTGATATCTCAATTGCCAAGCCTTGAGCCTCCTTATATAAGGTTTCAAAACCCTAGCTTCACGTTCCAAATTTTTCATTAGAATCTTTTAGAATCCTTCCACATTCTTCAGGAAAATCTGTACACAATAACTCCAAAATCTTCTATCATATCATTAGAATAATATAGAAGTGATTCCAATACATTCTAGAAAATATGGGAAACAAAATATAATAATTCTTAGGCTTTTTTTATAGCAATAGGAAGGATTTCGAGTCCAAAATCAGTGCTGGCCGTCCAGCACAAGGAGTGAGTCGTAAGTCCTAAATTTTTTGAAATCTAGAGTTTCTTTGGTTGCTTTTAAAATTTCTTTCCTTGCAAAATTAAAACCAAATTAATATCCCATATATATTCAATAAAATATGAAATATATTACAGTAATTAAAAATTAGGGTTTCACATGACGATAACAATCATGGCCATCTATCCTAGGGTCATGCACACAAAAATGTGTCGATTAGGGTTTCCATGATTTGTGCCACACAAAAATATTTTCCAATAAATCTTGAAATAAATGTTCGTTACGAGGAATCATCTAGAGTACTAAAAATATTATTTTGAGTCCAAAAGTATCTTCCAAATCCATCCCACTAAGAAAGGGGGCAAATTTGTATAATTTGCTAATTAGGGTTTCTCCACAATTTAGATCTTTAATAAATGTTTGCAATAAAATTTTAATAATAAATATTCCTTCTTTCTCTAGAACAACTAGAGTTTCCTAGCTTTGGTCCACAATTCAAACCCTTAGCAATTGTTTGCAATAAAATCTAAATATAAAACCTTTAACATTCTAAATTACTAGATATTGCATTAAGGTTCAATAATAAAGATCCAATCTTTCTCTTTATAAATCAATCAATTAATTTAGGCAATTAGTATAACATTAATAACTCTCAGATTTCTAACTTTCTAAGGCAAAAGTACTCCCATGATTATCAATTAATTTATTTTTCCCAACAAAATCACACAAAGTAGCTAATTAAATTTTCCAAGTATAAATCAATATTCCATAATTAAATATCATGTAACTAGCTAATTTAATTCAATTTATTTATTTTCTCATAAATAATCACATCATCAAAATCAATTACAAAAAAAGCTAACACTGTCACCAAGGATTAAACAACATGTATGTTCGATACCCTAGTTTTGCATAAATTATCAACCATTCAGGAGAGCTAAGGGTCTAGTCTGTCCTAGGGAGACATGTTGGAATAATTTTATTGACAAAAAGTATTTCACCCTTAAATCACAAAATGGCCAAGAATGTTTTTTTAATTAATGACTTTGTCCCAAATAAATCTCTTATGATTTAAGTGTGAAATGTACTCGACATATTAAGCCCTATGGTCCCACATTCAGTGCGAAACTTTAAATGAAAAAAAGGGAAAAAAAAGTCTTCAATTTTATCCAACATCCAAACAAATACATCTAATCGCGATGACTAGATTGGACAGCTTATGTTTGGTACGTCACTTATAGCAATATCTGGTTGTTTTTTCGTATGACTTCCATTCTTTTACAGTTAATGAAAGGCCATGGAGAAACCCTCTTACTTTAATCTCTTCTACTATGTTCTGTACTTGGAGAAAAAAAAAAAAACCCAAACATTGTAACATATCATAATGTAAGACGTCTCCTCGCTTGGTTATTTGGTAAATCTTTCTTGTGGATTTTCATTTCCATCCCTGCATATTTAATTTGAACTCGCAGCTTTTACTAGCAAAAACTTATAAACACATAAAGAATATGAAGCCACCACTCTAATAAGTTTTTCTAAAAATTTAGCATATCAACATTTTTGATGTGAATGCTTTTTGAGATGCATGAGTAGGGTGTGCAGGAAAACCGGCTCACCCGCTAAACTGACCCAATCCGAACCAACCTAATCGAAAGGATTGGGTTTGACTCAACTTTTGAGGTGGATCGGGTTGGGTTTGCGAGTGGAATTAATATATATGTATATATGTATGCTCTCAAGTTATCAACTTAATAATCCTAAGTCCACATACGCAAGTATGTGTGTGCGTATACATATATATATATATATATATATATATAAATTTAGTATGTTAGTTGTTGTTGAATTTAGTTACTTTATTATGTTAGTTGTGGTTAGATTGAATTGAGTAAATTTACTTCTTTTGTATGTATGTTAGTTGTGGCATGATTGAATCTTGCTTCATATTTGATAAAACAAGGTTTTCTCTTTTTATTTACCCAATCTGACTTAAGTTCGATACAAAAAAGAAAAAAAAATCCGGCGCAAGGTAAACGATTACCTAGACCAACCTAACCCACCCGCCTGCACACTCGCATGTATGAATAGAATTACCCCCCGCAGATCGTTGTGCATTCTTCGTTATTTCCAATGTCTGTCGATCCTTGAAATCTTCGATTGGTTTGATAATTAGGAATTGGATGAAATGAATGAGATCGACCAATCAGATTCATGAAGATAAGCAGAACGGCATGTTTGGAGTGCATACATAGTACATTGATTCATTAAACTTACTGCTAGACAACACAAATTTTCTTTTCTTAATAGGCAAAGGAGAAGAATTTAATGATAATTTCTATTACAACAATATAACAGTGCCCGATATACACCAGCTACAGAATAAATATTAAAAAGGAATTGCAGAATCAGTCAACCATGGTACAATTAAGGAAAGAAGCAACACCAGCAACTCACAGAAAAGCCCCAGTACACAGCAGCGATCTGTCAACATGGGCCGTCGATTCAACTCTGCAGGATCCTGCAACTCATGGATCCTCTACCCATTCTACTGACTCGAAACACTAAATGGGGCATTTTGAACAACGAACATAATGCAGGACTGTAAACAAAGCTCATAAACTCGGATCAGATTCGTTTTTCCTGTCCGTTCAGGGGACATTCATCACTTGAATGGATTGTAACATGTCCGATACAGCAATGACGAGGCCTGCCTGATCTGATCATCCCCCTGGCCTTGAGTAGGGAGAAGGTTTTATGGAGGTTGGCTTCCATGTCATCCGAGAAACTAAGCCGGAAAGGAATGAGGCCCCACTGCAGGTTCAAACGCCTCCGTACAGATGTCGTGCTTGTAAAAGCAAAGATTGGGCAGTCAGGGCGGCAACGCGACAGGAGAGATGCCATGTGCCCAGTCTTCGTGTAAACAAACAGTGCATCTACCTCTAGATTGTTTGCTGCAAAAGGAATTATTATTAAGCGAACATTTGGACAATAAAAGTCCCTAACATACTTCCCCTTCTCCACATAGTTGATGAACAAGTCCAAACACATTCACAATTAGATCTTAAATGTTCTATTCTATTTATTAGTTTATGACTATATTATTGGAGAGACTTTGTGATTATAGGTAGGAGCTTACACCTCTTAAATATATACTCTCAAGAATTTCAAACAATTTTATATATGTAGCATACAGATGAAGAGTTGTTAAGCATCGCAAATCCAAAAGGAGTTGTTAATCCTGCAGAAGGAAGGTCGTCATTAAATACATAAATTAAATAAACTATTGTGATTTTTAACGACTTTTCATTTTTTCTAATAAATATAAGTATATATGGAAACTCTGCATTTGTCACTTCTTAATTCAACCACGAAGTGAGTTTCTCCTTTGATTCGCGCACATAGTATATTTTTCACAATGCATGTAAAAGCCAATGCCATTTCTGTAGTTGTGCTTAATTCTTCTTAAAGCATTCAGAAACATATAATGCTTACCCATCTTAGCAGCAGAGTTGCAAATCTCTTCTGAAATTCTGTCAGAGAATGAAGATGCTATCTCCCCAAGTTCCGTAGCTTCGTGGTGTTTCTCTTCCCTCCACCACCTCTCAATTCTCAGACTGACGCTTCTCAAGACTGCTAATGCCTTTTCAGGAAACTGCCCCATGGCTGATTCACCAGAAAGCATTAAACCATCTGCTCGCTGTCTGACTGCTTCAGAAACATCAGCCACTTCAGCTCTGGTGGGCGTAGGGTATTCAATCATGGATTCGAGCAGCTGCGAGGCAACAATCACAGGCTTATTTAGCTGCCTACACACCTGAACTATCCTTTGCTGTGCTGATGGAACTTGTTCCAGTGGGATCTGTGCACCCAAGTCTCCTCTAGCCACCATAGCTCCATCCGAAGCTTGAATAATCTCCTCCAAATTCTTCAGAGAGTCTATACTTTCTATCTTTGCAATGAGAGAAATGTCACTGCATCATCACAATGAAATGCAATTAATGACAAACTGGATAAGTAATGGAATTTTCCAGAATCAAGACAAACAGACCGACATAACTGTAGAAGATAGCTTTACCACTGAGCTGGAGAATAAAGATGTATATATGTGTGGTAACCTATTGTGCACCAGAATAGCTTTTCTAAGATGTTTGATCATTTCAGCAGACTTGACAAATGACATTGCATCATAACTTCATGGTTAAGGGTTGGAGAATAAAGATGTATACATGTGTGTTTACCTATCTCGGGATCGGGCAGCAATATAGCTTTTAAGATGTTTGATCACTTCAGCAGACTTGACAAATGATATTGCAATAAAATCAACACCTTCAGCGATCCCGAAATCAATGTCCAACCAATCCTGAGGAAAAAAATGAAAAATTGGTCCAACTGAAACATATTACACAATATGTGTAAGTTTATTTATCTGCAACACATCAGGACATAAAGTAAACAGTACAAAGTTACGTATACCCTAGTGTACAGTATACTGAAGTGGCTGCATCGGGTTCTTTCTTTGAGTAGACCAGAGAAAGTGGTTGTCTCGGACAACTTGACTAATTGAATCACCTAAACTTATTGTGTGACTTTAATTGCCCAAATGTATGCTATAGGAAATTCCTTAGAAGCAACGGAAAAGACCCATTCCTGCAAAGGAGGTGAACAATAGGCCCATCAATGTGATATTTGTTCTTGTGATCTACCTACGAGTTCATATAACATAGCCCAAGTCTCCAATCAGATAAATATTCTTGTACTGACCAGATCATTTATCAGTATGATTATGATATCTATATTGCCTTCTATTTATCTTTTGTTTGGTTTTGTTGGCATCAGGACTCTGGACTAATTCGAGCAAAATGTGTTATTAAATTGAAAGGTTAAGTGCACAGGTAGAATGGAAGGGTTATTCCCTAAGGAACATGAAGATAAACAAGAACTTATACTTCTACCAGAATAGCTTTCATAACTCATTAGCTTCTATGATTCAGTGGCTCCTGCCACTATTTTCCCTACTTCATATATTCTGACAAAAAAGATAATCACAAGCACCGAAAGGGCAGACCAACCTTTGAAGAAATTGTGGGAAGCATGGCATTACGTTCTCGTACTAGGCTCCCATCACGCCAAAAAGTCAAATTAGCCCGTGGTAGCATAAGTCCAGGATCAGTGCATTGACACTTGACATCTGGACCAATCTTCTCAATCACCTCAAACCTCACCATTCCACCATCCACCAAGAGTTCATCTCCAACATTAACATCTGTGTCACGTTACATGAAAATCTAGAACATATGAGTTGCATAAAAAACAAATAAAAGTGAATGGTTTCAAAACAAAGGCTCCTAAAATAAGACCTTCAGCAAAACCATCGTAGTTCACGTTGATTGTGCGTTCTGGTAGAGGTGCATTAAAAGCTCTGACACTAAAAATCCAGATCTCACCATCCTGCACAAAAGAGTAGTTGGCTGTAACAATAACTTCCACAACCACGAACTAGGCTCTAGCAAATGAGGGTAGCTCCAGAAAGTTTGTATTGCAAATTTAGAGAAACCTACAAAGCACTCATTTATAAAAACAATTCTTTTTAGCAAGGTTAATTAACCCTATTTATTCAAACTTATTACTAGGATACATTAATTTTGGGATAATCAGTGCCAATCTAATTTCTGGTAAGAATAAAAAAAAAAATGATGTCAGAAATAATGATTTTTATAGAGCAAATAATCAAATTTATATCAAACATTTTGTGAGTCCTACATCAGAAACGTGCAGGGGAGATTATAACACTCTTGGTATGCCTTAAGAGTGTTGGATATGGCTCATACTTTGCACCCTCAAGCATATGCATCTTACCCCAACCACGGATTTTGGTAGCTGGGCGAGAAACTTAATTAAAGTTTTTCAAGTTACCTATTTATTTTCTCTTTGTATTGAGCAAACAAGCATGAGAATTTGTGAAGTGCTTATTCTGGTGGAAACCTCCGTTTGGTGTAGCCCTACTTTGGGGTGTGGAACATCTCTGCAGGACTTAGCCCTAATGGGGGTGAACCAGGATTAATCTTTGTGCCTCTTTATTTTCTCTATTCTTTTGTGTGATTGTTTATGCCGAATCCATCAAATAGCACCTTCTTGAGAGAGGTAGGGCTGTGGTTGACAGTTATCCTTCATATATGAGCATTTGTAAAATGGCTATTAAAGCATGATGAAAAGGGAGACAACCAGTTGACACAGTACCCAAAGTCTACCAAGCTACATAAGGAAGACTATTTTCCTGGTGATAAAACAAACGCCCCTTTGAATCATGAGCCAAGGGGCTCTAAACCAGGTACATTACCCTCAAAAATAAGAAGTCTACTAGATATACTGCAGTTTATATTTCCCCTTTACTAATCGACGCAGAACATCGCAGTTTGATACATGTTTAAGTAACGTTGGACTCCTTGATAACTCTCCTGCTTCTTTCCTTCCAAACAACTCAACAAATGCCAAGAGACCACGGCCCCCTCCATATCATGTTGGCAAGAGCAAAATTCAGGAATTGGTACAATATAAGGCCCCAGAAAAGCACTATGGCCACTAAAAAGAACATAAGAAAATTTTCCAGCAAAATTAACAAATTATGTCCGTAGATGGCCAAATTAACACCAAGATTACCTCGGCTCTCGCTGATGGTGCGCCGCCTAAATCCCCCATGTGAATCTCACTCCCCTCCGTGTCCATCATGACTGCAACAGCAAACCCTTTCTCCTCATTCAGCCTCCTTACGCGCTCGATAACGTGCCGATGCCACTCGTGCGTCCCGTGGCACATGTTGATCCGCGCCACATTCATGCCGCCCACGGCCAGCGCCTCCAGCTGCTCGAACCCACTCGTGGCGGGCCCAATGGTGCACACAAGCTTGGTCCGCCTCGTGCTCCGGAACCCGTTCTCCTTCAACTCCGCCTCCGTCACCGCATCCACCTCGATGGAGCTCGAATCGGGGGCGCCCACCGCGGGAGCGTACGAAATTGCCCCCTTTCCGTTGTCGGAAATTAGCACCGGAGAGGACGAGGAGTCCAGATCTGAAGACGACGAGGCCACGACGGGCCTCCGTACAGAAAACGCCAGCGGCACGCGGCGACTCGAAGGCGGGTGGAACGGTTTCGCGTAGGATTTGTTCGGTAGAGCAACATTGGGGGACTGGGAGGAGATGAATAAACGAAGAGATTGGGACATTTCTGTTGCGGTGGCGCCGGCGGCGGTTTATCGGAGATTGTACGGCACAGTTAAGGCGCTGCGGGAGAGTTGGGGAAGATTCGAGGGAATCTCAAAAGAGAAGAGAGTGAGAGAGAGATGGAGAGAGGAGGCGGAGTTAACGAAGTAGGCGAACGACAACTCACCCGATTGCGTGTTAGGGTCGAGCTCTTGGGAGATTGATCACTATTCAATTCCAAAATTATATTGGGGGGTAATCCCTATGATTTTTGCCCCCAAAATAATAAAGTGATTTATTTTATACACTTCAATGTTTCATTAAATTCTAATATTTTAAATATTCAAAACATCTCCTTATAATTAAAGAAATATTTTAAATAGTTATAATCGTCTAAATTTATTAGTAATTTTTTACACAAAGAAAAAATTATGATATATAATATGTTTTATTATTATTTTTTATTTAATTAATAAGAGCCCCAAGCTGATTAATACAAAACCTATAAACAAGGTATATAAGTGCAATTTTGACTAAAACTAGACTTTAATGGTGCTTTTTCTGAAAGTTCGTGCGAATTATTATTAGTTAAATGTAAAATTAATAATGAGTTTCGAAAATATTTTGAGTGGAATTTATGTAGGTGGTCTTACTCGTCATAGGCATTAAAATACGTGTCAAATTTTCATTGGTTTCTTATTTGGTGACATGTCCCCTTACTTTTACACGTGTCAAAGTATCATTTGACGTCGCGTTCCCTTCTTTCTCCTTTCTTTTTCCCTTTCTGTCCTTCCGCCGCATTTCATTCCCCTATCCCTTTCTTTTTCTTGTGCGGATTTGCCCCCTCTGCAAAATCCTCCTCAAAGAAGAAAGAGAAACCATACATAGGGTTTTCACTGGTTTTGATTCTTCAAACCTCTCAGTTCGATCCCGTACCAAGTGTGTCCTCCTCTTGCTGCCTCTCACCTCAGGTTCGATTTCTCCATCCTTCATGTTTTCATCCATTTCCAATTAAATCTGCAAATTGCCGAATCCCCATCTTAGATCCACTAGTTTTTGCGATCATTTTAAAGCTAGGCTCAAGTATGATCTTCATGCCTCTTTTGTTTTGTGTAATTCGATTTGGGTTCTGATTGTTTGTGGAGATTGAGTTGAGTTAGGTGGATTTGGAGACGAGATGGGAGCGCTGGTGTCCAGGTTTTGGTTCATGTTGTTCCCCGCAAAGGAGTACAAGATTGTTGTGGTGGGATTGGATAACGCTGGGAAGACCACGACGCTTTATAAATTACACTTGGGAGACGTTGTTACCACTCACCCTACGGTGGGGAGCAATGTCGAGGAACTTGTCTACAAGAACATCCGGTTCGAGGTAAGGAGAAAAATCGTGACTTTTTCTTACTGTTTTCTAGCTTAAGTACATCCAAATATGAACTTGGTGTAGTTGGAATTTATTTATTCTTCCTGCTAAGGACCTTGTTGCAAACTTCTATAAAACAATGAACCCAGGAACTTGCAACACTTCAAACAGCACCCGCCTGATTCCTTAATTCGACCAGTCAACCTATTTCCCTCATAACAAACTTTTCAATATATTGTATAAGCAAGTATAATAGAGTAATTTGAGGGAGAGGAAACAAAAAACAATGGACGCAAAAATTTGAAAGCAATAGGACTTCTGAGGTACGTCATATATAGCGGTATTATTTCAGTAATTCACGGTTGTTGGTGGTAATGATTGTGCTCGGCCTTCCCTAGAAACTAATCTGAAAACTTGAAAAGTGACGTATGGATGGTAACTCTGCTAGCCTCATTGACAACAAAGTAAGCTTTTATAAGGCGATTCCTACAGTATGAAAACTGACAATGATAGCATGCTTCGGGTTGTTCATAGCATGTGCATGAATGTAGGAATACATTCTCCATGCATGTGAGTGAGTCGTCAAGATAGACAGTTTTCTAGTGCCTGTGGTAGTAACTTGCAATCTGACCTGTCTTCATTGGACTTGTTTTGGACTTCTATTCTATGCTAGTTACAGTAAGGGTAGATCAATGCATGGTGAAGACCATCAACTAACATAATTGCTAGTAATTTTTATGTTTCGGAAGTGAAACTAATAACCTGAGTAATTTTAAGTTTTGGAAGTGAAACGAACTGATATGTAGCAGATGGTGAAGGCAAAAATTGAAGGAAAAAGCAATATATATATATATATATATTTGTTGGCTCAAAAACCCCATGATTCAGGAAGGAGGAGAAAGTGGGGATGGGGAGGGGCGTTCTGTTGTTTAGAATACCATGCAATGTGAGAAGCAACTTTCGACATGAATTAACATTTAGAAATATTTATTTTGGTTATTTGATAGTGTAATAAGGCTTTCTGCTTCTACTGGGAGACCTTCTGAGCCCTGACTTTCTTTGATGCTCTAGTGATGAAGGTATGCATAGTGACACTTGAAATAGTTGGCAATTGACTTTTGGAAGGAGGCACTCTTCCTGATTATTGAATATTTCCAAAGGTTTATTGAATATTTCAAAGACAACAACCATTATTGCGGTTTAGTTCATCTCGATCTGACTATATAGTGGCATGAAATTTGTTACCCCAAGGTTTCCAACATTTGTCATTTCATGATGGTAGCTTATCTTGTGATGGTGTTGTACTTGTACTTGACGCAACTGCACAGCATACCATTGGACATGTATCTTCGTTAGGTGGATTGTTGAGCCTTTTCCTTTAAAACAGTTTGGTGTCTTATTTTTGTCGAAATATGTCAATCGTCTCTAATTGGTTCAGTCTTACCTTTCTCGAATTAGGTCAGTTGTCTCTAATTGGTTCAGTCACGCCATTCGCTCACTTGCTTTGTGAATGCATCGTCTTGGGACAGGCACCTGAAAATTTGTTATATATGTTTTCTTCAGGTTTGGGATCTGGGTGGGCAAGAAAGGCTTAGGACATCATGGGCAACCTATTACCGTGGAACTCATGCTGTTATTGCTGTGATAGACAGCACTGACAGAGCGAGGATTGGCATAATGAAGGATGAACTCTTGAGGTTGCTCCAACATGAGGATCTCCAACACTCGGTTATATTGGTCTTTGCAAACAAACAGGACCTTAAGGATGCCATGACCCCTGCGGAGATCACCGATGCCCTCTCACTTCACGGCATCAAGGATCATGACTGGCATATACAAGCTTGCTGTGCCCTCACTGGGGATGGGCTGTACGATGGTTTGGGTTGGGTTGCCCAACGGGTAACTGGAAAAGCACCGACTTAGAGAGAAAACAAAGGAAGAAAAAAATGCTCTGCTTTATTCATGGTTTTGAGGTAGCAAGTAAAAGATACCCTTGTGTAACATTCAACAGATACTTTTGAATACATATCTCGGAGATTGTTCGATTTCATTTATAAGGGGAAAAATGATTTGTCACATTTCTGTGCAACGGTGCATTTTGCTTGACAGGTGACCATAAATGCAGTGATGTAAAATGTGCAAATTCCTCTCTGTATATACTGTGATGGTAGTTTATCCTCTTCCTCTGAAACAATCATCATCAAAGTATCCAGCATCTGCAACCCTTTTTATCTTTTGGACCTTCAAACCAACGATCCCAGGACGGGTTCAGGGGCCCATTTGTTCTGTTAAAAAATAATGATTATTGGAAACATTAAGGTCTGAAGTCATAAATAAATTTAAAAAAGGGGAATAAATTGCAAAAGTAAAGAGTTACACTGATAGTAGTGGATCAGGCTTTGGTTCCACGCTACTAAGCAACCTGAAAATCACCAAAAGGTGGGGGAAAAACTTCAGTTTTCAGTTTATTGATGGTAGATCATGCAGCAGGTAATTTGGTTTTGCTCACTCTTTGCATGCTGCAGAGGCCTTCTCAGTTTTCTCAAGTTGTTCCAGCTCTTCCTGTGTACATAAAAGGAAACCAGAGCTCAAAAACAGTCATAAACGGAAAGAGAACAACCACATATAACTCTGGAATCTGAAATTCCGGATAACAGTAGGGGAGCAGATGTTTTCTGATCTAGCATGGCCATTTTAGTAGGCACTACATAGAGTTTGCAGACCCATCAAACCCCACCACCCCCCCCGGCCCGGGGAAACAAAAGAAAAAAACACCTTGAAGAAAATGAGTGTATGATCCTGGCTGATTAATACGATCAAATGTCACCTCCATAATTTCAGGCTTGCCTCTTTTAGACAAAAAAAAAAAAAAAAAAAAAAAGGTAGGAAATGGGGGAAAAAACCCTAGTGATGCATGTGAATTGTTCCAATTTCGATAGCAGTGGATGGAACAAATTTACCCATACCTCATGCAAAGGAGTGGTCAAACTATCACTGAAAAAAAAGTGGGGAAAAATATCATTGTGCTGAGGGAAACCTTTCTTTTGCTTCTCATTTACTCTTGGTTTACGACAAGCCTACGTCAAAACATTTTCACTGAAAGGCTTAGAGAACGCTAAGAAAACAGTATCTTTGATCTTTCAAAATGCTTCCCAATGGGACAACATCACATTTTGTGAGGGTTATCAGCATCGTGAACAACGTGCATGTGAATTTTCATAGACTTTGCACAAGTGGGGGAAGTCTTGAGTGCATTCTCTGCTTCACTCTCACTGAGAAGAATAGCATTGACATTTCCAGTTATTCGTTGAAGTGCGGAAGGGGAAAAAGATGCATCACATGTTATCAAAGTCCTATAAGACATCAATACAACCTCAAGCACTTTGGTTATCTAGGTCAAAACAAAGCATAGATAGTCTTCTATAAAAGCTCCAAGTCTACTGACAACTGATAGTATCCTCTGACTGAAACAATGTTCGAGTCTTAAGGGTACGGAATGATAATGATAATCATAATCATAATAATAATGACGAAACTATAATTTTCTAAAAGTTTAGTAAAATATAGTATATCATTTTTATAAAAGCCTATCCATAGAAGTCAAAGAACCACTTTGAGAGGGGGAGGGAAGCAACAGGATTTGCTTCCAGCTCTGCAATGTCAAAATGTGCACCATCCTTGTGGTCAGTTCCATGCTAATGGCAGTTCCGAATTTAGAAGAAATAATGGGTATTGAGCTATCTGTATTTTCCAAAAATGGGAACCCCTACTTCTTCAATAGTATTGGACAGAGGTTGCCTTCCTTGGTTAAAGAAACTGGCCAACTGGAAGATGCAATCAGCTTTTCAGAAAGCTACACAGGAACACGTTCATAAAACAATATGTACAGCTTAACAAAAGCACAACACTGGTAAATTGTTCTTACAACAGGCAATCTATTTTAAAAAGGGAAGCATTTCGAATCCCTCCTCAGATGCTCTGTTCTGACAGCAGATCAGAATCATTACGTGAACTAGTGATTCCTTAACATTGGTAAACAATTAGTCATGGTCCATAGTCCCAAAACTTTAAATTTTGAGAAGCCTATCCCTGAGCCAAAGAAGACCTAAATCTCTATGAAGGTGACCAAGACTGGGTAAAATAGCTGAAACTTTGATCAGTTTCCTTATATCACTCTAACAGTTAAGAAAAATTTAGTTTTTTTTTTTCCTGTAAATCCAAAGATCAGATTATTACAAAAAAATGATAAATAAAAAATATCCTAAAATATAAAATATCACAGCAGATGTGCCACGAACAATAACTTCATACACAGTACAGAGCATTAATAAAGCATTGAATCGATGTGCAACCATCACATAAAAATTAAAACTTTTCAAGCCCTATTTGGAAACACCACAACTGAATTAAACCCCAAATACTAAACTACCCAAAATAGAGAAACGAAAGCAAACGGTTCCATGTATCAAAATCACAGAAAAGGGTACTAACTTACCTCCAAGAACCTAGTTTCCTGTTCCAAACGCTTCAACTCGGCGAGTATCCGGTGCTTCCCTCGCGTGTCGGCAGCTGCCATGGATAGCCCACGGTGGATCGTCGGACTCTCTGTATCCGCCTCACCCGGCTGCATCTCCTCATACAACTAAAAACCCTAAATCCCTCTCTCTATCTCTCCCCGTGTTGCACCAACAGCCAAGCCCAAACAAGCAGGAATTTTAAAAGAAAAATTGGCGCTCACCCCCCTAAAACCCCACTAGAGAACAAGAGCGTCAGAACCCAAAATCAGAATTTTCATTCACAAACAAAGATTAAAATCTATAGAGGGAGAGGGAGTGAGAAAAGGGGGAACCTTTTTCTATGGTTTCCCCTGTTTGTTGGGTAGCGTTAGAGTGGGCGTGCTGAATCGAAAGGCAACGTTCTTTTTGGGTTCTAATTTTCCTGTGTCTTTTTTGTCTCTGCGGTTGATGAGTTGGTGCTTTTTCTTCTCCCCACCCACGCGATGTCTCGGGCGCTGAACTGAAGGAGTACACCAATGGCGTTCGGAAGTGTCCGACACGAGTATCTCAGGCGCGTGTACATGGCGGCGGTGGCTCCACCACCTTCACTCGGCGTGCCGGGAACAAGCGCGCGTGGAACAACCGAGGCTCTGGATTTCGACACGTGTCCAAGATTGCCGAGCCCATATGACTTACTTTTTGTCTCACTATCCTAAAAAAAGTTAAAGCAAGTTATTTTCTTTTCTTTTTATCTTTTTAAGTAGGAAAAAGCACGGCGGAAGGATCAAGATTCTCTTTGGGGCTTAATTAGAAATAATAATAATTAAAAAAAAAAAGCAAGTTAATTTCATCTGGTCAGTAGTACCTGTCGCCAGGGGGCCTATTAATTGATGACTACCGCTTATTATGATTAAAAATCATTGAAAAGCATTAAAAGATTTTTTTGATTAAAGTTAATTGGGTCATATAATTATTTATCACTTTAAATATTTAGTCTGAATATTTAGGTGCCTAAAAATGAGACCACTTGATTTTCAGCTTTAACAAACGGATAATAAATCATTAGTATTGAATGAGTTAATTTTATATCAACTAATTCGAAACTATATCACGAGAAATTTTTTTATGCAATGTTATTATTTTTAATATTATGTATGTGCACCTAAAAATAATATTGTTTCATTAATGATTTTTAAAGTGTACGCGATTCATTTTTTATAAAACAAAAGTTGTTTTGGGATCTAGTTCATAAAGTTAAGGGATCAAAATTCTATCCTTTTGCTATCCTTTCAGTCAATTTTAAGATATTTTCAAGTAATTTTAATTGTACTAATTAAAATAACATATAAAAATACTTAAATTATCAATTTTTATGTGATTTGAAAATAAAATTCTATTCATCTTAAGTATTAAAAATTTAACATAATAAATTACTGAATAAGTTTAATATTTTAAATTTTTTTATATTATTTTGATTTATGAAATTAAAATTATTTTAAAACATCTAAAAATTGAGTGCATGAGAAGTGTAGGGCGGAAACGGCGAGTAACTGATTCCCACGCGGTGGATGCCCTTTGTATTTAATGAATTACTCATTACCTAACACCCCCCACCAAAAAAAAAAAAAAAAAAAAAAAGTGAATTGTTCATTTAATGTATGTTATAACAATTTTTATCGTTCACATTTTACTTTTTAACTCGTTCAACTTCCATCCAGCTAGTGGTTAGAATTGACGTCAGCAAAACTAAGACTTCCTGAGGAGGATATATATATATATATTTGACGTTGTTGAAACAAACACTGTGGTTATTAGATTCTTCGATTTGACTTACAGGACTAAACATATTACTTTTATTTTTCTCTTCTTTTTTCTCTTTTTTTTTTTTTTTGTAGGGGGACAAAAATTAAGTACAAAAGAAAATGCCCGATTCCGTTAGTGTCCCTCCCCTAATTGAAATGAGTCCAGTAAAAGTAATGGAATCCTTTCCATAACCTGCGGTTAATAATATTATTATTTTGGTATCTAGGCTTGATTACAATCCTACTTATTTGATTGGACGTTTTTTTTTGTTGAATTCATTCGAGATAAAAAAAAAAAAAAAACACATAAAATAGCTTAACCTTTTACAAAAGAACACTTAAACTAATTTCAAATTCAACCCCTACCAAGGAGTATAATAGTGAATATATATACATGAAAGGGTTGATTTGAATAATTATAAAAAAATAAAATTTAAACTCAATAAATAAGAAGTCTAATCATATAAAATTTGACAGTATATATTTTTTTAATGTTTATTCAATTGCGTGCGGTGGTGGTTGTTTTTTTTCCTTTTTCCTTTTTTTTTTTTCCGTCGTCGTTGTTATTGCTGTTTAATACATCTAAAACCTTGTAAAAATAAATAAATAAATAAATAAATCGTGGCTTCTGTTCTCAACACGAAATGTTACACCTTGCGTTCTACAAAGCGACAGGTGTCCTTAAAGTTGCCACGTTTGCACACTTGTCACCCATAGACAACATGTACACCTGCCCTCTAGTACGTATTAAAGGCTATAACAAGCGAACAGCTCATGAGACGAAGCAAAGAAACCACGTAACTCTAATGATCACTGTCGATGTTATCTTCTTCCCGTGTAGCTCTCTCGTCCAATTTCTCCTCCCATGAAGAAATCAATCGCTCTTTGTTCACCAATCACGCGCTGCACAACAAAAGCTCAAACGCCGCCCATGGTATCCTTTGCAGTCTCATATGCAAAGAGAACTCAAAATTTTACCTCATTTCCCGGGCTGGCCCAAGGTGGCTCACCCGAATATGAGCCCAAGAGCCCCCCGGAGTTCCCGTCGACGCCGATGAGTCCCAAGGAGCCTGCTGTTCCGCTGGAGGTTCCTCAATTCCCCACTTCTCCGGAGGTCGAGCCCATTGGGCCTGAGGAGATCACTAGTGATCCTCCTCCACTGTCCCCTGGGCCGAACCCTGGGCCAGATTTCCCTGGCCCGCCGATACCTAACCGTCCCGGCCCGGACATCCCGCTGCCTCCGCCGCCGGATACGTTGCCTCCGGTGCCCCCGCCGGATGTATACCCGCCGCCTCCGCCGGATCCTTCTGTGCAGCCGCCGCCTCCCGATATTGGGCCACCGAGGGGTCCGCTAGGGTTGAGCCATGGGCTTCGTAAACCAAAATAAAAGAATTGTTGAGACTTCTGTGGCAATTGTACATGGCCTACCCAAAATAATGGGGGGAGAATTGATACTTGGTGCCTTGAATGAAAGTTTGTTTTCCCCTGGAAGCATATACATTTATGGGCTTATGGGCTGGTGGGCGTGAACTAAACTATTCATTCATATAATGGGTGAGCACCCATATTTACGAGGATCAGTTTTCCAACCGTACATCGAGTCGTGCTGAGAGGATCTGATCTAAGAATCAGATTTGTCTGGATTGAGTTAATATTGTTGGGTTTTCTCTATGAAATAATATATAAGGGAAAAAATGTCTTTTCAACGGGTTAATTTTTTTTTTTTGAAATAAATTTTAGTTGCTCAATTATTAAAAAATTGCGACTCATATTTTACTGTACTTATATGCTATTATTTTAATTATGTAATTAATAATTACGTGATTGATATTTTATTATTTTTATTCTGATCACGCAATAATTTGAAATTTTGAGTTTCTTTTTTTTTTTCCCCTTCTCTCTCTCATAAGCCCTTGTCAACATATGACATTTGTCCATCTTTCTCTCATAACGTTCTTGTTCATAATCAATTTATCACCCAGCTTTGGTCACGTAATTGGTAATAACGGCGAGATATGGTAATTGTGTGATATTGTTTGGATTTTTTTCGGAAAGGTTGGGTGGATTGATGAAGAGGTTTTTTTTTTTTAAAGCATTTTTTGGAAAATTCAAATGGTATAATTGGAAATAATATATAAAATTAAATATATTTATTAATTTTTAATTGATTTGAAAATATTAATTTAAATATTTCTTAAATTTAGAAAATTTTATTATAGTTTTTAAGCTTGAATTTTTTTTTTTGTACGATGAAGACTTTAAGATTAACCTAATCAATTGAAAATAATAGGCATGTGTATTTTGTATGTTATTTTTAAAGAATATATTGAAAAATAATTGGTATAAACTGTATCATAAATCCTTTGTTCATCAACTCACCCATTTTCCTTCCCCGGCTCAAAAAAAGTCATGTAATTGACAATTATGTAATTATTATTTTATTATTTTGATCATGTAATTATTAATTGTATGATCATTTTCTTCTTATATCAGTCATATAATTGATAATTATATGATCAAAATAATTTAAAATTGATCACATAATTATTTGTTGTGTGACTAAAAATTACAACATATCTAATCTCACAATTTTTAATTGCACGAACTGCCTAAAAACTTATTTCGGAAAAAAATTGATCCGTACACTTGAAAAAAAAATTTTTCTTCCGATTTTCTTTCATTACCTTTGACACAATGTTGATAACACCAATGATTTTGCCCTTGTTTTTTTTTTTTCTTTAAAAAAAAAGAGAGTTAGAAGTTGTCCAGATACTTTACAAACGTACATGCTAAGCAAGTTACTTGAAGGATTATGTTTCACTAATTTATTCGAGGGACTATAGAGAGTCAACATATTTCGTAGGTTAGTCGGCGGACATGAACGGCCGACCTTTGAAAACCGAAGCCTGTCTGAGGAGTGTGTGTGGGAGGGACTCCTATGTTTGGCGTTCAATTTACTTATTAATCGTGTTCTATTTTAAAATTTTAATTTCAAAAATTATTTAAAAATTTCAATCACAAGGATTGAAATAATAATTTTTTTTCATTTATAAATTTTAGTATAATTTGAAAATCTGTGGATTCTTTATTTATGGGATATGAAAAAGAAAATTTTATAAGAATAAAAATTTACGTACTAATATTTTTATTTATTTTATCTCCTGGATGAGGGGTTTATATATTATTAAATTATATGAAAATTTATACATGTGTAAATTTTCTAATATTATTTCAATCCTTATGATTAAAGTTTTAAAATAAAACATGATTTATGAGAAAATCGGACGTCATGAACTCCCAATAAAGGAGCCCCTCCTGTGGGTGAGATAAATAAAATCAATACCCTCCTGTGAATGAGATATATAAAATCAATACCCTCTTGTGGGTGAGATAAATAAAATTAATATGCAATAAATTCTACTTGTATCGCTCTTACTAATGTATCGTAATTTAATGGATATTTTTGAAAGAAAGTTTTTTATAAAGTAACAATCAAGCATCGTTTAACACTATCACATGAGTGCACAAAATATGTATAAATAATATTACTCACCTTGACACGAAACTGTATGTACAAGTAGTACTGATCTTTCTGGCAACCCCAACGCCACCGACCCCTCGTCCTTTGGGCTCTGTGGATAAGGGAATCATCTGTTTTAGTCTTAATATAATGAAGAAGTTTGGGTGAATCCAATAGACATTTAAGTAGGGTTTGGTGGGTGGGAGTGGTTCCAGCTGGGAATTCATCCGATTCGGTCATCATTACTTGTTTCATTTCCAATCTCACAGACAACCCTTAGACAAGGAGAAGCCAACATGGCTTTACTACTTCACTGGCTCATATTCCCCGGGAGATCGATCATCATCGGCATAATTTTTATACTAAAAAATAATATAATAAAATATATGTGATCTTTTTAAAGTGATATTTTGATAAAATAATAATAATAAACTATATATATTTTGACAAGTGATCATTTTCAATGTGAAGATTATATGAAAGATCTACATGTAATATTACTTAATTTGTAAAGCACAAATCAGAGCCCTTAAATGAGAAGATTTGCAAAACCTTTATCTTAATAATCACCCCATAGTTGAAAAGATTCAGACCCGACCCAAGGAAGCCCATCCCAAAAGTCAAGGCACCCAATGGATTCTAATGTTGAAGGGAAGCATAAGGAACATACCACCGCCCCTAAATTCCTGTTGGTCAATGATGCTTGTTGGTCCAAGCGGGTAGAAGCTTAATTTCTCTTAAGTAAGGCCTCAAGTTTGATTCTTGTAAATGAAAAAAATAAGCTCTCGGAGAATTTTGTCCCCTTGTGGATCCACTTGGTTCAAACAAAATTTAATTGAAATTGTTTGGCCTTCAATATTGGTGCTACCATTTTATTCTTCCACGTCGTCCTTTTGGTATGAAAATTGTGTAAAAGATGTATATATAGTATTATTTTTTATATAAATTCTTATTAATATTATACACGTGTGATCAGAAGATGTTGCATTTCTGAAAATTTAAAAATATGGCGAGTGACATTTTTATGAAGGACATGCATGCATGTGTGCGATGCTGAAAATGTCAAATTATGAGGGAAAAAAGAAAGGGTTGAGATCAGATGAATAAAGTGACAAATTTACCCTTACATAAATAAAATATAATAACCTTTGAAATGTCTTCAATTTCTAAATTCCTGCGGTGGTACGTTACGTTTCGATCAACGAAGAATGCATCAATCCACAATATTAAATACTATTATTCCTCATGAAAAAAATAATAGCATTGAATAATGCTATGGGGTACGCGTTTCGCTCCGCCATGTGTCAGCAACCGCGTTGACAGAGACGCACATTAATGAGCACGCATACCCCATTTTCACTCCATTTTCTAACTCTATTATTTGATCATTTCCCAACTCTGACAATGTCTCCATGCCTCATAGATGAAAGCATTTGTTTGAGTTTTAGATGGACTGAAATTTGTTGTGTTAATGCATCTTAACACAAAAGAATTTCTAGAAGGAGAAATCCAAACATTGATTTCACCACTTTTGAAACTTATAATCATATTCATACGAAACCTGGAAATTTTCTTTAAGAAAACTGTTTTGACTGCTTTTAAGTCTGAATTCTAACTCTTGAAATAGGTCCGATCGAATTTGTAATTGTTATTGCTCAAGATTTTAATGATGATTCTCAAGTATACGTGGCAGGTAGATCGAGCGCACTATGACTGGAGCATGAGACTTGATGTGAGTTGCAGAAAAGAAAATGCTTTATTTGGGTCAGATAGGTGAATGAGAATATACTATTTTAAATAGAAAGAAACAGTTGAAACATCCAACTCCTGACTCTTGATGAATGACGACCAAATCAAATCGTGTATAATTTTTGTCGTTGAAAATTTTGTTCACTCAGATTTTTTAAATTCATTTTGAAATTCACCAAATATATTCATTTTGATATATAGGAGGAAATTTCATCTCAAATCCCAATAGGGGATTCAAGACGGACCATGGACTTTGAATCAAAATGCATGATTTTCAATCAAAACGAAGCGTGTCTGCGACGCAGCGATCAAAAGAGCCGAGTCCACGTAACACCAAAACTAAAATTTCCCTTTTAAAAAAGAAAAAAAATGAAAAATGGGGAGACCTTTGAAAGGAACAGCGCGTACTGTATGGGTTGAAAACTTGGAACCTCTCTCTCTCTCTCTCTCTTTGAATGCTTCTTGTCTCCCAAACCCCAAACCCACACAGCTGTGCGTGCAGTACTTAATGGGTCAGTAATGAACTCTCTATTTGTTAAATTGTTTGGACTTTTGGGGTAGTTGTACATGAAGTCAGTGTGCCTTATATACTATAATATTATTACTTTCATTTATTTATTTGTTTGTTTGGGAGCCGTTTGAATCCATGAAAGATCCTCGGATGAAATTAGAGCGATTCATTATTTTAGTTTGTGAGTAAACCACGGAATATTATAAGATGATGACGGCGACACTCGAAACTAAGCAATGGCTCGTTCTAAACCCTAACCCTTAACTGATCTTAGGGTGCATTATTATTTTAATTTATTGGGATTTGATTTTTTAAACCACTGTAATTTAATTTACCTGAATTATTTAGCGGCTAGAGGGAGAATTTAGAATCTAAAAGATATGCCCATCTACCATGAAAAATACATTATTGTTAGCATTAAGTTATATACAGTAATAGAAAATGCCCATGAAATCTTGGAGGAGAATGGGGAGGTCATGGTTCGGTAGGTGCAGGGGGAGAGAGAGAGAGAGAGAATTATACAAGTCAAATCTATCTTTAAGAACAGGACTTTTGAGTCATAACAATTGGCCATGGTCACCATTATTTTCTCATTTCGTTGTCTCTCTCTCTCTCTCTCTTTAAAAAAATTTAAAAAAATTAGTAAATGAGGGGAACCCTATATAACCCCAGAGCAGGGATTGAGCAATACTCATATCCCTCCTCTTTCTCTCTGCTTATTTTGGAGATTGCTTGTGTACAATGGCGGAAGCACTGACCGATGAACAGATTATCGAGTTCCGCGAAGCGTTTTGTCTGTTCGATAGAGATGGCGACGGTGAGCCACCTGTGCTTCTTCGCATCTTTTCCATTTTTTGCACTAAAAATTGAATTCAAAACTTCTTATTCGATAAGAATTGTATCGTGTTGATTGAGGAGTGCCTATGCATATGGTGCAGGCCGCATTACGATAGAAGAACTGGCGACGGTGATCGGATCCTTGGATCATAATCCGACCAAGCAAGAACTCCAGGAGATGATAAGCGAAGTCGATGCTGATGGCAATGGCACCATCGAGTTCTCCGAGTTCTTGAATCTCATGGCCAGAAAAATGAAGGTAGCACATTTACCCACAAAACCCAATTTATTAAGGAAAACGCTGGACTTCTCAAGAAACGGATCTCGGTCAAATCCCACCACTTACATTTGATCGGAATTCTCTTTCCGAATATCTAGCATTACTCTTTTACTGATACTTCAATTCTATATATATATATATACAGAATTGTAGTCTTTTCTTCTGTACCTGAGTTCTGTCCTAGAACAGAACGGGATTATTTCGCTTTTGTTCATGTAACTTATGAATTAAAGCGTGTTTTAATTTGGGTTGTGTTATCAGGAGACTGATGCAGAGGAGGAACTGAAGGAAGCTTTCAAAGTGTTTGACAAGGATCAGAATGGGTACATTTCGGCTAATGAGGTCTATTTTTCTTCCTCCTTTTTGTTTTTTATTTTTAAAATGAAGGTTCTCACGCAACAAGACCACATAGTTTCTCAGTATTGCTCTCTGTTTTTCACAAATGTTATGTCTTGCGGTGCAGCTGCGACAAGTGATGATGAATTTAGGGGAAAAGCTGACGGACGAAGAGGTGGAACAGATGATCAAAGAGGCGGATCTCGACGGAGACGGTCAGGTCAATTACGATGAGTTCGTCCGAATGATGATGACCGCTTGATCGAAACACTAAATTATCTTTGACCAGTTCCTTCTCATTACCCAACTCGATCTTCCTCGTTTTCATACTTAGATCTGAAAAATAAGTGTATATTCAGTTGTTGTTGACGTTGTCGTATTTAATTCCCAGCAGCGATCCCCAGATTAAAACGACCCACCCTTGGTTTTTTCTTATATGGGTTCAGTTGTATTCTTTCATTTCTACTCCAAGATTTGATTAGGAATAATTTTACTTACCAACTCATTTGCTTTCATGGTGATGCAACTGTAACATTATCTCGATTTCTATAATGAATTTTTAATTTTAATTCAATTAATACTGCAACGGAGAAGTCTAACTTCAAATATGTTGGACTTAGTCCCTTCTAAACTCTCAAACCATTTTTTGATTTTATAACCACATTTTCAAATTCACCGTTTAATTTGTCATGAAAAAGTATATTTCGAACAAATTTCACCACTCATTTAAGGAGGTATGCATAGGTGAGTATCACTTGTCACATATAAGTGGTGAAATTTTTTTAATATGAATAGATTTATAAATCAAAAATGATCATTTTATTTATCCCGAGGTGAAGATTCAACGTGGCTCAATGAATTTAATCTTAAAAAGTCTTAGAACAAAGCCAAGCAGATTTTGGGAAAATCGAAAAAGGCCCTTTTGTTTATGAAGCTAAAATGATATCTTCTCCTAAAATGAATTTGATTTTAACAAAGTGCGTGACACAGTAAAATTCATGTTTGAACTAATGCAGTCATTAAAATTGGATGTAATAGAATTTTAGAGGACTAGATTTAGAATTTGTGAGAGTTCGATCAGGAAGGAATATTTTTCTTTTGTATTTCCAATTCAAGCATTCTTAAAGAAAAATATATATTATCCGTACCGATCCTTATTTTCGAAAAGAATGATCAACTTTACAAATATCGATCGACACTTTGAACCCTTGGTTATCCTGTTCAAATATTATAATATCAAAGGCATAAGGATGACGTAGAGTAGGATTGGAGAAAAATTAAAGAGTGTTGCTTTGTTAACGAATAGAACAACCTTCAGCTTTCGGAAAAAAAACAAACTGCATGAAACAGCCATTTATAAAAAACCAGTCACTTTTTTTATTTCCATTCAAATCAGAATCTAATCAAAAACAAAAACCCTCTCTCCCATTTTCAAAATGCCAGACAGATTGGAAAGCAAAACAAAAAAAAAAAAACGCACACTCAATTCCAAGAACAAATTAAATGGAAGACTCGGGAAGATCTCATAAGGTATTCACAGTGGCACAGCATATGCAGTTGCTGAAGAGGGACGATGATGATCTGGGCTTGCGCTTATCTCTTCTCTGCAAGTTCTGCAAATCCTTTTCTGAACTGTTCGAAGAAACAGCTCCATCTTCTTCCTTGTGCGGAGAGACCTCAACTCGAGCTTCTTCCTCTTCTTTTAGGAAACCTTGGAATGCCGCTTGATTAGACTTACTTCTTTCCAAGATTGTCGCTTTCTCTTCTACCGGGATTGACTGGTTCTGTAATGGGTCTTGATTATTCGTGGTCAAAATCCTTTCTTGATGCAGCAATGGCGTTTGGTCGGAATCTTCGGCGCCACTTCTGAGATTAAAATTGAAGCTCGCACATTTTCGCATCTCGGCACCAATATTTTGGCCATTAGGGTTTGTTTCAGTACTGGGCCTTCCCCCATCTTCTGGTCCTTCACTTTCGTTTGATTCATAGTCCCCAGTTGTCTCATCTGCCGGTCCCGATGACTGGAGCATGGAATCGTCGGTTGAGGCTGGTGGAGAGGTGAAATTGGATGCTTTTGTCTCGAAGAACTCGCTGCTAGGGTTTTGTTTCAGTTCCGCATTTTCTTCCTTCTTATCTTGAACAGTGCTCTGTTCATAGAATTGTGGCGAGTACATATTCTGCGCCCCTTTAATCGAATTTGCTGGGGATTCGTACTGTTCTTCTGTTTCTCTTCCAATCGTTTCATCCGCGACTCCATTGAATTCTTTTGCTTTCTCCACAGTAGTTTTTGCAGTTTCATTCTCTGTTGGCTCCTCTTTGGTCAAATTTGCCTCCTTTAGCTGGCAATTATTGATAGAAATCCCTGTATAGATGCTGTCTTCATTGGGAGCAATTATCACGAACTCAGATTGAGTTGCATTTACCTCGTTACTTTCCACTTCTGCAGTTGAGTGTTCACAAGAATTGGTAGGGATGGTGGCATGCTCATTCACCTCATTATCTGAACCATTTCCATTCACATGTATTTCAGCATGAATCATACACTTGTCTTCAGTATGAGAAACCTTTTGATTGGGATTGAGTAAAGTGTTGAGAGGTAGGACTTCTGATCGTGAAATGGTGGAACCATTCCCATTTATATTCATCTCATCAGTTAACTCATCACTCGGAAGGGTGGATAGTGTTTGACTTTTGGAAGTTACCTTCTCCGTTGGTTCCTCCATGGCCACCTTGTCCTCCTCAAGCTGACAATCATTTATAGGACTCTCTGTACTGTTGTCATATTGATTGGTAGCTGTTATCACCAGCCCAGATTGAGATGCCTTTACCTCATTGCTCTCCACTTCTTTGGTGAAGTTTTCACAAAAATTGTTAGTGATTGGGACATCCTCATTCACTTCATTATCTGAGTCATTTTCATTCACCTGTATTTCAGCATGAATGATGCACTTGTATTCAGCATCAGAAACCTTTTGATTGGAGTTGAGCAAATTATTGAGAGAAGGGATTTCTGATGGTGAAATGGCCGAACCATTCCTATTTAAATTCAACCCATTGGTCAACTCTTCATCACATTGGTTCCCAGCATCACTTGGAAAGTTGGATGGTGTTTGAATTACTACGTCCAAGTTGTTTCCAACATCCTTTTCTTCCGTGGGTTCAAATTCCTCTTCGTGAATATCCATTTCTATCATTTCCTCATCCCGGGGCATTGAATCTTTCATTACCAAGTCATCCCTTTTTCTTTCTGGTTCATGATCAGTTTCGCAAACAACAGTTTTGCTTGCAGCTTCACTCTCCGACATCTTGATATCTAAGAACTGATCTCTCTCTTCATATTCAAACTGGAAACTTGAACCCAGAAATCCGTCACTCCCTTGTGATTCATCATCTCTTATCACAGATGAAAAATCATGTATTTCATCCATTCCATGTTGTTCCAATATAGGATTAAGAGACTCTAGAGGTTCCGCATTGTATTTGGTAGATTCTATACTACTACTGGTTGAATTACCAGTCTTTTTGTCCTCTGCTAGCAAACCATTATAAGAATAAACATATGGAACTAATTTTATATAATTCGAAAGTTGTGCTAAATCTGAACTAGTCTTTTGCAAAGTGAGATTCTGAATACCAACCAGTAATGGAAGAAAATTGTCCCAGAATTTGATGGTCACTCGTTGCCAACTGTTTGCCTTCCATAGTTGATTCTATTTCCTTTTCATGAGCAACCAAATCTTTGGATAGAGAAACTCTAGGTCTTTCGCTGGCTTGACCATGTGTGCCGTTTGACTCTACCGGAGCTTTTAACAATCCATCTGGATGCTGAAAGTCAGTTTCATCTTGCTCTGTTAAGTAGAAACCATGAGTAGCTTGTCAATGATCAATAAATTAATGTCATGCTTGGTTCATGATAATGATTATTCTGTCCGCCCCTTTTCCTATGGATTAGCTATTAGTTGGTTTTCTCGAGAATAACTACTCCAAACCTATTGCATTCATGGTTCATAAGAATAGCTATTCCTTACCAATTCTTTTACTATATCATATCTATTTCATTCCTATGTTTTTCCATTCCGTAAACCAAAGAGAGTAACAAATCAGTATTACTGAGTTCACTGACCTTGTCCGTCAGGTTCCTGGCTATCAATTTGAGGATCCCCGCCTAGACTCACAGCAGCTATTCTTGGAACTTTCTCAAGAAAATCCTTTTCTTTTTCAGAAGAAACTACTTGATTTCCATTTACATCATCTGCGTCAACAGCTTCTTCCAAACATTTTATGGGTGGCTCATCTGCTTTGTTGTCTTCTTCTGCAGTAGCACGGCAACAGTGTGAACTGATACAAAATGCGCTCGGGGTCATGAAAATTCAAAACTAAATAGAAACTGTACCTTGCAGTGCAGTTACGTTTCGGTTGCCCATCTCATTTCCCATGTTCAGATTTCCAGACCCTGCAGTATCAACAAAGAAAAGAAGATTGAGAATGCTACAATGGAGTCTTCAGTTCAGATCAGAAGCACTCAAATAAAAGGAAGCCAGTTCCTTAGACCGAGGACTTCTTACCATAATGATATTCACTTGCGATTAGCTATCCAGAGATCAGTGAACAGCTTGATTTCTGTGACCCTGCCATTGCCAGTGTGTTAATACTTGGCATTGCTTAAAGCAAAAGCCTCAAATGGGTCATGAGACAGCCAATGAAGTGTATCACTAAAAAAGCTTGTGGTGGAACATTAAACACATTTACCCTTTCTGTTGTGTCCCAAAGACATGGACTTTATTGGTGATCTGGGCATTGTTAATTTACTTGCTGAAGTTCGGTGTCATCATTAATTGAATTACTAACTTTTAATGTCGGCGCCCGGAGCCTGAGTTCACATAGCCCATATGATTATGTTTTGCAGGATTCTTAATCATGAAGTTCCCCAAAGCTACTCATTTTCATTTCCCGCATATAGGCCTGTCAAGCCTAGACTCTCGGGGCACTGACGACAACATAAATTAGCCACACTGTTCTTTAAGAAGCTCTTTATCTTTGCAGGGTGGCTTAGAGAGGATTTAGTATGAGGCTAATCTCATCATGACTCAAACATTATCTTGGGAACTGAATGCCTTTATCCCATGCTTTAAAATATCAACGAATGGACCCGCGGTCTCATTTTTCTCATCAAGAGGAACGCATGGAAAAATCTTCTTGGTGGGGGAATGCACAAGTGAAGAAACTAGCAGTTGGAATGATTATACCGAAGTGCATTCATGATCATTCTGCTCCGTGGGGGAGCTCATTGGCATTTCTTTATGTTCTAATCATATTAGTAGTTTAATAATCTTCTGTATGTGCAGACCATATTAGGGGAGTTGAATAATCTCAATGCCTGAATTCCAGATTAAAACTCCGTCGTGATCTTTTCGTTTCAATCTTTTTTTTTTTTTTTCTTCCCTAATGTTGGACCCTTTTTTTTTTTTTTTTTTTCCATAGATGCATACACATGCACCTGATGTTGGTGTTGGACTAACAGTTGCAGCTACTCAGACCTTGATCTCCAGGATTAAAACAATAGGAGGATTATGTCGATTAATCATGAACCTCAGATTTAACAGACTTTGCCAGTATACATGAAGTAGAAAGTACCATTGTTTTTGAAAAGAGAATATGGATATTATATCAGAAATTATTTGCTTCCAGCTGACTACTAAATTCCAGATTTGTGCATACAGAACTTTGAACATGTGGCCATGGATACAAGGGAAAAGGGCATGCAAGGTGTACAATCACTGTGATTACAATTGCACAAACGGGTTGCGTTACTCTGTCCAGATAGATACATTCTCCTTTCATTTGTTCATATCAACAGGACTCATCCAATGGCTTGTTTGAGTCCTCCTGTTCCTGTTTGATGCGCGGCACATCTATTGACATTGAGCTCACATTGGAAGCCTAATATGGCACAAGAAGACCACACAAAACGGTCAGGTCCAGAGAACGCCATACATGCAAGTTTATGGAGCGTGTTGTTATTAGCGCTCCACCTTTAAGCGCTTGGCCTCTCGGTCACCTGTGTGGTCTGGACTTACTTTCACATCCTCCTGAAAAAGGCAAAACACAGATTTTCTGTTACCAAGGAGGAAATATTGGGGATGCGTTAAACAAGCTCAGGGTTTTCTCTAAATCGGCATAAGGGGTTGAAAATTAGGTGACTATTTACGAAGGAAGCGACAAATGAGCAAAAATAATCTCGAAAGATGTGTGCCAAACATGAAATAGAAAGAACTCACCTGGATCTCTCAGCTCAGGTTCTAGCAAACCTCTCTCGACCTTGCTTTGCAAAGACTTACTGTTTTGAGTTGGGGTAGGAGAGGGAGGAAATTAGATGAGACCATCAGCAACCTTAAGAGAAGGCGCAACAATGAATCGAAGGCAGGAAAGAGAGAGAGAGAGAGAGTACCGTTCATCATCAAAATCCATATGAGAATGAGAATCAGGATCCCACCTTTCATCTCCATCGGCTTGATCTTCGTCTTCCTGAACGTTTTCCAAACAATTTTCGGTCATTTGCTTATGTATAAAGAAGATGAAAAGAATATAATTGTAGAATATTTAGCTGACTAAGATTCTCATTGATCTATCCCATTCTTTTCTTGCATTAATAAAAAAAAAAATATGTCGGCTTCCATTTCTTGGCTTATACTCTACTTGGATATGTATTGCAATATAAAGGATGTGCTAATTACATAGAAACTATCAAATAATGAATCCAACACAATGAAGGCAAGAGTTAAATCAGGTAATGAGGACCTGATGATTCTCGCAAAACATATAATTATATCAGCTCTAATACAAACTTCCAGGAACATGTATCAAGTCACCATCAAAAACGAGATCAAACATTTGATATGCCTGAAAAATATGCCCAAACAATCAGTTATAATCTGAATATAAACAATACGGATATGGTAGGCTCGGTGCACTGGAGTGTACTTTCAACAAGAAAAAATTGTGGAACAACTATGGCGGTACCCCATCATCCTAGACTGTTTCTTTAAAACATATTTCCTAGGAAAATATATTCTATGAATGCTCAAATGCTGGAAAGCAATAGGATTAGCTAGTACTAATCATTACTCGAGAAATAGGCTAAGTGTTCAAAAATATGTTTCCATGGGAACCATGATTGTTTTATCTAAAGAGATAGAACGAGCAAATTAGCCAACCGACTTGAGATAATAAGGATCTTTTCTTTTTCAAACTTTTTCTATACAGCCAATTGGCGTGTGAAACCCTTATCCACCAGTGTCTAACAACAGTTCAGCCACTATAGGTTCTACTTTTAAAAGGAATAGAGCATAGAATAATTCACATAACTAATTTCCCAATTAGTTCAATCAAATTCTTTTACAATCAATACCCCCTCTGTGGTTTTAAGCATCCATAAGAAAATTTTGAACTGATAACATATAAACTAGAATATTTGCAAACGTTGGCATACACAGAGCGCTGTTATTTATAGAAATTAAAGCATGGTCCTGCCACCAAAACTTACTGTGTGTAAGCTATAAATTCAAAGAGAAGGCTCAAAGTCACACAAGACATATAACTATATTCCTAATGCAGAAGCAAACCTCTGGGAACTCTGTATCAGGAGGCCGCTCTTGAAACTGGACGCTTGGTGCATGTCGAAGCTTTGACAGGTAATCAAGCAGCCTAGCTTTTATCTCATCCAACATCCATCGGGAGTTCTTGTTTTCCATGTTACTTGGAGCAACATGAAGATTATAGTCTGGACCAAAATACTCATAATACTCATGTCGTGGTATCTTATCCTCAACTTCAACACCAAGGGCAACAGCTGTCTACTCAATATGTCACACAGATTTTGTCAATGAAAATATCAGATCATGATTGGACTTGAAGGACTGGATTTCTTAGGCCAATAAGAACTCCTATTGTATTTAAATGTATAACAAGATATGCAATGTAATTACATAAAATTTAGACCTTACCTCATAACACCAGCAACGAGCAACATTCCGTATTGTGTAGCCTCCTCCACCCACCAATAGCAAAGGAACATTGAAAGATCTCATATATCTCACACACTCTGCATGGCCCTTGATGGAGAGATTGAAGCAGCCTAACCTGTCACCAGACAGCGAGTCTGCACCACACTGTAGGACCACGGCCCCAGGTTTGAAAACTTCCATTACTTTTCCAATTACCGGCTTAAACAAGGACTGGTAGCTATCATCATCAATTCCATCATCTAGAGGGACATTGAGGGCGTAATATTTTCCTTTACCATGTCCAATATCACGCACATCCCCCGTACCAGGGAAATAATCCCCAAATTTATGGAAGGAAACAGTCATAACCCTGTCAGTTGTGTAGAATGCCTCTTCAACACCATCACCGTGATGAATATCAATGTCCACGTACAGAACACGCTGCAAAATAAAAAGGGAAGTGCACATCTGACGAGGTAGCAAATTTATTTGTTGACATTAAGTTTGAACAAAATGATGGTGAGTACCAGAATTGGACACCATGCTGTATTTAGTATGATTTATGGATTTTTCTAAAGTGGCACTAGTGTAGCTTAAACCAACCTCATGTTCTTTGAGAAGTTCCAAGATTGCCAGCACAATATCGTTGATGTAGCAGAATCCAGAAGCTTCACATTTCTTTGCATGATGTAGGCCGCCGGACCAGTTTATTGCAATATCACTATGTCTGTGGTTTAACTTCACCGCACCACCAAGTGAACCACCAGCAGAAGTCTGACAGAAAGAGTAAAGACCATCAAATACTGGGCAGTCCTCAATAAGATTGAACCTCTTCAGCTGCCTCAGCTGATCCTGCTGTGTTTCTGGGGTGATGCTCCTCATAAATCCCACATAATCATCAGCATGGAACCTGCAAAGATCCCTATCCCTAGCAGGGAATGGCTTTAGAACTTGCATGTGCTGAAGCAATCCATAGTGGGCCACAAGAGTGTGTGCCATTCTCATCCTGTGTGGCTTCATTGGATGACCCTGCCCATAGTAATAGTTGCCAACATCTGGGTCATAGAAATATGTTACCTTCCTCTTCACCCCATCTGGCCCAGACGAGAGAGAATTCCCCCCTGTATCCATTACCCAATCTAGTAGAGGGTAAAAAGAAACTGAGTTAACCTGGGATGAGACTATCTATTATCAAGCATGGCCACCGAGAGATGCACTCTTTCTACTGATACGGTAGTACCAAGTGGAAACTAGTCGGCTACGGTGGTGGCACACAGATATATGCGGTAAGAAGCCCAAGTCTTTTAAGCCATGAAAAGATTAGCTGATGACTTCTCATAAAATCAGTGATTCTGATAATTTAATATGGATCAAGGATTCTAGCAAAAGCAGGTTAACAACAAATATGACAAGTTGGAGCCTAAGATGTTCTAGATAGCCTAACCGCAGTGTGTCCCTGGAAATGGTATAGATACAATACAACAGAAGAGGGGATCTCCCCGAGGTAGTTTCGAAACTTGTTTCTTACCAGATGCCTTTCCAATCAAATCCAAAGGTGCCATTAAGGGGGAAGGGTGCGTTATGTTGCATATAAAGAGGCAGACAACAAATATTCTTATGTGGGCTGGTGGTCTCGACTCAGTGCCGATTGAGACATTAGAGCCAAACCTTTATGATCCCTACAACGTAAAAACTAAAGGAAAATCTTGCAGGGTAGATCACCAGTTATTTGTCATATTGTGGGGAATTGGAAAAACTTCTAGATTCTGACAAAAGTGAAAGAAAACAAAGTATATAGCATACAACCAATCATGGCATCATAGATTCATTAAATCTGTTATACGAGAATCAAAATTTCCATAATCATAACGAAATATAACTACTAGAGAGATAATAATACTTCACTTTAATATTCCTGTTAAACCCGCGACCCTATTAAGAAACAATTCAATCTCAGCAACCCCCCAACCCCCTCCAAATCCCTGACTCCTGAAACCCCTCAACCCGGGGGATTTCTTGAGCAGAGAAATTGAGGGGCTTTACTCTTGTTTCTTTAACCGCAAATTTTAGCCGAAAAGTGGGAGCAAACCTGAGTATATCGCCGGAGATTCGACGATTCGTGGGCTTCGCCGGCGAGCGCGAGAGAGAAGAAGAACCGCGCCTCGGAAAGGAGCCCATATATATATATATATATATATATATATATAAGTATCACAAGCGACCACAGGAAAGGAGCCCATATATATATGTAAGGTAGTCGCGACCACAGGAAAGGAGCCCATATACATATATTACCTCGCGAACCATAGTATTATTTATGCTTATATCATTTGAATAATTTATTTCTATACATGCCATTTTCTTTGGAGGCCTGCAGCCACCATGTGGTATTGGGGTTACATCTCCTTCGATGCTTAATAGTTTTACCATTTCTACGAATAGTTATGAGCAAATAAGAGGATATTATTAATTTTTATACAGTGTTATGGTCCAAATATTTAAAATAATCATAAGAGTTTAGATTTCTTAAAAATAGTTCGAAATATAAAATTAAAAATCCAATACTGCAATGAGTGTGTATGAAAATTGGTGCGCCGTCATGCTTTATATGCTTATTCCATTCATAAGGTTGAAATTTAGTAAAAGGGTCATTTTAGGTGTTACATTTGGTAAAAGTGTTCCCATTAAAATTTCATATTGTTACACTCTAAAACTATATCATTATGGGTCTAGCTTGAAAATTTTAACAATAAGCATGAAAAATAAGATGAAATGATAATTTTTATATAATTTTCATAGTGTATAAACCCCTCATCTACACGCTCTAAATATTTCGAGTAGTAATGACAGGTTAATATCTCTTATTGGTAGTTCACAATAAATTAAAACTTAGTGCACAATAAAATTATATAAAAAATAATAATATTTCCTTATATTTTCATACTCATTTCATTTGTACGATTGAACTTCCCCTGTTTTAATAAAATTATATTATTTTGAACGATAGACTTGAAATTTTAATATCACGATGTATTAAATACAGATTCGGCTCCCTAGCATGAAATTTGTTCGTGGGTTCTCCGTTGGATCATTGACATTATTATACATATTTATGTGAGTCCAGCGGAGGGGAAAAACAACTTGTCATTGGTTTTCTTTCTTAAGGGGCATTTGACAAAATTAGGTGTTTAAACCTAAATATTGAAAACGAAGCTAAATACTATAAATTGAAATTTAATGTCTGAATCTAAATAATTATAGTCGTTTAATAACTAATTTGATAAGGGATCTGGATGAAGTATAGTTTGCTATACAATATTATTTTAAAATATAATTTGATAAATAATATTATTTTATTAAAATAATATTATTTTGAACGATAGACTTGGAATTTTAATATCGCGGCGTATTAAATACAGATCCGATTCCTCTACGTGAAATTTGTCCATGGGTTCTCCACTGGATCATTGACATTATTACACGTATTTATGTGGGTCTAGTCGAGCGGAAAAAAAAAATGTCATTGGTTTTCTTTCTTAAGGGGCATTTAACAAAATTAAGTGTATAGGCCTAAACATTGAAAACGAAGCTAAATACTATAAATTAAAATTTAATGTCAGAATCTAAATAATTGTAGTTGTTTCATAACTAATTTGATAAAGGATCTGAATAAGTATAGTTTGTTATTTTGACCTTGGTATTTTATTTTTAAATAACTTGTATTTTTTTCAATAAATAAAATAAATTACTTTTGTGTAAAAAAAAAGGTGGAAAAAATGAAAAATGTAAAACAAGAAGGGGAAAAAAGTAAATAAAAAATAAAAAAAATAACAAATTGACGTCACAGGTGGTTCTTCCCCAAGATCTTCTTACCTCCCCCTACAGGCCCACACAAAAGGTGGTTTCTTGTTCCTCCCCCTACCAAGCCACACACAGGTGGTTCTTCTTCCTCCCCCAGGTGGTTCTTCTTCTTGTCCCCACTTCTTCTTCTTCTTTTCCTTTGTCAGACGAAATCAAATACCAATTTGTAGTTTTGATTTCATTTCAAACTCCAAATCGGAGTTTGATTTGAAATTCAAACCTAAAACTGGAAGCTTGAATTCATTTCAAACCTAAAATTCAAAGTTTCATTTCAATTTTAGGGTTTGATTACGAATTCAAACCCAAATTGGTGGGGGTGGTGCATCATAAGTCATGCATGGTGGTAGCTCGAGATGATGGTGGTGCTGTGATATCAGAGATGGCGATGCTATTGGTTGGATGCGTAGGAGAGAATCGGGGGAGGGAAATGAAAGGGGTAGTGTGGGAATATTGAAAATTTGGAGGGGACATTTTTGTCTCAAAAGTTTGAATAACCGAGTCTAACCCAATTTTGAGTCTGGCTCGTTCAGTCCCAATAAGAGCATGTTCAAATATGCTACCAAACGATCTAAATGGTTTAAGATCTGAACAAATTAAATCCAAAACCTGTTCAGATCCCAATAAGACGAAAGAACGTCACCTTAGAAACATATACCCGAATTAGTTTTCCACTTAAAACACAACTTTTTACCTTTTGACATTTCCCCCCTAGTGTAGATAAGTGAACCTGAAATATTTTGTGTCCAGAGAATTGTAGCCAAACGTAAATATCCTGGCATAATTTCTTTCTCTAAATTGTTAAGAAAATGCAATGCTAAATATATATATATATATATATATTATAGTACTGTTAGAAAATAAATTGTAGCCGAATGTCGATTGTAATATCAATTTCCAAAAGGAAGGCTCGTCAGCCCCACCAGTTGATCCGCCAAAAAAGATTTCTATCACTTTTTAAAAAAAATTAAAGATAATGACAAAAACATGATTATTTTTTCTGTCAGATCGGCCTTTTGCTTTTTCAAATGGGTCTTGGTCGAGCCCATCATTACATTCTCTGAGAAAGAAAAATAAGAAAAATAAAGTGAAAATTTGATAAATTTCTTAAAAAAGAATAATACTTTAATGCACATATAGTTTTAGGGAAACTCGCAAAAAACATGCGAAGGCTATTTAAGTACCCACCTTTTGTTTAATTTTTTTAGAGTTCATCTTTTTCGTATAAATTTTTAATTTAGCTTATAATTCATTTCATGATATTTTTGTTAATTTTGTCGTGAGTATGACGCCACCAAAAAAAAAAAAAATTCTAAGAATACAAAAAAATTATAAAATATTTATGTGACATAAATTTAATAAATGATATTTCAATAGATGACAAAATATATTTTCATGAATTTATAATATATAAGGCAGTCAGCATTAGTCGAAAAGGTAAAACTGCGGTTCTGTTGCCGGGCCCACATGAACACGTGTCTCATTTTCATTGGAACAGCAGAGAACCAGCTAACGGATTCCACCTAGAGGAGCCGGAACCTAGCTCTCTCATCTCATTAAAGTATGGTGATTCAAAATACGTATTACTTGCCATCCCCTTAAAATTGCAACGGTGGAAGCAACATTATTATGAACAGAAAGAATTTTATAATTAAATTAAAAAATATTTATACAATGCAAATTTTGTAATCATAAATTTTTTGTGTTTTTATCACAAAATTATTTAGCTTATAAAATTATTTCGATAGAAAAGCCTTAATCGAGTCTCCTGAACTCGAGGCGAAAAGTGAGGTGCCCATCTGAATTTCAAATACGAAATCGGTGAATATTTCCCCTTCAAATCTATATTTATACTATTACCACCCGTCATCCTCCGTCCCTAAATACCTAAAATACCCTGTTTTGTCTCATGGCTGCACAAAGGCTCGCATAGAGCAAGTCTTTTACAGAAGAAACACTTGCGAAAGCCTTCTTGAAAAAAAAAAAAAGAAAAAAAAAGAACATTCTGAGAAAGGAACAGAATATGAAGAGCTTTGGAAGTATCCCACAACTTATGTCCTCCATAAAATCACAAATGACACTATAATTACAATCACAGGCAAACCTCGTGTCTCATCTCACGTTGTTTTATTAAGAATTTCAACGAACCACCAACTCAAGTTTAAACCCAGCATACAGAGATCAACACATTGGTTTAGTGTTTCTTCTTCCACAAGGAGATAAATATTTACAAGGCCAATCCTTTTTAAGCTGGAACTGCTTCAGGGAGGCTCCCATTTTCAGAGGGAACCAAGCTGTCGTAGTATTCCACCAATACTTTCCACCCCCCGGGGCACATGAATCCATCGGGAGGGTTCTCCCCACTCTTCGCAAGTGTTCGCATCTGCAGAACATTAAAACAGCACTTGTTTACATGCAACATGCCAGCGGAAAAAGAAGAAAACAGTTTTTGGACCATTTTCAGACAATTTATTTTGCAACTCTGGGATTCAATCGAGGATGAGCTGAAATTGTCCTGAGAAGAAGCAGTACCTTTGTGCCTGATATGAAGAGGAAATCTTGAGGCCTTGAGGGGTCGAAAAATGCCATTTTACTCTGAGTTTTATCATATGCAGCCACCTGCAATGGTATTCAATTGAAGAACAGTTTTGGTTATACAAATTATGATGAGAAGAAGCAAAATCGAGGAGTAAATGCGAGCTGTGAATATCATATGTACCCTAAAGGGAAGGATGTTTAGCCTTTCCAGTCCAGGAGCCATGCTTAAGACTTTCTTCCCATGGTCAGCATCGTACAGATCTCTTTTCTCAACAGGATGGCTCATGCCAGCTGGGTCCCTCCCAACAATGTAAAAGTTGGCCCCTGCATTAATCCGAGCTTTTGCGTGCCACTGCACTTCTGTTGGACCAGCATAGTGCATGGGAGATGGGAATATGGAAACCACAGTAGTTTCTGGATCAAGAACACCATCTTCAAGCACCTAGAAGAATTGTTATTGAACAGAATCAGTACTGACCAAAGGTGAAGTATTACATCAATTTCCAAGTCCAAGAAACAAAAACCCTTTTACTGATTAGTCATAATGAAGTTTCTCTTCATCACTAACACCATGTTTGGCTAATGGCACTAGCTATTCCATTTCTAGTAGCTGTATTTCGATTGGTGAATGTGTTGAAGGGATCTTCGGGACCGCCCTACTGGCAAGCTATCATGGCTATTATTCACCTAATATATTACAATGGAATAATTATTCCATTCCTTATCTAATTCCATTCAGCGAACAAAACATTCCATAAGAATATCAACTTCCATAGCATACCTTCTCGTGTTGCTTCATCCGCCAAGTAAGTGGGACATCATCAGCCTTTGTGTAGCCTCCCAGTGGATGTAACAAGAGGATAGGGTTCTTGTAGCCCATATCAAGAAGCCGGCGACGTGTGTCAGTCATCAGCAAAGCATGGCCATTATGCACAGGATTGCGCAGCTGGAAAGCAAATACTGCATCAGCATTGCGCCTAGTGAATTCGTCGCGGAGCTCAGCAGGTGATAGTCGGAAACGATCAAGGCCATCGTGATACTTGATTGGTTCAATAACCTCCAGATCACCTCCTATCAGCCAGTTTCCAGCATTGGCTATAGCCTCCTCCACATAAGGCAGTCCAGGGGCTGTGGTTCCCCAAGTTCTTGCTGTTCGTTCTTCTTTGTTGTGCTTGTAAATCTCAATACTGGCATAATAACACATTCATAAAGAAATAAGACAAGGTATTCTTGGAAAAGTAGTTGGAAAGTATGATTAAAAACTATGATATCCAGAACTGAAGGCAGGGAACCCAGTTGGCAACAGAAAGATGGAAATAATAAAAGTCTGATCAACTGCAATTTCCAAACTCAAAAATCAGGAACATAATGAACAAATAACCAAAGGCATCTTGAGGAAAACTTTGGTCCAAGTTAATTCATGAAGTAACGGGTTATAATGCATTGTAACATACTAGAACAGGCAGTTGCATTGGCATTACCCATAACAAGGCTTCTGCTGGGTTTCTGCAGTAGTAGGTATATTTTCCTGCCTACCAAAAGGGCTAAAGAACTCAGTTAGGTTATGTAAGCTACCACTTATTCAGATCGCAGGAAGTGCAAAGAGTTGCAATGGAATAACAATTTAATAGAAAGATAACATGTAAGAGAAAATATCCTCAGGGACTAAGTGAAATGGCTACCAACAGGTAAGTATCCAATAGTATTCCTTGTCTATTCCACTCACGGTCCTTCGAAAAGAGTTGTTCCCTGACACATCCCCTCGTGCTTTATAGTTATATTTCTATGGGATAGCTATTCCATTCCCACCTAATTCCATTCCGCGAACCAAATGAGTGTTTGTCCCTCAGTTAATCATCTCGTGGTTCATGCTATATTTCTATAGGATAGCTATTCCATTCCCAACTAATTCAATTCCGCGCGCTAGGCATGAAATGTTAGCATACTTGCATAAAATACTATGAAAATGAAAATGAGGGGATTTTGACCTAATTATGTTATGTATCCCGATCCATGACTTGAGTATATGAAAGGAATAACAGAAAAACAACCACGTTATAGAAATTTGAAGTTTTACAGCAGACTGTCTAGCAAAGTTAATCCATAGTTATCATTCTGAATAATAACTCAAAAATGAAGCATAAGAAATCCAGGATACCAGTAATTTGAAACATCTATAGTCCACAACAACTTGGGTGGCTTCAAAACCTGTCACTTCTAAATTCACTGCTAGATCACAGGCTTCGCACGACAGAAATCTACCTTACGCATATTAAAAAGATTCGTTTAAATTCTGGAGTTACTTTCTCATGCGAAACCCAGAACTGAGCCAAACCTGAACCCAAATATAGGGGGAACAACTATATGAGGGAAACTAAGATCTAATATAAGATTTAGTATGCACTCCACATATTGTTCATTTAAGCTCAAACTGATACTATTCAGTATAACAACATAAGAGTCATTAGACATTTTTTGTCATTCGTTTGTTTAAAACTTATCTTCTTGCACGGCTGAGAATTTTATAACCTAAAACCAGTTTAACTCCCCAAAACTTATGTACTCCATATTCCTTGTTTCTTCATTGTTACTAGAATAAAATTTGACAACACATGAATGTATAAGCATATTGGAATATCTAATTAACATATGTAGCACGGCCGCAGGAAGACTCAAGTCAAGGCCATATTGGTCAATGGAATCGAACTGAAGTCAAGTGAATTTAGAACAAGCATGCTTTCACCCAGATGCACATTGGACTTTTCAAATCACGTATGAAGTAATTTTGCCTTGTGATGTTCAAACTTTCAATTGTAAAATAAAACTAGTGGCTCCGTTGAACTGCCACAAGAGTAAGATACTACTTCGACACTTCTACCACTGACAACACCAGCAACTGACGACATAATGCACCACCATCATACACCCCTATGATGGAAGACCCTCCAACATCACCATTCTAACAGGCGCTCATATCCATTTTTTGTGCCCATCAAATTCTTTCCAGCACATGATTAAAACTATGCCAGGCAATAGTTAAGCACAACATGCTTAAGCCTTTCCCATATTTCTAAGGCCAATTTAATATACTCATCAAGCCTGTTTAAATTGACCCGGTAACACGGTGCATTTCATGCAAAGAAGAATCAAAGACCGAGTTTTATCATTGTTACAAACCAAATCCTACCTCTCTGCAATGCGGAGCAACGACAATTACACCTAGCAAAGACAATCTCAATTACTGAAGTTTCAAAAGCAGTCATGGCATACTATAACAATCACATTCATAGATAGCTCAATGTTTTGGAATTGAAAATAGAGCGACCTGTCCTTACTTGCTGAGAATAGCCACCACTTTATTGCCGGAGCCCACGAGGGCGACCTTGCTGGCCTCGCCAATCCGGTGCTTCTGCGCATCGTCTATGGCGAGCACGATTGGCACCGACATATTCGCGACCGACCCGTCATCGAGTCGGAGCGAATTGAAATGAAGAGTTTGGAGGAACTCGGATTCTCTCATGAACCCGCGGAGGGGGCTAGCCCAGCCTTCACTGAGGACGTGAACCCATTGCAGATCGATAGGAGAAAGCTCGATTCTTGGCATCGAAACAGCTTCCTCCTTCCTCGCATTCTTCTGGGTCTCCTCCACGAAGAGCTCCACGAGCTTTCCCCCATCTGGTTCGATCAGACCCGAAAAGACCCGAAATTTTTCATGGGTCTTACCCTTGGAGGGAAGGGAGAGGGAGACTCTCAGAGAGGTTGTGGTGAAATGGGTATAGGGCGTTTTGGGTAGAGACGAAGATGGGTATGGGGCTTTGAGGAAAAGGGTCGCCATTGAAGAGGCCATTGATGGTAAAGCTCAAAGCCCCCTTTGGTTCTGGGTTTTTGGAAGAAGAGAGGGAGGGAAGGAACAGAAGGGGATTTTGGGAGGGATTGTCCGATGTGGAAGGAGAGGGACAGGTCAGAGAGCCAATATCATATGAAAGTTAGGTAGATATGAAGTTGGATTTTTATAGGGACTAGAATCGGGAGGTATATGGTGTTTTGGGACAATGAATGTAGACAATGTTCTTGCTCTTGTACTTTCTTTCTCTTCATTTTTGGCATTATTTATTATTAAAGCTTATATTATATGATTTTACTATTTTACATAATTCTATATGAAAGGGTTTTCGAATTGCACTTCTTTTTTAAAAAATAAATGATATTTTGAGCATCATTTATTAAAATGAACGTTATTTTAAAATACTTCTACATCTAATTAGGTAAAGTCTCAAACTATATAACATTTTTTTTGTTATTAATTTAGGATTTTAATGCATTGGATGCTTTTTTTTTATAATAACACAAAGATATTCATAGATGCTCATGGAACAATTCTTTTATCACAATAATGCATGGTGCTAGGGGTATCAAAGGTGATAGCCCTAGGTGCAAATAAAATATTAAGAGAAGGTGTCTAATTTCTCAGATTCTTTTGGTGCATTTTGGAGTATATGATACTACACATATTTCGTTCATTCAATCCAATTTGATTTCAGAGAATTAATAACAGCACCTTCTATAGAGTATGTATTTACTTATCAAACAATGTTATTATTGAACATGGACTGATGAAAGGGGAGGAGTGGGGTATTTCCTTTTCAGTCAAAAGCAAAAGTAGACTGCGGCGGCCTTTTTGGTAAGGAGAATCAGTTATTTCCATGCATCTTCTTCATGCGTTGAATTCAAACATGCAACGCAAAGACAGTGTTTTCTTTCTTTCTTTTTTTTAATTAAAAAAAATGCATTTCCTTGATTGTGAGATTCTCCCAAATTGAACCTACCTCGCTTCATGGCCACATTCAACCCCTGCATTGGAGGTGTTGAAATGAGACTTCTCCTCCACACAATGACGTGACAAGAGTATGTACAGTGGCGTGATGGTAGTCATAACCTTATTTTTCCTTTTGCTAAATTTTTGACGTGCAAATAGTTTAAACCAGCCACGGCTAGATTATTATTATTTTTTAATGGTAAAATGGATTTATACAACAAAATAATACGAGGGTAAATGTTATACCTAATCTAATTTCATACTCCCAAAAAATTTGAGTTGATACCGGCCACGGGTAGGTTTCCAAACAATTATTTTAGAATCAACCATTCTTATTCAATAAGGAAAGAGTGAGACAAATATAAAGTGTTCAAGTTACCTTTAAGTAGTAGGAATTAAAAAGAAGAAAAAATTTCTTCCACACACCCTTCACATCGAAAGATCAACCATCACACAAATTTTATCACGTGACAAACTTTGATGTGAAAGAGTATGTAAATAATGTACATGTAATAAATAAGAATGACAATAAAATATGAATAGGAATAAAATGATAATTTCATGTTCGCTCCGTTTCATATCGAATCAGATCATTTCAAATTCGGTGTTTGAAAATAATTTCAATTCCATTGTTTGAAAAGCTATAAAAATTATAAGAATTCCTTAAGTTGGAAATACTATCCACTATATTATAAAGATGTATAATAGTTTCATCTATTAAATAAAAATATTTCATCATTAATAAATTTTTTCTATAAAAATAAAATCATAAAATCATGTAGATAAAAACTAGTGATAATATTGGAAATAATAAATATTTGAATTTGTATTATATGTGATATTAATAATAAAGTAAAAATTTTATTATTTGAAGTGGGGAGGGAAGAGGGGGAGGGAGGACATTGAAAAATGAAAAGGGGAAGAGAACTAATAGAGAGAGAGAGAGAGAGATTACAGAAATGAGGAGATGGGAGAGGAAAGATTAAAGAAGAATATAAGGGTATTTTTGGAATGATATAATTTAAAAGAATAAATCAAATCAAATCCATATAAATCAAATCCTTTTTAGTCTAATTTGTAATGGGAAATAAATCCTTATAAACTCATTTTTAAATCAGATTCATTTATATTTTAGACTTTTCAAATCGAAAAATTTATTAAATAAATCTAATTGCAAATCAAATCCATTTATATTAAGGGTTTTCAAATGGACCGTTTATGTCCTAAAATTCCTACCATCCAAAATAGATACTCGATGCAGCCAAGTTTATTTTCTCTCAAGAATGAGGATTAAGAGTATCAGAAAACCGACAAAAGAAAGTAATGGGAAATCTTGCAGTATTTTTCAGAATTTTGAAACGAAAACGTCTAATACAATTTTCTTTTTATCAGAAAAGAGGCTTCCTTATATACATGATATTTGACTAGGAAAATTAAATAAATAAAATAAAGCATAAACCTCACATGTGCCAAGCAAATGGCGACTACCCGCAGGGGCTTGCATAATTCGGAAATTCCTGAATTTTCCGAAATTTTTTTCGATGGTTGGGAAATTTCGAAAAATCCCTAATAAAAATTACTCGTTTGATTTCCTAAATTAACGTCAATCAAAATCCCTAATATAAATTCTCAAAATCATTCCGATATAATTCCCCAAATTACTCCAACCTAATCCCTAAATCACTCAATTTTATGCCCAAATATTCTAACTTTTTAGGACTTAATTTTGATACACTAACTGCACCTAAGTTAGGTGTAACACACATACAAGAAGAGGGAAAAAAAAAATCAAGATTCAAAACGATGTAGTTTTGAACTACTTTTTTTTTTTTTAAGTGCCACAAGACGGCAGCTGTACTCAACTTATATATAGTGGTTGTATATTAGTTTTTCCTAACTTTTTTTAACATGTAATTTCAAACACTAATCTTAACGATTGGATCGGTCATAGTCGTGTTAGTGCGACCTTCATTCTGGACGACCTATCGTTGAATTGAATGCATGGACACTATGGACACTATAGCATGGTGCGTGGAAGTTCCACTTGAACGAGAAAATCATTACAGTATGGTACGTCCAAGTTGGCCTAGAAAACAATCACTAAAACAACATGTATATCAATCGATATCAGATTTAGGAGCCTTTTGACTCAGTAGATATAGGTTGTAGATTTCCATAACTCTTTGCAAGCATTCAGAGCCCAATCCAAATGCCCCAAATCTGGAAGGCAGCTTGAAAAAGTTGTTTGAAGAGCTATATGAGGTTTTCCGCTTTACTGCTGGATGTGAAATGACCCCTAAGAAGTGATCTGAAATAGTCGGGATGCCGTTGTCATAAGCAGCCTAATCGATAGTTTCATAGACACAAAGAAAATCACAATAAAATTACATAAACTAGGTCCGTAACCTAATACCTAGCTCAAAAGAAGGAACCTCTAAAACTTCTCTCTCGTAGAATAAGATTATTTCTTTACCCCTTTTTTTAATTTATGGAGAGGGCATGTATGTAGTTAATAAAATTTTACTAGTTCATTTATTGAGGGTGAAAAGCTTCTTCCTTTTTTCTTTTTTTTATTTAAGGAAAATGGTTTTTCTTATACAAGAAATTTGGCTAGGCCATGTACCAAGCAAGTAATAGGTACGTTTTTGTGGTAGCTTTGTAATACAAGGGATGGTGACTGGTGATTGGGTTTGAGTCTGTTGTGGACCTATGAAGGATGAGAGTATGCATTGGTAGAGTTAGTCGTGGGCTTCATATCGGAAGCCCACGAAGGTGGGGCTTTTCATAAAGCACGTGCTCGCCCTATTATTATTATTATTATTATTATTATTATTACTACTTCACTGTACCCATGCTTGAAGAGCAGCTCGCCTCCTCTTCTTCTTCTTCAAAGAAGCCCCGAGAGAGAACAGAATCCCAAGCCCTTCACCAACCTCCTTGGTGAACAGTAATCGAAAACGATAGGTTTAGAACCTGAGCTGAGGTAATTACTTACCGCCCGGAAAAAACTTTGAAGAGCAATATGCCCAAGTCTTTAAATATTTTTAAAATACATAACTATAGAGTAGACCATGGTTTTAGACCTCAAGCACTTGAGGCAAGTATAGTCAAATAAGAATCGTGATGTATATCAAAATGAAGTCTTCTACTTTGTTATTAGACTGACCTTTGAAGGGTAATGTGAAAAAATGAGAGTGCTGTCCCTTGCAACCTTATGCCTCTCAAATTTCCTCTAATCGACTTTAATGAACTTTTAAATAATTTTACGGACCAAAAAAATATACATACACATAGGAAAAAAACTCTTAAGTTTCCTTAATTTCCAATGCTTAAATGAATCGATTCTTCATTTTTAAATCTCATGAAAATTATTATTCCATTGTGTTTATGCATGTTTTTCTTCTTCTTTTTATTTTATTTTGTTTTATCCATACGATGAAAATTGATTAAGAAACGGTTTTTGGAGGATCCTTGTCTCATTTAACCTGCCTCTTCCACAATTTTTTGGTTGGGAGATAAAATTATTTCTTTACTTTTTCCGGTAATAGAAGGTCATATATATCGTTGGACCAACGTCTCATGGTCCAGCCACATAATCATATGCTAAGAACAGTCAAGCAGCTCATTCCGTGGGGGGTGAGAAACGCCGTTGTTCTAGAATGTTAGTTGTAGTGTCTGATTCACGAAATAAAATAGAACAAGCATCAGCATCAGATAATTACCGCATAAAACTAAAATAGGTAAAGCATCGCCATTCTCCTGATTAACTAACGATGTAATAAATATTCTCGATCGATGGGATTGAAGAAAAGGAATAGTTATCCCAAACCCTACAACGAGCGAAGCAAAGTTAGTAACCATTTTGGACTTACCATAAGCCAAGAGCTGTAGGTGACTTTCATTTTCAGCCAAGTCTCGATGGGGTAATGAATGCTCCTCTTGAAGAATTTTTTTTCCCCTGGCAAAAATTATCAATGAATTAAGTACGTATGGAGACACCTATGTTACAAAAGAGCAGACACCTACATCACCAAAGAGCACCACACATAACATGGTGCACTCGAGAAAGCAAAAGAAAAGAAAGAATGGTCCAATTAAGTTGAGCACACGTTTTAGTTTTGGTCATTATTCAAGACTTGACTTTGTAATATTGAAGCTTAGGAAAACACAAGGGTTTTAGGATCCGTTCAAGAGTACAAAGTTTTAAAAATCAATGAGATTGTTATGTGATGTTCTACATAAAACACCTCGGTTGATCTTGTTTAAAATGGTCGATGCTAAAGTGTCAAACCTATAACAGAGTGGGAGAACCCCAATACGATCGATCCATTACAAAATCACTCGTGTTTGATTTACCTGGACCGAGTGACTATCACGGATTGGTTGAGTCCGAGCAGCTGTCCAATCCCCCTCCGTTATAAAAAAAAAAATTAAAAACTAAAAATTAAAATAAAGTTGTAGAAGATGGCCGGTCAAAAGAAAAGCAAGGGAAAAGATGGTCTTTAATGTCCGCAACATGATAGAGTAGATGCGCACGTAGCCTCCTGGTTCTCATCTTCAAGATAAGACAAATCTGCTGTTAGTCCCAACAACAACATGTGCCCTAGAAAACTTTGGTTCAGAGGCTTGGGGCAGTCAGTGATGAAGCTTCAAAGTTCAAAATCTATAATCAACGTGTCAAATAAGAACTACATGAAGGAAAACAAAATCGAAATATTTTCTCATACACACAAGAATTGAAAAACCCTACTAAATATCTTTTTTTATCTTTCTTTCTTCTTTTTTTTTTTTTCCAGTTTGTATTATTAGGGTTTCGCTAGGTGGATAGATAGGCCGTGGATCATGATGATTTATTCAGTCTAGAATGGACCAGAACAACAGAATCCATCTCAGAACCAGATGCACAGATCTCAAAAACCCTTGATATCGGTCCCATCGAAACCCTAGCAAAAAAATCCGCGATGCTAATAATACTCGAAAAAGAAAAAGAACGAACAAATCATCATAACAGCAACAAAAAAAAAAAAAAAAAAACCAATAAATTGATACTAAAAGATGCAAAAATAATAATAATAAAAATCGCAGCAACAGGTAGAGAGAGCATCCCAGGCCTTCCATGGAGATGAGATTTCACAGAATAATAATAATAATAATAATAAGAACTTACTCGTGATCGGAGAGAGGAGAAATTAGGGTTCGTGAAATAGTTGTGGTCGTGGAACCAGTAACGGGTGAAGCGGCCGCATGATCCGATCGTTCCTCGAAGAAAGGAAGTTTAGATCATGCTGGCAGCTTCAACCGGTAGTGGCGCACGTTTATCCCGTACGCACTTTCTTCTTCCCCCCTTGCTAAAAGACGCCTCCACAGCATCTATATATATATATATATATATATATATATATATATATATAGAGAGAGAGAGAGAGAGAGAGAGAGAGAGAGAGAGAGAGAGAGAGAGAGAGGATCTGAAACGTAAGGAGGAGGGGATAAGAAAACAGAAGCGGAATTGATATAATCAGCTTAAAATCCACACGAGCCCAACATCATGTAACGGAAATAGGATGGGGAAATTCTCTTATTAAATTTTCTAATATAATTTTTTTGAGAACATTTAATGAGCATCAAAAAGAGTTAACGTACGATAGTAAGAGTTAACGCCGTTCTAAAAGGGTTAAGTTAGAGGGGTTAAGTATTCCCGGGCGATTAGTTTAGAGGATTACTTTGTCTTCCAGCCTTGCAATAATAACTATATCGATTTAAGCCTATTTTTAATGGAATAACTATTAACTTATTTGGTTCATCTAATAGTTATTCCTGTTCTATTCGTTGAGAATGTCATTCGTTCTGTACTCCATCCCCAGGATCAAGCATGCCGGAACTCTAAACTTCATGCCATAAAGCACAGGGTGTTAAAAATAATGAATTAATAACTAAATAATTTGATCGCCCTTCGACAATATGTTAGCACTCAATATTTTCGAAATTTTATAGAGATTTGATGGAGATCTGTAGCATTACTCCGCTTTAAACTTACCTGATATCTTTGACGAACGACAGATATATCCGGAAGAGTAATATTAAATGCACATTCTCCACACACTCTTCACACGAAAAATGGTGATGTGACGAATTTTGTGTGGTTCTTTTACCGTTACTCGGCCGAAACATCCCTTAAAATTACTACTTAAATTTTACTATCATTTTAGTGTTAAAGATATATAAAGAATGTACAAGTATAATTATTCTATCTGAGTTAGCAACTGAGTTAAGATCGGTTACTTTATAAAAAAAATAAGAAAGAAGAAAAGAATAATGGTGATGATAACAAGAGTGGTCCTCATGAATGGATGATGCCAAATTGAATGTTGGCACGCCAATGTCGTGACCGCCATCAACACCACCACCATGCACACAGATTTTATGGTGAGCTCTTCTATATATATAGTAATTAGACAGCATTAATAACTTTAGGGTAAGGAGGGGGGACCTTCCCTTGGGACCATATACTTTCATGGCTCCATAAGAGAGTTGCATGTAAGAGGGTCACACATACTAAGAAAAGTAAACAGCTCATTCCAACCATACCTTGGAACTCAGTATAAGAGTCAATTTGAGCATACTTTTAAGGTTTAATTTTTGTACACCATCAATGGTGTCTGTGTATTCAAATCCATCTTTTTCTTCTTCTTCTTTTTTTTCTTTTTCTTTTTGCAAAATTGGAGAAAGAATTATGCATCTGTTGTCTTATATGTAGGATCAATTTACCCCTAAAAAAACATTCTATTTAAGATCAAATATCATTACTTTTGTTTCCAAAAAAAAAAATCAGTAGTTTGACACTACACTTGACTCGTATAAAGAACTAAATTGAAGATGTAAGAGTGACTTGTACATAAATGTATAACTAATCAAAACCGACTTGAAAATCCGAATATAACTATTAATTTACATGAGATCGTATCTCTTTGAGTTGGATCATGTAGGAGCCCTCTTTAACCAAAATAAATAGTATACATATAAAGAAAAACCTGTAAATTGTGCTTTAAATTGGATTGCTGTGGTCGCAATTAAATTTATTTGGGTCAGCATGTCTCTTCTTGGTGAGTACAAAACTTACCCATTTGTTGGATATTTCAATGGGCATAGTTCAGCCCACTGCATGTCTACATCCGACTACTGGCGCCAGCTAGGCGACACCACACGGTAGAAAATGACTTGCTTTTAGCAGTTTATAGTGTTTGGGAAACTTTTTTTTCTTAGAAATTCATTTGATTTGCGCCTCTGTGGGCATACAAATGGAATCAAGACATTCATGCAAGTCACTCCAGCAAAAGAACGATTCTCCTTTCTTTAAGTTCTTCTAACAACAAAAGAGCATACTTTCCCTCTAATTACCAAAAAAAAAAAAAGAAAAAGAGTAAACTTTTCTCGACCGAAAACAAAAAGGAAAAGCAAAAGCAGGTTGAAAGTGATCGCACTTCAAATGAATAAATTAAAATTAGTCTGAGTGTGATCGCACTTCACACGCTAACATAAGATTACGCTATAAATGCATGTGCAACATACATACACCCTTTCTTAGAGAAAACATTAAATTGGGTGGTTGGGGAGAGATCTTAGTTTAGGGCACAAGTTAGAAAATGAATAATTACTTTATAGTAATTTTTAACCCAATTACTTGTTAGAGAAAACCCATAAAATATTTCTCCCAACCAAAGAGGCCTAAAGATGGGGCTTTTAATTTCTTGAGGAGGAATCCATGGCAGAAGTGGTTTGGTTCCATGTGATGATTGGTGGAGGAAAAGGGTAAAAGGGTGGTGGAGCACATTAGAAGAAGAAGAGTGAGTTTGCTCATTGGAGCTGTGGGTCAGAAAAGAGGAGTTTTGTTTATTTATAGGAGGAGGTCAGACTGGCATCTGCAGTCAATATTCATCATCTACTACTCTATATAGGAAGCGTGTGAGAGAGAGAGAGAGAGAGAGAGAGAGAAGGAGAGAGGAGAGATGTTCCCTAAAGAAAGAAGCCTAGATGTTCCTTAAAGACACCTATGATTTTTAAATCATATTAAACAATGTGGTGGTCCCTTCTGCTCTTCATAATTTCACTGAATGAGGCTCTTTGCAATAAAACCCTAGGGTGGTCCAAACCCAACCCCTACAACACCTCTCCCCTCCCTCTCTCTTTTTTCTGGGTCTCTGACCATCACTACAAAATATAGCATTATTTGAAAAAAGAAGAAGAAGAAGAAAAAGAACAACCATTGTAATTGAGCATCTTCAAATTCAAGAAACCTTCACTGAATTTTTTCTTATAAATGCCTCATTTACAAAATCATTTTCTAAACATACCCCATCTTTTCAGCTTTTTCTCAAAATACTCGGTCAAAGATAGAACAAGTCCAGCTCAAACCCCATTCGAGTAATGCAACTGTGGCAAAGGAAGCTTGTGCTTTGTTCACAGACCCAACATTTTGACCAGTCCCAATTATAAACAACATAAAAAGATGATGAATCAGAACTGTTCATTCATATTTTACCCTTCTCTCTCTTTCTCTCTCTCTCCCTCTTTCAGTGGAGAAGCATCGAACTTTTTTGACCAGGGAGGCAAGGGGCGTGCAAGGTCGGTAATTATCCTCGAAGAAATGCTTTGGATAGAAAATAAAGAAACAGCACTGCTACTCCTTTTCCATAAAACAACACAAGAAACCAAAAACAGCAGTATATTATATGCTTCTCGTGCGATCTGCACAGTGGTCCTCCTGCAAAATTCTTCGTTGCTCTTTGGAGGACCATGGAATGCCCTGTCAAAGCGCATTCCGTCACCCAGTGAATGTCCCAACTCCAAACACCCCAGGCCACGCTAAATTCGCATAATAATGAAACGGAATGGGAATAAAATAATTATTTTATTCAAAATATAATATAAAAAATACATAAAATAGGCAAGAAATAACTCTTTTCGCCGGAACCATGGATATAATAAATAAGAAATGTCTATTTAATAGCTATTCTTCACCTATTTCCCTCATGGTTTGGTCTTCTAGTAGGTAATTATTCCTCGACCATTTCACTCTTAACTGTCTTATTTCCACTGTTTCATTCTAATTCGACAAAGCATTAGTGTGCTTTGCTTTACTGATGTGTATTGATATTAGTCTTCCTTGAATCGAAACTCAACTACCATAAGGGCACGGATCGTTCACTAAATCTTGCCGATGCAGCAAATCATCTCTTCCTATCACACGAACCACAACAGATCTTGTGCCAAAGCAAGAAGTAAATATCTGAAATAGACCTTCAGTGCATGGATGAACACAAATCTATGCACGTGCTGTTCAAGTTCAAAGTTTTAAGAATCATAATAAGAAACTGCAGAGCTTGACGCATTTAGATGCACCAAGAATAACTGCAGAGTTGTAACAATAAGTGGTGCTTAATAATTCAATCAACTCGACTTACAGGGGGGGGGGGGGGGGGGTGAACAAATTGGCAGCGATCATCACAAATGGCGCAGCAACCTAAAGCCTAGATGACCTATAAAAACAATTTAGTGTACAAAAAAATGCTAACCTGGGATAGGATGATATATTGAAACAGAATAAATGTTTCAATGAGGCTCTGCTAAAACCTAACCGTTGGCTTGGGCAAGCCCATAGCGCAACTCATTAAATATGAAGTTACAACTACAGCTACAAAAATTTCGGAAGGGTAAGTACTAGCACATCCAACCCACTAATGTCTCCTAACTTTTAGGGCTGGTGAAAGTACTTGCCCGTGCACCGAACATTTCGTATAGTTTTTCTGCTGTTGGACGATCAGATGGATTGCTCTCAGTACATTGGTAAAACACATCAACAAGGAACCTGAGTATATCTAAATCAGCCTGTGGAGCATTCAGTCCTGAGCAAGATTCAGAGATTGCAGGCTCATCCAATGACCACAGTAGCTCCAGCTCATCCGTCAGAGGCGGCCGCTCTCCCATCTGTTAAATAAAAAGGGTAATGATATGTTTTATTTTTCCAGACAAATACTTGCATCTCAAAATCTCTCATATGCAGCTGCAATAATTTAAGACAATATGCAGTCTTTTATCCTTGTTCAAGGCAGTAACATCCCAGGAAGTAGAATGTGATAAGCTCATTTAAAAATTGCTCCAGCAACACATTTAAATTGCTCAATGTGTATGTTTCTCCGTCCATTGCAGACCTTACTATTGTATTTTATTTTTATTTTTGTTGTGGGGCGAAGGGCCGGGGTGTTTGGAGCGGAAAAAGGAAAGGAAGGTGATCTGCACCTGAAGAAGATCATGAATGCTCGATTCTGATAACCCAAAGAAAGGGACTTGCAAAGTCAGCAACTCCAAAAGCAGACACCCAAATGACCAAATATCCACTTCCTGTAAAAGATGTAAAAATAGATTAAGACGCAGGTTCAGACATCTTATCATGACAACATAACTTCAGGCATAATAATAAAGACTTTCATGTCCTGGCAGCATTGAGGAACACTTTAATCAATGCAAATTATAATACTAAATCCCTCTATAGTCCCCCCCCCCCCCCCCCCCCCCCCCCCCAAAAAAAAAGAAAAAGGAAAGAAAAAACGACCCAAAACGAACAGTAACTATAAATCTACTATCACGTGCAAATCACCAAATCTGTGCCCCAAGGACTCACTCGACCGGACAGCAACAAACAGGGAAACTACCAACCACCTGCCTCCAATGTCCACCATAGCATACTTAGTTCTCTTCTTTCGAGTGTTTCGTGGAAGATTCAACTTGAACTATTCTGCTGTAAAAATTAACCTCCCTCACCTTCATTACACCATTGCACTCCATTTTTCTTATTATATTTATTTCAAGAGAAACAGGTAGAACCACCTCACAACTACCAACATACTTATACAAAATCATATTTGCAGATTTTTTCAACAGCATAAATATACAAAAAGTGTACTAACATATTTTAAGCACGTGGCAGGAATTGAATATGTAAAACGTCTTTCTCAGCCTCTCATCCTTTAGGAAAGCACGATACGCATGTTCATAGATCAATGCCAGAAAAGCTGAATTAATCTCAAAGCATAGAAGTTACAAGGAATTTGAATCGTTCCATGAATGAAATTGCTGTGTACTAGAGAATAATCCATGTTCTTGCCAGAAACTCTTACCAGACCATATGCATGTCGTTCATGCATTGCACGCAGCACTTCAGGAGCCATCCAGCGAGGAGTTCCAACACAAACATCTGGTGGGGGTATTCCAACATGGGCAATACAACAGGTATGCAAGAAAGACCTGAAGTGGCACTGCTCTATCAAAATCACAGAGCTTCACAACAGGAGTTCCATCAGCTCTCCTTTTATCCAAATCAATCAAAATATTTTCACTTTTTATGTCCCTGTGGATAATGTGCTTGGAGTGCAGCTCTACCAATGCACAAGCAACATCTCGGGCAATATACAATGTCATCTCCACTGGAGGATACTTCTCACCAGCTTTCGACAGCTCACTGATATAGCTCTGTAACAAGTGGAAGGGAGAGAAAATATCGCATGAATTAGGAGGCATGTCAAATCAAATAAGTACAAGATAGCACAAGTGATTAAGGAAAATTAACCTTTAGGGACCCTCCATTTATGTACTCCATCAAAATCACAGATTGTGATATACGATGCTTTGGATTTCCATCTAACAAAGGACCCCACTTGGAAGAAATTCGATGCCCAAGGATCTCCACTATGCAGGGGTGCTTCTTCAAAGCACCCAAAATTCTTATCTCCCCCAAACAACTATACTCAAAATTCCTAAATTCCTCCAGAGCAATCTCACATGCTTCTAAAGTACGCACCTGCAAAATAAAATAAATCAACACAGCCTATTTGTAAAGATAAATATTTAATACCAAAAAAGAAGGCCACACAAGTATTATTAGAAAACCGGTGCAGAATGAATCAAGAAGTTGTATCAGTCAACTAAAGATGGATTCATCACCTACAAATTATAAAGATAAGACTATGAAGATCTCATACATATATTCTTTTTTATTTTTTTTAAAAAATTGCATTAGCTGATGCCAGTTCCAAAAATGGAAAAGTACAACAGAAGACAAGAATATGAAGAGCTTATACGTCTATTCTTTTTCATTTAAAAATAAATAAATTACAACAGAAGACTAATACCTACAACTTATAAGAGTTGGGAAGCCAATGATGGGCAACACAACAATAAACTGAATTTATTAATTTTATGATGCTACACTGGCTCAGTAAATTAAAAAGTAGAGAAAAAAAAATAAAGGAATGTACCTTAGCAGCAGCTTCAACTGATCCAAATTTACAGCGCATAAGAGTACTAGAAGGTGCCTTCTTAACTTCATCATAGGTGGACTCAGAAGGAAATGAACAATCTGGATCAGTATTGCTTCCTATTGCAAGAGGTCCATCAATTCTACAAAGAGGGATATACCTGTGACAACAGCATCATCAGAGACTACCCAACAAGGGAAAACAAGCAAAATCAAATTACTCCAGTGTTGACTAATCAAGATATTACATACGTAAACTCCATAGCAGTAATATGATCAAAACAGACACATTGAGATTTTTGACAAGGCATTGAGCTAATAATTTTGGCTGGATGACCAGAAAATGAAATTCGACTGAATAATTAAAAAGGGCAGGAGAATCTTTTATGTAAAGCCTATTTCTGAAATTTAAACAAATAGCAGATTCTCAACTAACATCATTGGAATAAGGCAATCACTTTTCCAAACATACAGTGTTCCAAGAGCATAGATAATTTTATCTATGGCTAAGACATATATCACATATTGCGACTTAATATGGTACCACACTGTTGCAGTTTAGGTACCATACCGATGCAATTTGAAACCTTGTAATCTTTTTTTCCTTGATAAAGGCGGTATTGGTGGCCCCCACAGTCATCCCACCGTGGCTCATAAACTCATTAATCCACCGAGAGGTCAGCACTATACCCCACCTGTAGATAAATGGCCCAGGACTTTTTGCAAGGTGGGAGTTGAACCGGGGATCTCATCCATTTTACAGTTCAGAGCCCAGCATCCGCTGCCACTCGAGCAAGCCCCCAGGAGGTGAAACCTTGTAATTTATAACATTTATCTGTCTACATTTCTCCCATATTGAGTGGAGAAAAAATCAGGGAGCGCATTAGTTTATATGGTTATTTATAGTAGCTACACATGCATGTAATGGTAGTCATTATGATAGTTACGATAGTAATAGTCGTTAGAAGCACAAAGAAACAAAAATTGAAATTTTTTTATTTTTTTATCAATAAATTTTAATAAAATAATAGAACATGAGAACAGTTCAACTCCTGTAAAAGATTACATATCAAGTCATTTTTAAAAAAATGCAACTACAGAATGCTCAATAGACCTATTCCGAATTTTTGTATTAAAATGGTTCATTGTTAATTATTCCACCAAAAGAAAACTAACTGAATAGTGTAACCTAATTAATTATTATACGCATAGATATTTATTCCTAATGAAAGAAAAGCAGGTTGCACCAAAGGTTCAGTTTTCTAACATTATTGATTTAATGAGATAATAAATAACTTATGTTCCCTATAATGTTATAAACTATGTAGAAAAATCTCCACCCATACAGGAGAGACCAATTACGTGTGAATCCCAACATTTTGCTGGCTTCAACATATGCACCAGAAAATCAAGTTTTCAGGGACGAAGCAATTTTAAACAAAAAAGACACAACTGTAGAACTGCATCGTAAACGCCGCTGTTTGGGCAGCAAAGCCACCATTTTTAGAGGAAAAGCAGACAAAAAAGGACAAATCCCTTGGGAAAAACAAAAAAAACAGAGGAAACGGCAACACTCCTCCCCAGGTGAAAGGAGTATCAAGATTTGTAATGAAAAAAAGTAACTGCAGAAGTTTTTAACTGACCTGCAAAAATATTCTGGATCTGTCTCTTCCCTTATGTCATGTGGACGACACGCATCAACTACCATACGAACCCACAGCGTCGCCCTTCTTAATTAGAACAGCATTCCAGGCATGTGGCAAGAAATCCAAGTAGCCTCTGACAAGCTCACAAGGTACAGGAGGCTCCATGCGATCACATAGATACTAGAGCAGTTGAAAATTTATTAGCTTATAAGACTTTAAAATCCATAATAACAACACAGTTAAGATATTTTTTCCTGTTGAAAAATCACCTTCATGAGTAATGACCTGTGTCTACACACGCCAAACTGCAGAGTCCCTAGAGGGACTACAATAGAATTTCGTCTAGCTTTGATAGATTGAAGAGATTTTTCACATAGATCACGTAAAACAATGTCTTCTACATAGTTCAAATTCTGTCCAATGGATGCACTTTTACTGCCTCCAGTCGAGCAACTACAGACAAAAGGTTTCCGATAATTTGAACCAGATACAGCTTTCCGTGTCCTCTCAATAATAGCACTTCTGTCACTGCCACCAAAATTATCCGATACAAAAAGAGCAAGCAATGATGCAATTTGCAGGTTATCAACAGCATGATGTCCCCTTTCGTTTGTTAAACCACTCAGCTTCTTAAAATGAAACACGAGTGCTCGAGCAGACAGTGCAATAGCATCTAACTCCTCATCCATATCCCTGGAGAAAAGAATCAGTCATTACAATCAATTCAGTTAAAGAACTAATTTTTAAGTTCCAATCCAGCAATCCAGCAACAGAAAAGCGGGATCAAGGCCAAATTCATAATAAAGTATGTGAAGTGAGATTAAAAAACCTATCCACGAGGATGACTTCACGTGAGTCAAGGTGCATATTTTGCTCATAGCTTCGCAGTGGCATGTAGGGGCCGGTCACGTCCTGCATCATAGAAACCATCTGGTAGACGGTCCTCAACGCTACAGAATGATAAATCACTGTATTTATAAGATATATTAGATTGATCATCTGTCGGTCTACAAAACTTTCTTGGTTTGGGATTATCAAGATCCTTCTCCGAATGCCTTTTTGACTTTGCAGCGCCTTTGGATACATCCAGCTCGTTAGCTTTATCTGACTCAGAAACTAAAAAAGCATCCTGATCCCCACATTTACTACTGACGTCTTTAATTTTTGCAATAGAGTTAAAATCAACGCATGAGCAGTTCTCTGCAGAACCACCCTTTTTAGCACTAATGTCATCACTGTCAACGCCACTGCAAAAGCACCCAGATTCATCCTCTCTGGAATCATTACCATCACTGTGACCTGCAATGCCTGACGCTGCATGTTCTTGAGGAGGTTCAGATGAAGCAACAACAAGGTTGTCTGGTTCACAATTTTCGGTGGCCTTTCTAGCTAATGCCTCAGCATGACCTTCACTTCTCCACTTCCTACTGCTGTTTAAACGCTCTTGACGAGCTCTCTGTTGTAGACAAAACCGTTGTTTTGACTCTTTACCCAACTTCCGTGATGTGAAACATCTACTATTTGATGAGGACCCACTCAAGGTTGATGATGCACTAGGAGATCCTGCATAGATTAATACTAATTTCAAGTTGATTGCCCAAGCTGCAAGCAAGATGCACCATAAACAGAAAGAGCATTCGTCTGCATAGAAAATAGTACTGAGAGAATGGTAACTCTGCAGGCCATACCATTACAAGAGACACTCCCATCAGCTTCCTGAATGGAACCTTCAAATACATCCATTTCAACAGAAGAACTAGTGAAATCATCACTAGATGTGCCGCTGCCATTTCCATCCAAATTGCACTGTATCCATGGAGGAATTTGAGAGCAACTGGGAAGTCTATTGTACTACGTGAAAGATGAACAATGTATCAGGCTTCAGGATTCACTCAGAAGCTTCTCAGATGTATGTAAATATATAATTACTGAAAATCGTAATAAATTCAAGATATATTCATGCCCACCATTATTTCTATTCCTTGAACAAGGTATATTCAATTAAATCATGCTTTCATTAGTTCACACGGGCAAGAAAATTTGTGACTCGACACAAATACATATTTGATTAATTCCAAAGAGCTAGCAAATTATAAGGAATCAGGAGTAATCCGAGTCTTCAAAACTTTGGAATTATAATAAATTATGTACAGGTGATAACTTTCAAAAGCTATGTCTAGCCTCATAGGTCTTAAAATTTTACAGATACTAGAAAATTCAAGCAGAACCAAAAAACAAATGGACAACAACAATTAATATGACATGTCCCGCAATTTCCAGAAAATTTCTAAGCCCAGATTGATTGAAACTGTTAGAAAAAAGACATGGTAAAAATACTTCAGATAAGGAATGGCATAAGAGAGCAACTGAAAGAACTAACATGAAAACAATCGCACTAAGAAGAGAAGTTCTGAATACAAATGCTTATTTGTTGCTGAACAGGAAAATAAAAATGCTTCTTTGTTGTGGATAATTACCTGAAGATTCAGAATCTGCAGGTTGTGCATAGAAGCAGGATCAAGGGACCCTAATGACGTTAACCTATTCTTTGACAGATCCAAGTGCTCCAACCTTTGTAGGGAGGATAGACCCACAGGTAGCTCCACCAATTTATTATTAGCAACCTTCAATGTTATCAAGGCATTCAAATAACTTATCTCAATTGGTAAACTCTTCATCTTATTAAATGAAAGATCTAGGTACTCCAACTTATTTAGGCAACCAACTTCTGGAGGAAGATATCTGCAGTAAAAGGAATTGCAACAATATCACAATACATATAAATAATATATATTCCCAAAGCCTGATATATATGGAAACATGGCAGAAAGGATACTAAGTTTAATTTGTTCCGACAAATCTGGCTTTAACTTTATAAATCTAGCAATTAGCCTAAATGCAGCCAACATGAAAGACTAATAATGCTGTGTCATGCTTTCCCACGAATACATAACAAAAGGTTTGGAAAATGAGAATTTAGGGTCTAAATACTTAATTATCTGCGTAAATAAATTGCTTAACCTCAGAAACCCATACAAGCCCCGTCTCTGAAAAATAAATTGACCTCGACAGATTTAGTTGCAAGGCTAACCATCCAAAAGCCTGAACATGTCAAAAATTAGAATAAAAACTGCAAATACTGAAGAAAAAAAAAATCTAATCGCGCTCGCCTCATAAAATCATAGTCAAGCTCGTCAATCAACTCCCTTGTGCATGTTTGGCTGCCACTCCAAAAGAAAAAAAAGAAAAAGAAAAAATTATGTTTTGAAAGCCAAAACTTAATTTTGTTCAAATTTGCTAACGTTGCATATATGATGGGCACAAACTTAGTGTTGCAAAACTTAATTTCAGGTCCCAAAACTATATTTTGCAAATGCAAGGGGGGTGGTTTTGTAAAACCATGGTTTTGACCAAGTTTAAGTTACCAAAATACCCACACTTAAATTATAAAATACCTAATTTACCTTTACCCTAACAAACCATTTGACTTCTTACTACTTTTCTTTTATTTTTCATTTTTCCCCTTTCCTTTTTCTTTTTTTCTTCTTTTTTTCTCTCCTTTTTTTTCCCCCCTGTTTCCTCTGTTACCCAATCAATGCACCTATTCAAATATATATATATATATATATATAGTAGAAATTATTTATGAGTATAATTTTACAAATTTAAATAGCATATAAATTTAAAAATACAAGAAAATTTTCATGATATTTGAGAATTTTGAAAATAATCATGCTTGCAATATAATACAATGACGTCAAATCTTGTGAAGCCAATCGCATCTTCATATTATTGTATGTTCTTTCTATTTGTTTGTACGGTTTAAATTGTTAATAATACCCGAAAAGTTTTTAGACAGTAGCAATGTTATCAAGGCATCGCCTAGGCGGCGCCTTGTCGTCGAGGCGCTCCCGGAGGGTCAAGGCGTTGAACGCCTTGGTCGGAAGGCCACAAGGCGGTCGCCTTGGGCGCCTTGGCCACCTAGCCGGGCGCCTTGGCGCCTTGGTTCAGCTGAATTTTTTTTTTTTTTAAATCTAGCCCCCCCCCCCCCCCCTGCCTCACCCCGCGATTCCCCCCTCCCACATTTCCATCCCAAACCCTAAGTTGCAGCCACCATTGTTGCCGCCACCACTGCTGCCTTTGAGGGGAAAAAATAAAAAATAAAACCCCCCCTCTCCAGATTGTCAACTCCCCACCCCGTGATTCCCCCCTCCTCCATTTCCATCCCAAACCCTAAGTGGCAGCCACCACCAGACATCACACTATCCGGTCACAAAAAAGTCGATTTCGGTCAGATTTTCTGACAATAGCATAAGAGAACCTAAACTCTCCGGCAATTTTTCCATCTCCGACAAGTTTTCATCTCCAGCAAGCTTCAATCTCCATCTGGCAACTTCTTTCCCTCAACTTCCATAATTTTTTTTTTTTGTTTTTTCAAATATTCTGTGTGGTAAATGCTCTAGTTATCTGAATGTGGTTGTTTTTTTTTTTTTTTTTTTTTTTGTGGTTCATCACTTCAAGTTCGTCTTGGGCGCCTTGGGCGCCTTGTCGCCGCCTAAGCGGGCGCCTTGTCGCCAAGGTGTCCAGGCTCCCCCTGACCGCCTTGGCGCCTTGACAACTATGGACAGTAGCATCGGAAAAAAATTAATGGGAAAGCCAAATCCTTTCGAATGAATCTTCAAAATATTCATGCTTTTACTATCATGAAGCCCCACAAAGGGAATTAAAAATTTAACAAAAATAATATGGAAACCAAAATTATATGTACTTTTTTCTTTTTGGTGAGGGAAGGAATCAACTATGTATGAATAAGAGAAGTTAATTATGCATAATGCTTAGCTATGAAAATTTGATCTAAATTAAAAATTGGTATTAATTTAGTTTAGTTTAATTAAAACTTAATATAAAGCAATAGTCTTAATGCATAATTTATCTATTTATTTAGTCTTCTGTCACTCAGAACTTAGTTTTGGAACATGACAACCAAACACCCAAAACTAAGTTTTGAGAGCCAAATGAGCAACCAAACACACATTTTACACAAAACTAAGTTCTGCAAAGCTTAATTTTGAAGCTTGATTTTGGCATGGCAGCCAAACACACGCCTTGCCCTATTACATCCGTTTAAGGCTCCATCCACCACCAATACATATTCATACAGCCAGTTGGGCACACCCTATCCACTGTCTTCTACGAAAACATTTTTAATAGGTTTGTACTAAAACATTGATACTTAAATACTGAAATATGCAACAGATAATATTCTTATCCAGGATAGCTACAACATTACAACACACACACACACACATATGAGAACAGTGAAAATGAGATATTTCTAAAATAATGGACATGAACTATTTGGGCCCACATGAGGTTCATCTTGCAAATTTCAACGGTATAGATTGAATGAGCATGGAAACAATAAGAGGAACTGTCAATTTTAATCTAATCTGGTTATGCATTGGGTTCTCATCAATGAGGTCTAATTCAGATCTCTCAAAACTTCACAATATAGATGAGAATCTAATACATGACCAAATTGGAGGAAAATTAGTAATTCCTCTTATGTCTTCACGCTCATTAAGTTCATGCCGTTAAAATTTGCAAAATGGATATCATACGAACACCTAATGGTGCATTCACATTTTTTTTTAAAATGAGGTACCACCTCATTTCCATTATTCTCTCTATGTATAGATATAACTGGGAAGCATATTCCTACTCTAACCCTGATAAAGCTCTTCCAAAACAGGGCATGCATGATTAAATATCTACACATTGGAAGACATTAACAGCAACCTACAATTAGTTTGCTCGCCTGTTAGTACCAACAAGTATGTCAAAACCTAGGTGATGAGCAATGTCAACGGTTCAAATCCTTGTATTTGCCTAGTCTGTAGGTACCAACATGTAGGTTAAAATCTAGGTGATGGGCAATATCAAGGGTTCAAATCCTTGTAGTTGCTAGGTTTGGCGTGTCCGTATTTACCAATCATATAAAAAAATAAAAATAAAAAGAAGAAAGAGCAACCTTTATAACTGTGTACACAACCCACCCACTCCAAATTCAAAATTACATTTTACCTGATTTAGAAACTCGTAATTTATCAGAAAACCAGACTTCAATAGGAATGTAAACTAAAACTTCAGAGGCATTCTTAATTTCATCACAAAATAAGTTCCAATTTGATATGTAAGAAAATTATTCTACAGATAGACAATCAGGGTTATCATCCCAACCCTGTACTAATATAAACAAGTTCACATTTCACACTCCCTGACAAGTGAAATCTCTATATATTAAAAATGTCGTATGAGTATCACTTGGCAAAATTTAGCAGAAGCACTCACCTAATCGAGAAGTGGCACACGGAAAGCTTAGTCAAACACTTAAGCCTCGCAATATCGCTCAATATCGGCATGTCTATAGCACGTGGCGGTGACTTACTCAGTTCTAGCTCCTTCAAATCCTTCAACTTATGTAACGGCAAACCACTCAAACCCGGGCAAGAAATTTTCACTTGCAAACGTTCAAGATCAACCAAATTACCAAGCTCCGCTGGGAAGAAATTAATCTCGTTGGCGAAAAATTTCAACGTCCTCAACCGCCGGAGCTTTCCCAACCCCCTTGGGATCAAATTAAACGCATTCTTGTACAAGTACAGCCCCTCGATCGATTCATCAGCGTCGTCCGGCAACGAAAAATCCAAACTTTTCCCGGAAACATCAAGAGCAGACTCATCGTCAACAAAATCATCCAAACTTGGAGAACACTCCAAGTCCCTCTTCTCGGAAATTTCAGGGTTTCTCGCGTCCTTCCCTTGGGCAGAAACTGAATCCTCGCAACTAGAAATCTGCATTTCAATCCGAACAGCAATCGCTACGAATTGGGATTTGGAGGAACGCGAAATTCAATTGGGGAAAATTAGGAACCGAAGAGAATATGAGCATAAACAGGGGAACAAAACCAAGATTGCAAACGAGAAAGGAAATGGATCGACGAAATCTGCAAGAAACCCTAATTCTTTTTCGCGGAAAAAGGGAGAAAGGGGCAGAGAGAAGGAGAAGGAAACCCTAGCGTAGAAGCGTCAGGTTAAGGAAAGTATAAATACGGTCGGGCGCTCATGATTTTATTATGTTATGGAGCACCCTGCTGATGTAATTTGAAAGATCAAAAATACCCTCAATTGATCGGGATGACTTGCGAGGAGTTTCCTTACCAATTGTCATAATTTAGTAAATATAGCTTTCGGACCAAGTGCCACGTGGCAAGACTTTCCCTTAAAGATCCAAAACGGGACAGATTAATGATGGGGCGCTCCTCACATGGATTTCTGTGTGATTCAACAACTCCAAACTTTTTCAAATTTTAAGTTTGACAAACAAAATAAAAATTTAGATAATATTACTTATACCCTTTATATTAAGAATATTGACGTGTCAAACTTTGAAAGGTTCGTTACTATTACTTAATTAAAATAAGTTGAAAAAAAATCACCAGATTATTCCTTTACTATCAGTATTCAATATGAGAAGGTACAAGAATAATGTACAATTAAAACTATTTTATGATTAGCAGCTTCTTTTTCATTTGATTGAAGAAGCAGATTGAAATTAAATTGCAAGTAAAGCTCACAAATAAACTTACTGAAAATTCATTTATATCCATTTGTTAAATTAATCAAACTATGTTGAACAAAATTTTAAACTAATAAAGTTAAATGAAGAATATTATCTAATATCAAAAAATTGAGACATAATAATTTAAGGGTAAATTTTCTAAGTATTCAGATCACAAATCCCATCATCTGTGACATCTGAAGAGTTCCATTGATCTTTATCAAGCAAATAAATGGAAACAATATTTAGAGGAATATCCTCCATCCAAACAACAAAAATATTCTAGTCGATGGAACTAATTTGGTAACTCATGAGCCACATGACTGTCATTTCAATGAACATGAGGAAAACTAATATAAAATAAATGATCAACAAAATAAATGCACTCTTCTATATCATGGCCCCATGGAGGAGTCAGAAAAACCATGGACTGCATCTATATTTTGTTTTATTGAACATCTTTACTCGTGATTTTTTTTTTAAGGAAAAAGTGTGTGAATTGAATCTCAGTTCCTAAGTTAAGAATTAAAACTCAGTTTTCTTAGATAATCTTTATTTAACTTGTAATATTTTTCTAATATGAGAATATTTTGAAAATTTTATCATGTAGAAATTAAAGTACGAAAATATACCCAATAAGCTAATGCCATTTTCTTCTCTATCCTCCAACAAGTGTCATGATCCAGATCGTTGATCCAATTGTTGCTTATTTACTATATTTTGTAATTTGTTTTAGAACAATAATTAAATGGGAGAAGCGGATTTGTTTTTTAAACATTCGCGTGTCTTAAAATTTATTTTATAATTCAGTGTATTCTTTTTAGTTATGCCTCTCTCTTTTTTTCCAATTTATGTGAATATTTTTCTTACTGTCTTTCATTTTATTCACAATTGATTTTTGTAAGCATTAATGCGCGTGCACCTTTTTTGATTTTGTTCTTTTTCTTTTTTCTTTCCTTAGTGTGTCTATTTGTATTATTATTGTTATTTTTTTTCCTGGGCTTTTCATTTTTGTATTTTAAATTTTTCGTACGTTTTTCTTATCGGTTTATTCGCGCCTTTCGTTTTATTATCCATTTTTTTAAGCCTTACTTTGCATATCAATTTGTTTAGATAATGATGAAGTACTTTTGAGATTTTGTTGCTTAGTAGTCGAAACTGGTGCATTTTTATGTTTTTCTCTTTTTTAATTTTGAGGTTGTTTTTATCCTTATTGATATTATGTTTTCCTTTTTTTATCTTTCTATTCAAAGATCACTTATAATTTTGCCTTTTTTTATTAACAACAAGTATAAGATAGCTTAGTCGTAGGTGAGTTTAAATTTAAGTATTAGCTTCAAGGTTCAAGTCCTACTAATGATATTTTTAATAATAATATAAGGACAAACTAATGTCCAGGTGTAACTATGTTTTATGATGTTTAGAAAAAAAAAATACAAGACTCAAAATAAAGTTATTTTAGGTTTTTTTTATGTGTACTGCACCTAATTTAATTTAAGTTTAGTAATCTATAAAATTAAATTTAATAATATAATATATTTTAAAAACAAAGTGAATTTGAGTATCATAGTAGTAATCTGTATTTTTCTTCTTGTGCTCCCAGGTCAAAGGGTGGGTGCGTGCGTGGGGATGTCTGTACCATTGGCTCTTCAACGGAAGTTGGAGGAAACGTCGCCGTTCCCGTGCTCTATAAATGGTCGACAGTTACAAATTCATCACGCTTCAGTCCGCGCGCTTTCAGAAACGCCTGCGAACTTCAAACCAGCGTTCTTGAATCTACTGTACCGAAAATGATGTCCTTCAAAGTAAGTTTTGTAAATCTCTGAGTTAGTAGTTCTTCGTTTCAGTATAGATTTTAGCTGCACTTTGTTCGTTAATGGTGCTCGGATCCCAAGAACAGTTGCAGCTGGTGGAGAGAGAAGACGTCGATGACGATGGAGGATGTGTTTGAAGCCGTAGATAAACGTAAATATACATTTCATGTCACGCTGAGCGCCGTTTGATTTCAAAGTTAAGCAATTCTGGAAATCCGACTGATTCACAAATTGTTTATTTATCTTCGACTGGACGGTTTTCAGTTTGTTTTCTCTATGCATATATAGATCGAATGAGAATCGTCTATCTGTGATTTCGAATTTCAGATCGATCTCGTTTCGTTATCATCTAATTACAGTTTAGTTCAGTCTGACCCAGTTTCAAAAAATTACCGCTGTCTATTGAAATTGCTTGCTGTGGTGTTCTTCATCAGGCCTAATCATTATGTAATGATCTATGCGATTTTTTATTTTATTTTTTAAAATTTTTACAGTGATTTCACAGGGAATCAATGCTGGTGATGTGAAGAAGCTTCAGGATGCAGGGACCTGCACCTGTAATGGCTCGATGATGCACACGAAGAAGGTTAGGGTATTCTCAGTTAAACATTTCTTCCAGATTCAGCGCATTACGCTTACTGTGATCTCGATTTCCCAGAACTTTAAGGGATTAAAGGATTATCTGAGGCCAAACGTCGATAAAATTTGTGAAGCCTGTTGAAAAGATAGTGGTTGGAGCTCTAATTCTTCATCAATTAAATTGTTATCGGATTATCTTTATTCAGACACATTTAGCTTCTGTCCTAGTTGAGTTTTTTCTTCACTTTTTCTTTTCCTTTGTTCTTAATTTTCGTCTACTTACAGGGAAAATCCGTAGTTCACATAACCACCGGAAGCCAGGCCTTAGATTACCAATTAATTATGCTTAACTAACTCCAAGGATTGTGATTTTTGAAAGGTGGGATTGAGACTTCTGGCGCTTTTGGAGAGTTCCAGCAGTAACTATAGCAACAAATCTTATATGCCAGAACCAAGAAGAGTTCCTGCTCTACAAATTATATTCCCTTTAGAAGTCTTTGAGTGGCACCTTTACATCCATTTCCTTTTTCTTCTCTACTACCTACAACAATAAATTAGGTCTGGGAAGACACAGCTCGCTCACACTGCTTATGCATTACTACCCAGATTAGTTTCATATTCTCACCTGAATTTCGCAATATCTTGTAGTTCTGACTGGAAATTGGGATGTTTTGACGCTTTAACAACTATGCCGAAGCTGACTGCTTAGTTGTCCATCGGTCTCTTGCGTAGAAATGAGCGAGTAAAGGTAGTTTAGAGCTTTCATTGTAAAAGACATGAGCTCCAAACTCGCCCAGGAGTGAAAGAAGAGTTGAATGTGAACTTTCAATCTCAGGTGTTTTGAGGTTAAGGTCGTTAGCAAAAGGTAAAAATGTAGCAGTAAATCGTGCAGAAATGGTGCAATTATGTGATCTGGTTTTGAAATTTAAGTGGTGGAGTACGAAGCACCCAGGCTGGGAAAAAAAAATTGCAAATACATTAATGTAAATCTGTGTGCTAGACTGATAATGGGGTGCTATGGAGTTTGAACTGAAACTAACCTTGTTTATGTAGATCCATCATATGGGCACTTTGAAACTCAAGCTGCTAACTGATTTTCTGTATAACTTTGTACAGCTTCCAACGAGTATGCATGGAAAGAATGGGAAGGTAGCTTATGTCGACACTGAAGGAACTTTAAATCCTTTATTGTCAGTCTTCGTTCTTGCTAAGTTGAACAGAATGCTCACCGATGCTTCATCTGTTTTCTTCCCTGACTTGTTCACTCTTTAGCTGGCTAAAAGGTTTGGAGTGGAATGCATGCGCTATTCCCAATAATGTAAGCATCGTTATCCAACTTACCATTTATTGAACAAAGTAATGTTATTAGCATCTTCCTACACTGCAATGTCTGCAAATAAAAGGATGTGAATGAATACTAGAACTGATTGCATTTTACATGAACGTGGAAGATCATTCATGCGCGTGCATACACATATGAGCACCAGTGCAGCCTCATGATTGGTCTGGGAGCAAAAATGTCTGAAGAACCTTTCCGACTTCTGGTGGGCTTCCCCCTGAGCACGATATCCTATAATCCGAACAAGTATCAGTGCACAACTGACTCATAAAAAATTGGTGGTTGATTTTTCTGATTGAAGATTCTGTTATAGCTCTGTTCCAAGTAGACATTCACAGGAAGGAGAGAACTTACTAGAATGCCGGGTTTAGCTCCACTTGATGCTATAGGATGTTTAAAGTAATTAAGATTCGGATTTCCATTGTATGCAACGAATCTCTGTCCTGACACAAACTGATATTCTGCTGCAGCAAAGGCCGGCACAGGATGCTTTCTCGTCTGATAAAGATAGCTGAGGAATTCAACGTTGCTGTCTACATGACAAACCAAGGTATTCCCTGAGTAGCCTGAGACATCCCTTTACGCGTTATTATCAATCCATAAATATGCCATCGCCTTGGCAAGACAATATTAGTGACTAGCGACTCTCCTTTACACCATATGTTAAGACTCTGAGAAACACACCGTAGTTTTGATTTGAAATTTGCATAAACAACCCTTAGTTACAAGAACAGAAGTCATGTGATAAAATAAAGGCCTTGTGGGGATATCTTTGTGTGGATCCATGGCTGCAGTTATAGCAGACCCAGGGGGAGGAGTATTCATATCAGACCCAAAGAAACCTGCTGGGGGCCACGTGCTAGCCCATGCTGCTACCATAAGGTTGATGTGTGGGAAAAGGTAGGGTGAACAGCGTGTCTGCAAGGTGTTCGATGCCCCAAATCTGCCCGAGGCTGAAGTCGTATCCTCCCTCGTTATGCTTATTTTTCCTTTGAAGTTGTCATTATTTCTTTGATCATCAATATGAAAAAACCTATCCCAAATTATATATTGCTTAAACTTAGGTAATCACATAGTGATCAGTAACTAAAAAACCCCACTTACTACCTAATTATTGTTGACAATCCTTCTGTCCTATGCAATTCTCTGCCATTATTGAGTTGTTCATAACAACAGCACGTCTTTCAGATAACAGCGGGAGGTATTGCAGACGCCAAGGACTAAAAGATGATCGGACGGTCTTTTCTCTGTTGTATAAATCTGGTTATGAGAGGCAGCTGACTGGTTGAATGTTTCGTTTTACCCTGCCTACTAGTGGTACTTTAAAGTAGCTCTATGAGGAACCATAATAGCATTTTGGCACATTCAAACGCCCTCGCATTAGTTCGAGTCTTAAACATATTAAGGGTTTAGCTGCCTGGTTTATGCTCCGAGTACTTTGTAGCTTCTATTACAATTGCAAATTCTACTGCCATGACTGCAACTCTCAATCATGCAGCATATTTGACCAATTCAACTAGCGTGTGGAGCTTTAACAGTGTAACCAACATAACAGCAAACAGCACCAGAGAATGTAAAAACGGAAGAGAGGAGAGAGGGTGAGCGACTTGAGCTCAGTTCAGGAAGTGTTTTCCATAAGAGACTGAACCAGCACTGATAAAGGAGTTCTATTCGATGAGTCAGTGTGAACAAGAAGAGTATGCACCAAGTATAACTGCGGAAAATGAAACCCTCAGTTTTAATGGTAACACCATATAGTAGCATAAAACTCCGCATAGAGAAAAAAAGATGGGAGGCCAGTTACTACAAGAGCCTTTCCCTAGAAGAGAGAACATTTCAATACTGAGAGGCCCAGTTGGCAGCACTCCCAACTCGGGGCATCCCAGTCTCCTTCTTAGACTCCACGTCCACCTTGAATGTTGAACCGCAGACCTCACCCGAACTGTCCACCCTTGGTACTGGCTTCACCTCGTTTAGGGGATGCTCAAAACTCCTCAACCCTCCAGAAGTTGTGAAGAAACACCCTAGAACAGCCAAAGCAGAATTAATAAGCAATTGAGTTCTAGCACACAAAATAGAGGTGTTTTGTCAAGCAAGAATGCAAGATCAGCAAAAGCACGTTGATGCTCTACAAAAAAGTTATGCTGTTTAAATTCGCAAGAATGGGATGCATACAAGAAATAGAAACACTAGATATCACATTAATTTCAACCCAATAGGCATAATTGGGGGTAAGAACCCGAGATCATTACTAACAAAATAAGTTCCCTCCACAAAACTACAGGCAGGTAGTAAACTATCAGTCATAGAGAGAGATTGGGATAGTGATGTGAAATGAATATAAAACGAGTTAAAAAACACGTTTAAATGCAACCATATACATTTTCAATTTAACCACAAATCTTCCGGCTCCTAAATAAGCACACCAATTTGTGTCCAAGATATAGTTCTCTGTCAAAAAGGAGACAGCTTCCTTGAAATGCTCAAACATTTTGGAGTGATCACAGGAAAAGAAAGTGAATTTGTATCATATACCTTTTGGAAAAGGTGCAAATGAATTTCCACAGCCCTTCTTCACAACCTCAGCATCATCTGAAAGAACAAGATTGCCCTCAGAATCAGCACCCCAGTAAGAACGGAACACTCCCATCAGCATCCTGCATTACAGACAAAGAAAACATTGAGCCCAAGGAACCCGCCCATCCAAATGCCTATATAGAGGATAAATGAAGGTGGAGAACCAATGTTTTACTCACACATGCTATAAATGTAGCTTTGGAAGAGGCATCATAGAGAATGAAAGCAAATTTCCCATGAATATCTCTCACAACCTGATCTGCAGGATAAGGACCCCTGTCCCTCAGAGTTCGGTATGCTTCGATCACAATGATCACCTCATTGGCTGTCTTGTTCAATCCGTACTGTTGCTTAAGAAGCGCAACATTCTCAACGTGGCCATGAAACAAGCAGAATATGTCATCCACAACTGCAAACAGTCTACCAGCCACAAAGAGAAATATCAAAATTTTATGTGTCATAGTACTGACAGAGGACAAGGATGAATTACTCTAAACATGGCGGATCTCCAACTAGAACAATTTTGAACTAAAGTATGCGTGTTGCTTTATTAGCAGAAAACTCCCAAAGAAGATATCATAAACCTTCTTTATGGGGGCACCCAGACACGTAGCTATTAGAAATGAATGTGAACAATTAAGGATAAATCAGATCATTTCATTTGTTTACCAATCTCCACTTACCGGCACAAACCAAAGTTTCAAAGTTCAAAATCTATTAGGAATGAAAAAAGTACGTCATGGAATTTAGGTTCATACAATGACAAGATGTCCCCATAAAATCTTTCTAATACATTTTTATTTTTTGTTGGGGGGGGGGGGGGGGGGGGGGGGGGGGTGGTTGGGGGTTTGTGTGTTCGTTCAATCCATTGCCAATCAAACAATGAGGGAACAAGGTAATATAATAACACCTAAGTAAAGCGGGAAAGGTTTCATATGATCATAGCAGATCAAACTATATCTGCACTTCGTCTGCAGTTGAGTCGATCATCTTACAATAAGGTTATGGATACAAGATTTGAAGAATATGATAACAAGATTTAAATTACATAACATCCAAATACCTCAACATGAAACAGAAATCAAAATCAAAGCTTGTATCCGCTTCATAAAAATAAAAAACAATTGAAACAGACATCGATCAAACAAGAAATCGACCAACCTTGATTCTCGAACACGCGATAAACAAACACGCCAAAATTAGAATTAACTAGAAATGATCAAACAAGATGGCACCCAGATCTACCAAAAAAGAATAGCGTAACACCCAAAAGATAAAGAGAAATACAAAAACCAGTTGTCGGATCTCCCACAGCCATAAGGAATAAACAAAAGTGTCAACAAGGATCATGATCCGATCAAGACCCAAATGTAGAAACAAAAAGGAAGATAAGGGATGATACTAAACCTGGGAATTAGCGGGTTCTTCTTGTCGGATGAGTACGCAATAACACCGCCGGCGGCGCCGAGGCTGACGGAGACGGAGCCCGGGTTAACGGCGGCGAAGTGCTGGGCCAGGAACCCATCTTTCAATGCGGGAGCGGAGTTGGAGTTAGGGCTCTCGAGGCCATCGGGGCTCTTCGCCACGGATTTGTCGAAAACTGCAAGCATCTTTCTCTTCGATCGGGAACTTCCACGGATGCCAAATCACGGATCGTGTAGAGAAAGCTCCGTTCATTTATAGAAAGAAGAAGAAGACTGGTGTTGTATAATTTTCCGTGCTCTACATTTTATTTCCGAAAGTACCCTCCTCAGACCTTTTACTTTCTAGAGCAAAACCCATTAAAGTAATTTAAATGGTTGTATACAGAATTTTGATTATATATTTAAGTTTAAAATTGTTTATTTTATAAACTGCAATATTTCGAATAATCGTAATGTTTAAAATATACATAACAATTTTTTAATGGTCAAATATAAAATAAATTTTTCGTTTAAGTACATACTAGCTCGATTAATCTTAATTAACTACTAATTTCTAGATTTTCTTCTCGTTAAAAAAAATTTCTCAAAATGATGCAATTTTCTAAAAGTAATCTCTATTTATTTACGATTTTAAGTAAAACTTTACCGATTTTACACAAATTTGAATTTGGATGTGTAATCTCTTTTTCGGTCGATTCGTTATATGGGTAGAATATTGGCGACGGTGGAAGATATTTTTGTAAATTACTAATACAACTTTAAGACAAAAAAAAAAAAAGATACGAGCTTATCCGCAGGCTTTAATGCGTGGCCCGGTGGCAGTGGTGGGGTTCACACTCGTGCAAAAGAAATGAACAAATGTTGAAACAAAGATGCGGAGACAACAAATGGTAAAAATATATATTTTACGATTGAATGGATAATTTTATATATATACATACATATATACATATATAAATATATATATATATATATATATGTGTGTAAAAATATTTTAATTATTTATTAATTTATATACTTATTAAATTTATTTAAAATAAAATTTTCTGAAATATTATGGTTCGTAAAATAATAAGTATATAACTTAAATAAACAGTTATAATATTTTTATATATCATTTATTAATAAATTATAGAGTACATTTCTTATTAAATGTGAAAGATTAAGAACTTGTTTAAAAAGGTGAAAAAAAATTCTAAAAGGGCCGACAAATTAATTACCAATCAATGCGCCATAATTCACTCTCATTTTAATTACTTTGCAAAAAGCTGAAGTAATTTATTAATATCCGTCTCTCGTTATTAGCAAAAATATAAATAAACAAACCGGATCAAGATACTCTCCCCTTCCCATCTCTCCAATTCTCATGCAAAACGATATTTCTATGTATTCTTGTACTTTTTAAAAAAAAAATTTATTCACTCAGTTGAGAAGTTCCTTAAAAATGAGTTGGGGAGGGAAATGAAGGGAAGGGAAAGATCCAAACTGGGATTAATGGTGAAAATAGTTGTGTATTTTTCCGCCTATTTGATTTAAATTGTGAACTTTTATTAGTTAGTCACGCACTGATACTTTTATTTGATTTAAATCCTAAATTTTAATTTGGGAAGCAATCTATAACTTATATGGACAAAAAAAAGGAAAATCCCCTAAAGGACGATCACAAAGAAGCACATCGAGGAGAGTAGAGAGAAGATGCAGTGCAACGAAAGGTAAAAAAACTAGATAGCAAAGCTAACATTAACAAGGGCTACAGGGATAGTGTCATGGGTCATTGCCTTTACTTTTTTTTTTTTTTTTTTTCTATCGTATGGGTAACAATTGTAACAAAATGGTCGGAGGTGAATGAAAGTTTAAGGTAAATTTAACTTGCTCCACTAATAAGAGCTCTGGTTAGAAATTAAAAAATAAAAATATATAATTTAAATTAGACTAAGGGTAAAACAACAGGATTATTTCAATAATTAAGCAAGAAACCGGAAAGGAGCGGCATCGTCGACAATACTATAAATGCTAGTAAATTACACCAAAGATACCTACTAGTTTAGCTTGTCACATGCTATTGAATTGATATGATGATTCGAAAAGAGAAATTTTTTTTTCCATGCTTATTTCCTATTCATTTATGTCATCTTTGACAGCACAGGTGCCGATATCAGCAATGAAATTGGCTATTTAGTTGGGATTCATTATCTATTTGTAATTTGATTAGCATATCTTATATGTGAGTCCTGATAAATAAATTTAGGGAGGAAAAAGATACGCTAAAGTCTTGTGAACAAACAAAAAAAAAGAGAGAGAGAGATTGTGTCGCCCTCAAAAATCAGGATTGGTCCTGATTTTCTCCTCTCCCTTACCTATTGCCTATATCAATTTATTTTCTACTTTTTATTTATTCTCACGTGCAAAGATTCAATCCTTTCCTATTTCTTCTTCCCCTTATTCTCCCTTTCTTTCCATGTTTGTCTTTTGTAATTTCTTCCTTAAAAAGTTTAAAGATTTATCTTATTTGCTCAATCATTTTTCTATTTCATGATTAAATATGCTTGACTATACTACAAGCAAATAAAGAAATTTATTTGAAAATGAACAGATCTACTTGATCAAAAATTAATAAGATCTTCTTTTTTTTAATATGAATTTTAATCCTAATATTACAAACATAACTAGATTTTTTTAATAAAAAAAACAATTCCCTTGTAATTGTTTCCTGTAAATATCCTTTAAGTATTTTTTTCTAAAACAATTGTTACCTTTTTTCAGATCATTGGATTTTTCAAAATTATTTTTCCAGATCATTGGATATATTTATCCAGTATTTTCATATTTGTTAATATGTTAAACCTTTTTTAACTTTTCACCAAAAATTGTTATAAATAAATAAATTATATATATATTATTCAATCTTACCTTTATGGACACCAAATACTAAATAAAATTTATAGAATACAATCCTATTACTTATCCCATCATGCTCCAACTAATTATATCAGATTAATAATGATCTCTTGCCTATCCTATCCAAACTGTTAAACAGGGCATTATTGATGTGTTCTCATTCTTCACAACAGATTGTGGGAATATGAGCAGAGATGGCTATAAACTGCAGTAACATTCTTCTGTTTCTCTTTTTATCCTAAAGAAAAGACATGGTCCCTCACCTTGAAAGTATTGTGCCTTTAAAATGCCACGAATCATGCATGCAGGGACTCGCTCTTAGGAACCTCTGTTTTGTCTAACAAAACCACACCTTAGCTGAAGAAGAGTGAGTGAAAATAAATAGTATGAATGAACATACATGGCACTGTTACACACAAGTTTCTCAGAACTCATCTATCAGTCTAGTCTAGAGCTTCTCTGTTTTGCTTTCTTTATTAACTTAACCTCCGCTGGTGCAGCTATCAAAACATACCAAGGATACCTTGGTCCATTCGCAACTCAGACACGGTTGTATGCAACTGACTTGCTAAACAGGCGACGGATATATACGACTTGAAGCCCACTCGCAAGAGCCAGCATGACGTACTCTCCCAGTGTGTAAAGCATAACACGTCTCCGAGTGCTCTCGTTCGCTGCATTAGAAACACCATCTTGAATAAATACATGGCTGATACTGCCAGAGTCCTTCAATTTAAAGGAAAAGAATAAATATTTCTGCTCCATGTACATTTGATTCGATGGAAATTCTTTCAAATGTGTTTGTAGATTTTTCCAGGCCCTAGATCAAACTCTCCTCAGACCTATACAAGATTTATAAAACTCTTTGAGCAGCAGTCTACTCTTCGGAATATGAAAAACATCAAGTTTTCACCAATCACTTTGAGAATGTAAATTACTAGGATCCTTAGAGGATACTTTATAAAAATATATATATTGCACAATAAATATGATTTGAAGCATATTTTTATTAATTAAACAATTAAAGCATCGAAACCAGTCAACAAAAAAGAAATATTCACAATAAACTGAAACAATTCAACTATATTTTACTCCTCCCAGAACAACTTGGATCAGGAGTAAGCTTGGCTATTCTCTACAGAACATGTGTAACTGTGCCTTTTGGTTTAGTAGCCTTTAAATTTTATTTCAAAAGTGAAAGAGCCATCAAGAAATTAACTTTTCACATAATCCATAATTTTTTATTTATATAACAAAGCAAATATAATATTACCAATATAAGTTTGAACTACAACAAGGATGCAGGGAAAGCACCACAACGCAGCCAAAAGGTGCAAGTGCCCAGCATCACATCAGTGAACATTCAGAAGCAGAGAACAATGTAACAATGTAACTAGTTCTTGTTTTCCATTGTCACCATCATTTTTTTAAAAAATGAAATCTTGCAAGCCCCCATTATTTCCAGATGGAACGATTTTAGAAATTCAACGCTCTATAGAAGCCCCAGTATCCCATTACCTATTAATTTTTTGAAATTGGCATATTTTTTATTCGTTCCAGAAGTGCCCCTGGGTTTTAATAGCTAAGAAGATAGCTAAATAATATGTAAGGTGGGGCGCCAAAGCCAAGCCTAAAGGAGGAAACATCTTATCCCTACTTCCTGCACTAAATATGTGAATGCAAGCTGCATCCTCACAGGGTTTTGAGAGAGAGAGAGAGAACTGACTCGTTCTCTCCCACCCTTCCCCTTCTTCACTCCCACCCCACTGTGTGCCAAAGCCACTACCTTGGGGCCAGACTAACACTCCAGCTGCCACCATTATGTGAAGAGGATACATGTAAAAGAGAATACCAACGAAGGGAAACAGTAGAGCTAAATGTGGCACAACCAGATTATGGAAACAATTATAACCTTTTGTATTAGAAAGATAAGAAACACTTACTATGACGATGGCGAGCATCGCGAGCTTTCAAGTATTTCTGCTCTGCCGTAACAGACTCTAATGATTCTCTGAGTTCAGCAATTTTAACATTAATTGGGTCCAAATGTTCTGCAAAAGTCAGCATGTCAACAACATAAAAGAGTTCATAAATGCGCAAGGAGAAGGATTAGCCTCTCAGACCAGTCAGAAAAATATGAGAGAATATTATAAGAGTTGAACAGACCATCCTTGGCAAGGTTATGTTCATTGGGGATGTGGCCAACATGTATGTAGAAAGAGACTGTTTCTGCTGTTGAATAAGGATTGTGGAAGCAAAATTTATACATTCCATTTCTTGGAGCCTTGAAATCAAACTTTTCCCCAGAAGTTCCCTTCAAAGAGTACACCACATTACCTGCAGGAGATGTCACCTGCAAGAAACCACAGAAAGTAGCTAAGTGGTTCACAAATTTCACAACCAAAAACAACAAATGAAAAACAAAACTATACAGATGCTACCTTTTAATTACCTATACTAAATTTCTAATGAAAATGATGGCACACCCTGACATATAGAAAAACAACACCTTGTACATGCGAGGAGAAATAGAAAGAAGCAAAAAAGAGTAGACATTACTTATAAATATTATTAAACTTTAAAGTCATGATGCACTAAAATAGTGGTGCAGGTACATGCTTCCAGCATCAAACTAGAAAACTACGTGTACTATTTCAGAAATTAAATCTGATTGAAGTATGGAGGTAAACATTTTCTGTGTTATATACAATATGCATGATTTTTTCTTTTTTTTTTTGGAGAGGGGGGGGGGGGGGAGTGGGGGGATGATTAAGGCCACCCTGCCATCAATAAGAGTTTCTAAACTACTAAACTATAGCATTCATTGACCAAACACCCAGGAGAGAATCACTGGACTAGTTAATGACAAAAACTAGAGCAACAAGGCAGGGCACTTCAAATTTTAATACCCTGTTCAAATGTATTACATGTATCCATGAGGACCGGGGGAATAAGAAAATTGGAATCTTATGTTGAACTAAATATAAGGCTTCTGTTATAAACTTAAAGCTTAGCTATATTTATAATTTTTCCTCTCTAGTACCAAAAGACTTGACTCCTAAATTTCTTAAGACTAATGGTGCGTTAGTTTTGCAGAACAGTTCTCATAAAACTAAAACAAATACTTTCCGTTTAGACTACAGCATTTACTGGTACTTGAGTTAAAATTATGACCACTCGAATGTCAAACTCAGAATTTTATCTTTTGGGCATAAAAAACACGATGCAATTTGCAGCATCAGTGGCTTCTTAACACAGCTACAAGTACATAAGCAAGTTGTTTCAAGATTAATTCATGCTCTTATCTTATTTGGAGTCTGAAAACTCTCAATTCTAAAGCATCCTTCGTATCTCAGGTGCCAAGCAGAGACAACTCGGAAATCATCATTAATTCCACAACTAGCGCAGAAAATCCAAATCATTCATCTAAAAGGAAAAAAAAAATCTGAGTAGGAACATCAATGCAAGCAGCATTTAATTACCACAAACATATGAATCTTAAAGTATAAACAACAGCGTCCTTTATTTACACCCCCCCCCCCCCCCCCAAAAAAAAAAAAAAAAAAAGAGCAGCCAACACAGTCCTTAATTTGCAGAAGAAAAGTAGGACGAAAAAAGGGTATCGAAATTAACATTCTACCCAACCAGGACCCTAAGCGAAAAGCTCAAGAAAGAATGAAACAGAAAAAATTATCCTATTTATGCGAAATTGTCCTTAGCCCGTCAAACTAAAACAACATATAACATTAGCATTCCTATTCTTCTATTTCTTCAATTCGAATCCACAGAATTATCATCAAGGAGAAGAACACAAAAACACCACAAAAGAACAGTTCCATTACCAATTAACAATAAGCCCTAAAAAGACTTTCAAATAGAGATTGCATTAGCACGGAGAGAGATCAAGAAAGGCTTACCGTGAAATCCATGCCGGGGTGGTCAGAGCTCCAGAAGATATCGTGGTCAACGACCACGAAGTTTCCAGAAACGGTGTCCCCTTCGTACAGAACGTACTCGTAGACGCACTCGTCGCTGTCTACGGTGATGGAGAGGGCCGAGAGATTGCCAATCAATGTGAAGAGAAACCCTAACACCGTGCAGATCTTCGCGCTTCCACATCTCTGAAATCGCTCCATTAGGGTTCCTGGATCAAATCCTGAGGCCGTAAATTAGGGTATTTGGCTTTTTAGGGATTGGGGGCGAAAAAAGTCAGCTCGACGGCGAAGAACACACAGCCGTTGCTTGTTAAACCGTTCATCTCTATGCGCACCTTACTTCCATCCGGTTCCTCACACGACGACGTTTCAGCGAAGCTTTTTCGGATAATTAGGCTTATTAATTAATTATAATGTATAATTAATTAAAAAGTCTTAGAATAATGAACCCTTTTATTTTCAAAAAATTAAGTATTTGTTTCAACCTCAGTATGATTGCGACAGTTGATATATTTGTGTATACGGTAACTATTATTCTCAGAATATTTTTTTGAAACAGTGGGAGGGTAATTTAGCTTTTTTATTTCTAATTTGAGAGTTTAAAAGAGAAGGTCCTTTTTTTATATTATTATTCGTAAGTTGGAAAATAAAACGGATAAAAATGGATTATTATTTTATCTCAACACTATTCTCGTTACTTTAAATTTTTATTGGTGTAATTGATATTATGATTTTTTTTTTCACACAAGTTGCTCAACTTTCTCTCCAACCCTCTTATCACCTACTTGCTTCACTGAGAAGAAAAGAACAAAAAAAAAAAAAAACAATAAAACTCACAGGCAAGGTGTAAATCGAATAAAATGCTCAATAATATAATTTTGAAAAGGAATTCCCAAAGTAGGAGCATAGAAACTTATTTTCCGTAATAAGTTTAACTTTTAGTCACGTAATTGCCAATTGCGTGACTATCGTGGGTGCGTAAGGGGTGAGGGGTGGGAATTGAGTGGGTTGATTTATGAGGGGTTTCATAGTGTAGTTTGCAATATATTTTTAATGCATTTTTGATAAATTTGAAGATGAAAACAACACATAAAAATACAAGTCTAATGATTTTCAAGTGATTTACAAAGGTTGCGGTGAATCTTGAATTTTTCATTAAAAGCAGGGAAATATTGAAGCTTAAAAACAATCTTTAAATTTTCAATGTTTAGGATGAATAGGATTTACATTTCAAATTACATGAAAATTGATAGGCATGTGCATTTTTGTATATTATTTACATTTAAACGGTTCAAATTTTTTAAAAATACATTAAACAAATGATGCAAAATACTCCATAAAACCCTTCTCCATCAACCTATTAAATTCTCAAGCCCCCAATCCCACTACCCACCCATAATAGTCACGCATTATTGCATGACTAAAGGAAAACTTATTTCAAGAAATAAGTTTTCTGCACATATGAGAAGTTTTTTAAAATTATATTATTTTGGGATTTTATTCGTGTAAATCCTACTGAGACAATTTTCTTTTTTATTTCTTTTATCTTAGAGAGAAACTTATTTTATTTTAATATATTTTTTCCTGGTTAAAGACTGATGTTTCGTATTTGAAGTTTTTTACGAGGCAAGTAAGTGTTTTATTTTTCTTTTTCTTTTTAATTAACGGAATTATTTCCTATTTTTTATATAGAGAGGGAGTTGGTGTTGGAGATGACTATGTAAACGCATTATTTGTTGACAATAATCGCATACTCAAGCGAAGCTCTGGTTAACCTGAGGAGAAATTGATGGAGGGAAAGCCACAGATTCACAGCCCCAGAGTTAAACTGGGGCGCCAGGGTTTGGAGGTAAGCCTCGCACGGTGCTACCTACTTGGGGATCTAAACTCCATAATGAGTTTCTTTCTTGATTGTGTGCTTTTGAAGAGCGGTGTGAGATTGAAATTGGAAATCTGGGTCTAAACTGGTGTGGTACCCAAGCTCTTCATCGTCTGTTCTTCAATCTTTGAACTGTGGACTGTTGCAGATAGATACTGCTTTCCATTTTTCTGGGCTACTGCTTTATTTTGACACTACCCCAATTTACTCGTGTAGTTGGTCTATGCGTATGACTTTAGATATCTGCACTGATGGTAATTTAATAGCACTAGAAAGGAAAGCATGGAACAAGTATAAGAGAAGATTTCATTACATTTCTGGCTTTCTCCTGCATGCAAGATTGTGCACCTTATTGGGAACTTTTTTGAACTCACCATTTAGTAGAAAAAATTTGACTGAGACGAAGCTAGGCTCAATAATACTTTTGACAGATGTTACTGGACTTCTTAAGCAGACTCTGAGTAACCACCACTCTCCTGTGAAAACTGCATAAAATTTAGGTATCGACACTTAAATGGATATTATGGTTGTTTGAGCTGGGGCTTGGGGTAGTTGCAGTTAAATCTCAACTTTGATTAAACAGGGTCAAACTTGACTCGCTCTACCACGCTCCTGTTTACATATCGTCTTGTTTTCGCTCCTATGTTTCGACCACCATTTCTTCTCAATTTTGGTTAAAAAGGAGATATATTTTTCCTTAAGTTTTAAATCTTATATACTGTAATGCATAGAAGGCTTTCAAATCAGACAACTATATAGAACCCAACCAGGGAAAAAAATAAGAACACATTGTTTGCATCGTAATGGCACACTTGGTTTCATTACCGGTAAGCTACAAGAAATTGTCTGCATCGTAGTGTCCTACATGTTTGGTAGTTATTATTCACATAATTGATGGTGTGTCCTTTTTGCCCTGCAGGTTTCTAGATTGGGCTTTGGATGTGGCGGCCTTTCTGGAATACTAAATGCCCCTCTTTCGCATGATGCTGGATGTTCAGTTTTAAAATATGCTTTTGATAATGGTATCACCTTCTTTGATACATCAGATGTCTACGGACACAATCATGACAATGAGATTATGGTTGGCAAGGTACGGGGTCTGGCTTTCAGTTCAGCATTTGGTTTAACCTACTGTGTATTGTACAGTATATATAAAATGAATGGGGAAAAATTCAAGTTAGATGAAAAAATCACTTTCTATTTACCCCACTGACCTCTTCACACAGCCAAGGAGTATATTCTTGCAAACTGCATCTCTTTATTGGATTGGAACAGATATTCTCTTTAGCAACGTCTCATGGTTTATTCTTTTTTGTGAATTAAGGCTTTAAAGCAGCTTCCTCGAGAAAGGATTCAAGTAGCTACAAAATTTGGCTTATTAATATCAGGAGAGCATCAGTTTGAGGTCAAAGGTGACCCTGAATATGTAAGGAAATGCTGTGAGGCCAGTCTTAAGCGGCTTGAAGTTGACTATATAGATCTGTATTTTCAGCATCGTGTAGACACCTCAGTGCCAATTGAGGACACCGTAAGATTTTGTTACACTTTCTTTCATTTTCTTTGTTTTGTTATTCTATAGTTTATTATTATTCTTCTCTATTTTTATCTGGGAACATGGATTTGGGCTTCCATGCACAACAGGAACAAATTCCGTGAAAATTCAAATCCAATACCCCACTTCCGCATTCTCAAACACAGAGTAAATGAAATTGCCATAAACAGAGTGCCTGATTGATGTGTGTCATTTTTGATGAAGTAGATGGGGGAGCTAAAGAAGCTGGTCGAGGAAGGAAAGATCAAATACATAGGGTTATCTGAACCTAGCCTTGATACAATAAGGCGAGCCCATGCAGTTCATCCCCTCACTGCTGTACAAATGGAATATTCTCTGTGGACTCGTGACATAGAAGATGCTATAGTTCCACTTTGCCGGTTTGTTCCTTTATTTTTTTCTTGCTTTGATGTTTGCATTATCAAACTCATAAACTCTTGTATTGGATGACTTTTTTCTTCAACGCTATAAACTTGTTTATATCAATTAACTTAGTCTGCATATTAAATCAAGAACCTAACCCCCCTTTTTTTTTTGTTTTTTTACAGAGAGCTTGGTATTGGGATAGTGGCATATAGCCCTCTTGGTCATGGGTTCTTTGCTGGAAAGGCAGTTGTGGAGAGCTTGCCTGAAGGGAGTGCAATGGTATGAGTTCTTTTCCTGATGTGTCTTGCCCTTCTGAACAAGGTTTTCTGAACTTCTTTTTCCTCTTTTTCTTTTCACAGTCTGGTCACCCGAGGTTCATTGGGGAGAACTTAGAAAAGAATAAACGCCTATATGCTCAACTTGCAAAATTAGCAGCAAAGCATGGCTGCACCGTTCCACAACTGGCTTTGGCATGGCTTCTCTACCAAGGCGACGATGTGGTTCCAATACCTGGTATATTAGACTTCTAGTCTTTGTTAAAAAAATGCATGCTCTAATACTTCCAAATCCCGTGTCTTCCTATAACACATCTTCCTTTTTCTTAAAGAAAATTATTGTTTCGTTCCTGTTTCATTAGTTTTTATGAATTCCTCCATAACCATGCAACATGAAGTACCAACAAATTGATTAGTAATGTACTACACGAGTGCATTTTTTTTTTTTTTTTGGTAGGTAAGAAAAATTATTAATGAAGTGAAAGAATGCAACATAATCAAATAGTCGGCTCTTTGTATTGAATTATGCTCTGCTTAGCTTCCCTTTGATTTCTTGAATAAGCCAATGAATCTTTCACATTGATTCAATACAGGCACAACCAAGGATCAACAACCTTTGTGACAATGTAGGGTCTCCGGGGTTGAAGCTTACACGCGAAGATTTGAAAGAAATTGCTGATTCAGTGCTCGCTATTGAAGTAAGTGGTGATAGAGATTTCCCCGTTCTTTCAAAATTACAGTGGAAATTGGCCAACACCCCTCCAAAGTAGTGGGGAATTCATAAGAACATGCAAGGACTGTGTGAACTCATTGAACTGATGATGCATATCCTATGCTTTTTCACCGTCTTGGCCATAGTTTGAACACTTCATTCCTGGGTGTGTAATAATGCTACCATGGTAGATGTTGAAGGTATATAGAACTGCATCTCTTTCCCAGAAGAACTTTTAAGGCATGGGGTTTTTAAATGAAAAGCATAAGCTACTGTGCTTTACTAACATCACTTGACTGATGGTTTCAGAATCCAACCTTACTCCTTTATTTTTTAAGTTTACTATTGCTTCATATTTTACGTGATCAGAAAACATGGGGTAAATGACACTTTAAATCCCTAAAGTTTCACCGTTTTTTGACATTGAACCTCGAACTTTTTTCCCTATTAGATTGGACCTTGAATTTTTACTTCCTGTGTTGAATTGAACCTTGCCTGTCACCTCCATCCAAATAGATGGACTGGAAAAGGGTCATGTGCTTCTCACATAACCCTTTTTAGAGGATAAAGTAGGAAAATCACTAATCAAATTCATTTAAATTACAACTTATCCTTTTTTTCAATCTAAAATGGCCACATGTCACTATTTAATTGGCCATTTTTTCTTTTAATTTTTTTTTCCTCCTCCATCTCTTCCCGTTGCCACCGCTTCACCCTCCACTTTCGCGAGGACGCCGAGGCTCCAGCGGCAAGTGGTTCGAACCCTTGTCTTCCAGTTAATCGTCCACAAAATCATCATGCTAAATTCAATTTTTCTTCAACAATTTCTGGTGTTACTGTCTCTCTTTCTCTCTGTCTCTCTCTCTCTGGGTTACTGAGAAATTGGTTTTTTTTGTGAAACAAAGCTTGGTCCCAAGCACTACCATGGCTGAACGAAATTTGTTAACTGATGCTCCAAAGGTTGTTCAGAACAACCAGATCTGCAGATGTGAAGGATGATTTCTGCAGAAAGATCGTTAAGGATGGTCTCATCGCTCTCGGATACGACACTTCTATCAGCAAATCTCGTTGGGTTGAGTCCCCCTCTTATCTTGCTGGTATACCTCTCTCTCTCTCTCTCTCTCTCTCTCTCTCTCTCTCTCTCTCTCTCTCATGTGATTTTGTGTTAGAAATTTACGGGAAATATCTTATGTTTTATCAATTCATCATTACCTATATCTAGGAACCAAATTGAATTTATTCAATCAACATCTCCATTGGGCTGAATTGATTGATGATATAGGGGAGTACAAGAGCGTTGATGGTATCGTGAGGAAAGAAAGGTTGCTGATCGACATCGACTTTAGATCGGAGTTTCAGATCTTTCGATCCACCGAGAACTACAAGGCGGCGATCTAAACCCTTCCCCACATATTCGTCGAGAAGCTCGATCACCTTCAGAAGATCATCTCTGTTGTGATCGAGGTCGCGAAACAGAGCTCGAAGAAGAAGGGGATGCACGTTCCTCCATGGCGGAGATCTGATTACATCAACGCCAAATGGCTCCCTCACTACACCAGATTCTCACCACCACCTTAAATATCCACCGCCATTGAATCCGATCTCAAGTCTGAAAAGCCATAGAAACCTCCGGCGAGGTCCTAAGAGAGGGTCCTTATGAAAGAAAAAGCTGAGACTTCTAACGATCATGGTGATGGTGAGTGCCAATTCTCTCTGTCTGGAAGCTCTAGTGAGGAGTCGTTGCCGCCGGTGAAACTGAAGAGCACTCCAATTGAGTTGAAAATGGTGTCCGGTTTAGCTTCGGTGATTGGAGAAAAGCTATGAATAGGATGAGTGCTGAAGCTTTAGAGAGGGAAAGTGGTTTGACAGGTTTACCCTCTAAAAAGGGTCATGTGAGGGGCACATGATCCCTTTTCCGTCCATCCATTTGGATGGAGGTAACGGCAGGGTTCAATTCAACACTGGAAGTAAAAATTCAAGGTCCAATCTAATAGGAAAAAAAAGATTCGAGGTTCAATGTCAAAAAGCGGTAAAACTTTAGGGTTTAAAGTGTCATTTACCCGAAAGCATGGCTTTGCTTCATATTTTACGTGATCAGAAAACATGGCATGGAACTCTGTTCAGGGCTGTTTGCCTGGTTACGGCAGTAATTGTTCCGTGTCCGAAATGTGGGGTCAAGTCACAATTCTCCCTTGGAGATTTGTATGTGCTTGAATGCACTATGTGGCTAGAGTATGCGCATTTACTAACAATAAGTAATTTTAGAAGAAGTAATAGCACCTAAAGTCTTATAATAACGGTTTCAACATTCTAAAACATACTGGAATGCTGAAAGTCTGCACATTACCAGCTACTTTTTAATTTGCGGTTTGAAATGGTACGGAGAATAATCATTTCAGTTATGATCAAATGATCTGTGGAGGGGATATTCTTCCATCCGGAAATATGACTGCATATGTTTTTCGAGGACTATTTCGAGAATTCAGGAACATAAGGACCCTCGGGTGAAACTGCACCCAACATGCATTATGTGTTGTTGCGGGCGGTGGTGGTGTTCCATCACCCACCATGAAAGCTTTCACTGCAAATGAGCGTTCAAGAAATGGCCACAACATCACCCTCCCCCCTCCAAAAGCATGAGAGCGGGTCCTACAGGCATTACTCCTTCATTTTCCTGGTAGAATGCTTGGCGCGACATGGAATCCTCCCTCGTCCAGTCCCAATCACTGCCCACCCTTTCCTTACCTCGTTCATTGAAGCCCTCCTCTCTGGTTCCAGCGCTTCCCACGTCGACCCCTCCGCCATGCATTGTGGACCACAAAAGTCTCACGTGACCAATTCTTAAAAATTTATGCATATAAAATTCCGCATGGGGTCGATTAAAATATAAGTCTTCAACTCCAGTTAATGGCCATGCGTGAAATGAAACTAGAGAGAACGAATTATTAACGAGAAATTGATAATAAAAAACTATTACTAATGATAAAAAATGTAATGAGTACCATTGATCTGCAACATTATTTTTTTCGGTATTGTGTTTGCTTCTCATTTTATTTCATAAATTTATAAAGAATATATATATATATTGTTAAGGTATTTAATTCTCCCATGAGACTCATAGATTTTTTGATCGTATGAATTAATATATACGAAAAAATATAAATATACATTAATTTTTATATATTCTATTTATATGGATGTTTATTATTAATTTAAACGTTGAAAAATTCAAATCAAATTAAATCTTTTAAACTTACGTAAAAAAGTTACCGATTAAATAAAAGACATATACTAATATAAAATTTATAAAAATTAATAAATTACCATATATTTTTAAATATTTTTGACTCATATAATTAAAAATTTTAGATCCTAGGGGCATATACTCATTTTTCCCGAATCTTCAATAGGCGCACTTTATAATGTGTCCAGAAGCCATAGAATTGTGTGGATCCCTACTCTCTACGTGGCATCAAAATATCCACAGAACCCTCTTCGCTCTCCACCTCCCCCATGTATAAATACACGGATACGTAGCTCGAATCTTTAATCACAATAACTCCTCAGTTCACGGTCTGTGGAGAACTCCTCACCTCTGAATCGTTCTTTCACCGCCGAAGCCCCTAACTCAGTAGTGACTCATATCGAGACGATTCCAATGGCCGCATCAGCCGCAATGCAGTCCATTCTCGCGACGCCCATGAACAGGAACTCGACGGTCAGGCAGAACACGTCACCATCCACCGGTACTGTTTCACGTCCCTGCGCAACAAGGATTCTTGCACCCTACGAGTCCGGTGCTCCGCCGAGGTATGTTCTCTAGCTTCACCCACCGTCGATGAAGATTTCCCATTTGCTGCCCCCATCAGACGATGATCCTAACAGTCCGATTGCTTGACCATTCAGGACTCCCTCTAAGGAAGTCAAAGAACAAACTCCGATCCCACCCCCACCCGCACCCAAACCCAAGGTAACGTAAAACTCTCTCCTAAGACGATAATAAGGAGTACGAGGTTGGGCACTCCCGTAAGTCTGTCTTAAAAACGATGCAATGTTGTTAGAAATAGTTGGGAAATGTCTATATTGTGCCATTTACATGGTTTCACCCTAAATTGACTTTTGTTTATTTTATAAAATACAATCTTAAATGATCCTAAAAAGTAATATTTTTTTCGTCAATATTTTTCTTTTATTATGAACAATCAATAGATTTATAAATCAGTAGTTTATTATGAACAATCAATAGATTTTTCGGTTATTTTCATTAAATTAGAAGGTTTTCTCACCAAAAAAAGAATCTGTTAGGTTTATATTCTAGAAATAAACATAAGAAAAGTCAAAAAAAAAATAATTAATGGTATATATGTGGGTGATTAATTATGGGACAGGTGAGTACGAAGTTTTCGGACGTGTTGGCGTTCGGAGGGCCGGCGCCGGAGAGGATCAACGGGAGGCTGGCGATGGTGGGGTTCGTGGCGGCGATGGCGGTGGAGCTATCCAACGGCCAGGATCTGTTCGCGCAGATATCGGACGGTGGGATCGCGTGGTTCGTGGGGACCAGCGTGGTTCTGTCACTGGCGTCGCTGGTGCCGCTGTTTAAGGGAGTAAGCGTCCAGTCACAGTCGGGTGGAGTTATGAGTTCGGATGCGGAGCTGTGGAATGGGAGGTTGGCCATGGTAGGCCTCGTGGCCTTGGCCCTCACCGAGTATGTCAAGGGTGGGGCCCTTGTTTAGGCCCATTGCCCTCTTCTTCTTGTTGGGCCTGGACCTACGATCACTTGTGTGATAGAATTCGTGAGATGATGACAGTGAAGAAGTTTAAACTTGTGTTTGTGCAATTTCAGACCCTAAATTAAATCTTAATTGGATTCAATGAAATTTAGAGAATTCCTTATAATACTTCATCAGTTTCCACGCACCCAAAAAAAATGATAAATAAATAAATAAATCCTACTATATTTTCTACCATCATTTAATGAAACGACTTTGCTTCTAATATTAGTCCAAGGCACTCTAATCTATCCTTTCGGGGAAAAAAAAAAATTGGGACGACACATCAGAAGATTTCACTTCATGCACTGCTAAAGTGACCCCTCCGAAGGAAATTTATAATGAAGCTAAAACCCTCACTTCCTTACATTATATAATTTTGCTAAACCTTTTTCTATATATATAACGCAACTGAGGATTTATTCAGAATAAAGGGAGGACAATCATAAAAGCTCCTGAGTTTATGCTGTGAGGAGCGATGAGCATCACAAGCAATACAGGAAAGGTAGGCAATTGCACATGCAAGCATATACCCAAATCCTACAAACCTCGACGTATTTTACATTCTCACATTAAAACTTTTATTTTAGAAGATTTTATAACATCAACAGCGTGGGTAACTTCTCATGCCGCAGCATCAACAGCGTGGTTCTCGTCCGACTTGTTCAAGAAGGTTTCAAGATACTCTTTCCTGCAAGTGAAAAAATTAAAAAAACTAGAGTAAGCCCCTGAAACAAGTTGATGCATCCACAACATGGACTGCAGGCTGTAGTACCATACCTTGCAGGTAGATTGTCGTGTGGACGATTGTATGGGGTCCAAATTGGATCACCAACAAAGAGCCGCATCGCCTACAAAGAGAATATAAGAACATCATGAAACTCCTCCCCCTTTCTCTCTCCGATGATCAGTGTGAAATTGATCAATGATTGTCACAAGATCAATAATGTATTAAAAGTTCAGTACGCACTATAACACCTCACGTTTCCACCGAATATTGAACAAACAAGGAAAAAATTTGTCCCATCAGGCGCTCAAGCTATGACTTCTCCGCAATATGTATTGAAGAAGTAAACATTCTAGTAGTACCTTGATGTAGTTGTCTGTATCCAGGGTGAAGCGGTGATAAATTCCTGCAGGAAGAACAATCATACCCCCTTTCTTCACCCACACGCGGATCCAAGAGTCATTACCATCTCTCACATCAAAATAACCTTCAACATAAAAGCAAGCTTAGAAGGCTCCAAACAGTATGCAGGGCGGCAAATGCATAATTGAAAAATAACTGTTACTTATCCTACCACTGCCTGCCACACAGTAACGGATCTCCTCATCAGTGTGAAGGTGTTCTTCAAAAAAATTCTTAATCTTTTCCTCATAATTTGGCAGCTTTTCTGGGCAAACCTCGCAGAAGTCCTGAAAAAAAGGGTTTCAACCCGTTAAATCTCAGTCGATTGCATGCAGGAAAAATCAGCTATCATTTCGAGGTACATAGCAAGCCTAAAATGCAACACAACATTTGTAATTTATGTCTTTCAATTTGGAAAACAGCATAAAAATATCACATACAACGTAGGAATATCCACGATCTTGACGAATTTTCTTCAACTCCTCATCCGTTTCATAGTTATCAGCATCCAAACGCCAGCTGAGTACTCCCAGCTCTGCACACAAGATAACTGCTCAATGGGAATGATAATTGAATGATCTAAAACAGCATTTTTAAAGATAAATACCAGCAAGTTTCTCTAGGGAAACAAATTCCTTTGGCTCACGGTGATGAGGAAGTCTTTGGTCTTCATCACTGTCATCCATATACCATGCTTGTATAACATCCTCCCTTGGGTCCTGTAAAAGTTAGGTGTTTGAGGCATCCTATCAGAATAAATTAATTTCTCCCAATTGGTGTTAATATTATGCAAGAGCACAAGCCATCAATTTCAAGGTAAAAAAAGAAAAAAAAATTCAAGGAGTCGAGTATAAGCCTATGAACAATGCTCGTTCAATATAGTTCAGGAAAACATTCAAACGAGGCTATTAAACTTGGTGCTCTAAGTGAAAATGAACAGCAAACTACGTCTTAACTCAAGAAGTTGGGCTCGGCTAAATGTAACCAAAACAAGAAATTTCATCGGGTTGTCGACATGGAACTCATATGTCAACTCATTCCTAGCTAGAGCAACCTAATCATCTACCTCCCTAACACTCATTGCCTTCATTACAACTTACATCCTAAGCCCTAGTCTTTCTTGTTTTCTCAAATCGATAACCTTGCTAATCCTGAAAGGTACGCATGTAAGGCTTTATTCCACAAGCCAAAACCACCTTAGATGACACTCTCTCATCTTATTTTCAAGTGAAGCTACCCCTAGCATTGCACAAATCTCCTACTTTCTCATCTTTTTTTGGTTTGCCAAACATACAACTTAGCATACGCATCCATTTTGCGCTCATCTTGCTTCTATCTATATTGCCTGACAATCAACTCCGTACAGTAAAGGCGATCTTGTACCAATTCTATGGAACTTATACCTCAACTCAAAGGCAGGCTTATTGCGCCAAGGCTAATACTCACTAATATACATAAAACTGATCAACGTTAGTTCAAGATTCAACACTTAAATTTTTATTGGGGCCAGGAAAATGAGCTCACACGCATGAAAAAAAAAATAACAGCAAGACTTCTCATCAGGCAATTGCAGTAACTTATTTACCTACACAGCGAGAGCGCCCCAATTGACACGCTAATGAAACAAATAGCACAATTTACAAGTTCAGAATTCTTTTAAATTTGAAGTTGTATAGTTGATCATTCAATCATGCACTACCCAGAAGAATCCTTAGATAACTAGCTACAACAAGTTGCAGCTTTTCCCGTTGAAGATTTAGACTTGCCAAAAACACTAACAACAATAGTGAAACAAAATACAAAAACTTAATCTTGACAGAAATTAAAAAAAAAAAAAAAAAACTCGTCAAAGGAGATTCAGCCGGATGCCCAATTCATCAACGGAGGTATGGGCCCCCGTTATCGGAAAAAATCACATGCTATGATAAACTAAAAATTAGCGTAAACCTACTGAATCAAAACCATGTAAAATAATCAAAGTTCAAAGATAAGCAAGAGAAAAAAAAATCCCAGGTTGAGCGGTTGCGTCGCAGCCCCTTTCATTTCACGAAAGATAGATTCGACGGATTCCTAGGGAAAATAGGGGAGATATAGTTCTTTGACTACAAAATCTTAAATTTTCTAGCGAAAGTCTTCGAGAAAAGCATCTATCTACCATACAAATAGAGAAAATCAAGGGGAACCTTACCTTCGCTAAGCTGCCCATCTCCAATGATTGGAATCCTTCGTCTCTCTCTCTCTCCCTCTTCCTTCTGTCGATAGCTCTTGAAATCGATTAATCGCGAAAGAGGGCATTATTATAAGGGCCGGCGAAGGGTTCTCTATGTATGGATAATTTGTTGGAATGGGAAGACCAGAATGCCCTCCTCCATTTTAGTCAATGACTCGCCTTGAAAACTCTGAAGGGAAATGAAGGGGCTTTATTGTCATTTGATATTTATAGTCTTTTCATTATTTAGGCATGATGAGATAATGATGTCATGGTATTAGTTATTCTAAATTTTTGCTTCGCTGGCATAGTTCATAATAATAATAATAAAAGACTTTGTTCAACATTTACGCAGCATTCGTAAGGCTCTTTATGACTAATGATTGCCAAGGAACTTCTTATGTATGCATTGCTCCATCACATGTTTTGCACTTGCTTTATGGTTTGCAGGGAACTATTATCTTGTAAAGCGTAGAAATAGGAATGCTCATGGCAACTTAATTTCTTTATTATGATCGAAGAGTTTAAAGTCAGGGAGACATTTTGATTAGCAGAGAAAAAAAAAAAGTGAAAAAAAACACCTTCTACCCAACAACAGACTTCAATGAACTCGGCGACTAATTTAAGTCTTAGTTTTATGATACCCCACCTACCATTGATTTGATTCGCTTAACAAAATGAGGTAGGCATTCAATAAAAATATAATATGAATAATAAAAGAAGTATGGGAGAAGTAAGTCTTTTTATCACTGATATATGCATGGAATAGAGCAGTGATAACTATTATACTTTTTGCCATCTTTAATAGCTATTCCTTACTACTTCTCGCCCCTTTCCCTCATGACTTGTTAGAGTAACTATTTTACTCGGGTTTCATGAAAAATTAATTCTTATATATTATAATTTTATGTAATACTTATTTTATTTCATTTCGCGAATTAAATAAGTAATCGTTAGTCGGACTTGACTAAATGAGTCGGGTTTGGGTTGGGTCCGAATTCAAACCCAACTCATTTATATTCCCAAACTGGACCGCACCGCAAACACGTTTCCCCCCTATAAAAATGAAAAATTAAAGCACGGGTAATAAATTTGAGAAGTTGTGGGGCCAACTTATGAGTGCTGCATTCAAACGCGAGGAGGCCCAGATGAGGATTTTGTTGGGGAACACCTAGAGATCTGAAAGGGATGTCATGAGAACAGAACCCAGCATGGGTTTCTCAGTGGTGGTGTGCCCCGCACTCTCAATAATTGCAAGTGAGTTAATAAGTGCTTTGTTCCATGTAATTTCTCATGGGTTCAGATGACAGCCCATTTAAGTTCAAGCGGCATACAGACTCTGCAACCCCACCCCTGAGATCTCAGTTGGTGTCTCAGCCACAGAGAAGAAAGAAACTCAACTCAACCCACCCTTTGTCCCAATTAGATGGGGTAACTTTTAGTCAAAACCTTGCCTCATGTTGAGTGCTTTCGTTGCACTTTGCTGCAAGGTGCATGACTGATGACTCCCTGTGCACATTACAAGGCAAACTTGGTATGGCCATCCTCCGTAAATATTCATGCAAAGGTGAAGCTTTATTGACCGGCTACATGTCACGCCGGAGCTCATGACGTCAGATTCCGGCGGCCTCTCCTGAGATTTAAAGTATTCATCTTGAACTCCCTTGACTTCTCCATGCTAACAAGATAAAATCTAGAGAAAGGGACCAGTCGACCTTGAAGGGTCAGCATTGCTAACTCAGCAACGACGACCCAATCACATGCAGGTTGGGTCCACTCAGTGCGCCTATAAGGATTCTGTCGTTCATTTTGGAACCCCTAACGTTATTTCTTCATCCCCCAACACGTCCGCGCAAAATTACGTTTGTATTTTAAGCGGAGTTACAAATCTAACCCGATGATTACCACATAACTTGGCCTATAAGAGTATTCTACTTTCAATTGATTGGATCCCTTTCCTAGTTTATGAAATATTAATAGGGAAGAGTGTTTTACCTTATGTGTCACTTAAACGACCTTGTTTTGGGTCCATTCTATAAACTTCAATTGTAAGAAATAAACAAAACAAATACGGCAAATTTTTATACAATTTGGTTATGTATAGATCTCTTATCTGTAGGGTGTAAATAGTTAAAACAATTAACAACGATTTACATCTCTTCGTAGTTTGCAATATAAATGAAGACATAATACCTGAAAATTGGCATGCCGGCATTATTTTATTTTTTTTTATGATCATTCAATTCGTGAGGTTGAAATTTAAAAAGCGGACACTAAAATGTTGAAATGACGCAATATAAAATAGCTACTATGTCACATTAGATATATATATATTATAACGGACTGACAGAACTATAGTGAAAACACGTATGACTTAATTCTATCACAGAGTGCAATTACAGTGACGACACATAGGACACAAATTTGTCACGTATCATATTCTGTACCAATATAATTCTGACGCGTCCCATTCACTTAAGAATCCTATTTAAATTCGTTCTTTTCAATGTTTATCTCCTTCTATTACTCATCTACCATCACTCATAAATATCTTTTCAAGGAAGTATGATATCGAATATAATCTAATAATATATCGTTGAATTCATTTTTCTATGCCTTCAATTTAAGACCTATATTTTTGGATATCATTTAAACTCATGATTTTTGTTCCAAATTAGAAGGATCGTTACAGTGACATGAACCATACACCCATTTCTGTGAATATTTTCGGTTACAAACATTCCAACTAGCGTTAACAAAGTATTTACACATTAATTTGAATTCATGAGCTCTAGTTTTCGTCTTTTACGAGTTACATTAAGTGTTTATTTATTATTTGAAATTTAAATTTAAATCAGGACTCATTGACTTCTGGACCACTGTTTAAACTATTTATCTTTATCTTGGATACTTAATTTCTTCCGACATTTATTTATCAGGTTGATGTACTAGATTTAAAACCAAATTTTTTTTCTTTCTATTTAAAAGGTTAGTACATGGTCGGTCCCTTCTCATTCCCCAAAATTTTCAATTTTCTTTTATAAGACAAAAGAAGAGAGCCTTATATCCATCTGTAAGTCTATTAAAGTCCCCTCATTGCGCTCAAAACTTGAACAGGCTAAGCAGTAAGGGCGGCCTTTCACTTTCGAATTATAGGATCAAAGTAAATATATTATCCTGAGATCAGAGTTCATAGGCTATAGCAACTCGCGTATATCGGAGTGCGGATTTGGCTCAAGTTAATAGTTGTAACTAAATCATAGTCAGACAAGATTTTATGGCCTTCTATTGTAAAATTCGTATTTTTATTTTACCTTATATTATTACATAATCATAAATATCATCCATATTCGAGAACAATCAATAAATAATATTCTCCTTCTTCTGAGCTTTTGATTCAACTGCATGCCGCTGAAGAAGTGCAGCACCACCCTCTCTCTTTCTCAATCTGCGAAACCACCATCAACAGTATCCCCCGAATCCTTAGGCTCATCTCCTACTTAATTCTCCGAAGGGACAGTTCATTCATCCCCTTCTCTGACCTCACAAACATCTACAGTTCTCTCCCCCCACATGGCGAGCTTTAGAAACAGGCATCAGAAATCATACACCCGATCCATTTATAGAAAATCAGATGGTCAACCCGACCCGGTCCAGTATCACTCCCACGAACCCAATCTTAAATGGGCTACTAGGCCCGAACTCAATTTTACGGACCTGTCCTTTACCGCGGCATGATGTTGGCGATCCGGAATTGGGAGAATTCGGGGCCCTCGTTTCTTTGTGGGCCCTACAACTCCGGGCCCATCACAAAGCCTATCGCGCGCTCGCTCTCTCTCTAAGGTCAATAATAACGGAGAGAGGGAGGATGCTGTTCTATGTTCTTGAAATGTTGGACCCGTACGTGACAGCACAAAAGCTACCTTTTATTTACCCCCCTCGCCTCCCTCCCAGTAATCCCACACGTACGCAACCCAACCACACGTGTGCTTCCAAATACCGTTCCCTCCCAGCGTCCACAATCATTCACTCCTTACCCATGATCTGTGCGTATTTGTATGGAGAGCCCTCCTTTTGGTAGCAAGTTTACACTACGGGCCTCATTCTTTTTCACCCCTTCCACCACCCAGTGGCATTCTCGGAATTGAACGCCAAACTACGGCTCTGTCTGATACCATCAAAATCAAATCAATCAGGGGGAGGGTTTTAAGAGGGCCCCACTCCCCTCCCCTGCACCATTTTGCTCAAAAGGAAGAACAAACAAATCTCGCCCCCTCACTCTCACTCTCATGGGGCTCTCTTCATCTTCGGACATAATCCCCCGCAGCAAGTTTCTTTGACTTGGAGTTTCGGACTCTCTCTCTCTCTCTCTCTCTCTCCCACGCGTAAACCCACCATAAATTCATAATCTAGCACCATTAATCCATCACCCCATCTCACGAATATTCGCAAACCTCTCTCTGCTGCAATGGCCCGAACGTGCGGTCGCCGGATGTCCACCGCAGCAACGTTCTTCGCTCTCCTCCTCGCAGTTAGCTCCATCCAACTAGGCAAGCTCTCGTTTCCACGCTCCTCGCCGTTGCTCTTTGGTTTAATTTTCTTCTTCTTTTTTTCGTTTAGATTGACTCGGTTTGTGTGGCGCAGGGTGTGGAATGGGGAGAAATGAGGAGAGCGCCGATGAGGCGGCGGCGCCGGAGGAGATGAAGACGTTGAATGGGAGAAAACTCGGGGGCCCGGGATCTGCGCCGCCGTCGTGCAGATCCAAGTGCGGCTGGTGCACTCCCTGCACCCCCGTGAAGGTCCCGATCCACAACGGCATGAGGGTCACCATGGAATACTACCCCGAAGCGTGGCGCTGCCAATGCCGCGGAAAGCTCTACATGCCTTAATACTGCCACACACAGCACAACACAAGAAGGGGGGGAAAACACAGAATAAAGCCTCCAATATATAAAATGTTGTTTGTGTTTATAGTGATATTTTTGGGTGCTTTGGGAATGTAATTTGCCCGGTGAGTGGGAGTGCTAAGAGGACTCCCTCACCCTCTCTGTGTATTGTTTTGTTGCCTGATCTTTTTGGGGTGATGGGGTTTGCATTGATTAGAGGAGAGGTGAGAGATTTGAAGTACGTGGTGTAATTAATTAATGGGTTTGTAAAGGTTATAAGCTGGTTTGTTTTACAAGTGTCATCCTTGTGCACTTCCTCTGTTTCTTCCTCATCTTGAAGCGAGTGAGCCATGGATGTTTTAATGATTTTGGTAACATACTAGGTGGAAAGGGAAGGGAAGCAATTGAATTCGCGAGCGTTTATTTCTTACTGTCATGTGGTACTTTTGGGCCATGAGGCATCGTTGAGCAATTTTCACTCTTAAGTGTGTTTCTTAGTTTGGTTTAGCTTAGATTACACACAAATACACACACACACTCTTTCTTCTTCGTTTGAAAATGCTCTTGGGGAATGGTAGATGGCAATGGTGATGGGTGTGCAGAGACTGTTCAGCGCATGCATGTGATTCAAAGATGGGTTTCTGTTTTATAATGGTAGAATCGCAGGAGAATTTTTTATTACGAATATGAGATGTAATTCTCTTTTTGTTCAAAAGGAAAAAAAAAATGGAATTGAAGAAAAGAAAGGGAGGACACTGTTTGTTATCGTTCTCTGGGAACTGCAAGAAAAAAATCTGGCTGGCGTTGGCGTGGGGTTTTTTGTTGTCGTCATCTCTGTTTTTTATTATTATTATTATTTTTTTTATAGAAACAATAGTTTGTAATGGTACAATATTTATAATGATATCATAAAATAACTTTTTGATGTCTATACTTTAATTTTCAATCTCATTGATTGGATAATCATAAAAAAATAATAGATTATATTAATTTAATATAATTTTATTATGTATTAAGTATTCATTTATATTTCAAACGACTAAAAAATCTAAATCATTTAGATGTTTTAAATATTTAGGCTTGATAGATAAGTTATTTATACGTAATAAAATTATATAATAATTAACATTATATGAATATTTTTACGTTCGTTCCATAAAATCTAAATTAAAAAATTAATTTAAAATGTTACAATATATTCATCGAGCCTTTTTGTTTTAATAACTTTTTTCGGTGAGCGCGGAAGGAAAAGATCCCACGCATCCATTCATTTATTGCTCCACGGACTCGCTTTTATCCTCTTCCTCTCGTACTCCTGCCACTCCTGATTAATGATGATCATAAGCTCCTCTTCAAACACAAGTCAATCTTCCCTATATTCAAGGCACTAATGAAGCAATTTAAGTCTTTTTCCTTAATGAAGCAATTTAAGTCTTTTTCCTTAATTTATTATTTATTTTCTTTCCTCCTTAGGGAGCTTGGCTAGGCATGAAAATTTAAACGAGCATTATGTGATGAGTGATAGCATGTCGCTTTATATTGTAAAGCAATTTTACGCTTTTACTTTATTTCCCAATAAATATTGAACTTTTATTTTAAAAAAATTTTGACCTAAATTTTTATTAGCAAAGCATGTGCAAATGAAATTTTAGAATTTAATAAAAATTGCAAAAGTGTGTGATTTCTCTATTATATAGAGCAATGTGCCATGTCAGCATGCGTAAATAACAAACCAAGTAAAGATAGATGAAGGTGGATAGGAGTTGAAAGTAGTGCTTGGATTGTTTCACGAGTTTAGTCCAGATTAGAATTAGTGAACATTCACGATTTAAAGTCACAAAGGTTAAAGAATATGCAATTATTTTTTTATTATTTTCACCATTTGGCCTTCGTGAAAATGCTTTATTAACGATTCTCGACCATTTTTGGTTTTAGTAATGAATGCCCTTGGAATTATGGGTTGCGTATTCCCCAAGTACACTCTCCACGCTTTCAATGCAACTAGAACTCTTTGAATTAAGTATAATCCATGCTTCAATAAGGTCAACGGTCTTAATCGAGGTGCATAACCCCAATCTAAATGTAAATCACAGAGACATTAGCATATAATGCATATTTATAATACTTAAAACTAGGTGATAATGGTGCCATTTTATCCGATTAAAAAAAAAAAAGGTGACATGTTGTAAACAAAACCTTAAAGACAATACACATGAACTGTCGCTATATATTGCATAGAGCAAGGTTGCAGAAAGGCCACCTGAACTATAAACGTTGATGAAGGTGTCCACCACTGTGTTCCCTTGTCAACACACCAGGATAATTGGGGGGATGGTGGTGGAGCCTGAGGTTTTCACAGCTGGCTGCGATATGCTTCCCCTCCAACTTCACTTGTTGCTTTCAGTGTCTTGCAAGGCCTACTAATTATTTCTGTTTCAAGCGTTACATGTTCCCCCCACACTTATAGTGGTTTCAACGATTTAATTGGCGGGATCTTTACAAACTTATTTATTATCTTCACGCTAAAATGCACCGCAAGCATCAACACCGAGGTTGGAGTTCATTGTTTTAACAGAAACAAAACGACCTATGTGAGAATGCAATACCAGTGCGTGAAGCTTTATTTCAAAGTAGATCCCAATTTAGCACAAGAATGCTAAATAGAGTAGAGGCTGAACCCTACTTCACCCGTTTATCTATTCGGGGAAAGAAAATTAGGGAAGGGAACTTTTTATTCTCCGAGCTACACACCTTTGGAGCTTCAAGAAGAATACACGTTTTGTTTTGGCTATATGTGATCATTGCAATGTGGCATGCACATATATATATATATATATATATCCCTAGTTTTTCTAAAAAGTAGCAAAATCATAGAAATTAAGCTGCAGCCAAACAGGGATCTTACACAGCACATTCGTGGAAACTGATTAGACTTTACTTGCACACAACAACAAAAGTATAGTGACTTCCACCTCGTCTCCCCTCACCACTTGTAAGAATTCACAGCATCAGCAACAGAGAGAAATGGGGGTTTTCCCCAAATTTCTCACACAGAGATTCCTTTCAAATCCGATTGGGGATTATTAGTTCCTTTCAACCTCCCTGTGCTCTCACTGTCCCTACTGCTTCTATAAAAATAAAGTTTTTTTTTTTAATTTATTTTTTTATCTTTGATAATCACAGCTGCACTCTGTTTGTGAAATTGGTTAGAAGCCCTTGATTTCATCAGTAGCTGGATTCAGCATTGTTCCTAAAAATTTATGAGGTCAGCCATAAACTGACACCTTCTATTAGAACTATTATAATATTCTTTATGAGGGGGGATAAAGTTTTTAATAAAATGATGTGCCAAACCGGCATAGCAAGCGTGAGTCCGGACTCATATATAAATTAGTTGTTTACTAGATTATTATTTATATTGTAAACTATTAAGGGAGATATGAATTATTATAACTGTTTTAAATATCTAAACCCTGTGGATAGAAGATTCATACATGACTAAAATATCCTCTCTCTCTTTCAAGCTCATTCAATTTGTACAGTTGGAACTTGTAAAATGAACCTTATGCGGCTTGAAAAGGCCCATTCATACACTTTTTTTCCCCATAAGCGCCACTTTGCAAATCCTATACTATATATGTATATAATTTTGTGCATAATTTTGATTTTACCCATAACTATTTTGAACTTGAATTTTGAGGAATGAATTTTCGTTTCCTAAAAGGGAAAATTTTAATGGTACACCCTTCACACAGCTCAAGTTTTTCTTAATTTCATATCTGTCAAGTTCTCTCGCTACTAAATTTTAATAAAGTTTTCAATAATTCTAATCGTACAGGTCGAAAAAACATTCCCCAAGCACACAGTTGTGTTTTATGAGATTTAAAAATGTATAACGTATTCACCTTGTGCATTGAAATTAAGGAAAACTAAAGATTTTTCTTAAAATATTAAAAAAAGAAGGCTAAGAATGCTGAATCCTTATGATGAATAATAGAATATGTATTTTCAAATCTATTGAAAATTGACGTACTTATATATTTGTGTACTTTTTTTTTTCTATCAATGCGATTAAAATTATTAAAAAGCTCATGAAAATTAAGTAAAAAAAAAAAAAACTTAAGAACATGAAATTAAAAGAATCCTACCTCCCCTTCACACACCCTCGACGAGTTGTAAAATTTATGGGATCATTTTTTATAAAAGTAATAATATAAAATAATAAAAATCTCCCCTGAAAGAAAGGCTTCCCGAAATGGGGACCTGCGTAAATTTCGTGCATGAGAATCGTTGAGGCACAGTTTCCACATTAGGCGTCAGAAATTCATTTTGTTTACTTCTCTTCTCTCGCAGTTTTCACATTGGCCTGTCCAATCTAACCCAAAAATTAAAATAAAATAAAATATCTCTGAGCTGACATTTCCGCTTGTTTCTGGGGTTTATTCAAAGTTTTATTTATGGAGCCTGATGAGTTTGAATAATAATGGGGGGCTGCTGGATTAGGCGAGGCAGGGTTCATGCTTGGACGGGTTATATGAGAAAGAGAGAGAACGAAGTGATTGATGGGACGGGTGTTGTTGGTGTTGTCGGCGAGCCATGTTCTGTACACTTGGACCGACCCCTCCCCCCTCCTTTTTTTTTTTCCTCTGCTCTGGTTCAGCTTTTTCTTTTTTACCCCCCCAGCTCAGTAATAATAATAATAATAATAATAATAATAATAATAATAATAATAATAATAATAACCATCTGATTTTTTCACCGCCGTAAATTACACGAATATTTTTCGACTTAAATAAAGTACTATAGGCTAGGAGGAGGGAAAGAAGCTGGGTAGATAAATTAGAGATGTGGCCGTAGGAGTGGTAATGGGTGGGGTCTAAGTCTTTATCTGACCCTACCTTCATTTTTAGGATAAGATTAAATTTTTTTTATCTGTTTAAGTATCAAAATAGGATGAGAGTAAAAAAAGAAAGTACAAATTTAATTTAAAAAAATAAAATAAGAATAAATGATTTGTTTCACCCACGAAAAAATTTTAGTAAGTGACATTATTTATGCAAATATACAAGCACATAAAATATATAAATATGAATAAACTTTAACACTTCTATCATATCATGGATTTTAATTTATAAAACCTATCTTTATTGGGTTGATATTATTTTGCTTAACTTTTATTACTTTAGTTGAATTTAGATTTGCAGCATTTTTATAATAATTTTTTAATTTCGTTTACCGGTTTACCCCTTAAGGTAAAAAGATTTTATCCACTACCCATCAGAATAGGATAATTATATCTTTTATGTTACTCAATAGTGTAAAAGTAAAAATTTTAAGACTAAAACAAGGATAAAACGAAGACTGTGGTGGTGAGATGAATAATTCAAAAATCAAATTATAACCTTTGACATTCAAATCCAACGGAGATAGAACTCACGCAGTGCGCATTATCATTGTACGCTAATCTTTGTCTTCGCTTTGCAGAGAAGCGCCGTGCATTATTCGCGCACCAAATAATTTTGGTGGTGGATTGGGAACAGCAATGTCCTCTCTTTTTAAAATGAGCTCGTTGTAGTTTTATTTTTCCTAATTACGCGCACACATTGAACTAGGAGCTTCTCGACTCGTACTTCGATAAATAACCTAATACACGTTAATAATTTATAAATTTTAATGATATAGATTAAAATAACATAAGATCATTCATGAACTTATGAATTTTTATTTGATTTTAAATTGTTTAGGGCACTCAATTTAAGCATTATTTAAAATATATATAGGAATATGATAACCATTATTATTATTATTATTATTATTTATTTTCATCCCTTAGATGAATGCCTTGAGCATCTTGAAGTTATATAAAAATTAGTAGGTATATGTAGATTATTTAGGGTCTTCTCAAGTTATATGCTTAAAATTTACAAGTTATTAATGTGTATCAAGTTATTTTCTGGTAAAAGAATAGAATAAGCACCATTTGGACAAGTAAAGGAACATGTTCGGCAGAGCCACCTCAAATTTACACTATTTGGATAAATAATGCTTTCTCTTTTTAGAATTATTTATGGAAATGACCTCATTATGAGATGATTATGTAATTAAATAGAGGAGTGACACTATTAAATGATTTTTTGTTTTTTGAAAAAGGGGAAAAAAATAGTTAATTGGTGGTACATTTTGCCTTATACCTTTATGAGGCAATCTCAAAATCTTGACCATTTGCTTGCCGTATGGCAGTGGATGTGCAAAAATTATAAAAGCTATCCCAAAAGATCAAACCCCCTAACTACAAGTTGAAACCTTTTATTTTGACCAGTTAAAAAAAAGGCCCCATAATTCTATAAAATTCTCATTTTGAAGCAAAAGAGAAGCAAATTCAAGAGAGAGAAAAAAAAAAGAAAAGAAAAGGAGGTTTATAACTGTGAGGTTCACCTCATATAAGTTACATAAGGTGAATTTTAAAATTACACAATTTTAATTTTTTTCTGAAAGATCCAACTATAATAACAAAAATAACATGAAAAATTGAGACAATTCATAAATTTTAATAAAATTTGGTACTACCAAACCTTGACATTGAGTATTGAAAACTTCAGATTGTTTTGGACTTGTTGATTTTTCAACATATAAATATTAGATTCTAGATTACCAAATTTAATGGAAATTGACTGATTCACTCATCTTTCCATGCCATTTTCATCAATACGGTTGAATATTTAAAAAAAAAATCTCAAATTATATAGTTTTGGGAGTTCACCTTATATAATTTATATGAGATATGCACCTCATGTACATTATTCTAAATTTTGTTTGTTGCCATTGAGGAGATAGCGGGCTTAGAGTCTTGGGATGGGCCCTGTTAAAATTTATTTAGCCCATTAACTAATAGACCCTCTACACATGAGCATTTCGACCCAATAGTTTTTTAGGCCCAATTGAGAAAAAAAAAAATGGTCCCTGAACTTATTATTCTTTATTATTCAAATGCAACGGATAGAGTCGGCTAGCACATAGCACTCTCGACTTCGATATTAACCTTTCAGACGTTAGAATCAATTCTCTGGAGCCGCACGGGCAACCCCAGTCTTGCCTCACTGATGCCCATCAACGCGCTCTCGTCTCCTTCTAAGTAAGCCTTCATGAATGCAACCATGGCTCCTCCCACAAACCTCCTCATGGGCTCCCTCGCTTTCCCGTTCTTGCACGCGTTATCCGTAAAGACCCCTCTCAACCCTCCAATCTCATCATTCAGCAAATCGAAATGCCCATAATCATCAACCACGAAGTACCATGCCGGTCTCCTACACTCGTTGAAGAAATTCTCATGGTTTACCCCCTTGGGAGCGCAGGGAGGGAACCAGATGCTCCTCGCGAACTTACTCAGGCCCGAACCGATCACCAAAACCGCACGTTCAAGATCGAACCCGTGCGGGATGTAGGTGAGGACTGGGGGCCGGCTTTGTCTGCGTAGGCCGGATCCGTCTATTGGGTCGATGACGATGAGGGTTGAGAATTTTAGGACAGTGTGGGTGTTGGGAAGTTTTTCTAGAGCTAGAGCAAAGGCGGATTTGCCACCGTGGCCGTGGCCGATGATTGCGAGGCTGCTAAGGTTGGGGTGAACTTGGGGAGGGAGGAAGGTGGAGAGCGTGTCATGGGCTACCCAATTCGTGACTTCTGCTGCGGTTTTAATCGCTTCTGTTGCATCTCCCTCGACCTCGAAGTACAGCTGTGTCACGTTTGGTGCAACCAAGAAATGATTAGCAGTTTTTGTGCACAAATTGGATACGAACACACAATGGACGTGCTCATACACCGACCCGTACCTAATCTATGCATAATCTGTGTAGGCCTGGTTAATTTTTTTTGTTACATATACTGACCTGAGGAGCAACGACGATGAAGCCATGGGAAGCGACGTGCCGGAAAAGCTGAGAGTAGAAAGAGTTGAAGAGGAGGTAGCCATGGAGGAAGAGCAGCAGTGAGAACTCTCCTTTTTGGGTTGGTGAAGCAATCAGCAGGGGTTTGGGAGGAGGCGCACCACAACTAGAACTGGTGCATTTCTTCGGATCAACATTTAGAGTTGCGGTGGTGTATATCCCATCCTGGAAAACATTGGGAATATTGGTTGGAACACTACAATTAAGGGGTGCAAAGGAAGGAGAAGGAACTGAGGCCATTAGATCCACCTTATTGCTAGCCATTGATTCTACTGATTTCACTCTTATATATTTTGATAGTTGTACTAAAGTCATAGTGATCGTCAAGGCAATAAATGCATTCCCATTCATTTTCGACCCGAATATCTTCTTCAACAAGAACCAAGCAGCAACGTGCAGCTCTATTTGGGGTGTGGCCGTTCACATTCTTGTTTATATAAGAAGGGTTTTTCTAACCTTTTAGGATGTTCGCATTTACAATGTATTAGTTCAACAATTTTTTGCGAATTTCAATTCATTGAAATGATGAATATTTTTATAATTAGATTTTTACCCTCTGGGCACAGGTTAGGGAAAAAAATCCCTTGTGATAAAAAAGAGTTTGATACAGAAAATGACTTACACTTTTTGAAATCATAATTTTTATACAAGGAAAGTGCCTGTACCGATTCCGACATAACATAGCTCTGGGTCAATTATGCAAATTTCAACTTTACGGATTGAATGAACACACGAAATAAGATGAAAACGTTAATTTTTATATAATTTTGTTATGCATAAACCTCTCATCTATAGGGTCTAACCATTGAAAATAGCTATAACAATGTGTATGTCTTTGTACAATGAAATTTTATGAATATTAATAGGTCGTCTAATTTTTCTTTCCCTTTCATGCTTGCTCAGTATAAAATTTTGGCTAATGTGTGAGTGTACCCTACTTTATGAGATTGCTTTTTCTTTTTTTTTTTTCTTTTTTTACCCCAAAAAGAAGCGATTATGATTTCATGGCATGAGGAGAGTGTAAATGAGGTTTCAAGAAGGGCAAAAGTTTTTCTTTTTCTGATAAATGATTTTTTTTTTCTTTTGGTTGGTATATTCCTTATTTTTCAATGTCTACGCAACAATCGATAATTTGGGAGTTTATATGAATGTTGAAGCATAAACTCACATCGTGTTGCCCAATCATTTAAAGGAAAATTAAGAATTGAACTTGTGGCATTAGCCTATTTCTAATTAATGGTTTTCCATAATCGCAGATAATCATCTATCTCATACAATCTGCTCCATCCAAAATGAAAGGATTAAAAAAAATTTACTGCATTAATCTTTTTATATGATATATTACCGAATTTATGATGGAATTAATCCTTTCTCATGGTCAAGGCCTGCTTTATCTTTACATATCTCTCAACACAAACCATGCTTCTAATTGTATCTAAACATCAATCGTACGATATTAATGGGACTCACGTGCACGGAGAAACTAGAACAAATTTTTGGTAATCATTAACCTAGCCATCCATTTTTAGAAAGATTCCCTCATTCAATTTCATTTATTGCGTGAACAGAGTTTCTAATATGAGTAATACTTAACCAGGGTTAAAAAAAAAAAGGAAAAAAAAAAAAATCCCTCCATTGATTATTCACCGAGGTAAAGTACGTGTAAAGTTAAGGCAACCGCGTGGTGGTAACCGTTTGATATTCAAAAACTGCAAAACGACGGCGACGCCTTCTCCCACCTTTGCCCAAATTTGGCCAACAGATTCTCCCGAACTCCCACCATTCATTCGCCATTCAACCCCTGAATTCAATCCCTCTCTCCTCCTCCTCGTCCGAAACAGATAGATCCCCATAACCCTAATCTCTCTCGCTCTCCCTCGGCTTGCTCTCTTGGGTATTGGGGGATTTTTCTCTTTTCAGTCCATCTGTTGTTTTTGGGGTTCTTGTCTCTGTGCATCGATCGAGCAATGAGGGGGAAGTGGGGCGGTGACATTGAGACCGGCCATGCGCAGAATGGAGAACTCTATCCCAATATGCTCGAGAATCCGCAGTTCCGATGGGCCTTCATTCGCAAAGTTTACGCAATCTTGTCAATGCAGTTTCTCCTCACGGCGGCGGTGGCCTCTGTGGTGGTGTTCTATCCTCCGATCAAGGACTTTATGATTCACACCAAAGCGGGGCTCGCGATCTACATCGTCATGATCATCATGCCCTTCATAGGTTCGCGTGTTTCGTTTCACGATTTCTCCCTTCCTCTTCTTCTTTCTTTTATGAAATTTGTTGGGAGAGTTGAAATTGGTTTTATTTTCTTTTGTGCAGTGTTGTGCGTTCTCTCGTGCGTGCATAAGCGTTTCCCGGTGAACTTTTTCCTTCTCGCCCTGTTCACCATTGGGATGGCTTTTGCTGTGGGAATGACTTGTGCCTTCACAAAGGGTAAGATTTGATTGATTATGTTCCATTTTCATACATATATTGTCATAAAGTTGTGATTTTTATTAAGTCAAGCCCTTACATTTTGCTAAAATTTAAAGACAGAAATTCAGATGGCCATTTATTGTTCATGGATTTTGGAGTTGAACTGCATTTGATGAGCTAAATATTATATTAAAAAGCAATTGAGTTGTTAAGTGTTTCTACAGAAAACGCAACTGAACCGCGCCAAAGAATAATGACAAGGCAGAATATTACTTTTTGATAATTCTTCCTTTTAGTGTGGATCAACATCCTCCCCCTATCCTCACTAGTTAATTTCAAGGAACTTTTCAATACATTTGACCTTATACATCGAAATAAAATACGAACATGCATAGATATATCAATTTTTATGTGAATTATAAATGCAAAACAGATTAATCTGAACCGCTGAAATGCAGCATAGTTTTTACGAGCATGTAAATGGAGAGAGAGAGAAGGCGAGGGGGTGGGAGGGATCTTGATTCTTTCTACTTCTGAATGCAATCAATCCTCATTTGTTTTATGTTTCGCCTTGCCCGTTTTTTATTTTTATATCCTTCTGATTTTAATAAACCGAGTCATGCTTTTCTGGTGGAATATACCCTTATTCCATATGGGCTAAAAGTTGATCTATTACACAATGTTACATAAACTGTGCTCGAAATATACAGACAAGTCACAAGTTACAAGCATATGATTGTAAGAGTGCCAAATCAAGTTCGCTGAGTTACACAAATATATCATTTTTGATAGGCTCGAGCCCCTTGTAAGTTTGTAGAACTTAAGACTTAGGGCAGTAGTTGCAGTTGGGTTCGTCTCTATTTTGGATATAGCAGCCCAAGTTCATGTTTTATGGGCTTATGCAATTATATACAAGTAGAAGAGTGCAAAGCTCCACAGAATGTCAACATTTTTCTATTTTTGTAGGATATACTTGCTCAAACTCAAATATAGGATTGAGGATGAGTTTCCAACGTTTCGATATTAAGTTTCTACTGTATGGTAATTTTATTGGGTAACAGGAAAGATTGTTTTGGAGGCTGCAATTCTAACCAGTGTGGTTGTGGTGAGCCTCACCCTCTTCACTTTCTGGGCTGCAAGAAGGGGCATGGACTTTGCGTTCCTTGGGCCCTTCCTCTTCTGTTCGCTCATGCTTCTACTGGTTTTCGGACTCATACAGGTATAATTGCCTAACTTTCGCCGCTTTTTGTTAGCATCCATTTTGTGAACTGCTGACCTCTTTCGATTATGACAAAAAATGCAGATCTTCTGGCCTTTGGGAAAGTTATCGGAGGCGATTTATGCAGGATTAGCAGCTTTCATATTCTGTGGATATCTAATATACGACACTGACAATGTGATAAAGCGCTTCGACTACGACGACTACATTTGGGCTTCGGTGACTCTCTACATAGATATCGTTAACATCTTTATGAATCTGCTCATGCTCTTGAGGATCATAGATGGTTAGGCTCCCTTTGGTAACACCACTGCTCTTGCGTTAAGCCTTTTTTGTTTGCGTGGATTAAAGATAAGTGTTAAGCAAGTAATTTATGGTTGATCACATCTGATTTCCTCTGGTAATTGAACCACCACAGAGTAGTATATCTGACTTTGTAATTAAGAGTTTCATCATATATATATATATATATATATATATGGACACATGCATTTTATGCGCTCTCGCCTTTTTCTCCCCTTTTCGTTCATATTCCTTCTCAAAAACATACATGCATTCCATGCGCTCGCCTTTTTCTTCCCATCCTATCCGCTCATATTCCTTCTCAAAAACATAGAAAGATATGAAAGTACAAAATAATTAAGTGGTGTGAAGCTTGCAATAGTAGTCCGTAATCAAAAGCGGGTACACAGTATTTTTGCTTCTAAAACAAGTTTTTATGGAAGTGCATGAAAACTGGACCTATATTTTCATGAAAATGAGAAGAAAGTTTGAGTCGCAAGAGTCCCGAGACATGAATGACAAGGTATTATCGTCCTTCCACCTAACTTTTTCTCCTCAGGGTCACTTGCAGCCGTCAATTAAACCCCTTAGATAGGATCAAAGCGACCACTTGCTGCTTCAAATATTCTTCAGGGAAATTTAAATTACTTGTTAAAACAAATCGAAGATTTAAAAGGTGAAAAGATGACATAACAGTCCTCAAGGCACAGCTTTCTCCTGATCGTAATCAGCTAACATACAATATCTGATCCGCGCAGACAAAATTATCATATAAAGTGGAAGATCAAGGCAATCATTTCCGACCTATTTGAAAACTATGAACTCTGTCCCAAAGGCCACCACATGAATCAGCAAAGCACAGAGACCTTGGCCGAGCTTTTATCTTCTTTACATATATATTTGTTTTTTCTTGATTTATATTTTAATCTTCCTCCTCAAAATCCGATTCTTTTCCCCTCCTTTTGACCATCCAAGTCCAAGCCACCTCTTTTCCTTGGAGTACAGTGAAGGAACATAATACTTTGGAACACATGGGTTTCATACTTTTGATTCAGATTGCTTTCCAGTCCACAGACAAAAAATTTAAATTAAAAAAAAAAACAGCCCAAATCATATTCCCTAGATTAAAGAAAAGGATGATAACCTAGCTTTGAGTTCCCATCTATACATACAACAGGGAATTACATAAGAAAACAAAAGAAACATGAACCCTTTTTTCCCAAATCCCATATACCATGTTTACCCAAACTTTCTTCTTATGGATTGTTGTTGTTTCAAAACCTCTTCCTATGGTTCTTCCTTTCAGCAGCAATGGCGATCAACCTCTCCACGCCCTGAGTCCAGATATCATGCTCCCTCTGGTTCCTGCATTCGAATTCCACGACCCCGCGCGTGACGGTTTTCAAGCCAAAGTACCTGCGATGCTCGCTGCCCTCGAGTAAATGGCGGCCCGGCCATGAGGGCATGTCTTTGTACACCTCCAGCACCAGATCTGGTAAAAATTTCAAAAGAGGGAAAGTAAAGGAGGCTGCTTTTGATCCTCTTTTTCTGCTTGGGTGGAACTGGCTTTCTCAAATCCCCAAGTAGAGGAGGAAGACTCGTTTTCATCACACTTCGCATCATTATTAGAGAGAGACAAAAGCAAATCACACACTTACTCTTTTTCTTTTTGGTGATGGTCCCAGCAACATGCCTGCTCTTCATCTTCAACATCACCTGCAAACCAAACAAGCCTTCAGAAAATGAGGACTGTTGTGAGAGAGCTAAAGAAAGCAAGCTCATTTTGGGTTAAAGTGACCCTAAAACAACAAAAATTACCCTCTAATCAGATAGCTAATTATTAAAGTGGATCTCCACTGCTGGAAATGTATTAGATCATCCCCCTTAAACATAGCTCAAATCATCTTTAGTAGAAAATTCTATTATTGAATTGACCCAAAGCTAAAGACTTGAGGGTCTTTGTTTATGGCAAAACAGAACACCCCCCAGCTCACCTGACCCATCCTGTTGATGTAAACAGAGACTACTTTCCAGTGAAGATCACCTGCAACAACCATCACAGAATCATTTAATCTGACCAGCAAGTTCTTGGGGAATTACCCAACTATACAAAAATCTAATAAATTCATCAAAAAGAGTCAATTTTTTCATCAGCAAAGGGGAAACTGGAAGAACAACGTTAAAATGGAGCTGTGAAAGCTAAAAAGAGTACCTTTACGGGTGCGCTTGAGCAGTTCAGATCCCCTTGAAAGCAATTCGCGGCTGCAGATTCCAAGAAAATTATCTTCAAGGAGGAGCTCTCCGCTGTAACTCCCGTTAGACCCATTACTCCCATTGCTCCCCATCGCCGCAATCCCTTTCTCCACCGGAGTCACTGCCGCAATATTCCACACTTCCTTCAAAGCCCTCGCTTTCAATGTCGCTGCCCCGCGCAGAGCTAAAACAGGAAAAAAGAAGACCCCAATAACACAAATCAGAAATCTGAACTCAATCCCACAGAGGGGATCAACACGCCTATTTTCATACCTGTCGCCGCCGCCGCTGTAAGAGTCATGATATCACCGGCGGACCGGACATTCACGGCGGAGCTAACCACCGAAGCCAAGTGCTCCCGCTCGGCCCCCAATGCCTCCGCGGCTTCAACGCACTGAGCCGCCACCAAAGTGGCGGCCGAGGCAACGGCCATGTCAGTCTTGGCCATGTGCTCGTCCTTGCCGGAGCCGGAGGAGGCGGCATGTGGCGGCAGCGATGGCAGCAATGGCGGCAGCAACTCCGGCGACCGATACGGAGGCGTGGAGCTGTGCATTGTGTGCCCGGGTCTCCTCTTTCTTCTTCTCCTTCCTATCCTTCAGCCATCTCCCCACCGTCTTCCCTCCACCGGAAGGGGCGCCGCCACCAATGATGCCTCCGCCGCCGGGAGTTAGGGTTCGGTATTGGGTGGTAGTGGAATTGTTCAATCGACAATACTGCATGATTGATTGAAGGGATTAGTGACATGGATTTAACGATAAATCTGTATCTCCAGAGTCAATTAAGATACTTCACTTCTAAGGAGGCCTGAGAGAAAGAAAGAAAGAAAGAAAGAAACCATTGACGCGAACAAAGCTTTTTTTAAAATACAGCCGTAATTCCCGCACATCTTCTTAGGTTAACTAAAAGATTATGATAACAACTTCACCAAGAATGGTCATCTCGTTATTATTTTATAAGCGGGTGCTGAAAATTGTGGGAAACAGTGTGGAGAAGAAGTGAAAACACCATTGAAGATATGCAGAGTTGGTCTCCGAATAAGTCAAAGGGGGAGAAGAACAGATGCGGCACGAAAAATGCCATTCCAAGAAAAAAAATACAAAATCTGCAATAACTTTAACATTGGGAAAAAGGAAAAGCCATCAGTCACCAACACACACAACAACACCAACAACTTCTGTCATTGCTCCTCCACACAGTAATCAAGGCAATAGTTGCAGCAGATAAAGACGATAACAGGATAGTGTCCGTACTTCATATTTTCTCTTCTTGATTAGTTTTTTAGTGCTTTCTTTCACTAAAAAAAAAAAGAAAAGAAATAAAACAGACTAAGTGACCGGCCGGAGATTCACCGGCGCCGGGAAACCAACCTTGGCGTCGTCGATTTCGGAGGGAGAGAGCGGAGGGCTATCGGTTAAGGACCCGTTGAGAGGCCCACTGCTGTGGGACAACCTTCCTGAAGTGCGTGGAGATACCTCCTGCTGTTCAGGGCACAAAATCATAGCGTGGGTTATGTGAAGACAAACGTAATAATTACAGACTGCATAAATTACTGGAAGGATGATTACAGAGCGTGCTTGTTAATTGACAAGGAGAGAAGAGAAATTATGATGGGTGGGTGAAGATGGAAATAATATAATCTTTAAATATTGGTAGGAGCCTGCAGAAAAAGGGGCATAGGAAAATGGATTGCGTGAAAACAGAGAGAAGCTTTTTAGAAAACATTGATACACAGAAGAAACCATAAGACAATGCCAGTAACTTTAATTCATTTATATATTGGAAAAAGGAAAAAAAAAAAAAACCAAAAAGTAGGAAAAAACAGTGGGTGGAAGAATTTGGGGGTTTTTAGGTTGTTTTGAAGAACAGAGTACAGAAGGACCGAGTTCTTACCGAAAGAGAGAAGAAATCTTTACTACTACCACCAAACAATCGCTAGTGTACAAAAACCAAAATCAAAATCCACTCAAAGACAAAGTCATCTCAAGCCGAGAATGAGGAAGAAAGGGAATAAAAATGACAAATTGGTTTCAGAAATGCTCTGTTTTGGTTTTTTTTCTTTTATCTTTTTCCGTTCAAAGAGAACTCACCGACTGCGACATGATCCGTTCCATAACGAGCTGAGAGGTATCAGAAGAGGCGAAAGTGAAGGGGTTCCCAGACATGGAGGCGGCGCCCTCCTCCACCTCCGCCGCCGCATCTTCCATAATCGCCCCTCCTCCACCGCCGCTCCCACCGGGAAGTGGGGGCGGAGCAAGGGCCTTGGAAACTTCGAGCGCGGAGAGGCTCCAGGACCGGGAGAGGAACTCCATGGACTCGCGAGGGGTCTCCGGCGGCCTGAACCCGGTCCGAACCGGGATCATTCGCCATGGTTCACCGACGGTGCCTTTCTCCATCGTACTGAAACTGAACCCGAACCCCACTAGCGACGGTGAGGAGTGAGAGTGAGAGTGAGAGGGGTGCGCAGGATAAGGGGGAGTGGGGCGTTTTTGGACTTGGTCTCTGTTTGGGAGAATAGAAAGAATGAACTTAGGTTGCAGACGGCGCTTTAATAGCTATATAGAGAGGACTGTTGGGATTTAATTAATAAGGCCCCACGAATAACTTTGGGTGGCCAAATTACTAAATTAAAACTTCTTTATAAATTTTGTTGAAATTACATGAATTATTGCATTTCATTCATTAAAAATATCTATCATTTATCAGAAAAACCCGTGCCTAAATGCATAATGCACCCTCGGTTTCGATTATATTTGAAATGCAAAAGTTTATTCACCAACTATTTTGAAACTGGATCTTTTAAAAGCCAGAATATGATAATGCTGAGTTGGAAAATATCATATTACCCCTTGTTTTGTGCAGAGATAAAATAGTTAAAGTGCTTTATTTACAGTAAAAGATTGGTAGAGCAGACTAGGGGCACTCCGTTATCTCTAATTATTATTTATTTTTTTAACATTTCATTTGTTGGGACTGCTAGCTTATTGTAAGTCTCGATTTACATATACAAGAATTTATAGATGACAAAAATCTGAAATAATATGTTTTATAAAAAAATTTCAAAATAGTTGTACAGTTCTGATTTTTCCTAATATAAGTTCTATTCGTACAATTGTCAATTGTGTTACTAACTTTTAGAAACCAGTTACGTAATCAACTCTTATAAACCAGTAATGCAATTATGAATTGTGTGATTGATTTTAAATTATTTATCAATTACATAATTAAAACTTATATATATTGAGGAAAACAAAAACTCCGCACCTACTTTAAGAATTTTTTGTAAAACATATTATTTTGAGATTTTTTTCCATTTACAGAACATTTAGAAAATACACAAAATGACTTTTTTGAAATTCCAACAAATACTTCGGGGTTTTGTTTGTGCGACACATCAATACAACTTTCAATGCAGTGAAGCCTTTAAATTCTTTAGAAATTATCCAAGCCCATAAATAATAGATGGAAGCCCCTCGAGCCATTTAATTGACTTGCCAAACGTGGTCTTGATATTTAGTAAGGGAAAAAGGAATTTAATTTCCCGTGAGGAAAGCGCCTGTTTGGGTGCAATACGGTGCAGGAAAGTATCTGAAGATACGCCGTTCGATGGAGTTTTGCGGAGATCGTACGGTTTGATTTTATTCCCAAGTGAGTACGGGACTATGGATCTGTATTACAAATAAAATTAAAAAACATGAATTTATATATTTGGATAATTTTAATCCTATTTTTTTAATCCAATTTTTAGTTCCTGCCCCCCCTCGTGTATAACACTTACGGAGTTCTGTTACTAAATACGTCCCGTTTAATTTACCAAATCATGATGATGACTATATATGCTTATCACAGGAATTACGACTTTTGATTATAAATGTCCAATTTTATAAATTCATACTTTTAAATTCAGATGATCTAAATTCAAAATTTAATGCTCTGCTATTGGGATAGAATTTTGGCCAAAACATTCAACCAGTTCTTTAATTTTGGCTTAGTTACTATTTTGATCTCTCAACTTCAAACCTAAATAATTTGCCGCATTAACTTTTCCGTACTTATCAATACCTAATAACATTACTCTTTCGTCAAAATTATTGATGCAACACCTCATGTGATATTCTTCGTAGGAGGGATACACTTCTGTTAAATATACTACATGGCAATCATTTCATTCCCAACTAAAAACTTCGGTTCCCCTTTCCTATAACCCCAAAGCCCAAAAGCACCATCTCTCTTAACGGAAGATATACATTTGAAGTGTTGTTCGCATATGATTGAGCCTTTTGGACTCCTCATGGAGTAGGAAAGATAGACTAAAGCCTTAGTTGAGGATGATGAGGCTAACATAAAGGATCTAATGTTAAGTACATCTTCCATGGAAAAGAATGTCGCATGGAATGTTGCATCAACAACTTTGACGGAAGACTGACTGTGTTAAATACTAATAAATATGAAGAAGTCACGAGGCAAATGGCTTAGTTTTAACGTTCAAGAACTAAATTGGTAGCCGAAGTTCAAGCGTTATTTGGTGTTTTGATTTAGATTCTTTTATTTTTATTTTTCAAAAATAGATTAAATTTCTTTGAATTAAAAGTTCATTTTATTCGGAGAGTTACATATTCAAAACAATTGAGAAAAAGACTATATGAATTGTTTGATTGATTAAATGTTTGAAAAGAGCACACACCGAAATATTTGATGAGATGGTCAAACCCAATAAAGGATTACCTTATCTTTATTTGTAATTCGAATTGCATCAAGCACTCGATTCTCAAGACTCTTTCTTCACATTTGAAAACGTGGGCGTCGAGTGTTTCGTTTTGTTAGTCTTTTATTATTCAAGAAAATCTTTAGAATTTTTCATTACAACATAAAGCTTCGAGTGGAGGAGTGAGTGAAGAATTAATTATGCTGTTTTTTTTAGGCAATCATGGCTTATTACTTTCCATAGGCTGCATGTGTCACTGTGTAACTTACTTTGCCCGCCACAGTAATAATTATAGGGATTTTATATGATTTAAAAGGTGATAAAAAAAAATAAAACAAACTCGAAGTAGTCACACTAAAATGATGTATTCTTCTTATCTTTTTTTTTTTTTCCTTTATAAGATGGTTTAAACTTTTCCTTCTCGTCTTTAGGTTTTGAAATCAATACCTAGGCAAAAATTAATTATGGTCTATCAGTATTGCTTTGTTGTATGAGACAAACCTCTTTTACTCCCATACATTGTTTCATTCTCCTCACCTTTAAGATCCCCAAATTAAAAAATAAATAAATAAAAAATAATCCTCATTTCATTTTAACACTCTAAATTTAGATTAACAAGCCTTCCATTTTCACATTTAAAATTTTAATATTTAAATTACTCAGAAGGTGATGCATTTTACCCTGACTAACAGTAATATCTGTGTTAATTTAACCATTTGATTCTTCATGAACAATACTTATCTATATGTTAATTTGATCCATGTCCATGCAGAACATATATTAGAATATATATATATATATTAAGAAATAAAATATTTTTAATATTTTTATATTTTGTTCATGGTATTAGTTGTTTTGGTTTAATTGAGTTTGGGGTAGTCAGTGGCTGTTGTTCCGATATCGTAACATTCTGGATCGAATAATTAGTGTAAGACGGTCGAACAATTTTTTATTTTTGGATGAGAATTACAGTTAAACCATTACTCTTATAATCAATGTAAAATAAATAACATATTCAAAACTACATAAAAGCTGTAAGTTCATGCATTGAAAATAGTATCAAAAGCATGCATTTACATTTTACCAGGTTTTCACTTGCTTCAGTCACTTATTTACCTAATTGATGCATTAAGCACGTGGCTATGTTCTGTTTGTATGGGAGCGTTATAGCGTGTCTCCATTAATTATTAGTAGCATAGCTTAGGAATTCAGAATGCCCCATTTTTTTTTTTTGAAGTCACCGTCAACGCTAAATCTAAAAAAGGAATGTCCATTCCTATTTTTTAATTAATATTTAAATAATATTTAATTTTAGAGTCACTATAAATAGTAAATAAAAATGGCTAGATGATAAAACTGGCTCCGCATGGGGCAAACCGGTTCCGTCCCTCTCCGGTTCTCAGCGCAATTTGCTCAAATTCTTTTATTTAATCCACTGTTAAAAAAAGTAATGGTACAAATGAAAATAACTGACATAGGCTAGAATATTTTTACTTTAAAGAAGTAATAAAAAAGTTAATTTCCTCGGGGACATTTTTTTGGGTTATTTCTTTAACTATTCCTTTCGAGCATCAATAAAAAACAAAGACAAAAAGGCTATGAGAAATTTCATAAATGTTTTATTTACGAAGGAGACAACCACACATTATTATGATTCATTCTTGAAGATTCTGGTTGTTCAAATTAAGAGAACATAAAAGAATGCGAGGACAAATTTCAATTTAAATGATAAATACACATTAGCGTAAATTATATAAAAATTAATTGATTCTTGTATTTTTTTTTCATGTTCTTTCACTTAATACACTCAAATGATGTGCATTTACCACTTTCTTAAATATCATTGGTGGACAAGAACATTTGGACCTTGCCACGTCGGACAATTGGGTCCCAAAAAAAAAAGGCCGGGGGGGGGGGGGGGGGGGGGTATTATAAAAAGAGAGGGAAAAAAAAAAGAAAAGTAATTGCAAAAAAATAAAAATAGAAAGGGAAAATTGCACTTAGCTTTCCTGTGATTTCACCTCGTTGTAGGGAACTCCCTCGTGGTTTAAAAATTAGCACTTAGCCCCCATATGATTTCAATGGACTTGCAAAAGTTAACTTTTCCGTCAAATCTAACGGTTTGTTCTTCCAAAAAAAAGAAAAATTCGTCTTTAATATAAAAAATAGACTTTAATTTCCTAAATTACAAAAAATTAACTTCCTTACCTCAATCACAATGGCTCTCAAAGAACTAGTTGTTTTTATAATTCTTAGGCCATAAAAATAATATATTTATTGTATAAAAAAAGAGAGACATTTGTATGTGAATCTACCTAGATGCTTATAATATTCGTATACATGTTTCTAATTATCATGATTAGTTGGGATTATGAATATATAACCTGTATAGAATATGTTTTTTTTCAAGATACAAGAAGTATAAATGTGTCAATTTATTTGGGTACTGCTACAATAGGGGTTAAGAAATTAGTTTATGAATAATTTTAGAAATTTTTATCATATTAAACACTAAAATATTTGAAAAAGAACAAACTATTAGATTTAACGAAAAAGTTAACTTTTACAAGTCCATTGAAACCACGGGAGGCTATGTACTAATTTTCAGACCATAGGGAGTTTTCGGTAACGAGGTGAAAACATAGTAAGATTAAGTGCAATTTCTTCAAATAGAAAAGTAATAAGTGGGAGGAGGGGGTTTGCTCTTCGTCGTTGAAACGACAAATAAGAGAGACGCCGCTTGCTCGGTAGCACTGACAAACTCCTCTTTTGCTTAACCAAACACGGCCCAAAGGGACTGTCGCTGACATGCGCGTGGATGCTACGTCACCATCTCCTCCCTCCTCCTTTTGCTCTCTGAGATCAAAAGGCTTCAAACCTCCTTTGATTCCTTCTCCATGGAGACGGATGCTCCGTCTTCATTGCCCTTTTGAATTCCCAGAGGACCCATTGGATATATGCACTCTTTCCTCGTTACTCGTTGAATTAGAAAGGGCAAATGCGTCTCCGAAACTCTGAATGGTCAAAGAAATGGGGCTGCGTGTATTATATAAGGTGGCCGGCTTCTTTCCCCGGAGAATGTTTTTGCTTTTGGTGATCCAAATTCCAACGCACCCTTCGCCCACTACTCGCAAAAGAGAGCATCAGGGTCTGTCTGGTTTGGGCAATAGGAGAATTAAACCACCAAACTCTAATCCCTCCTTTGTTTCACTTCCGCCACAGATGATGCCTAGAGGTATGATGGCTTTGGCCTCTTTCTGGCATTGATCCATATTAACAAACACCAGTGAGAGAGAGAGAGAGATGAGAGAGGGTCATGTCTCTTTGCAGCAGCCACCAAGCATGATGGTGAGCATGATTGGGAGCCATGTTTTGTAGAGTACCTACTAATCCATGGGAGATTAATGCTGCCGCCGAATAATTTAATTTCCCTCCTTTCCTGCGCTTTTTAAAATAAACATACACGTCAGAGGAAACAGAGGGGCGAGAACAGAGCTAAAAAGAAGAGTAAAGTGTGGGGGTGGATGGGTTGGTGCCAGACAGAAAAATCTCATCCTCATCATTAAACTCTCTGCTGATCCCGTATGCCACATCTGAGCTTTGGGCTTTATGTCCCCACCTCCCCACTAACTTATGCCCAATCCCAATTTCATTTTCTTTTGCTTTTTCGAGGTTTGGGAGTCTGGTCTCCCCGAGGAAGTATGAACTCGGACCTTTTTTGTTTTTTTTTGAAACTCAGAACTCAATTCGAACGGATTCTTCGGACCTATTCGAACCTATAAACTGAGGAAAATGGAGCCTTACCCCAAAGATACTTCCATGCGAATCGCGAATGCGGATACAGTCTATACATCCTTAAAGCGAGCTTCCCGTGAACTCGGGACCTTTTTGATTTTAGTTTATGTGGGTAATGATCCTCAGTGGTCTCTGTTGTAGGAGCTGCTGGAATGATCAGATATTGAACATGCACAGGTTGAGTTGAAAACCCAATCATGAGGAGGAGAGACCGGGAGGGGAGGTCGATCAAGGAATGTGGCATGGATCCTAGGAGGGCATGGTGAAGTGGGGGGCAGAAATGCAAGTGAGGGAACAAGGAGGAGACTGAAGTGGCGACTAAAGGCCACACCACCTGCCACCCCCAACTTCTTCTTCTACAAGGCCATTGTAGGGGACACTGACCTTTGAAGTTGGTGGACAGAGTTCTAAAATGCTCGGAAGATCCCTCGTTGAAGAATATTCGTCCCCATTATTAGTTTCTTGAATTTCAATTCCTTGGGATCTTCTATCATCGATCCCATCTTGATTGATACCCACTAAGACACTCCACTTTAAGAATCCAAACTTCAAACTTTATCGTTGTATTAGGGAACTAATCACCAATTGTTCAGGGCAGCAAACCCTAGATGCAAACTTGAAAGCAGATCAAAACCTTTTTCCTCGTATTTTGGGGAAAATTCTGAAACTCTGAGATGACCTATTTTGGACCCCACCCACGAGGCATCAAGGTCATTCTTCTAAGAGAAAAAATAAATAAAATAAAATTCCGGGCATGGGTAAGTATTGGAGTTATGGATCACTGTCATGCGTCAGCGTTGTTGATATTTCCCTCATTTATTGCTATGGGAGTAACCTCACTGTCAATTCGACGGAGCGAGACTTTTGAAACGACCATATCATACAAGTCACTGACGATCATTTAGAAGATTAGTCATACGATCACAAAAGATTCCAATGTACAGTATTTTAATAAATAATCATATGTACTTTAATTAATATATATCAACTATTTTTTTTTGTAAAAACTCTCTGTGTCCGTGAGAGCTCTCGACATGTTGAAAGAAAGAAAGAATAATTAAATCTGGAGGACATGTTCATGGTAGAAGAATTGTGGTGGAAGATGCCCAAAGCTTCCGATTTCACACGAGTCTTAAAATCAAAATGAAAAAGCAATAAGTAACAAAGGGGCGATTCTTTTGTTTTTTAAGGGGGTAAAAAAAACAGAAAAGAAAAAGTAGGGATGGGTAAAAAAAAAAAAAAAAAAGGGATTGGCTGGGGGACACAGATAACGTGGACCCATAATTAGGAAGAAGAGAAAGCGTAGCGAGGATCGAGAGCTCCAAAAGCCATCGCAAGAATGGAAAAAAAGAAAAAAGGCTCCCTGCAATAATTTCACACGAAAACCAGAGAAAAACAAAAACACAAAGACAGAGAGAGAGAGAGAGAGAGAGTAATTAATGGGTGCTAAGTACTAGCGGTGAAGTGACGGTGAAGAAGAAGCTGGGAGTGGGATTAGAGTTCCGAGGAACGAATCTCTGTGTTGGTGTCTAGTCTACATGCCTAGTCGTATGTGGAGTTTTCGCTATAAATAAATAAATAAATAAATAAAAATTAAGGTCACTGGGCCTCGTGTTAGAAAGGTCCGTACGCCTCCGGCTGCGGAGGAGGAGGAGGAACAGCAGGCGGCGGGGCGGTGCGGCGCGCCTCGCTCGTCCTCATCATAGCTTGAAAAGGCGCGCGCGGGATAGGGCCGAGGAGGATCATATCATGAGGCCTCAGATTTCATTAGACGGGACACCTTTCTTCTCTCCGTGCCTGTGTTGGGGGCTGTGGGGCGGGTGATGCCCTCCTCACACAACTTGTTCGACAGGGTTTTTGATGACGACGTGATTGTTCACCTGCCCGTAGCTTTCATGTAAAACGTACTGGACTTGGAGTAAATACTGTTTACCAACCCAAATCATAATCTTTCTTATCTGTTGTTAATACGGATTAATGCCATGCGTTAATTTTGGAATACATGTATACAACTTCTTCTTCTTTTTTCTTTTTAGAGAAACAATGCTTCATTGAGCTACCGAAATTGTATTACGAGCTGCAGGAGAACACTTGAACCCGAAACGAAACACTCGACAGCCTTCAAACCTTTTAATGTCTCAATAATTATACGTCCTTAATCAATGGAGGAGGGAGGATTGTTTATTGCAAACACTGGATTATAACTGAAAATTTATTACCCATGTTTTGGACTTACATGGAATGCGCAATCACGATGTTAAACGCACGTGTTTAAAAATTATCTAATTAGCTTAATGAACACATGTTTGGGAACATAAATGAATCAAGGTTCATTATGTTCAAACTCTCGAGAGCTTAAATTTTTATTCAAAATGATCTGATTAGTTCAACAAACATGAGCGAGCTTTTATCGAATTCCATAGTGGGCTTGTTTACAAAAGCTTGATTCACTTGTAGCCCTACCAAAGAAGAGTGGGTGCAATCAGACTCTATTGCATTTAGGACGAAATATGTACTCTGCAATTACTGTCACATGTATACAAAAATATTTTGACTTGTCATTCAAGTTTTATACTTTATCAAATTTATTTAGAATAAAACTTAACAAAACATTATAGTTTACAAAATAAAAATTTAAAATTTTAAGTAAATGATCATAATATTTTTAAGTACATATGACGACTATTATTAATAAACTGCGGGGTACATTTATCGTCGGGGAGCCCGATTGGGGTGTTTTATTACAAGTATCAGTTTAATTTAGAGAGAAAAAAAAATAAAAGAAAAAGGATTGGACCTTAACAGTTGGATAGATAGAACCCTCCAGATAACAGTCAACAACAGTCTACAGCACTTTGAGGCACCGAGGCCCATTCTTCTCTCTCTGAATAATGACAATACGGCGATGCACCTTAAATCTGCATGCCCCATTTATCTTTTGACCCATCCATCCATGAACTGTTTTATTTATTAATAATACACCCAGGTGTCCCCTGGTTTTAAGATCTGTCTATCTTCATGCCAACTCTCCTCACTTCTTTTATCGCATGGGCTTTGTATATGTATAGATTAAACAAAATCCCTTTGCACATTTTCATAGACCCTAAATACGAATGTACTTAAGTAATTATTGTTCAGTAAGATCATAATGAAATCGTAATTTTTACTTTTCTTCCAACAAATACAATATGAGATCTTTTTTCAAAATGCAATTAGTTTTTAAAATCACTTTTGACCCCAGGCCTTTTAGTAGTTAGTCCCAGTAAAGCCCCCAAAAGACGTATTTTTTTGAAACAATGCTCTCGGTAACATGACACAAAGACTCCTTATTATTTTTTACATTACAGAATAAACCTAAATTAAAACTGAACTAAATGATAAATTAAGCAAGATCTACTGAAGTGTTATGCTACAAAGCAAAAAATAATGAGATGAATTGTATCAATATCCGACCTTTGTATATTTGTATATGCAAGTCCAATGACATGGAAAACACTCTCATGGCTTAGTTCTATCTAGCAAGCGTGTTTCATTACCATGACTATGTTTTTTAAACGGCCTAATACGTTTTAAACTAGTTAGATCAAACAAAAACACAAAAACACAAAAACACAAAAACAGCATACGCCCTCAGCTCTTTGTAAGCCAAAAATAGTTGACAAAATCGCATATATTGTTCCAACAAATTCTGTACAAGAAGCCTATAGCCATTGTAACATGACATGATGGTGTCCCTCTTCAATAGTATAAGATGAGTATTGGCTGTGTCTGTGCCCAAAACTCTCCCATATGTCTTATTCACGCATCCTAAATTTCTACGTAATACCATAACACGTGATCCATAAAATCGCGACCACCGACGACCTCAGCCCAGTATCGCTAAATCTACAGAATCATGGCCAAGGGAATCATGAGGAGCAGCACCCAGGAGAAGTCCCTTTGAAAAGCTGAACTAGCTGTAAACCAGAAAATAGACGATGAAAAACGACGAATGAAACATCGCCACACCGACCCAAAAAATTATGCACAGCTCAAAGCATATCAATATTACTGACAAGAGATACTGCATTTTTTTCTCAGTACTTCAATGAGAAGAACATGATAACGAGTTTAAAGAGCGAGAGAACCCTAAGGGATGGGGACACCTCAGCCAGGCAAAGGGCCGTTACGATTAAATGATTTTGCATCATAAGAAAGTAAGCATTCGCGGTCCTTCTCAGCAGGACCTTGTATCCCATCTCATAGGTGGACCTAAATTTTTTATTATGCTTGCCTAGATTCTCTTTAAGTGACTTGAGAAATTAAAGGGACAAGGGCTTCAAAAACATTAGTGCCATATTTGACTTGCCTACCAGTCTTACCTTCACTCCCTTCAGCCGCACTAGGCGCCGAGGAAGCTGAGTTATTGGTCAAAGTAATCCCAAGTCGCGAACAGTCCATTCCGATTGTGCCTGCAAATTAAGCATAAAACAGGGCTCAAGCCAGCAATTTCAATTTTGAAAACATGCATTCTCAGCTTCATAATTATTTTCCCAATGACAGTTTACAACTTCAATACTTGGAAAATGGAAATCCAATGTGCCTGAAACAAGCGCAAGTTTCAGTAGAAGGAAATGGGCGCAGGATTGAGATCTTACATTCACTGAAGCATGGGAAAGAAGTGGTGTTCATAAGATTGTAGTAACCCGTGTTACATTCGCAGGAGTGTCTGAAGTCCGAAGTCTTGTTACACGAACCGCCTCCACAGTAGGCCCAGTTGCAAGCTAGAACACCACAAGAGTAAGATGGTAAAGATGCTGACATGTAAGAAAGAAAAATAAAATCAGAAAGGTAATAAAAGAGGCATGAAGGTACTTACGATCAAAGATGGAATAGTTAGCTGGGTTCGCTTTATTTCCAATTGGAGGAGCAGCAGATCCCGAGCAGGAGTAATCAAGGGTACCTACGGTAGAAGAACAATCAGCGTTAATGGATTGACAACATTTAATTATTTGTATTAACAAATCAACGAAGAAGAAATGGAATTGACCAAGCTTTTAGCTACGATCCAAGATAGGAAGAAGACGATTAAAGAGCTCAATCCTCGACTTATTAATAAGAGATTGACAGTACTATTTTAAAGTATTTATCTCTTCTAAGGAAGCTTTGTTCTTTTGAAAATTTTCTTCTAAGAAAGCTGAGCACATTCGCCACGACACATGCCCTCATCTAGATCAAGGGTAGTAAGCACGCATGGTTTTCCTTAAAAAAAAATTCATCATTTTGCACATACGGCTCTTCTTTTTCTATGTTTTCCAAGCTTTGCTTGGTTAATCTCGTTTTCCTTTCATCATGAGATAAGCTCAAATAGAACTGTAGCAAGATTTGTATCACTCATGTCATCGAGATCTAGCCATCACCATCTTTGATACATCTTTACTTGCGTTTATGACCCATTCAACCAGGCACGTACGGTCCTTTTTGCACTTACCCCTAGCTTAAACCCCTCTGGGATTGGGAACTAGAAATGGCTGAACTAACACCATCGTGTTTGGTAATAGAACATGAAATTCACCATCTCATCACAATAACAGGAAAAAAGTGGTGGTGTGATACCCCAATTCTACATCGAAAAGCGGGAGAATTGTGGGTGTAAGATCTAAGTTCAAGCTCACCTTCTTAGCTAGCTCTTTTGGGTAAGAATTTGCCTTATGGTAGGGTCATGATTTGGGGGGTTACAAAATGGCCTTAAAACCTACACCATCTATAATTACAGAACAAAGTGCCGTACGGAACTAAGTGTCAAGTGCAAAGTGCTACATCAAGAAAGGTGGGAGCCACCTCTTGAAGCAGGGGCCACCTTTAAAATCCGTACAAGCCACCTCTTAAATCCACATCGCTTGGTGATGTGATGAACCTAATTGTAATACCCCAATGCCATATTGGAAAGCGTGGGAATTGTGAGTGCGATATATAAGTTTAGCTTGTAATCCCAAGTGCACCTTCTTGGCTAGCACTTTTTGGGTGAGGATTTGCCAAGTGGTGGTAGGCCCCTAGTTTGGGGTGTCACACAAGTGGTGCCTAACTTGTACATAAATTATTAATCTACCCGCCCACACAACGGTGCAATTTTACATGCCAAACAGATTTATCAGATCACCTCATCTCACCATATCTCAACACTAGTTGGCAGACTAGTATTGCCAGTGGATTAAGCTATAGATAATCTCATAAACAGAAGAAAGCAACTTAAGTTGAACAAGTACAGGACTGGTCTATTCCGAACTAGCACTCTGCAACAATTTTCATCGGCAAACAGAACAACAATTCCCAGTTCCAGATTGCTTGACCAAAGAAAAACCACAGAATTGATGGATCGAAGAAGAAATCAAATTCACAAAGAGAGAGTGAGAGAGCTTACAATTGGGGATTACGCAAGGAAGGAACGTGAGGAGGCGATCTTCTTTGGAACGAGTCTGACGCCATCCAGGATCACATTCACATGAGAAAAGGAAAGTGCTGTTCGAAGAAGGTTTGCAAGTGCCTCTCCCGCAGTCCACTTCTTTGCACACATTACCTACCAACCACAGATCACTATGACCTCGTCAAGATGAGCATAAGCATAAGGACACTACTTTCTTAAAATGGCAAGGACCCATCATCAGAAACCGCAATATCAAGGATACCCTGATGTCAAGAAGGGGGTAGAATCTCAGACCCTAAAACAAAAACTGAACTTGACTGAAAAAAAAGACCCATAAAAGAAAACAGACAGAGGAAGGTGTGTGTGTGTGTGTTTCTACTGGTATCTGTTTATTTTCCAGGTAAAAGACGAAGCATGGAGGGGTAAGGGGAAAAAAAAGAAAAAAAAAAAGTTGGGACCTTAACAGTTAAAAGATTGAACCCTCCAAATTACAGTCAACGGCACTTTAGGCCTGAGTGTGACAACCAACACACAGACTCTCCCGCCCGGTCTATGCGCGGCCCATTCTTCTTTAACATCTCCGAACGCAACCCCACATTTCATTTCTGAATACTGACAATACGACGACGCACCATAAATCCTAGTGGTCCATTTGCGTTTTTATACCCAGTTATTACATGATTCCCCACGATTCTTCACATGAGCTTTATATTATACATTAAACCGAACCCCTTTCCGGGTTTTCATCAACTAAGCCCAATGACGTGGAAAATGCCTTCAGCTTAGTTATAGCAAGCGGGTTTCATTTCAATGATTATTTTTTTTTGTAAAAAAAAAAAACCGCCTACGTTTTTAACCAATAAATCAAATCATTTTCTTATATTATATATATATATATTGGAAACATAATTTTCAAAGATAAAATGCTTTAATTCAGTAATAATTAGGTTGGATGCTTGTCTACTTACCGATTAAAAGGGAGAAATATTTTTCTACATGCTGTTCTCAAAAATTTGCTTGTCTGATAATAAAGCAAGGGCAATCTTATCAAAGCAAATATTAGATAAACCAAAACAAAGTGAATAAGACAGAATCATAGAAAAAAAAACAAAATACGTTCTAATCTCAGTTCTTTGTAAGCCAAATATAGTCAACAAAAAACATATATATTATTACAACAAATTTTGTACAACAATTCTATAGATTTACTATTGTAACATGACATGACAGCACTGTTATGTTACATAAAACAAAATCCCTCTTCAATAGCATAAAATGAGTACCGGCGGTATACGAGGCCCAGACGCTCCCACATATGTTCTCTGTCTTATTCGTGCAACCTAAATTTCTAAATTTTATCATAATGACTCAATAATAATTCACTGCATAAATCAGTATGATCCATTAAAATCCCATCATCAACAACCTCAGGCACATCGCTAAATCTATATAATCATGGCCAAGGGAACCATGAGGAGTAGAACCCAGAAAAAGTCCCTTTGTGGAGCTGAGCTAGCTGTAAAACAGAAAATACACAACGTAAAAGGACGAACAGAACCTCGCGTACTGACCTACAAAGTATATTTAGGACTTCCAGTCTTACCTTCACTGCCTACAGACACACTAGGTGTTGATGAAGCTGATTTATTGGTCAAAGTAATCCCGAGTCGCGAACAGTCCATTCCGATTGTGCCTACAAATTAAGAATAAAACAGGGCTCAAGCCAGCAATTTCAATTTTGAAAACATGCATCCAAACATATCTCAGCTTCATAATTATTTTCCCAATGACAGTTCACAACTTCAATACTTGGAAAATGGAAATCCAAAATGCGTGAAACAGGTGCAAGTTCCAGCAGAAGGAAACGAGCGCAGGATTGAATTCTTACATTCACTGAAGCATGGGAAAGAAGTCGTGTTCATAAGATTGTAGTAACCCGTGTTACATTCGCAAGAGTGTCTGAAGTCCGAAGTCTTGTTACACGAACCGCCTCCACAGTAGGCCCAGTTGCAAGCTGGAAGACCACAAGAGTAAGATGGTAAAGATGTTGATAAGTAAGAAAGAAAATAAAACCAGAAAGTTAATAAAAGAGGCATGAAGGTGGTTACGGTCAAAGATGGAATAATTGGCTGGGTTCAGTTTCCTTTCAATGGGAGGAGCAACAGACTCGGAGCAGGAGTAATCAAGGGTGCCTACAGTATAAGAACAATCAACATTAATGAATTGACAACATTTAATTATTTTTATTATACAATCAACGGGGAAGAAATGGAATTAACAAAGCTTTCAGCCTACTATCCGAGATTGGAAAAGGACAAAGAATTCAATCCTTGACTTAGTGCTAAGACATTGACAGCACCATTTTAAAATGTTTAATTCTTCTAAGAAAGCTGAGCATATTCGCCACCACATGTGCCCTCATCTAGATATGGAGTTATAAACACGCATTAACAACTAAATCAAATTTAAAATATTCATCATTTGCTTATGGTTTTCCTTTCTCTACATTTATCTAGTTTTGCTTTGCTTGATTGATGGCTAAGTCCAAATTTTTTGTTCTCATCACCCTTTAATCATGAAACTAGCTCAAATAGTATTAGCATATATTGTTTGATTCATTTCATACAGAAGTCTAGTCATCACAACCTTTAATAGATCTTACTTATGCTCATAAATAGAGCCAGCAACCTCAAGATCTACTAACCTGATTATAAAATAATTTTGACCTGCTTTTCATGTGCCCAAGTTGATTTGTAACTCATATTAACTGGTCCACAACCCACCTATCTTGTCTAATTTTCACTTTTAGTAAGAATTTTTATGCCTTTTTGGGTACAAAAAAAAGAGTTTTTTCCCCCTTCTCTTAATATTGATTAGTTTAAGAAAATACTAAAAGAAACAAAAGTTGTATCGGTAGGCAAGGTGAATTAAATTTGACTCTCCCTTGTTGACCATGACCTGTGCATAAGCCACCTGACCCACCCAATTGCCACCTTTACTCATGACTGGTTCAACAAGGAACACACGGTCTTTTTGACATTTCCCCTAGCTAAAAGCCCTTTGGAGTCGGTGCAGATCTAACGTTCAGACCATTATGTTTGGTTATAGAATGTGGCCAAAAGTGGTGGTGCCAATGGAAAAGATGTCCATCAACTTGTGCATAAATCATTAATCTGCCCATCCACATACCGCTGCAATTTTACTTATCGAACAGACTTATCAGATCACCTCATCTCACCATGTCTCCACAATACATGCCAAACTAGTACTTACAGGGAGTTAAGCCAGATTATCTCATAAACAGAAGCAAACAACTTAAGTTGAACAAGTATAGGACTAGAAACAAGTACACGCCATATCCCAAACTAGCACTTTGCAACAATTTTCATCGGCAAACAGAACAATTCCCAGTTCCAGATTGCTTGACCAACAATGAAAAAAGCACAGGATTGATTGGTGAAAGAAGAAATCAATTTTTCACAAAGAGAAAGAGAGAGCTTACAATTGGGGATTACGCAAGGAAGAAAGCCGAGAAGGTGATCGTCATCGGAACGAGTTTGCTGCCATCCTGAATCACATTCGCATGAAAAAAGGAAAGTGCTGTTCGAAGAAGGCTTGCAAGTGCCTCTTCCGCAATCCACTTCCTTGCACACATTATCTACCAACCACAGATCACTATGACCCCGTCAAGATGAGCGTAAGCATAAAACGCTACTTTCTAAAAATCGCAAGGACCCATCATCAGAAACCGCAAAATCAAGGATGCCCAGATGTCAAAAAGGGAGTAAAATCTCAAACCCTAAAACCAAAACCGAACATAATAATAATAATAATAATAAACCCATAAAAGAAAAAAACAGAGGAGGATGAGTCCGGGACCCAGACAAACCTAAGGCAGGAGAGAGAAGCGGTGTGAATAACTCATCTACGCCGGCAGCGACGAGTTGCGGAGCGAGAAGGATTGCGAGCAGAGCGAAAATGGTAGCCGAAGCCATCTCAAACAAACAAACGAACAGCAAAACAGAGAAAATATAAATTGGAATTTACAGAGAGAGAGAGATGGTGGAGGGAGAAGATGGAGCGGGGGTTCGGGTATTTATTTATGACTTTGTTAGGGAAAGAGTTTGAAAACCGGAGCGAGTGGGACCCACTGCAGTAGAAGGTTCCGCGGTTTGGCGGAGCGTTGGCTGCGCCCATAAATGAAGAGACGGTCCTCGTCCCAAACTGGTGCCGGTCCATTACGGAACGCTGACAATAGCCCCCTCTGCCTGACGAATATTATCTTCTTCGCTCAATAACCAACTTTCAAGTCTTCTTCGTCGACAAAATGTACGGGTCACATTCCATCAATATAAAAGCAACACAACATCTTTTTTTAATATAGAAAGCGGGGTATTTACTTAGACGCCCCGTAAAAATTGATTATATTAAAGGATGAAACCAGAGAATTTTGTACGGGGTGAAGATAACGTGAAGGGTGGACCCAAAAACCTTTGATCCGGATCCTAAATCGATTCGGATCTCCAATTAAATCAATTTGATAAAAATTAGATTGTATTTTTAACATTATTTATAAAAATAACTTTATTTTGGAGTGTTTTTATACAAAATTAGGATAGAGTGTCACATCGTATAGCTTTTTTCTTCTGTGAAATGCCAAGTTTGTTTAAAGTGTGTTTTATTTGCCTTTTGATCATTTTAATAAACCTTCAGAAAAATATTATACACTCATGAATTTGAGAGACGATGTTATAAATATCATTAATCCAATGATTGAGCTAGAGATCTCGCAGTTGAATCAATGAGTCGAATATTTCATTTTTCTTTTCTTGTTAACAGTAAAATTAAAAGAAATCCAGGATAGTCTATAAAATTAACTACTTTATGGAAAAATCTATAAAATTCAGGATAGTCTTGCCCTAACACGACTCCGTCCCTGATTATATTCATATTTATTTCTTCTTTGAATTGGCAGAAGTCACCTCTCGTAAATATACACCTTCTACATTAAAAGGGAGAATAATATGCTAATTTTCTATTGATCGGATATGATTCCTACCAATCGCACCCGGTGCATATAAAATTTTGTCGTTCTTCATCCAAGTCAATATTTTGAAGAAAGTAAAAGAAGACATTTTTTTTTTTGCTAAAATTATGATTTTGTTGAAAACTACAAGTCATTCGAAAAACAGTTTCTTAGAAAAGATCATTCACACATATACTTGAAGTGAAAATTACTGGGTTATCCTTTGAAGAATCTGATTTCCATCCATTCCCAAAAGCATCTCTAGTATGAACAATTTGCTCAGACGCCCAGAAATTTCCTCTTTTCACCTCTGCACCTGTTTTTAACATGTTCTAGATCAATTTTTTATTTATTAAATACGCTTTTTAGATCAATTTTGACAATTCATTAGACAGCTAAGCATTTTTTGTTTATTTCATTATGTTCAGAAACTGTTTTTTTTCATTAGCATAAGCTCTAAAATAATAATCCATCCGACTCTTTATAACAACCAGAAATAAAATAAAATTATGTAACTAATATTAGCCTTTTTAAGAGAAATGTTCATTAAAATTTGTAATCAAAAGATGTGCAAAAATAATAGAAAATTTTGTTATCAAATTTTGTTTGATCATCTTCCTTTTGGTTCATAAGAATAGTAAACAGTAAGAAGTTCTTTCACATTCACGTGTTCTTTTAAAATTATTTGTAAGATATTCTTTTTACACTATACAGTTATACTCCCTGATTTTAAGATTAAATGACCAAATAATGTCTATGCATCGAGTAAAGCTTGTGTTAAGGCTCATAATTTAACCACTATTTTATGTTTTCTTCCGAAAACTATATTTTCTTAATGATCAATTCCGATGAGAACACAATATTTCTTTTATCAAATGTCACTTAAAATGAATGATCCTAACTAAGCGTGAATGAAGCTTTAACTTTCTTAGACATTATTAAATAGGATTCCTGGTAAATTCTTGGGTCTCTCATATTTCAAATTTTAATTTTAATATCTGAAGGCATTAGCATTCATTACCACAAGTGTCATACCTGGGTCGTTGGCCCGATTGTTATTTGTTTCTCATGCCTTGCAATTCATTCTATCTTTAAATATTGATAATATCTGCAATAATCACTTCAATAAGAAAATATTTTTTGAAACGTTGATGTCCTTTTTTAGCTGAAGTTGATGTATTTTTTTAGTTTTTTTAATTATAAATTAAATGTGTTTTTCCTTTTGTTACTATGGTTATGTTTCAAATTTGTGTTTATTTTTATAAATTTATTTATTTATTACCACTTTTATATTTTGTATATCTTGTTGATAATCCCTTTTATTTTTAATGGGTTTTTTTTCCCCTTGTGTTATTTTATTTTATTTATTTATTTTTTGGTGTGGGATAAGTGAAAGAAAACTTTAGATTATTTAATTTTTCCTATAAAAGAATATTTAAAAATTATATAAAATACTTATAACGCACATTAACAACACGAGTGAATCGAGTCCACGTGATCGAAAGGTGCTGATCGACCTCCATTCAATTACATTGCACCTCTTCCGCTCTTCTACTTCACATGCATGGCTTCTCATGTTCATACATCTCAATACTTTCTCCCTATATCATTATATTATTCCCAATTAGTCTATTAATTTTTATTCCATTTAAGATCTCCTCTGCAAGAATTATCCCACTTAAATCCATGCTAGTTATAAAAGAAGACTGCCGATCACATGCAAAGCGTGATCCTTCGCTCGCGGTTGGTACGTAAAGCAACCAATGCCTTTACGATAATTTTTTTGGGGAATTTTTTTCTTCTAAATTTTTAGTTATTGAACGAGAACCTAATCAAGCCATCAATCACAAGAAAAGAGAAAAAAAAAAAAAAAGACACAGATTTATCTTGGTTCACAGGGCTACGTCCAGTAGAGAGAAATCTTCATCAATATTATTATTAGAGTTTTGCTCAAAATCACCCCATATGGGAACAAGGGAAAAACAACTTCTATATACCCATAAATTAGGGTATTGCAAATATTATTCTTTTGGCCACCATACGAAAATCCCACATCCAAACAATCTATGGGCCTAGCTTCTGGCCGGAAGCGTTGCCTTGTGCCCCTTCCCTTTCACCGGGGAGCAAGACTCCCCCGCCCACTGACCAGACAATGGGACCCTCGAAACCATCTTCGTAGTGCACACGTGTTGAAGTAGAAACCAACCTTGACAGTTATGATGTACTTAAAATGAAAACTCATTCTACAATGATATATTATTACTCCTATGAAGGCGCATATGGATCCTGATATGAAAATCCTAACCGTATGAATTGAAAGAGCATAAAACGATACGAGGACTCATTGATTTTCATGTAAACTTTTTTTTTTTCCTTTTTTAAGGGTTCGAATTTGATTGGTCAGTTGACCCAGGCAATTAGGCTCGTTGAATTTGCAAATTTTCAAAAACGCGCACCTGCAAGACCCACTTCTTTGCCGGCGGAACTTCTCTTCTCACGAGGGGTGACAAGTAAAAATAAAAGGGAAAGTTTCAAAGATAGTGGCATGAGACAAACGAACCCCAACCAAGAAGATTGGAAAAAATTATCACCTAATAATATATAAATCTTAGAGACTCAATGTATATAACAGTGCTGTTTTCAGATATACGTAAATTTAGTTGATCCCCACAGTGACGGTTCTCTGTTTTTCCGACTAAGGAAGAACCCGAGCACGCCATAGGTCAAGATGCGCGTGATCAAGTTCGTCTTAAAATTTAATTATCTTTATATAAAATTCATTACTATAGCCATGACCGGCCCATTCTACTATGCCCTATATGTAAACCAGGCCCATCCACAGGCCCACAACCTAGTACTGGAACGGACTTTCTTTTCATTTTGGTCACTTTTGTTATTGAGTCCGTGACAATGCACGCAGTAAAAACACATAGTTTTTCACTTTGGTTAATTTTATTATTTACCCGTACGAGAGGATGGGAGGATAAGTTTCTGATTGACTGCCACATTAGATTTAAATTCCGTACGCACACACACACACACGTATATATATATATATATACACGCATATACTAAGTTCGAGGATCAAAAATTATGCCTTTCTATACTCAGTATGCTGCTTTAAGAGACAAATATATATATATATACACGCATTTACTAAGTTTGAGGATCAAAAATTGTGCCTTTCTATACTCAGTATGCTGCTTTAAGGGACAAGGGTTTAGCATTTCGAACTATCATGTATCCGAGGCCCAATCAATTCCTTAATTCTTTTAGACCGTGCTCGACCTTTGATGCTTGACCCTTGCATAATTCAAACGCACCATCATTAAGGCCGGGGATTTGATTTAGAATTATGTTGTGCGAGCAATAGATACATAACAATATGTGGCGTATGAACCCCTCGCTTATGCAGTGAGACCTACACACTTATATGTAGCTCCGTACCTATCATGTGCACACTTTTATATGCACCTAGTATTTGTCATCGGGTTCAACAACAACGCTTATTTCAACCCATATATCTTAGAAGAAGGACAAAATCAGAACTTATATTCAATCAACACTTTTACCATGAAACAAGTCATGCAGCTAAATAATTGTGCATATGTTTATCACGTGATAATATCTAGAATCACGTGACAAGTTTATCATGGCTATAACGAAAATGTGTATCTCGAGTCTTGACTACAGAAAGAAAAGAAAAAAAGAGGACTACTCTAGTAGATGAAGTTAGGTTTACTTTTCCTTCTCTCGAGATAATAAGAGTAAAAAAAAGAGAAAAAAGAAAAAGTTTACCGAATTGTTTATTTCTAGCAAAAAGGAAAGGTGGGTGTGTTGATGGAGTTCACCCATTTTGGATTTCTATTTCGGAGAAGAAGACAATGCATGACTTGTATTGCACGGGAGAAAAAAAAAAAGAGCAATGCTATTCATTTCAGAAAAAGTAATCTCATCTAAATTTTACAATTCACATGTACAGTAGGTCTCTCACATGTACAGTAGGTCTCACACATATAATAAATGGATCGCATGGATTCACTTCTACCTATGAACAATAAAATTTAAATAAAATTACTTTTTTTAAAATGGGTAGCATTATTCAAACAATAATCAAAGAAACAGATGGACAAAGATGGGATGGGTTCGATCACCGGTCTGCATGTGCTTCGATCCCAACGTGAACTAGCGACACAAACAAAAATGGCTGCAATCATTTCATTTCTCATAATCAGAGATTATAGTTGGGAAATGTGATAACCATGTGACTGCCAACTAATGGTTTCGTTTTATATAGAGGGCGTGTGATGGCGAACAATTGTATTTTATACACACAGTATCACTGATCCAATTGTTCATCATAAATGGTGATAAGATTGGGTCAACTTCCCCATTCAGCGGTCCTTAGACAGCGGTCCCTTCTTGATTGGTTCCTTGAAATGCTTTATGCTGGGAAGCTGATACAAATAAATATACATTCAAATAATAGCTCATTTTTTGCTTGGTTTGTGGGCCGACATCATTTTTACTTGTTATGAAAGATCATACTACTCAAAGAAGAAGAAGGAAAAAAAGAAAATAAAAAAAAGGATGGCCTATGAATGATAGGCCTAGTTCAATTTCCATTTCCTCTCTCCCTTACTAATATCGACTACAAACTTTATAATAAGAGATTGTTTAGAGACGATAACCAAAGTCAAAATTTTAAAATCTTGATTCTTTTATGAAGGTTATTAGGGGTAAATAAGTGCTCACACTCAAGCTAGCGTTCTAGTTTTAAAGGTAAAGACCGTTAACAAAATATCTTTCAAAATATAAAAATTTAAAAGTGTTAAAAAATATGACTTTAATGGGCATTTGCCTTTATTTCCGTTTCTAGATCTCTATTTATGACTTGGGTCTATTGTGTATATTAATTGCGAATTAAAACTCTTTATACTCCTCTCTCGTCATGTTAGTTAATTATATGATTCATCTATTTGTTCTATTATTGTGATTTTGTTTATATATAAGGGCTATTCTCGTTTTGAAGGAAAAATAATTTTTATATTTAAATACAATTTATTCTTGTTTTGAGTAAATATCTCTATTTTTCTAGCATAGTCACACCTGCATCCGTAAACTTGGGTCTGTAAACTTTAATGTTATTATTTATGTAGTAAAGGCTTATTTTTCTAACAAGGACTTGCTTAAATGGTTCACTTTCTCAGTTCAATCTCTACCCTAGACAATCCAAAGTCTTTTTTTTATTTTATTTTTATTTTATTTTATAATTAACAGAGGAGAGCATCCCTTGTGTTCACTCATCCCTCTTCCCCACAAAATTCAATACAAACAAGTTTTTTCAATCAAACAAGAATCATTAATAACAAATATTAATGAGAGGGCCAATTATTCGTATATAATTTGCCACTCTGTCAGCAGCACTATGCAAAGGATTCTGCACGTTCCCCACTCCCTCCTCCCTTCCCCCACATGCCTTGTTGTGGTCCTCCTTCCCCTTAGTCCACATCGACCGACACACCACACGTTTCCCAAAACACCCTTCTCGATCCCCAGATCAACGGGGGATGACAAAGGGTAAAATGGGCAGAGAAGAGAAAGTCCCACCGAAGGGTAAGGAATCCCCCCTTTCGGACATCTATAAGCTTCCTGGAATGGCAAGTGCCCTTACAATCCAAGAGGCTTAGGGCTGCGCCGTGTCAGTTTCTGTCCCAACCGTTACTTTACTCCCCCATTCACATCAAGGCACACACAGTCCTACACACAATGACACGTAACCGAAGGTTGAGAAATAAATGAGTTTGGCATTGAAGAGTCTGTTTGTTCCAAAGAACAGCAGAAGAAATGTTGTCAATCTCTGTTTCTCCATAAAAGAAGATGACCCAATTGGGAGCACTGCGAGATAGGAAACAGAGATCTGTGTATTTTGCTTGAAATTTTTTTTCCCCTCTGCTTCTGCTTTTGGATTTTAGTTTGATGAGGATGGGGAAGACGAGCAAATGGATAAGAAGCTTCTTAGTTGGGAAGAAGGACAAGGGGGAAAAGGGAAAAACCAGTCCTCAGAAAAATCAGCCTTCACATTCAATCGGTACCGACAAACCCACAACACCGATTTCTCCTGCGAATCCCAAGGAGAAAAGGCGGTGGAGCTTCCGGAGGTCGTCGGCTAGCGCCACACCGCCGCCCAAGGATTTCAATTCCGGCGACTCAATTTCCCATGCCGCTTCCTTCGAAGCGGAAATGGAGCACACGAAGCATGCAATGGCCGTGGCTGCAGCGACGGCCGCAGCAGCCGATGCCGCTGTGGCAGCGGCGCAGGCGGCGGCCGCCATCATGAGGCTAACTGCTGCCACTAGCAATGGGAGGGCCACCGCGGTGGAGGAGGCTTCGGCCGTGAAGATTCAAGCCGCATTTCGATCTTATTTGGTATGGAATTCCGGAATCCCCTGTTTCCCAAACTATTTTAATGTAAGAAGTGTTTTGGATTATGGAATGGTTTTGTTTGGGATTATGCAGGCGAAGAAGGCGCTGTGCGCATTGAAGGGATTGGTGAAGTTGCAGGCGCTGGTGAGGGGGCACTTGGTGAGAAGACGGGCGACGGCGACTTTACGGTGTATGCAAGCATTGGTGACAGTTCAGGCGAGGGCTCGGGCGCAGAGGATCCGAATGGTTGAAGATGGGAAGCCTACTGTCAACGTTCAGAAGCATTTACCCCCCAGAAGATCCACTCAGGAGACTTGGAATAGGCACCCTTTTCATGTATGTCCCCATAAGAAAGTCCCAACTCTCTTCTCATGGAACTGATAGAAGCATGTCTTAGAATCCTCTGTTCTTAGGATTCTAAATCATTAAAGAGTACTTCAGTAACTAACATACTTATGCCAGTTAGAAATCAAAACCCCAGAGACTTGGATCAACAATGTTAAAGTACTAGTCTTTGTGATTGCAGGAGATGGAAAGAGGCATGGAGGAAAACATCAAGATTGTGGAGATGGACCATGGGGAACCCAAGGAAACTTCAAGAAACAGACACGTCTACTCGAACAACCCCCAACCTGAAGGAGAAGACCCCAGATTCTCCGCACACCACGCATCTTACACTGCATACTCAAAGCATGACACTTCCCAGGTTTCTCCATCCCCATCAGCCTTCACAGAAATGAGCTCACGAGCCTACAGTGGCCATTTGGAGGACTACTCCTTCACCACTGCCCAAAGCAGCCCCCAATACTTCTCCGCAATTTCCAAACTTGACCCGGATTACGCAGGGCATGTGTCTTATGACTACCCCTTCTTCCCCAATTACATGGCCAATACACAGTCATCGAGGGCCAAGGCCCGATCCCAGAGCGCCCCCAAGCAGAGGCCAGCTGATTCTCTGGAGAGGCAACCTACAAAGCGGAGGCCATCGGTCGAGGGAAGGAATATCCCGAGGGCAATGCGGATGCAGCGGTCATCCTCGCATGTGGGTTCTGCGGCTCAAAATTATCAGCACCCTTGGTCAGTCAAGCTCGACAGATCAACAGTCTCTCTTAAAGACAGTGAGTGCGGATCCACCACTACAATACTCACTAACGCAAACCACTGCAGAACTCTGGCCGGATCTGAGGCAAGTACCATACAACATATAGATTGAGTGTAAGCTAATTCTGTTTAGAATATTATCGAGTATTAGTCTACTTATACTGATGTTCTGTTGTGCTGTGTATGCCTTTGTGATTGCAGCACCCTGGGGATAGCCGGATAGCCTCTAACATTTAATCCATCCTTTGTCTGGAATTTGTTCCTGGCTTGACTTGATGGGGATACTAAGACAAGAAATATAAATAAGCAAGCACCACCACAAAATAAGAAGGCAAAACATGGTGCTTCTCAACGAAGCTCAATACATTCTTCCTTCATCTCTTCCCCCTGTTTCTGGTTTCTTCACTAATGTGATGGACTTGAAATTTCCAATCTCGTCGTAGAGTCGGTCTCGTTCAGAATTTGACATGTCCTGTACTTTCGTCATTTCTTAATGTGTTCTTTTGGCTGAATGTATTTTGGTGAAGCACCTGAAGAAGTGGAATCACATCTCCAGGGAGACTAGACTATGACTGAAGTCTGATTTGTTAATAGAAATTTATTTTGGTTTGTGCCAAGCTCTTAATTTCTCATACTGAATTCCAAAACCAAAATATATCTTCTTGCCTGAAAAGGAGATAATTGCAAATAACTATTCAGCAACTTTAAAAAGGCCATAATCAGTATCTTCAGAAGTTGGATACTTAGGTGGCATTTGTTTACACTGAATTGGTATTGAATGATTCTAAATACTGATTCGATCAGACGTGGGCTCATTTAGAGCCTTTGATAATGGCTTTGAATGACCTCTGATTGGATCAACACTCAAATTGATGCTAAATGCTGAATACCGTATATTTTAGAACTTAAATTATAAAAAAGACTTTTATAACAAAAGTTTAAATTCTTTTGGTGGTAAAACCACTTCACTCTCACCCACTTAAACCAAGTTCAGATTTGAGATTTTAAAATTTTAAGAATTTCAATTTTAATTAAATTCTTTGATTTAGAGATTTTAATATTAAAAATGTGAAGTTATTAATTAATTAATAAATTTAAATATATTACTTAATAATAAATAAATAAATATAATAACAAGAGTAAAATTATAAATATAAATCATTCAGGCTTTCATTCAAATATATAATCAAACAATTTTACTATTATATATTCAATATTTTTTATTATACCTCTCATCTAATCAATACTAATTCAACATGCATTCAAAATCCGGAGCTAATCAAATTTATTTATCACTGACGTAATTGGATGGTCTGAACACCGAATCAATATAGCTATACTTCTTATGACATAGCAACGCAATTTTAATCAGTATCGAATCAAAGCGCTGGATTTTTTCTTCTTTTCTTGCTGCTTGTCAACATGAAACATACCCCATTCGCAATCGCATTCTCTGCTCCAATTGCGATTTTTGTTTCTATATTTCTAATTTACCCACTAGGTCTATCTGGTTGGTTCTTTGCGCCTAGTTTTGGTGCAGCAGTCATATTTCGATTCATCCTCTTTTTTCAAGGGTTTCATAATTGGACATTGAACCCTACCGTAAAAATACTTTGTTTAAAGATGGCGATGGTGCAAACACATTCCGTGCTTTTAAACCCACCCAAGCGGAAGAAACTTATTCAATGGTCACTGCTAACCGATTTTGCTTTTTCATACGCTTCTGGGACAAAAACACATTGTGTCACACCCACCAGATGAAGTCAACACTACAACAGTCATTGCTACTCTTAACATCTAACAAACTGAGAATTGACATTGATGACCCAATCCAAGGGTCAGACCTCACCTACACACAAATATCAAGCTGTTAAAGATATCCCCAGAAAAGGGGCGAGAAATACAAGATTCCAAGTTCACAAAACCCTCAGAAGACATCAATGTGGCATAGTGCAACCTCCGAAAATGCTTCCCTGCAGGTGCTTATCAGGCCCAAGCCAAAAAAGTGCTCTCTGATCCACGTATGATCTTTTAGAACAGAAGCATTCCTTCAAGTCTGTTGCCGTGGTTCTGCAGTGGCCTTCAGACCAACGTACAGGAACGTTGCAGTGGAGCAGCGTTTACTTAAATAAGCGTGGAATCACTTCGTGAGCGCTAATCTCCAAAACTTCCGGATTCCTGAAAAGATCAGAGGTACAATTATTGGATCTCTCTGGTTTGAAAAAGGGTGTAATATGAGCAAATTATCATGCTGTGTCCTTGAATTATGAGCAGCAATAAAAGTATTGAACCCATTCGTAGTACAAAGCAGCATAACCAAATTTCATAACTAACAAGAAACAGGAAAAGATAGTAAAAGCAGTTTCCATCATTATCTTACGCCGCAGGCAATTAAGCATGACAGCAGCTAAAGTATTCGCATGCCCATGTGCCAAACCCCATCACAGTGTAAGCTTTTGTCCTGCTCTATATCCATTCCATCATTCTAAAACCCCATGCATGGAATGCACTATTCGACTGAATATGCTCACAAGCATACGTGCATGTGAGAGAGAGAGAGAGAGAGAGAGAGAGAGAAACCTGCAAAGTGTGTGCTGCTGCTCGATGGAACTGGGGACAAACCACAGTTTCCGCATGGAAGGTGATTCAAATTGACAAAAGAAACCATCACTCTGCCCATATCTCCACTTCCTCGATCCTTGACCCTTCCAGACCTGCAGAGACAGCCTATGATCAATAAGGCCACCTTGATGACTAGAAGTTTCTTTCCAAAACTACTACTTTTACAAATCAAAGATAAGCTGAGATCAGGTCAATCTTGTCAGATGATTGTAAGTGTAAAGGAGCTGAATATTTATGCGAATGTTAATAAATCTCCCTGAATAAAGACACTAACGAAGTGGCTGAAGACACTGATGATTTCACTATGGACACCACAAAATAACAAAGCTATATAACACAAACACTGTGTACATTGGAAAATCACAAGTGAGTGCTCACACAGGTTCTATGCATTGAGAATCTTGTGTAAGTTGGGATTTGTCCACATTGTATTCACCAATATGGTAACATAAGAAACTTGCGTAGTGTGGAACATTACCTGCGGGTAAGATATGACATTCTTGGGTGCAACTAAGCAAGCTGCTTTAGAGAAGGAATCCTCAGCATACTGCCTAAGGAAAGAAACACAACTGCTGTGTGTATGGGGTGATTCAAATGCCTAGCATAATGGAGGAAAAATGTAAGTATTAAAAAGATTTCATGACTATGAATAACAGCATTTAAAAAATTGAGAACCACATCAGCTGAAATTGGTGAAGGTTTGGAAAAAGATGCAGAACAATTTATTGATTCAGATTTGTGCACATAAATGTGGGTCAAAAGACCCATTTTTAATAATAATTTAACAGACAATGAAAAGCTGGACAAACCAATACCTTATCAACATTAACAACTGGGGCATATTTATCAGTATCTGTCTTTTCTTTATCAAGAAGGAAGAAGACTCTGGCATCCACTTTAGAAGTTTCATGCCATGATTTTATTGCCGTCTCAATGGTTTGAACAAGGAAAGAGAACATCTCTTTCCAAGACTCTTCAGCTTCATACTTTTCAGACTGCAAAGGAAATGATCAATTTGATTGGGAATGCTGAAAACGTCCAATTCTAGTTCATAGATGTAATGCCTTTATGTATATAGCTCAGAATATGATAAATGTGCCCTTACCTGCATAAAGCGTTACAATGATTAAAAGCATATAATATGGTAAGAAAAATGGAAAAATGGAACGTTAAAAGTGAAATTTTGAATTAATATTTCGGTCAAAACAAGCATGGGAAATAGAACCATAGACACTCATATATTCGAACCATGCAAGACACATGATATTACACGTGATATTAAATATGTATATAAAAATAGGGGATTCATGATGTACCAGTTCAGATGTAAAAGGAGACAAATATTTCGTCATATCAACATTAGATCTCAAGTTCTCCAATTCTTGCGCTCTCTTTTTATCTCTCGACAATTGGGATAGCTTCTTGATTTTTTTCGATACTTCTAAGCTTTGTGGATTGTGCTTCGAGGCAATTTGAAGAGCAGCTAATGCCTGCATGTATTAATGGTAGAAGCATCAGCTTGACTGTATCAAGTCAGACAATATCCTCCAAAAAATGAAACATGATTGTACACAAGAACGATAACGCATACATCATCATATTGTTCCATGGCTTCTAATATGCAGCCTTTCCTGAAGTAACCCTGCAAGTCCGCTAAAATGTCATTTGAAAAAGTCTTTTCGCAAAAAAATAAAAGAAAAAAGGACTGCATCTACACATACTTCATATATCAAAAAACAATACCTTTTCCCATTGAGGGTTCAATTTGATTGTTGTCTCAGCATCAGCAAGTGCTTTATTGAGTTTGACTAGGTGCAAAAATGCAGCAGCACGATTACTGGCCAACAGCATAACACGAAAACGAAGAAGACTCAGCAAGTATATCACATAAAACTTATAGTGGCAATTGCCTTTCTATGATATATAGTGACAACCCAGTATATATTTCACATAGCAATGAACCTTGACTGAATTGAAACTTTACAACTTGGCTTTATTTTGAAACTATGAAGCCAAAACATCATTAATGTAAGTCTCGCAGACCATACGAGCTTTACCTCCCATCGCATATCGACCATGACACAAAATAACATCAACACCAATTTATCCACTGAGTCATGGAATATGTGTGGTCATAGCATGAACCACATACAATTACCAAGGAAGGACAGAAATATAAATCCACAGCCCAATTTATTCTCATTAGTCCATAAAGACTATGTCACGAGGATGAACCTAACGGTTGCCCAATCAACCTAACGGCTGCCCAAAACTTCTCTGATTTCGAACATTAAACCCTAAGAGCTAGGAATGAGAGATTACGGTACACAATGAAATTGACACAAGGATTCCAAAGCCCTAGGATCGAGGGACGAAAGAAGAGAGAGAGAGAGAGAGAGAGAGAGAGAGAGAGAGAGAGAGAGGAGGGTTACCTGTAAAGAGTAGCGTTAGAGGGATCTTGCTTTATAGCCTGAGTGTAGAGCGCAGCTGCTTTGAGGTAGTTCCCTGCTTTGAAGAACTCGTTACCCTTATCTTTCAGAGACGCCTCCCCCCCGGCCGGCCCCGATCCCGATTCCGCCATTTCTAGGGTTTTTGAGAGATCCTACAATCCGAAGAATTTAGAAAGAACGGATGGAAGGAAAGCGAGAAAAGAAGAAAGGAAAAGAACAAAATCCACGTGGGATCGGAAGAAAACTAACTGTGGGGTTGGGCCTGGCCCTCCCCATGACTGGGCTTTGAATTCGGCCCATAGAGTTGTACCGGCCCAAAGATGCAGAATTCATAAAATTTTAGTAAAATTATTAGCATGGTTGGATTAGCTTGTAAAGACTTTAAATTGTGTAATTTATGTCCACGTTCATTAGATAGTATCTTTTTTTTTAATAATAAAAAGAACAAGAGGGAATACTTCCGGCTAGAGAACAAATTTTCCATTATAATTATAGTTTCCGTCTATATATATATATATATATATATATGACAAGTAAGACTGATTTGAGCCATATTTTTAGAACATTTTTCTGACATGTATGATAAGATTCACGACAAATCAACTTAAGATTCATTCCTTTTACCTAGCTAAAGAAAAGGGGGAGATTCATCCTTCTTTTTTAAAACCAAAAGTCACCTTTTTTTTGTCAAAAATTTCAACGTATATTGAAAGGTTAAAATATATATAAAAAATAACAATGAAAATATGACAAGACAACCAAAGAAACGTTATATATATATAAATTTAACATCAGAAACTCTAGCAAAGCTTAAGAATCTGCAGAATTTTGAAGCTTAGAGTAGCAGGCTTGAGGGAAACCACTGGACCCAAACGCACAAAGCTTGCACCAGCAAACTGGACAACAACATCTATTTTGGTTCATTCATTCATTCATTCTCTTCTCTCTTTTGGTTCATAACCCCATTTGATCTATTTTGTCTTTAATTTCTCTGCCTCCAAACACAACCACTGACGTTTGACTTTAATCCCTCCCCCTCCCCTTTCTTGCTTCATACAAGTTTCCATTTGCAAGTGGGTATACAATAATCAAATTTCTAGTCACAACCACATAAATTATTATAAACTTTATGGCAAAAACAAGATTTGAATTGGAACAAGTGGTCTTGCCTACTACAGAAACTCACCTACTTCACAATATGACTTTGCTTGCAACAAAAAAAAAAGAAAAAAAAGGTGACTTTCAGAATTTTTCCTAGACTAATAAACACTTGTGCGTGAACATAAATACGTAAAATCTTCAAAACCTCACCAGTGAAATAACCATGAAATTCCAACACCAAGGAAAAAGAGAGCACCAATCAATTCATTGGCTTAGAAAGCTAAATGTAATATTTATTATTGGAGTAGTAATGAAACTTAACCATCTTCCTGTTGCTTGCTACAAGAAGCAAGCTATGGGTTCTCTTTAAGCTTGCACTTAAGAATTTTCAATGATCAAATGTTAATAAACCTATAGACTATTGTTCTTCTTCGACGACTCGTTTACTTTGTCAATGCATGGAATATGTGACAGTAGAAAAAAAATAATAAATGCCAGTTGGTTCACAATGTAGGAGCACAGAACATTGGGTGGGTTGTTCCTCATTACAGATTACCACCCACCTGCATCAGCCATCATCTAACAAGGGCCAATACTTTTTTAAAAAACTTATAGATTTTTTAAAACAAGAGTCCTAATAATATGAAGTTTTGGGTTCGAATTAGGGCCGAAGTCAGAAGCTAAGTTAACTCACAAAGTAAATAGGCTCAGGCATTGTCCAAAAACCCAGAAAAAAGAAGAAGAAGAAGATAATAGAGTATTGTTCAGTGGGCTTAGAATTCCCCGTCCAAACTTACCTGAAGACTGCCCAGATAAAAATTTAGGTGCAAAAGTATAAAATAAAACAAAATTTGTGGTAATTGAGTAGATTTTCAATATCTGAAGGGAGGCCAAGTGCAAAGATTGACTACATTTAGGGTAATTCGAACGCCATGGCCTATCCTGATCCATTCATAGCTCTGTCCCTGGTTCCAATCCATGCTATTGATTATAATTTATATAGGAGTAACGGGGACAACAATTCAGAAGTAGTTGTTGGAAAGAAAAGAAAAAGTGAATAATTTATCTTTCTGGTCCTTCAAGTTTGGAGTTAGTGTCAATTTAGTCTCTCGTGTTTAGTCTCTCGTGTTTGAAAGTGACTAATTTGGTCCCCTACTCGAAAGTGGTCAAACCAGTCCCTAAAAAAACGAAACCATTAGATTTGGATGAAATGGTAGATTTGAAATTTAATGGGTTCTAGCAAATCTTAGCCAAGAAAAAGTGAAGAGAAAAACATTTTTCTTTGTTGGCCTCTATTCTTTCTATAAAAAAAAAAAAAGTTCAAGAAAATGTATAAATTTGAAAATTACATTCTTCTTTTTCCCTTCTAAATTTTGATAAAATTTTATGTTATATTTAGTTAAGCTTCTTTTTCCTTTCCCCCCCCCCTCTTGTTGGAACATGTTAAAAAAATACAACATACTCCACCACTCCTATATAAAGCTTCACGTGGATATGTAGGGACCAAATTGGTTAAGTCTAATAGATTTATTAGGTTGAGACCAAGTCATTTTTGATTTTAAAATCGTCCGATTTAAGTGTTTGCATACACCACATTGAAATTCTCGAGCGTATTAAACAGATGAAAAAGAAAAGAAAAGAAAAGGAAAAGAAGCTTACTTTGTTAAGAAATCCGCGTTTTTGGTAAGATTTGTAGCCACCAACTGCAGCTCCTCCCAAAATAGGTCAAAAGGTAGACCTCATGAAGGATTAAGTCTTTTTTCGCTACAGAAGAACCCTTGTTTATTTTAGTGTTGGAATAGGGTCGGAGGCGGCTTGTTCCCATGATAAGGGGCCTTTACCTATTTTAGTGAATGGAGGCCCAATAGTCGGTTAAGAGGGTCAGAGATTAGGGGATGTTGAGTTCTTAGCGAAACAGAAGCAACATAAAAATAGGGAAATGGAGTTAAAAAGAACTGTGATCATTATTGTCAGGATCTGGATGATCACGTATGAAGGAGAGAAAACAAGAGGATAAAACAATCGCAAATACAAAAAGTTTGATGATTCAATTCAGTTTCATGGAGAACGCATTTTGTACACGAGAACAGTGACTAAATCTTTGCATTCAAGAAAGAAAAGTAATAGAAGAGTTTACAATTTGTTTCAATTTGAAATGAATAAACAAAACGACTTGATATAACAATAAGGGTATACTTAACCATGGCACTACATGGGTTGGGCCAAAACTGTTATGGGTGTCGGGGCCCTCAAAAAATCATTTCTCATCCGAGCCGAACCTCTTGAATTCAAGTCATCTTGATACTTACATTTAATTCATACGTTTGATAGATAGGAAAATAAATAAATTATTCGTTAAAAGGAAGAAAAAATGATGATCTAAGTGAGATAAAGTCAAGGTCTAGTTAATGATTTTATAAAACATAAAATTTTAAGCTAAATATCTCACTGATAACGCCATTCCATCCTCTCCTCCCCGTATAAATCTCAATCTCCCGTACTCGCAAACATGCATTCATTCACCCAACACCCGAAATCATCCATGTAATCTCCACCGCCCACAAAATGAAGAACAACCCTTCCCCATTATTTCTATCCCTTGTTTGGGCCATCGTCGTCTTCTTCTCTCTTACCCTTTTCTCCAAACCCATTCATTCACAGAAACCCCAAAACCCAAAACTCTTCAACGCCTACATTGCGCTCCAAGCATGGAAGCACGCAATCACTTCAGACCCAAAAAACTTCACCTCTAATTGGGTGGGCCCACGGGTGTGCAACTACACCGGAGTCTACTGTGCAGCCGCCCCGGACAACCCCCACCTCACCACCGTCGCCGGCGTCGACCTCAACCACGGCGACATCGCCGGAACCTTGCCTGACGACCTCGGCCTCCTCCCCGACCTCGCCCTCTTCCACATCAACTCCAACCGCTTCTGCGGCGGCGTCCCCGGCGGGTTTCGCCATCTCCGCCTCCTCCACGAGCTCGATCTCAGTAACAACCGATTCTCCGGCGAGTTTCCCGCCGTCGTCCTCAGCCTCCCCTCCCTCAGGTTCCTCGACCTCCGGTTCAACCGATTCCGAGGCCGCATACCCAACCAGGTCTTCCAGCTGAAACTGGACGCTCTGTTCATCAACAACAACGACTTTCGATCATCACTGCCGGAGAATCTCGGGGACTCGCCGGTTTCGGTTCTCGTGTTGGCGAACAACAACTTGGGGGGTTGTATCCCCGCGAGCTTGGGGAAGATGGGGGGGACGCTGAGGGAGATTATACTAATGAATGCGGGGTTGGGAGGTTGCTTCCCGGCGGAGGTCGGAGCGTTGAAGGAGGTGAGAGTCTTAGACGTAAGTTCTAACGGATTGGTGGGCGAGTTGCCGGAGTCGGTGGGTTCGATGAGTGGGTTGGAGCAACTGAATGTGGCGCGCAACCGGCTCTCCGGGGAGATCCCAGCGAGTGTGTGCTCACTGCAGAGGCTGGAGAACTTCACCTACTCTTATAACTATTTCACCGTTGAGCCGCCCATGTGCCTGAGGCCGCCGGACAAAGATGATCGGAAGAATTGTTTGCCGAGAAGGCCGTCGCAGAGGTCACCGGAGGAATGCAGCGCCGTCCTCAAAAGCCCTGTGAATTGCGGTGTGTTTGGCTGTTCACCGAGAAGTCCTCCACCACCACCTCCGCCGCCGCCTCCGCCTCCACCTCCTCCTCCTCCTCCTCCTCCACCGCCACCGCCACCTCCTCCCCCTCCGCCGCCTCCACCTCCACCTCCACCTCCACCTCCACCTCCACCTTCTCCACCGCCGCCAGCTCATGATTATCATTATTTATGAAAGGGTGCCAAAATAGCTACATTCTTTCCGCTATTCCGAGAGTTGGGGCAAGGAAGAGAGACAAAAAAAAAAAAAAAAAAGAAATTTCTTTTAATATTTCGCTCGCAAGGATTTTTAATAAAAATAGCATAGGTCTATGGATGGTAGGATGTGAAAAATTGAGGATTTGTAAATTAGAATCTTGTTTCGCTATCGTATTTTGTTTATTTAAGCATTGGGAAAAAAAAATTCCAAGTTATGGAGACGTACAAACAAACAAATAGAATAATGATTTTCATATTATTAATTATTTTCCACTGATCACTTGAATACAGATATACATCAAAGATGAATTTCGTCGCTGTCTCTAATAATCAGGCAGTGGTATAGATATACTAAATCAGTGGCCTATGAGATGAACGTAAGAATGGAGCAAACACACTCTTTTATTTGGCATCTATAAAATAAAATTTATCTCGAAACACTAATATCCCATCCCTGGAGATTTTGAGATCTAATCACAATCTAAGAATAAACGTAGTGAAACTCACATTTTTAACAGGGGGAGTTGGACCTGGTGAGAAATTTATTTCACAACTTCAGGATGTGCTAGTGAAGAGCTCAACAAAGATCAATGAGGAAATGAGACATTTACCCGCCGGATTCTACTGGCAATTCATTCCACTCTTTCAGTTCTGAGTGAGAGATGGAAATGAAGGGATGGAGTGCAGTATCAACCGACGTCCGCCCCGACGTCCGGGAGACTGCCCAGTGTCACAGTGAGGTGGGGACACCCTCTTACTGTTGGGAGAGGCAGTCTTCATGGCACCATTAGGAGAGCCATTGCCTCTAAGAACATCGGGAATTTCATTCCCCACAACAGTTTGGAAATGCTTCACGAATTTTTGCGGAGGCTGCGGTAAATTTGGTTTCCCATATTTGGCAGCAAGAAAAGTGGATCGTGGCGGTTTCCTCTTCGAGGAAGATGGCAGCCGAGTCGAGGGTCTGGTGCCCAGAGATTTGATTAAATATATTTGTAGAAACAATGCCAACTCCATAAATCAAGAGTAAGAAATTTAACCTGCCCATATGAAATGGTGTAATGGGAGGAGCAGAATCCAGATTCTGCTCTTTGTTGTATGGGACAATCGTGTTCAGCAAACGTAAGCCTGCACCACTTCTTTCACCTGTTTCTGTTTCTTCTTCTTCTGGGTCAGCATCTGTTCCCAATTGAGCTCCTATTATCCAAAACAAGGAATTCATGCCACAAGAAACATTTCAAACTAAAACAACATCAGCACAAACGATTACACGAGTTGAACGAACAAAATAAGGGGAGAAAATAAAGAGAATCGGGTAATTTTGAAGGCTTGAGATGAAATAACAATCACCATCTTTTCTACCAAAGGCATTCTTACACCCTTCACATCTGCAGTTAATGGAGCATCCCACACCACCCTTCCAAAGAAAACAAAAGTTTTGGATCAAATGATTTAGAACATCAAAAACATGCCAAATTTGCTGAAGGCTAAAACCTGATAGCATTCACAGTATTTCTTTAAACAACTTGATTTCTTGCAGTTGCATCCTCGTTTATGTCGTGCTGAAGCTGGAGTTTTGTTGGGTTCATCCTGCAAGATTCATATTTTGTTTTATAAGGGAGGTGAACTTGAGATTTGCAAAGTTCAGGAATACCAGGGAAGAACAGATATAATTTTCTAACCCCAATTTCGGCTATGGAATCGGAACTCCTAATCACTTTGGGGGCAAACGCCAGTGGATTGCGAGATTCGATCTGCTTGCGAGTTGCAAGAACAGTATCTTCATGAATAGGCCTGTTAAAGCATTCCTGACATGAACAAGGCTCCGCACAGTAGACACCAGCAGCAAAGCATTCACAATACCTGCGTGAAAGTGAAAGGAAATGATATTATAGATGGACAGAATAAGGAGAAAACTCAATATATAAATATATGTATATTGTCCGCCAAAATCTCCACTGACTTGATAAGCGTTTCAAGAAGCAAAATAGAAATACAGCCTGCACAGTACAAAACACAACATTGAGGACAACAGAAGGGAGGGGAGAAGCTGCTTGTATTATCAGTCTCACATTTTCTTCTACATTTCATTTTTAAGATTCTAATCTACCGTTGTTTTTTCTAAAGTGAAACCCCAATTTCTTCGACCTACCAGCATCAAGCTATCCTGGCTGTCCTTGTGGATCAAAAGAGTGAACAAGCACACAAGGGATAATAATAATAATGAATAGAGTTTCTACTGAAAGCCTGAAATTCGGAGTTTAACTGGTTTATGAAGGAAATGGAACTTACAACTTCAAGCACCTTGACTTTTTACAGTTGCAGTGCTTGCAGCCCTCTGGTTCTCCAGTTTGTTCCAACTTACGCCTGCAAACCCGATTTAAAAACAGAACACTAAGAAATTGGTGTGCTGAAACAGAACACATTATATAGTGATTAATTAAACTACACGCCTCTTATTTCTGGGGCTAGTCTGATTCAAGTCTTCGATAGCTGCGGCTGCAGATGCTTGGAGAATATCTTCTGCAACATCAAGGCCAATTTCATTGGGATCCTCATCTCTTTCAGAACAGTTCAAATTCAAAGAATTAGTTGTAGGTTCTTGATCGATTGATGGGGAATGAGAGGCAGCAATGGAATTAGGTCTACTTATTAGCTGGCTCTCAGTAGCCACAATTTCATGCCTGATAATTTTATGGTCCTTTGAAGGGGCTGCTAGAGAGTTTAAATGCAAACCAATCCCCGAGAGTGGAGCATCAATGCCAAGCCTAAATGGAACCAGTTGCTTATCAGTATTTCCACCAAATTGTGATAAACTGGAAGAACCAGAATCTGACACATTATTTAAATTCCTTCTGTGAGCTCCTGTCATGTCATAAACAAGACAGCGCCTTCGCATGCCACCACGCAAATTAATTATGGGCTGCACACGAGCAGTAATAGCGTTTCATTAGTTATTCGACATACTTTCATGTATTTACACTTGAAGCTAAAGAAATGCAGCAACGAAATACAATTTCCACAAAGGACAAAAGATGTGACTTTAACAGAATTTAAGAATCAGTCAACAAGGAAAGGGAAACAATGTGATGATTCGAAATCCTTGATGAGATTTTCCTTGAAAGTTCATTGAAATTAAGGAGATTACAATCGGCCAATAACATTTATCATAAATGAACAACAATGTGTAAAAGAATCTAACAGATCTATGTGTACCAGACTAAAAGTGCTTTCCGTGTAGCATTTTTGGGGTCAAAAAATGCCTTTCGTATTTATGCTAAATGCCTAACCTTTTTTTGAAAAGCACTTTTTGGCCCAAAAATGCTTTCCTTGTGGTATCCGAAGGAGGCATTAGACATGTCTATGCAATTTTACATAATAATATGTACTTCCACCTTGTATCCTCCTTATTCACTGCTAGATTAGGCTACTCTACTACATTGAACCAGACTTATGCAACTCATAGACTACATACAATACTGAGCAACTGATAACATTTAACATGTGATATACAAGATTAGGCTACTGATGAATATCTAAATGCACACATTGGGCAGGGAATGTCATAATTGATTTTGCTTGCATAGTTTACCTCATAAGCAAATGGTATGCACTTTCCAGCCTCATCATCCACGTTATTTGGTCTATGGCTTGCAACACACTTACTTGCACAAGTATCAGCCAGACTGTCACAGGCCTGGTCTACTTCTTTCAGCTCTCTGGAAGGATCTCCTGGTTCTTGTTGCTCGCTGGAACTCACTGGCACATTACATTGCTTATGTAAATCAGAGAGATCATCCTGAGGGAACTCTGATGCAGGAGAAACACAAAAACTTGTATCAGGATCACTTGATTTTTGAATTGGCTCCTGGAAAGTTTCAGTTCCAGGTGAACCAAAAATTAATAGGTCGGCTGCATTGGAGATCAAGCTCTTCCAGTCACATCCCAGATCTTCTCTTTTCTGTTCAGTCTGACATATTTCCTGGAAAAGTACTTCGTCCTGTAATAATAAATTGCCACGGGCCTCTTTAACAGATGGAACCAGTGATGCAGATGGGCGGCCAGCCACACCAGGTACACCATCGCTGCATTGCGTTGGGATACCCTCACAGCTACCACACTCAAATTTTAAGCTTTCTGACAGCTGCACTGCATGTTCACCAGAGAGCTGGAGTGCATCTGTAATATCACTTGAACCGAGTTTATTTCCATTGTCAGTAGAGTTTCCATATTTGAACTGATCGGAAGATTGATGCCTGTAAAGCATAACATACGTAGGGAGAGCAAGGAGGAAAAAAAAAAGATATAAGAAAACCATTTCACCAAGTTACATAAGAAAAAGGTGGTGGCGGGGGAGAAGAAGCAGGCACCTCCGTAAGAATTTAAGTTCTTTGATATGGGGTGAAGTGAAAATGGATGGAATGGCTGCAAAACTAAGTGAGTTGAATGTCTGGGAAATGTTTACAGATTTAACGGGCTTGAGAGGAGAAAGACTGTTGATGTAGTTAAAGACTGGAGATTCCTGCAAAGGGGGAAACTACATGTAGAATTGAAGAAAGTAGTCATCAGACAGCACCATTGAGAACCACATCACTTTATATGCCAAAACTTTTAATTCATTTTAAATCTTAAAACCTTCAAAGAAAATGCCATCTGGAGAACAAACTTCAAAGACTTAAATGAAAAATTGAAAACACAACCCAAATTTTAAAGAATTGGGTCTGAAAAAACGAATAAAATGAATTAAAATTAGACACAGTGTCGTTAGTATGATGGAAAACAGAGGAAGCAAATGTGGGGATATTCAGCAGTTTGTCATGTTGATTCCATATAGCTGACCTAAAACTCTGGAAATTAAGGCTCAGATTTTAAAATTTTATGGCTTACCCAAATATGGTGATAACCAAGTTCAATAATCTCAACAAGAAGAAGACAGTCCAGTAGTCCCTAAATCTTATGCAGGAACAAAGACAACTAAAGGAGGAAACATCTATACATGGAGCCGCAATAACCATTGGCACATCACTCTCCATCAAATTACGGCCATAAAATCCAGAATAAAAAATGATAATAATAAATCGCATAAAGATTGAATACACAAACTTGAACTCCATCCGGAGGTCTAATCACAGAAAATCCACATTGAGGACGTGGTAAACTAATTTTGCGAGAAAATAAAAAAAAAATTGATTTGACGAAAATTCAATTCAGACTCTTCGAAACACCCTAACTTGCAACAATCAAAAGTAATTTTAGCACCAAAAAAAAAAAAACTAATCACACCGACGAGCAAAGATCAATCAAAACTCAAAAACGCAAAAGCACAAAAACCTAGAGGTGAAGAAAGAATGAGTTACCTCAAATTTGGAGAGGGGAGTCCCTGTCTGGTTCCTCTCCGGAGTATCCATGCCTAAGGAGAACGATTGAGATCTTCACCATCACTCACCCTCTCTCTCTCTCTCTCTCTCAATCATCTCTTTCTCCTCTCTCTCTCTCTCTTTCTGTCTCTCTCTGTAGTGAGAGTGAGAGAACCGTGAAGGGTGATTTTCAAGAAGAAGCGGGAACACGAGAGGACCCTACCATCGAGCTATTAAATCTTTTTTTTCAAAAAACCCTAAATTTTAAAATTTTAAAACTAACGGTAAGTGTGTAACGTACACTTGGCCTTGATTGCCTCTTTCTTTTTCTTTTTTTCCCCCTTTTCTTTCGTTGTTGGGTGGAGTTGCAGCATATCCTCGAAGATAACCGCGTGGATGAAATTATAATCAACCTTAACCTTCTGGACCGCTTTGCAAATATTACATCATTCCATGCCACGGATCATCAGACTAAATTTATATTTCATATTTAATTGGGCGTATTATCTAATTATATTTTTAATGGAGGGGCCTTTTGTATTTATAAGTAGTTATTGGTCGTCTTTCTCGTTTTTATTATAGTTTTTCATCGGTTCGTGATGAAATTGATATTAATTAATAACTAATAATATTAGAGTTACTAAAATTTGATGGAAATGATTAATTTGCTGCTGTGATATTAAGAGCCTTCAATTTCCCAGGATATAGACAGCAAATGGGTTTAGATGTGTGTTCAAATAAACAACCAACTCCCCTCGCATTCAGGACACGAAACACATTCTCCGAACGTATACACATGGCAACCATCTATCAGTGAATTGAAAAGTACATTTTTTACCTTAAATGCAGGGGAACCCGATTGTCAAACAAATTATATTAAATGATGAATAATGCTACGAAGGATATCATAGCAAAAGCACAAAAGACTTATATGTCATAAATTTATGAGACCACAAGTTATCATTTACTAAAATGGCCTCCATGAAATTTATGGCACATAACCCTTTTATAATTTCATTGTGAAATCTTTTACGTATATAGTATTATTATTGTTAAAGGAGGGGTAAAAGTGAGAAAGTGAAACTGTGAGAGGATTATTTCTGGCTTCTAAAGGAAAGTGGTATTTGTTGAGACATAAACTCAGTAAAAAGATAATAAAATGCATTTAAGTTTTCGCATAAAAACTGAAAAGCTATAAAGATGAACAGAATTCAATACGTTGGGTAATGGCTTCAATGAAGACAATGAAAGTAGTCTTTTTTTTTTCTTTTTTTTTCTTTTCCCCTTTGCCTTGTCTAATAAATGTCTTTCTTTGATCTTTCGCCACCGGGAAGAATGTCGTTAGCAGTATACTTTTTCCTACCTTGGATTATGCTAATAGAAACATACCATATACGGTTGCAATCTCATTAGTGTATACGCCCTATACTAAAATAACTCATTTTGTTAGCAGAATTTTACGATATTGATCGACATCGCATATGAGATTTTTAATGATATCATGTTCATAGGAATACAAAGCCAAAGAATACAATGTTGGGAACATAATATTATTATATTTGGTAAACTTAGTTAAATTCTTATAATTGCATTTATTTGGTTGGATAAATAGATTCCTGTCTCTAACATTATTATTATAAATTTTCATTAATATCCTGTTAATTTCAAAATATATATTCAAAAGTTAAATTTAACAAATTATTTACATGATAGAAATATATATTTTAAAGATAGACCCTAAATATAAAAGTTCGGCCTTTTTTTTTGGAAATTGAAAGACAAAGCCAGAATTATCAATTGCGAATATATGTATGTATGAGTTATTGTTTTGAAGAAAAAAAAAGTGAAAATATTAAAAACACTCATTGTTTGGAACATTTTATGGCGGATTCTATCTAATTTTAGAAAATCTAATTTGACCCCTTAACCTTTCAATTTGGCTTCATTACACCCCTTGATCTTTGGATTTGTATTTATGGCACCCTTTCCATCTCTTATTCTTTTTAAATTCCTAAAATGCCCCTGAAGAACTATGATTTATGGCTTGTTTTAACTCTCTAGTCTTAATTTTGGGATTTGACTCTTGAAGACTCAATTTGAAAATTTTAACCACCAATTCTTAGTTTGAGAATTAGGCTTTTGATAGGATTTTAAACACCCGTCCCACCCCCTCCGAATTTGAGGAACTTAACCCACAAATGTTTTAATCAGCAAACTTTAAGATTAAAATCAGTTGCAATTTGTGCTCTTTGAAAGTTTATCTTATGAACTTTAACATATAAGAGATAGGAAGGGTGTCATAAACCCAAACTAAAAGGTCAAGAGATTAAATTAGATTTTTTGAAACTCGCAAATTGGCCTAAACTACGGTGGAGTTTTAAATATTTCTAGTAAAAATAACACACAAGGCAAGTCAATTTGCGGCCCTAATATTGCAAATAGTTTAAAATTATTTTTTGAAAAATAATTGAGAAGTTTATAAATGAGTCAAAGCTTGTAATTCCTTGCATAACTCAAGGGAGCTCCGAAAACCTATGACTAGGGCTGTCAATGAATTGGGTCTACGTCCAATTTATCCAAACTCATTCTAGACCCATTAATTTTTTCTTGGGTCTAGACATGACCTATTTAAACAACAGGTCGAAAAACTGAAATTAAACCCAGACCCATTAAAACCATTAGGTAGACGGGTCCACCCTAGGCCCGTTTACATGACTTTAATTTTATTTTATTATTTCTTCAATCTTTATTTAATTTTATTTTTCTATAGTTTATATTGTGAAGGCACGTTGAACACCTTTTACACCTATTTTGAAATCTTCTAAATAATATATTAATGCATAGAAGGCCATAACATTAAATAAAAAACTATAATATAAATAAAATTATGCTCTAGTTAGCTTTGTTTCTTGTATTAAATTAGATGATTTCTACTATTGAATCTTTATTAACGCAAGCTGGTGTTGAAAATGAGGACTAGAGCATTAACTACAAATTGAGGATTATGTTATTTATTAATTAAAAAATCTTTATTATTAAAAATTAAAGTGAAAAAGAAAATATAAATATAAATAACCCAAATAACTCTTTTCACTCGTGTACATAAGTTTTTCTTATACCTTTTTTTTTATAAAAACAAAAAAATGGTGATTACACTATATATATATATATATATATATATATTTCTATCTAAACAAGTTTGGAATTAGGTAAACTTTTTATTAAACGTGCAAGTTTAAATTTAAAATCTGAGCATAGACATACATACAATAGAACTAACTCAATTAACTAGTTTTGAAACGAAGTGGGCATCGACTCACCATGGGCAGACATACTCATGACCAATAAAGACCGGCACGTGGGCATTCCATTCGAAGTGGTTTTTAAATTCGTCAAAAGTAGACGCTGTTTGGTTAGTTTCGTTTCTCTCTCTCCCCCATTCCAAAGTCAATTCGAAACTCCAAATTGCACCCTTTAGTCTATGCACATCCAAACGGACCTGGCCGTCATGGAAGGGGGTCAACAGGACGCGTGTACGGTCGGATCAACTCCCGATCATCAATTCCTGAACAGGATCGATAAGATTGCCCCGTTGATGCCGTGTTTGACCTTTATTTTTCACCTTTAACCTCTTTATTTTTCAGTCCATCACCCCGTGTAGTTTGAGATTTCAGGTGTACGGATAAAACGATCACGTAAAAATAAAGTCTCTTAATATAAAAAATTAAAATATAATTATTTAATTAATAAAATTAAGAAACATCCATTCGACACAGTTGGTTTTGGGTTTTGATAAATCTAGTGTGATATAGTAAAAATTATTTATTTATTATACCATTTTAAAATGATCGGAATTTTTTTTTGAATTTCAATCTTACGAGTTGAATGAGCATACAAAAACAAGATAGCATCCTAATTTTCATATAATTTTATCATGTGTTAAATTCTCATTAATATTACGAACAACAAAGAGATCTAAACTGTTATAACCGTTTTAAATATTTAGAATAAATGAGTGAAAATTTTATATACAATTAAATTGAATGAGAATATAACACGTCTTCTTACTTTTTTCATACTTGTTTGATTTGTACTTTTGAAATTCATCATTCAATAAAATCCCAAAAAACACTTTCACCTTAATAATTACAACCTTCTTTTTTTTTTTTTTGTTGAGAAAGTGCTTTTTTTGTCATAACAGTGTTAAATTTCTTTTCTTTTTCTTTTTTTGAAAAAGCAGTCCTAGTATTTCTTATATTTTCGAAACCTCACTTGTCAAATTCTTGCCTGCCTAAGATTGGTATGGATAAAGTTTAAAATTAATTAAAGATTCTTTATACTGTATTACTTTAAAATAATGTAATTTTTATATGTTGGGTGTGTGCGTTTTAATATTGAAAAATTAATAAAGAAGGAAAATTGGGAAGAAAAATAGTAGCAGACTAAAGAATTGGCCTCGAAAACAGTAGCAAACAAACAGAAAATAGAAATAAAAACGACAATTACTCAACTTTAATTTATATGGGGAATGTATGTCTGTAAAGGGCAAAAAGTCAAAGATAAAAATAAAAACCCACTTGCATAGGTCCTTATTAGAAAAAGGGTAATTTTTTTTTTAATTCTTATTTTTGAGGAACAGTACGGTTTATCTTACCAAGATTATAGAATAGCTTATTTTTGAAAAAAAAATTCTGCTACGGTAAATTCGAGAACACCTGCAGATTTAGATTATGTTTGCATCATCTCTTATTTCCTCACACGGTCCAACCCATAAAATAATGAAAAATAAAATTGTGGTGGGAACGAGTGGGCCCGTCTAACTCAGGGCTTGGGCCAATAAAAATTGGCCCATTTTGAGCTTAATAAGAAAAATACAACCAGGCCCTTCAGCATTTAAACCGAAAAATGCACCCCACAATTCACCAAAAAAATGATTTTATGTGAATTTCAAAAAATTCATTCATGTTTTAAATTTATTATTTTATAACCTCTAATATTTTGCAAAGTTTTTTGGTGAGTTTAAAACATAAATAAATAGATATGATTTTTCTAAGTACACATAGTGACATCCACCGAAGAACTATTTCTCACCCTAAATGCAGGGAAGCCTGTAGATTTGTTTTGACTAATCACTCGTTTGGTTAATGGAATGGAATGGAATGAGTATTCCACTAAAATATAATATCAACAATGAAATGAGTGCATTAGGAACAACTCTTTTCAAAATTCATGAGTGAAATAAATAAGTAATAACCATTATGTCATTTGTCATATTAGTAATAATTATTCATTATCTATTTCCCTAATAATCCGTGAAAGTAATTAGTTTACTTGTATCTTATGATGATATTATTCCTTGTATACTATATTTTATAAAAAACTTATTTTATTTTATTTCGTGAACCATACAAGTGGAAGGTATTTAATCCTCATACTACGTGGAAAAAAAGCCTATGCTATGATGTGATTTTATTTAATTCTACGGGTAAGAATCTGTTCAACTTGGTAATGCTTGGTAATGATCGTTGCTATTTAAAGGTGTTTCCCCACGTAAGGTAAAAGAATTCCATTTTTTTTTACATATAAAAATCAAGCTTCCATAATGTTTTGAAACCGGCTTAGCTCTTTCGGAAAATTATTATTGATCAAAAAAGTATTTTTTATTAATAACATTTGTTGTGACACACTAAATGCTATAAAATATTTAACAGGGATCTATTAGATGAGCATGAAAAAGAGAGAGGAGATGATACGCTAATTTTCTGATAATTTTGTTATGTATAAATCACTCATCTAGTAGGTTTAAATATTTAAAATAGTTTAACGGTTTAGATTCCTTGATTGTTCCGATACAAATGAGGATTCAATCCCCAGTAAAATTGTATCAAAATTGGTATCTTATCTCATTTTTTTATACTCATTAAATCCATAAGAGTGACATTCAAGCTCATGGGATAACATAATAAGTAAATTGCCTACTATGTTATTGCGAACTTACCCAGCGGAATTAAATTAGATTTTCATTTCCATATTCTATGAGCGCAACCCAAGATTCTTTATATGGGTCTTATGATTCCTATGGGCATTTGGGTTACAATGAAGGTTAAGGTCTATTGAAAGAGAAATGAAGAATTAATTCACAATCTAAGACTTGAATTTTCGATCTTTATTATAGGAAGACTGGTCAATACTAACTGACCTAATTCACACTCATGGTTGACCTGAAATTATAAGCGCGTGAAATAAAAAATATATCTCATGATGGATTAGTTACATTCTTCTTTTTATGCTTTACTATAACTGAAATGTTGTTTTATCCTTCTACGTGCCATAATCCATTTGTAAATTATTTGTTAGATAATCACTTAAACGGAATATTATTGTTCATCAATAAACTCGATAAATTTTGGTATCCAGCCAAAAGACTTACCGGTAATTTCGTTAAGAAGACAGGGACGAGGGAGAAAATTTGGGAACTTAGAAGCAGCCGACTCTATCCGCAAATTATAGGCTTATTTAGGGCAAAATCTCTCTTCATCTCTTCAATTCTATTCCTATTCCTTTCCCATTTCAATTCACCTCCGCAAAACTCTAGCTGCAGTCTCAAGCCAATCAACACCCTTCTCTCTCTGTCTGTGCGTGTCTGTCTCTCTCATCAACTCGCAGGCTTTCGGTATCGTGATGTCATAAGGCATTTACCTTCACGGCTTTGAATCTCCAAAACCCACCGACTCTGTGTTTTCAGCCAATTAGGGCTTGGTCAACGATGTCGTCTCTCTCTTTTTTTCCCATCTCTTGATTTTCTGGTTTGAATTGCTTTTGATGTGTTTTATTTTGGAATATCATTGTTGGGTTTTGGTTTCTTAGCGGTGGAAAATATGCCATGTTCCTATATTTGTTTTGTTTTCTTCTGCGAAGAAAATAGGAGAGAAATGGTTGGTCGTGAGAAAGTTAGGGTTTTTTGCAGCTAGAGGTCAAGTTCCCTTCTTTATTTTATTTTCGATTATTCTATAATCCAGGTGCGTGCCCCATTTGATATTTTCATCGGTCAATGCCCATAAGTTTTCCGTCCGGGTTTTTCTAGCCAATATTAGAGGCAATTGGATCGGAAGTTTTAGGTGATTTGGGATCAAATCACGGATATATATTTTCAACCATGTTTTTTCTTTTTTGCGGGTTTTGTATGGCTGTTGTGTGATTCGGATGAGGTTTAGCTGGCAAAGGTTAACTAGGACTTTTGTTTATCAAGTACCAAACTTTTGCTAATAGGGTACCTGACCTTGATAAAACAAAATCAAATTTGATTTAGGATGATGATATTTGTGAAAGTTTGGGGTTTTATTATGCTTCTATCTTTCTAGGATTTGGTTCAAAATTTTATATGGTTTGATCGTTTTTATTTATTTTTATTTTTATTTTTGCTGGATTTGAGGTAAGTCTCCGTATTGAAGTTTTGATAAATCTCTTTACTCTGAGATTCAACAATTTGTTATCTATAATGGAAAAGAAGACAAGCGAGGAAATAGGTGGCAACCCCACAGTTGTGAAGTCGAATGGTAAAGATGCTGGTGTGGCTTCAAAGGTTAAGGGTACAGGAAATATAAGTAGCAGAGAGATGTTTGTTAGAGCTGACAAACTTGATATTAAAAGCTTGGATATTCAGCTGGAGAAGCACTTGAGCAGGGTTTGGTCTAGGAATGTGGACTCACAATCACAAAGGCCCAAGGAAGATTGGGAGGTTGATTTATCTAAACTGGATATGAGGCATGTGATAGCAAATGGGACCTATGGTACAGTATACCGAGGCACTTATGATGCTCAAGAAGTTGCAGGTAATTCTCTTATTTTATTCCCCACAATATTGTACTTGCTTAGTTCCCTGCTTGATTGTCATGAACATGTTTTCTGGGTCCTTGTTTGTCAAGTTGAAAGTCACCTGTCCTCTCTCTGTCTTTGGCAACCAAAATTTTCTTCTGTGCTGGATCAAGACTATCATGGCTAGAGCTATAAATTTGTACACACAACCCTCAACTTGATTGCTTTCAAATTTTTTCATCTTTCCAACTTGATATGCCCTTCATTTTTTTCATTATTCATTTTTTATACAGAACTCGTATGATTAATTTTTGCTTTGATATCTTATTGCAAAACATGACAACTGCCCAGTCAAATTCTTTATTGCCTTTCCTATTTATTAGCCAAAAACTTAATTGATTTTGGCAGCCCACGAGTTTGGCCACTGAAATAATCTCATCAGGTTGTGAATAGTTTTAGTAAATGTATAAGAGCTTCCTAGGAGAATCGTTGAATAATGTGAATTGTAGACCTTAATGGGGGCTCTTGCCCTGACAATCTTATGTGGCAGCTAATTCTGAGGGATATGTTTTTGGACTCTGTTTAGCCATTTTGTTATTCCTTGATTGATATTATGTTTTGTGGCCCTTTGTGGTTTTGTTTGGCTGGTTGATGTTCTTGTTACTAGATTGTTGAATCCAAACCTTAGCCTGAAATCTTTCCTGAGAAGAGACATAATTAGGGCAAGAGTTCATTTCTTTATCTAATGAGAATCTAGGAGCTATTTGTAGCTATATTTTGGAGGCAATTGTGAATATGTCAAGCATGGTTCTTTAATTAATTTAAGATAAACAATTCTACATGACCATTCCAACACGCTGAACATTCTAGTGCTGTGACGAAACTTATTGCTGCAAGCTACTAAGCACGTGTTTTAATTGTACAGTTGCTTATTGGCTTTTACTGCCGCAAATATTCAGCCATTGAATTTGAAGCTTTGAGCATCATTTTCTGCAGAGTGGTTGTTCAAAGCTACAGTAATAAGTTCGGAACTTTGGTTATACAACTGTTAAATATGTATGACTAAGGATATAAATGTGGAACCTGATATTAATATGTGACATACTTGGGATAGGGGTCGTTTGTTTGGTCAGAATAGGCTTTTAATGGATCCAAATCTGAATTGGTCAGACATACAACAATTAAGAGTGTTTTTTTAAGCATCTGAATTGCATCTGAACGTGTCAGAACGAATGAGACATGAAATTATGTCTGATTCAGTCAGAGCCATGTTCAGATCTCGGTTGACGAAAATATCGCTAAAGAAAAATGAAACTCCATCCAAATAAAATTGAATCTCCTCGCTCCCATTTCTCCCGCACCAGCACAGCTGCCATCCCACCACCATGGCAACCCCCTCTCCCACCCATCCACAACCAGGAAAAAAGATTCATGAGGAAGGAGGCAGTAGAAACAGATCTTCAAACCACCTTCACCAGCCACTGCCATCGCAGCCACCGTCACCATCTCCAGCCACCACTGATTTTGGATTTGATTTTGAAAATGAAATTGAATCCCGATTTAGGGTTTGAAATGAAATCAAACCCTCAAATCTGAGCTTTATTTATTTTGTTTTTACACTTTTTAAAACCGCAAAAATAAGAAAAAAGATTAAGGAAAATTGAAGAAGAAGAAGAAGAAGAAGACAATCTGTTTCCGAAGAGAAATAAGCAAAGGGGAAGAAGGGAGTGGAGGAGGTGAGTTCGGGAAGGAAAAGGGGAAGATTCTGGGATTGGTTTTTATTTTTTATTTTTTATAATACACTTTTTAACATAAAATAATAATAATAATTTATTTAGATAGTTAAGCAGCTGTGGGCATACATAAGGAAGAATAACCTCTAAGGTCCAAGTAAGCAAAATGTAGGAGTTTGAAACAATTTGATTTGTTATGTATAAGACATGAATATTATAATTTATTATTTATTTCAAGTGCTGTATTTAAATTGGAAACATTATTTTATGATAAAAAATGTAAAATAGTGTTTCTTAATTCAATTATTTCCCTATTTTTTGAAATAATTATGTTTGAATATATAAGGGTAAATTTGAAAATACAGCTTATTCAAATCTTATAAGAGTATTGTGATCAAACAGAATCATAAATTCAGACTCAGTAGCTCTGGTTACACATCTTAACCATTTTGTAGTATTCAGATTAATATTCAGTGTTCAGGCCTTAAAACTGAATTTTATCAAACGCTACCTTAGTGTTTATAGTGGAAAACAAGGAATACTGTGATTGAGCAGAGGTCTTGAAATTCAAAAGCTCTGTCAGACTGATTTGCTCATCCGTGACTTGGCTGGGTTGGTCATGAATATTTGTGAAGAAGTATGCCCGATAAAGTTATTTTATTTTATTTTTTTTGAGTGAAATTATAATTCAATATGGTGCTTTATCCTGTTACATACACCGTTTATACGTTTTTTTCTTTTTTTTGGTAACTAACTCACTGCATCATTGTCTCACTTCATATTCTAGTGAAGTTGTTGGATTGGGGAGAGGATGGAATGGCAACAGCTGCTGAAACTGCTGCTCTTCGGACGTCGTTTCGACAAGAGGTTGCCGTTTGGCACAAGCTCGACCATCCAAATGTCACAAAAGTACATCCTTTTATTCTTTAACTTGTAAATTTATGATGTATAATTATCACAGCAATAGTTGACTTTGCTTAAGTGACAATATAGTTTACTCCACAATTATAATACAGGGGTTCTACCTTTACAAGTTTAGTGATTGGGTAATAAATATTTCTGCGATTCCAGTTTGTTGGAGCATCAATGGGGACTTCAGATCTTAAGATCCCTTCTAAAAATCCCGCAAGCGATGGTAATGTTTCTATTCCATCCAGAGCTTGCTGTGTTGTGGTAGAGTATCTTCCAGGCGGGACACTTAAACAATTTTTGATAAGACACAGGCGAAGGAAACTTGCCTATAAGATTGTGATTCAGTTGGCTCTGGACCTTTCTAGAGGGTGAGTTGGAGCATCATATTTTACCGTAAAGTTTGTGTATAAACTTTTCCTTGAAAGCCATTTATTTTCTGATTTGGTTTTGCAGCTTAAGCTATCTACATTCGAAGAAGATTGTACATAGGGATGTCAAGACTGAGAACATGCTTTTGGACGGTCATAGAACTCTTAAAATTGCTGATTTTGGGGTGGCTCGTGTTGAAGCTCAAAATCCAAGGGACATGACTGGTGAAACTGGTACGCTTGGGTATATGGCTCCTGAGGTATCTATCCATTCTCTTAATGATTGTTTTTTGAAAAACTCTTCCATTGACCAAAGTAACCATAGGTATTTTCTTGAATATTGTATGATGTATATGGTGGATCAAGTAAAATAAAAAACAATAAAAGTATGTGTCTTGCTATCTAAGCAATATTGGAAAGACTTCTTTTTATTGATTGGCTGAAGTTTGGCATTTATATATATATATATATATGGTGTTAGACTTGGGCCTTCAGCAGTTTTGAAGTCAGATTCTTCCTTGCACCCCTAAAGTAGTAAATGTTCTCCTTAACAAATACAGAAGCATGCTCTCTCTCAGACAAATTTTCAAATAATAGGAAGCAAGTTATTGTATGAGGAACATTGAGCGTCAATACTGACAAGATACATTGTGTAGGTTCTGAGTGGTAAACCTTATAACAGAAGATGCGATGTCTACAGTTTCGGGATATGCTTGTGGGAGATCTATTGCTGTGACATGCCTTACCCCAACCTGAGCTTTGCCGAAGTCTCATCTGCTGTTGTTCAACAGGTCAATTCAACGAGTTCATCTTATCATCCATTTGGCGACCGCCAACATGCGGTGTCTCTCATAAAATTGTTCGATGCATCTTTCCTAAGGGGGTTTCTTAATATTTTCTGTAAATGTATGGACAGAACTTGCGGCCGGAGATTCCCAGGTGTTGCCCAAGCTCACTGGCGAACATCATGCGCAAGTGTTGGGATGGAAACGCAGAAAGACGGCCCGACATGGACGAGGTTGTGAGGTTGCTAGAAGCGATCAACACGAGTAAGGGTGGAGGGATGATACCTGAGGATCAGGCCACTAGATGCTTTTGTTTTGCTCCAGCTCGCGGCCCATGATGTGCATCTTTTTCCCATTCTTCTTTCGTTTATCTCAGTGAAGTTGTCTCGGCTTCTGTTCCGAGTGCTGGCAACATGTTTGGTCCATCTACCCTGATTACTACATTGATACTGATATTGAGATGCTTGCTGCCCGAGCCTCTTTGAAATTATACTACAACCCTGTGCATGGTTTTATGAAAGAGGTGGTCCACAAAGATGGATGTTCGATTCACTTTGTTTCTGGTATAGTGATGATGCATCTACCAATGCCAATTACGTATTCTGATATCTGTCTAGACATTCACCACCTCCAGAGCGAAACCCCAAATCTTCTATCACTCACTCTTGAATTGAGTGCCCTTCTCTCTAGCATTTGGATGCAGGTCTTCCTTGTCACCCTTCCCTTTTATATTATGACTGTTTTATTTAATTTTTCTTTTCTTTTCCATCATGCGCGTAACATTACTTTCTAATATAAAGCATCACGATAACTCATCTTCTATTGTTTGTGACACTGAACAAAAAGAATAATGTTACTTATTTTAAAAAAAAATAATTTCATTTAAATTTTACTATTTACATATCTGTACGAATAATTTTCACACGTTCCATTCATCACACACGATTCAGAAGTAACGTGTTCCCCCATTCCATCCAGACTTATGCTGCTTTTGCTTCAATTATGCTGTCCTTGCTGTCACCCTTATCTGCTCGTAATTATCCTTCGCTACTAAGAAAAGTATACTTACGTTTTGTTTATTCCTTCATGGGACCGGCGGCGGACCCCCAACCAAAATTGTCCCATATATAAGCATTTTGGAACCTAGTACCTTAAAATGATTGTCTTAAAACTCACTAACCTCCGCAACAACACTGAGGATTGGATGCCGTTACATAAACACTACGTAAACAAGTTCTTTTATGGGTTTTCGTGATTTCATGTATTAAAATTGGATCATGTATAAAATTAATATTATAAATTTTTAATAATTAAGTGAACATGAAAGAATAATATAACATATGTTTATTTTTATATAATTTCAATTGTATAGTGAATTTTTATGGATACGGTGAATTATGGAGAAATTAAAATCGTTACTGATATGCATAATAAAACTATACAAGCGTTCGTTTATCAATTAGTTAAACGTGGCGGGCTAGACTCAGAAAGGGGCTTTGCTCTTAACAAAGCTTTCGGGGTATTGGGCTTGGGCCAAACCGTACACGTGCGGCTTCATGGGCGGCCTGTGTGTCACAGTCTCCATCTCTCTATATTTATAATGAAGTTGAAAGGAGGATTAAGTGTTACGTGCTTTGGGGGAGTTGCCGGAAAACTCAACAGGGTGAATTGAAGAGTTGGTGGTGTTAGGGTTCTCCGAGAAATGGGAAACGGAAGCGTGGAAGCCTCTTCCTTCTTCGCCGATTTCCTCGGAAAGTGCGGCGGATTCGCAGTCATAGACGGCGGACTCGCCACCGAGCTTGAACGACACGGTGCCAACCTCAATGATCCGCTGTGGAGCGCTAAGTGCTTAATTCATTCCCCTGAACTCATCAGAACGGTAATCTGATGTACTCTGTTTTTCTCTCGTGTTGATTAATGCCCGGCAACAACAACAAAAAAATAAAAATAAAAAAAATACAAAAACAAAGGGAAAAAAAACTCTTAATAAACATCTTTGGATGTTGGCTGGCGCCACAGTAGATAAGACTGGTATGAATTTTCTTTATTTTTATTTTTTAAAAAAATAAAATTAGGGTCCCAATTTGTTGTGGAGTTTAATTTTCCATTTTTACATATGATTTTTAAGTTGAAATATAAAATAAGGTGACCAGCTAGTATTGTTTTCGAGGGTATGGGAGAACTCTGGAGACATACTCTTCACGTCTTTTAAAATTTAGACCAAGAGATGAAGTTTTTAAAATTAGAAAAATAAAATTTGTTAACGTATTTAAATGGCTCCTGAATTTTGTTAATAAAGTTCCCCTTCAAATTTTGATAATTTGTAACTGTCATAATATATATTAATTTTTTATTTTGATTTGGTTTGGGCTAACTTTCCTTGCTTTATCCTGATCTGGATTTTGTGATTTAATACCCATAATTATTACAGTTATTTGATGGAATGCTTATTATTTATTGATTAAATTTTTTTTTTCTTTTGAATTGAACCTAAATTAAATAACCAATTTTTTATTAAAAAAATCAAAAATTGGACCTGATGAATGGGTGATGGCGTGGAGGTGAAAACGTAGATTTGATAAGAAGTCGACAGCGCATGTTAGGATCCGACACGGAACAGGTTATCATGTGTCCGTCTCATCTCTTTCTTATGGGACTGCGCTTCTTCATGCAGCCTCCCCCACCCCCCACCTCTCTCTCTCTCTCTCTCTCTCTCTCTCTGTTTCTTTATTTTTGTTTTTGCTGGCAATGGCGTTGTAGTTGATGCTTCTTTGACTCAGCACGTACACATTAGCCCAAGCCCAATTCTCACCAGCGAATCCAAATCTGATTGAAAACTAGATAACGGGCATGAATAAGGATAATGATGTGTGTGACAAATCATTATGTTAAAATGCTGGTATGAGTTAAGACGTGGATGAACGAACACTCTCTGGTGGTAGACTAATCAAGAAGTTTTGCAAGCAGGTTCACCTAGATTACCTACAAGCCGGAGCAAACATCATCGTCACCGCTTCTTATCAGGTAATTAATTAATCACACACTACCAGAAGCCTCCCCTGTTTTGTTTGTGTTCCATCCAGCTTTGAAGATATGTGTGTGCGCTTCTGTCTATCGATATGGATGCGGGTGCAGGCAACAATTCAGGGCCTTGAGGCTAAAGGGTATTCCAGAGAAGAAAGTGAAGCATTGCTGAGAAGAAGTGTTGAGATTGCAGTAGAGGCGAGGGATGCTTACTATGACAGAGCTGCTGCTGGGAACAGAGTCTCTCAACATGATTTTATAAGAAATCGAGGCCCAGTCTTAGTTGCTGCTTCTGCTGGTAGCTATGGGGCTTTTCTTGCCGATGGCTCTGAGTACAGGTGTGTTCATGTATCTCTAATTGTAGTTTAGATGTGCGTGTGAGAACACATATGACTGTTTGTTTGTGAGAAAACTGTTTTGATAAATAAGTTTTAAGAAGACAACGCAGTTTTTATCAAAATGATGTTGTTTCAGACTGCAGGGAAGCGTGGCACTGAATAAAAGTTGGTTTAATTTTCATTGTATATCTATTTGTTTATTTGTCTGATTTTCATTTTTGGGTCATTGGATATTTATTTTTTTTCCAGTTAAACTCTGCCCCTAGATGATGCTTGTAGTGATGATGATATTGTGTTTCTTTATCTTTGCTATGTATGACAGTGGGGACTATGGCAATACTGTCACCCTGGAATACTTGAAGGATTTCCACAGGAGAAGGGTTCAGATTCTAGCTGAGTCCGGTGCTGACCTCATTGCATTCGAGACAATTCCCAACAAGCTAGAAGCTAAGGTACTCTTAATACTGATTGCTCCACATGCGTACCAATTCCACCTTTCTGCATTTATTCTATTTAGTCCGGGAATTTCATGTATTTAGCACCATATGCTCACGTTGGGATTTAAAATGATTCAGTAGATAGTTCGAGGCCCGTGCTGGATTTCTGCTCATTTTTAGGGTAAACCGATGGTTCTGGCAGCATCGTTGAAAGTAACTAATTGACTACCGAAATGCAAGAACAACATCATTGTGTTCCATGGGAAAAGATCGGGGGATGGATTCAAGAACCCTCGGATGATTCATTTTCCGGATGATTCATTTTCCATGGAAAAAGATCAGGGAATGAATTCAAATAACCCCCAAACAACTAGAAGCCTTTTGTCGTGCTTGGTTCATGATAATGGCTGTTCAATCCCTCGTCTATTTCTATGGGTTCATGTGGTTCATTATAGAGCGTGGGATGCCTATTCCCGTGTGGTCAAGATTCATTCTGCTTCCCTTACTTATATTGCAGGCATATGCTGAACTTCTTGAGGAAGAAGGTCTAGGCATTCCGGCATGGTTTTCGTTTACCTCTAAGGATGGCATCAATGTTGTCAGTGGAGATTCTTTGATCGAGTGTGCATCGATTGCAGACTCATGTAAGCAAGTCGCTGCCATTGGAATCAACTGCACTCCTCCTAGGTTTATTAGTGGACTAATTCAGTCAATTCAGAAGGTGAAATCCTCCCCATTGATGCATTCTCTCATCATTCAATTGAATAACAGTTTTTATTGATCCTCTTTTCCCCTCTTAGTCTATATTGGTAAAAAAATTTGTCGTAATCTATCTTGAGTTTGCTACTTGATGAATCATACCTTTTAATGATTATTGATAAATTTGTTGCTGAGAGAACTCTCTGCATTTCCGGTCTCCAGGTATCTACTAAACCAATACTCGTTTATCCCAACAGTGGAGAAACTTACGATGGCGTTCGGAAGGAGTGGTTGGTGAGTTTCATGTATTTTGACTGCATCAAATCAACAAATCATGTGGGATCTTAGCCTATTATCCATGCATTAAGAAGCTATTGTTCACCTTGCATGTACCACCCTAATTCTTCTACTTCAAACAAATTGCACTTTTAATGTCAAGAGCTTCCCCTCTACTTCTGCAGTTGTAATTATGTTAAGTGGAACCGTAAATCCTTAGAATTTGTACCATCTTCCTTTGCAGCAGTCAGCTGGGGTTGGAGAGGAGGATTTTGTGTCATATGCAGGTAACTGGAGAGAGCTCGGTGCTTCTTTAATTGGAGGCTGCTGCAGGACTACTCCAAACACTATCAGAGCCATATGCCGGGCTGTCGGCAGCAAATCTGACCCCCTTTTTAACACCCCTTCGGTTCCAGAACTGAGAGAAAAATAGAGAGGATGAGAGAGAGAGAGAGCTTAATTATATCTTTTTGTGCTTTGTTTCTGTGTTAATGTTGCTTGCAATCCCTGCAGCAATGTTGTTGTAGATGTCTTACTGTATGAAAACTATGGCTTATTGTTCAAAGACAAGCAGCCATAGCTTGCTGGCAATGTACAATAATCAACTCGTCCAAGAACATATTTTATGACACTGGCACTGGCTCGTGAATCCAAAACGTTTGAGGCCCATACTTGTTTTCGCCATTTGTTTGGAAGGAGTGGGTACTCTTTGAGTGCATGCTGACTTGCATTCAAGTCTACAATGGTATCCTTTTGAGGTGCCACAAATATGAAGTTTTTCTACTGTGGTATGGTGAAAACAGCAGGCCCTCAACATGTATAATCAAGTGTAATATTATACTTGGGAGGAAAAAATGAACTTCAAGAACATAAAGCTAATCATGCTAGTCAACCTGAGGTTTTTTTTTTTCTTTTTTTTTTTTCGTCCTCCTTTAATTTCATAGCTGAGATAGAATTGAAAATTCACAAGTTCAAAATTTTGAAAAACAAAACTTATTTTCAAAATAAGAAACGTTCTGTTCTGTGGGAGCGGAGTCCCAAACCATTAATAGCCAGAGGGTGTGTTAGCCCGATTTTGATTACACTAATCTGATTATTTAAGACATTGTATCAATTTATTAAATTTAAAATTACATCTTACTCATGTTACACAGGGTGCACTTTATAGACATTACTCAACTAAATCACTACCCCCTTCAAAAGTAAAAGCAGGCCGGGTTTGTATCCAAAGCGAAGCCCAAGCCCATTCAACCAAGACCCGGTAAGGTCCGCATAGGCCTGTCAATGGATCGAGTTTACTCAAACTTGTTTTGAATTTATCAATTGGGTCTAGATTTAACATGTATAAACAACGAGTCCAAAAGTAAAGCCAAACCGAGACCCTGCTAAAATCATTGGATCAACGAGTCTACCCTGAACCTATTTGAAATACTTAAATCTTACTTTACTGTTTTTATAATTTTTATTCCATTTTTTTTTCTATAGTTTATATTGTGCAGAGATGCCCGACACCTTCTACACTTATTTTGAAATCTTTCAAATAATATATCTATGGATAAAAGACCATAATATTCAATAAAAGACCATATTATCTGATAAAAGACCATAATATAAATAAAATTATGCTCTAACTAACTTTCTGTCTTATATTAAATTAGATGATTACTATTGATAATTTTTTTTATTAACTCAAGTTAATACAATTCCAAATCACAGCAAACATTGAAAATAAGGACTAGAATATTAACTGCAAAGGGAGGATTATATTATTTCTTAATTAAAAAATCTTCATTATTAAACAAGTGAAGTGAGAAAGAAAATACAAACATGAATAAGCCAAATAACTCCTTTCACCCGATGTAAAGAAGTTGCTATTATTCTTTCTTCTTCATAAAAACAAATGAAAATGGTGATTGCATTATATGAGGCCTTTTTATCTGAACAAACCTAGGGTCCAGTATCGGTTTTACTAGACCTAACCCTTCTATAATCTATAAATGAGTTTGGATTTGGGTCCAGGTTTGGACCCATATATAATAGACCCAACTCAATTAAATGAGTATGGGATGAATCAGGGTCCGTGTCTAGACTCGATCCATTGATAGGCCTAGGTTCCCGAGTTTGTATTTGCATGGCGAACCAAATCGTAGGAACAACAAAACTAGTGAAAAAGTAGTCACGGTTTCAAGCATGGGAAGGTTCTAATGGCGGCGTTGGGTGTATCTTTATCATTTTCAATCTTATTCTTACCCATCATTCTTCATGAAATTTCTTCAGCAAAACCTAAACCAAATTGAAATGAACTAATATCAAGAAAACCCCGCATGCTTGCCTCATTTCATGAGAGCATTCATTCCTAGAAAATCCGAGTTTGAGTCATCCAACATGCTCTCAAAAATACGAAGCAATTAATATTTTGATGCATCCCCTAAACAGATGCTTAAAGCATTATATCTTAAGTATTGAGTTTGAAATACCTATACCATTGCATCTAGCCACTATATGTAGAATATATCAAAGATTTCTAGGTTAATGAATTCTAACCCGTACGTATCTATGTAGCACGTGTTAGAACGTATATGTTAGGATATAAAATATCCTCGAACAGGTAATACATGCATTGTTAACGGACCGTCAAAAGCCTTCCTGCAATCTTTCATGCTAAATTGGCTAAGTCCGGCAACATTAATGAATCACCCAATATTCATGAGAACCATTCTCCAGCAGATTATGACGGTTCTGTGACTCCTACAATTGCTAAATGGAGTGAGGATCAGGAGCTTCAGGATCGATCTAGTGTCATCCATGCCAAGTGAGAGTGCCTGTAGCAGAGGATGTCGCGAGAATCAGTAAAATTTTGAACAGGTTCTCATCCCCCGATGCAGTCACCCAAGCTTTGAATGGTGGTCGTCTGAAGTACCATTATTAGATTTTGATGATACTAATAAGAGTCCATAGCTTTTGTCAATTGTTTCTTCCATGAAGACAGCGCAATTTGCTAATGAAATAAATTGGACCAAACTTGAATTTCTAGATTTGCTTTTGACATTTTTAAAACCTGCAGGATCTGGTAACATGATATAGGGTGACTAGCGGCACGTCACGATAATTTGCAGTCTCCGCACCATGTTTTTCGTCTGAAGATCGATTATGAATGCTCTCCCCAGTCAGTTCTCATGCATAATGCTGGATTGGAATTGACAATCGGGTTTCCCCAGAAGGTCACGGATCCGAGTAGTAAAATTCTACGAGTAGTAGAAATCCTCTTGGCAAAATAAAGAAAATAGAATAAATATATAATGAACACAAGTAAGTAATCACATATGTCCATAAATAAAATAAAAAATGGGCTTTTTTATGATTTGAAGTTTCTTCTTATCCTACTTCTGGGCAATCAAGGGACCATTAAGGTAGAGCCAAGAGAACCTCATATGAATAAAGACTTCAAGCTAGATCGACGTTGGATACTTGCTGGCCTTGGCCTAGGTCTCTGCCATCCTAGTCTTCCCAGGAACTCCTCAATCAACCTGGGAATTCAGTGCACAGATTAATCAGAAACTCAAAAGATGCGAAACAATAAACCCATCACAGACAAATATGTGCTCACATGCTGCATATAGCTTTCTGTGAAGCTGCCAGGTCACGGTCTGGGAATGATTCCTCCAACCGAAAGCTCAGCCAAACGTAGAGCTCCAAAACCTTTGTAATAACATGAAAGAGAGCATATTGTTTAGCATCGACGTCAATTATAACATCGGATCTAACCATAATTAAAAGAAATGTAAGACCCGTGAATCTTTTCACGCTTTCCTTGTGGTATTAAAAGAAAGATGGTATGTAAAAATCTAACCTTGTGAATTGATTCAAGCTCCTTGAGTGCATTTGGTGTCTTCGGCACCTTAAGTGTTCCTGGTGTAAATATTTCCTTGAGATGAACTAAACCTTTCTTCGAATAGTTCTGTGCAAACTGTCCCCATTGTGATAGATTGGTCAATGGCTCCCACTCACTCAGATAAATCATTTATAAATTATCCTAAAACTAACTAGTTTTCTCACCTGAATAAGACCTTGAGATGAAATGTCATCGTTTATGTCAACTGGGCTGTACAACACAATCTCACAAATAATTACTGGAATTATAGATAACATGTTTGTACTTTTATTGACTCATCAAAAACAATCTGCCAGAACAATGTCAATTTTCACCCTACTACATTTTGAAATATAAAAACATAAATACATTTCCAAGTTTCGTAATCAAAGGAAAAAAAAAAAAAGGCAAAGAAGGCTCCAAACTACCATACCGACAAAGAAATGGAAATGTTACCTGATACAGAAAAGATACTTATCATGCAACCCGAGGGGCAACTCATCAATAATAGCTGCAACTTTCTGAAAAATGAACCACAACCATAAAATGATACATTTCAAATCCGTCCTTATTTACCCAAAAAAAAATGATATGCATATCTTTCAATTAATAAGAAGAAAAAAAAAATAGAAAAGCACAAGAAATAAAATATATACCAACATTTCTTCACAATTGGCAATGAAATAGTTTGCAGATAATTTGGCATTTTCCACAAAATGCTCCTGCAAAGGAAAGGAGCAATGCTGCTCAGGCCTTTATATAAAGCCTGAAGGTTTTATCCAAACATCCATATCACATGCATATAAAGATAAACTAGATAGATGCTGAGAAGATATAGAGAAAAAAGTAGCTAACCAGTATCTGGTATAGCCCATTTTCTGGATTCAAGCATGAATACATGAGCAATAGATCAAATGAAGGAAATAATCCAGCACGCTGCATTGTGAAGTTCATTGATTTAGTGAACAATAATTCTTTTGTAAAATGCACAATCAAAATGTTGTAAACATTTTAAAATAAATACCCAGATTAGAAAAAGTAAACTGTTTACAGAAGCCCCTGCAGTGATAAGACAATCACCTCTAGAGTGGGAGACGGAGATTTAAGCGATGAATGAAGTAAAGGTAGATCATCTGCATTCATACATGTCACTTCACCAAGAGGATAAATGGATCCATATCTGCCCGCTCTCCCTGCAAGTAGCACCAATTAGCCATATGAAGCATCTATGTGAGGCCATAAACTAATAAACTGCAATGACAAAAATTCAGCAACTATTCACACTAATAAACAGCTGCATGATACAAAATGACATCCCAGCATGTCCATAGAAAGCAAGAAAATAACACAGCAAGCCCATCACATTAATGCTACAGGAAGACTAGCAAATGACATCTTCATATTATCAATGGTCTGATTAAAATAATATAAAGCCATGGATATTGGAGTTTGGCTTTTCGTACATCTAAGGAAAACAGAACAGAAGAGAGGGAGGGGGTTCCTAGATGCCAAATGGGATTCCTGCAGTGGAAGTATAAGGAGCAGATACATACATTGAGAGTATCATGGAGCATGTAAGATATCTTATTGGTTTTTGCATCACTCGATTTGCAGCCTTACTCTATACTTTGTTAACATGAGAATGAAACATTTGTTGGAGCCGACATAGAAACCACTCGGATAAGAAATTAGGCAGATAGATTTTCTTAATTGAAACGTAAATCATATTCCAAGCTCTGGCAAGGGAAAATAAGGTACCCGCAATTTGTTTGATCTCTGGCACAGTGAGCTCCCGCATCTCCGTGCCATCAAATTTTTTCAATGAGGAAAATATGATTCTAGAAATGTTAAGATTGAGACCCATCCCAATGGCGTCACTAGCTACAAGAACATCAAAGTCACTGCTTGCATCGTTGAACATTGTTGCCTGCAATTCTAAACCTTACATTAACTTAGCCAAAGCCAGCAATCCATAACAGGAAGCACATAAAATATTAGCATAAAGCTCCCAAAGTAAAAAGACATGCAATAAAGAATAGCATTCTACAAACTCCAATCTGAAGATAGAGAAATAGAGAGAGAGAGAGAGAGAGAGAGAGAGAGAGAGAGAGACACTTAAAGAGTTCTTTAAAAACTCATTTCAAAAAAAAAAAATGTTCCTTTAAAGCAGTGAGAAACTGATACCTGTCTCGTTCGAGTCTCGGGTGGCAGTGAACCATAAACTACAGAGCAAAGATGCTTTCCCACATCTTCAATGTTTCTCTAGCAAGTTTGACAAAGACATTCGATGGTTAAACAAATCAATCCACTAAATGACAGTAGTTTCTCATCAAATGCGTACAAGCCTAGCAATGCCTAATGTAAAATACTAATGGGATCATGAATCTTTAAGCTTTGAGGAGACGAATATGCTGTAAAGTATGTTCCCTATAAAATATTACTGCAGGTTAATACATTAGAACATATCTCTTGGCAAAATGAATTCCTTGTAACATAATATAATAATGAGCTTAACTTTGGTGTAGCACACACACAAAAAGAGAAAGAAAAAGAAACAAAAAAAAAACCCAAAATGATTTTATTTTGAGTCTGGTATTTTTTTTTTTTAAAAAAAACATCATAAAGCATAGCTGCACCTAACTTATATACAAGTGCTAGCATATTAGCTTTATTCCCTATAATAATATGACCAAACATTATCTTTGATGTTTGACAGTTAATTTATTAGGCTTTCCCAATTATTTCGCATATTTACTTATTTTTAGGCAAAGGTAAAGAAGTAATTGAAGCTTTCAATATCGCTAAATTTCGAACAAAATTTGAAATTGTAAGAAAGTACTACTTTTAAATCATCGAGAATAAATTTTCAAGTGATCTACTACATAGTTCTGTTGCTGTCTTCTTCAGTTAAGCTTCTCATTTTGAAAAATTAATAGACTAAACCGGTTTTCTTTTTTTTTTTTTTTTGGGAAACTGAGGTGTTTGGATCCACAAAGGATCCAACTAATGCTGGAGGGGTCCTTCATGCTAGCCCACCGGTAAATCACATGGTATTCTAAGGCGAGGACAGTGGGACTCAAACCTGAGCATGACTCACCCCAAGCCCAAGCCCTTACCACTCAACCAACCCTTGGCGGGCATTTATAGACTAAACCTAAAACAGTTTACAAACAAATGAGGATAAATTTGGTAGATCAACCTAGGCAATCAGAACTTGACAAACGAAAGACCAATCATGAACGGCCAATTGCCAAGTTATCTTAGAGTTTCTATCCAGTTCAACCATTGAGTTTGTCCAGGGCTCAGAAGTAGAACAATTCAATCAGGTGTTCATGGAGGCGGATGGCAGCTTGATATCCTCAAAGTTGAACTGATAAAAGCAGCTGCTCACCTTTAGTCCATATATCTGACAGCGCGAAAAGGAAACAATGCAGTCACCGGTTTGTATATTAGAAAAGGATCCAAGGGGAATCTTCAACGGGACAAGAGGTGAGAGCCTTTCATAAAAACGAACCTAGGCAAATAAAAAAAAAAATCGTACGCATGAGAAGGTGAAAAAAAACAGTAATAACACTTGCATCCAAATGATTTTTAATAAATGATAAGGGGAGCATGCATGGGAAAACATGAGATACAACAGGTACATTTGCTTCGTAATTATGAAGTTTATTAAAATCAAAACGTTAAGAAGCTGTCAAAGATCCAACATAATTCCTACATTTTAACATTGCTAAAAAAATTTCTAAAGCGAAAAATCAATAACTGCTATTTTCCAAATAGCTTAGGCAGAGTTAGGACACTAACCAACATACTTCTAGTCCACAACAAAAGATGCAGCAGATGGGTTTGATTATTCACTCCCTCCCAGGAAGTACAAGTCTTTATCGTTCCAAAATAAAAGCTGGGATTTAGAAATATATTTGCAATGTGATTTTTCTTTTTTTAAAGAAGGGGTTATTTTTAACTTTTCATGTTCCATTGATCCATTTGCCACGAAAAATGAAAATTACTAGGGCAAAAAATGTCTTTTAATGAACATATAGGCTCTCAATATACACTCCTTGCAACAATTTTCTATAAATAATTAAAGCAATAATATTTACCCTTCAAAAAAATTTAGCAGTGTAAATATTTCATTCAGAATTTAAAAAAGCAGCAACCGAGCCAAAGATACATCAAAAGAACCGCATTACATTGACATGATCTCCAGTCACTTTGAGGATTTCCTGGATAAGAGGAACAGCTGCTGGATCTCCACAAAGGTGAAGCTCATCAGCAGAAATTCCTAATAGGGCACGTGTAAATGAAAACCCTCTTGTCCTACACCCTAACATCTGTAAGAAGGAAACAATGAATGAAAAAAAAAATTATTATTCGAGTCACAAATGCTTAGCAAAGATGATGATCAATCAGACAAACTTTTAGATTATTTGTATATAAATCAATTTTTTTTGTCAAAAACAGGTTCTTAATTTAATTTAAATTATGGTTGTTTTATAAATCTGGAAACCTATGTGTACTAAATTGGCATTTCCATTTAATTTCAGATTTGATGTGATAAAAGAAAAAAAAAAATCAGATGACCTCATCAATATATGATCTCAAGTAATCCTCTAGATAAACCATAATCTTGCCTGAATTTCATCAATAACTGCACATTTATAGTCCGAGGTTACATCTGCCATCTCAACAGTCACAGCCTTGTGCTTTGCACCATCAACTTCCTCTCTCTCCTGTCCTGTAATCAAATCACAAGGAACTTTTGCCTTGTTCAACCTTTTTGCTACCTCCCATGCTAAAAGTCTTAAAGGACCACAATATATACCTGTAGGGACAAAATCCCAAAAGGAAAAAAAAAAAGAAAAACTTACAAATAACTTCACCAGTGTATTTTAAAACATGACATGCTAGAATTAATACATTAGACTATACCAGAAGAACTTGATTCTAATTGCTTGAGAGCATGGTATGTTTTACCACTGTTTGTTGGACCTACATGGAGAATAACTTTCCGAGCCTTTCTTCGAGCATTTGGGTACCATGTATGAGGACATCTGGCATTAAAGGGATTCATTAGGGGGGAAAAACCGCTAAAATTGCATTTACTCTAAAGTAATTGAAAAACAAGAATGAGTATCAAATCACACACTGTACCAGGACTAGACTACCATGTGAAGATGGAAAACCTTTTTAATTTATTTTGGAAGCAAGCTGGGGAAGGCGGTGGGTGGGTTTGGAAGGAAACCTAGCCCTGAATTCTTCAAATGTCTAAAGCTTATGGTTATTGCCAAATAAATGAAGCTCCTTTTCACTCTCTTCCCAGCTGCACATTTAGAGAGGGGGATTGAGAGGGAGAGGGAAAACAAACGCCTAAACAAACACCCAACTAATGTAAAAGATGATGAAGTAGGAGGATTCTTTTGATGAAAGACGTGATGGACCCAAAAACATTGTAATTACACATTTTACATCCTGGAAATGAACCGATATGCAACAACCTATTTCAATTCAGAAAGTTCTTTTAACAAGAAAGTTAACACTAAATTTTTCTTTCCAACCATGGATGGGAAAAATTATTGTTAAAATCTTGACAAGCAAATAGAATTGCATGTGCCACAGAAAACGACAGTCAAACTTACGTTAGATCTGTAAAATCGTTCCTCGGTGCTCCAGAGGATCTACTGAATTGCCTTACGCTATAACGAAGCTCTAATTGAAGCTCCAAACTCCCATTCCAAGTGGAGCTGAAAGGGATACACTATATCTACCCAAAAGGGGAGGAGGAGAAAGAACACGTTAATAAAATTTCTAAAAGCGCATAAATAAATTTTGGGACTTGCAGGCTGCAAGTGCTAAACATAATATTAAAAGCTTCAAAATCCAAATCTCTATCATTCTTCCACGTCTTCAGCAACAAAGCGGAATCGGTGGAAGCAGGAAACTAGGGTTTCGAGAACGAACCTTGAAGAGTGCGAGAAGCGGATGGGAACAACGAGAGTCGCCGGAGAAGAAGCGAAGACGCCATGCTCAGACTGAGAAAGTGCTTCCGATAACAAACGGCATAAACATGGAAAGGAAAGAACCGAAAATCGGGAATTAAACAGACCGGGCAATGGATTAGAAGCGAAAAAAGCTGTGGATGGAATCGGCGGAGGGGGAATCCGCCATAAGAATTCCGAAACCCATTCTCGATGATTGCGCTGCCTTCTTCGAGACAACGGCGACTGGGGTAAGCGGAGAAACGGGCGGTGGTGAGTGGTGGCTCCGCCGTAATCGCACTGAACAGGGCACCGTTTTGTTCCCCCTTTCCCGCGCCCTCGGCATCCCTATGAATCACCCGCCGTCGATCCAATACCGAAATATTAGGGTTTTAGGCTACGGCTTAAAAGTCATTAACCCCACACAATTTGGTTCTCTCTTTCACTTTTCTTTATAGTTTAGTACATTGGCTGCACGCGCCATTCTCATTCATGTAATTTTTTTATTATTATTTGATGAAAATATTTTTACAAACAAATTGCATAAATTTTAACAGTATTTCAATATAAAAGATAACATTATCCTAAAAATAATCTGATATCCGGTCGCTAATAATTAATAGATTAATTAGGTTGCATTTATACAAAATAATTCTCTTGGTCAATAATTTCTTTTAGAAGTCATATTACGTTCGAATATTTTTTTAAATATTTCTAACCTGTGGATAAGAATAAAAAATATTTATATTAATCTAAAAACCAATTTAAAAATATCTATTTATGATTTTTGCAAACCATGAAGAACCCAAATTAACTCAACACCCAAATTATCTTATATGTATATATATTGGTTTTGTTCTCGTGTCGGTTTTTGGTTCTCATTCCTAAATTTTTAGAAAATAAGAATAGGAAATACACTTTGGTCTATATTTATATTTCATAAATTTCTATAATATTTTCAAAATTTTTAGGAACAGCTTAACAATTTTGAGGGTGAGAAAATGTCACACCCAAGAATTCTCAAAATTTTGAAAATAATGTTTACTTCCTTCCTTCACTCGAGTCCCCTTCACAAATATTCAACCTGTCTAACTCTAGCCACCGCCGTCTCCAGATTCCAACCATTGTAGCCAGATTCCAACCACTTTTGTTAGGATTCCAGGCAGATCCCGTTGAAATATGGTTGGATCACCGATTATTTTTGTCGAACTTCACCATTAAACCTTACCAAGTTAAAAATGAAACCAATGTGTAAAACAAAATTCGACAAAATAGTGGGGTCCTGAGCTAATTTAAACTAAGTATGTTTCTCATTATTAATTAGAAATGAGAACATAAAAAGAAGAATAATGAGAAACTGGGACAAAATTTATAAAAACTGGCCAATTTATGTTATTATATGTTATTAAGAACATTTATGTTTGGATCCTTCCAACCCAATTTATGCATGGACCAGTTGAGGCCGCTGCGCTGACTATTGTCTGGGCCTGGGATTTTATCCATGGTTCCTTGTTGGGCTTGGGCCCATTTTCCAGAATTTGTAAAGTCCATAAAGGGAAATGGGCCTAAGCATGCTTTCCCAGGCGATAACTGCTGCTGGATCGTAAGGGCCCATCTATATGACCAGAAAACTCCAACATGTCTCTCATTATATTGTACGAGTTCAATAATTTTGTTTGGTTAAATGAGGGACGTATTCATAAATTCGACGTCCACTTGAATTGGATGCATTAAAGGATGGGATATCCCAATAACGAACTCTAGTGAATCAAAGTTTGAAGGTTATGGCGTAGTTAACAGATTAATCCTTATGAGTAAGTTTAAGCAATTCATTCGATAATGAGAGGATAGAGGGATATTATTATATGAAAATAATATTGATCATAATTTGACTATAATTAGTGGAGAATTCGGGTGCATGCATGTGATATTGGAGTTGGGCAGATTTGCCAACTTTAGTCAAGCAGGTGAAATTGAGACTCCAAATTGGATCCAATTTCTTCACATAGCAGTTATGGTAGCTTTGTCATAACACCTTATAGTAAGTCAGACTGAGGTTGTGGGGATTGTTGTATGAGAGGACAACAAAGCCCATTCAACTCAAAGGGTTTCATCTTTCATGGAAGACCAATATTGACTAAATTATGTCAGTTTTGTGGTTGGTAGAAGCATGAATAATGAGTTATCAATTATAATTTGGTGCATGAAATGTAAGTAAGAGTGGCTTTACCAAATTATCATAAGTCAAAAATAATACAATCGTGATTGGATTAATTCAAATCGGTCACTTTTGTAAAGCGACAGCTCACATAAATCCTATTTCCTTACTTTAAATTTATATAATAGTCATTGACACGATATGTAGGTCTTCCCTTTATGAATATGTAGGTCTTCCCTTTATGAATATGAGCGAGCATGCTTTCATCATATGTTCTTAAATTCTTTTATATATATATATATATATATATATAGTGGCAAGAGAAAATTGACTACACATTGACATAAATTTTAAATTTGAGAGAGAGATTAAAAGTAAACTAATTTCAACACCCATCACTTTATCAATCTTGCCATTTACTACATCTTAAGATCAACCACGACGGGTTGACTTAGTTGAAAATTGATAAATGCCAACAAATGTTTAATGGATTAAAGTCTACATTAACAGAAGTTTTACTTGTCACCCCCTAAGGTCAACCATTGCCAACTTGGCTTAAAAAAACCTTGCATTTTTGTCAAATACCTTAACTTTGATTAGAGTATAGTTCAAGTTTATGTTTCACATGATGAGTAAAAGTATAAATTTATAAAATGTTTAGATTTAAAGGGTGCATACAATTTGAAATTTTAATTCACATTTCTAGTTATCACACCAATTCTTGAGTTGGATGAATTAACCAAAGAAGACTGTTTAACTGTAGCAGAAACGAATCTTTTTTCATTATATCAAACTTCTAAGGAAAATGATTGAATTTACCAGTGGTGTGAAAGAAATTTAATGTTTAATCTTGAAAATGAGAAGGAAATCTGTCATTTTCGATTCTTACCAACTACATAAAATTCATTGTTATATCTTAACATAAAATGATTTCTACAAACATACATAGTTTTTCAATGTTCGTTAAACGTGATTTTGATCAATTGAGGCAACGCATATTTTATTCATAAATAGACACTACTTGTACAAAAGAGTTTCCTCCTACATGACATTGCCTCAGCTTCCTAGGACCTCAAATTTAATGAAGAAACTGGCAAAAAAAAAAAAAATACACAATAAAATAAAAGAAAAAAGAAGAGGACATTGCTAAACGGCCCAACATCAACATCTAATTATTTACAATAATGATGTATGCTAAAAGGAATAGATAGAACTATATTGGAAAAAAAAAAAAAAAAAGAAGGGAAAATGTGAAGAAGTCTCGCATGATCATCTAATTATTACTACTTTTAAAGCATGGAAATTTATGGGATCATTGGTGGCTTAGCTCTTGAGTAATTGCAAGCCAATCTTTGTTTTCGGTGTAAACATATGCAGCAGTCATAATTGATGTTTTAGAGAACTATAATTCACCGAATATTATTATTATTTTTTTTAAAAAAAATTACTTTCACTAAATCAAACTCTATGTTAGGCTAAATCCTTGTCTAGCTCAAAAGTAGTACTGATTCCCACTACTCATCATCCACTAAAGTACACAAACCAACAAGTTTTGAAGATTTATGCCAAAAAAAAACAATGACATCTCAAGATTTCCCTTTGCATTCAGCTGATTTTGTAGAAAAGAAAAGCCAAAAAAAAAAAAAACACAGCCATCCCCATTTATCTATCGTTTTCAATAAAATGGCTTATCTGCTGCAACAACTAGACCGTCCAGTAATCGTTAGGGCCGTAGGATCAAATATTTAGAACTTTTCTATCATCGGATATTAACAATATCTTAGGGATAAGGCTGATCTCATATCCTTATTAACCCTTTGAAATAGAGATTATCTCTATCATAACTGTTTATTATTAAGCCTAGAAATAGGTATATACATCTTTGAAATCCTCGACCCGAATAAATATAATATTAATATCTCTCGTGAATTTAAGCATTTGTCGAACCACGTAAATTCCTTTGTGTTCTATCTTTTATATTTCCTTATTTACATTTTTTACAAGTATAACTGTTACTTCTAGCTACTCGATGGTCTAGCCGTTGCACAAGATCGTTTCTTGTTTAACTTTACCTAGAGTTTTTTTCTTTTTTTTGGTAAATAACTTTACCTAGAGTTGATTTTAAGAAAAATTAAAAAAGTAAATAAATAAACCAACAGTAAAATTAAGAGAGAGAGAGAGAGAGAGAGAAAGAGAGAAGAAAAAGAAAAGAAGGAAAATTAGAATGGGGCCTTAAAAAAGCCAAAAAAAAGAAAAGCAAGAAAGAATCTTAAAGAAATTGAAGGCATGCTCCCTTGACCACCTCGGAAATCTATCAGGCTCACTAATGACAAAGGGTAAGGATGGAAAACAAAGCATAAGAACAAAAACAAAAGCTAATTAAATCTGCTGGGATTACTTTATGACATGATTGTTGACCCAAATCTTAAATTATCTGTTCTTATTAAAAAAAATTTTCCCATAATATTCTAATCTGAAAACAAAATCCTTGTAATCTGATTATCTAATTCCAAACATGCCTTTTGTCTTTGTTTGCACTACCGGCCTTAATTATTATTGCTCTAATAGCGGTAATTAGTGCCTATGAGCAATAAAAGACAAATACCACAAAGTCGTTTGCTCTCTCTGATGGCCTCTTTTTTTCTCTTTTTTTTTTTTATCGGTGTTTTCTTTTCATTGTTTTTTTATCAAGAAAAGAAATTTAAGGTTGGATTATTTGTTCTTTTGTTTTTGAATCTTTCATTTTCTGGATGTTGTGTGAAATTTTTATTCGTTTACTTTGATTTGAATTAATGATTTTCGAGCTCTTGGATAATGATTCAATGTAAAAGTCGCACCAGGGATTATTGCTGCTAAAATCTTGTACTTGCCCTCATGTTATAATGTTGAAAATATTAATTTTTAATTCTTTTAATCCAAAATTATTCGGCAATTCATGTAATAAATTGAATATGGGAAACAGGAGGATACGACATAATTTTTTTAAAAAAAAAAAATTCAAGCTCCACCTCTCGATTTAGTATCCTTTGTAATATATTAATCGACGCACTCACATAAAAAATACGTGTGATATTACTCAACTCATATCATTTCTGTCGGTTTTCTTTTCGGTCCTTCGATTTCTTGAGAAAATATTGAGAGAATCACAATTACATGATGTTTTTGTTGAATTCAAAATCTGCGGTGTTCCCTTAGATACCATTCCATGGAACATGATACATTGAGATTCTCTTGAAGAAGAACAAGGGATTGTTTTCGAGGTAGGGCCTCCTCTTCCTCTTCCTCTCTTGTTGCCCTTCCTACATGATGAGAAGCTCACTTGTCAAATGGAGCCAGGCCTGTGAAACTGACACTTTAATTTTGCAACAATTTCCTTAATTTAGGAGCTACAAATTACAACTCTATCTCCCCTTATGGAATTATAATTAATTCTTCATGTTTTTTTTTCTCCCAATTTCTATAATTTCCCTAATATACGTATAAACCCTGGATAATTGACCCTTGGGACTCTTTATTGTGTAAATTTAAACAAGTTCCAAATTTGGGAGCTACACTTTTCAACTCTTTCTCCCTTTATGGAATAGTATTAAATTCTTCCTAGTTTTTTCTTGCCAATTTTTCTAATACCTATAAAATTCTAGATGGTTGATCCTCAGAGGCTTCTTTAATTGGAAGTTGAGGTATGGTGCAGATTTTAAAAGGTTCATCTTCCTCCTTTTTATCTCCTTTGATCGATTACGACAAAAATATGCATCACTACGTTACAACAAAAATATGCATCACTATGCAACCTGTCATTATTTCTTGAAATTGTTAGCATTTACGTCGCTAGCATGTAGTGAGAATATCATGACAATGTTATCGAATATGGATACATTGTACGTTTTTTACTACAATCCTTACCTTATCTCCTAGATGATATTATTGTAAAATACGCAGCCAAATACCTGCTTTTCATCATGTCCTCGTTGAAACACCGAAACATTTGATTTTCCAAAAACATTTAATTGGAGCAAAGCGTTGTGGCAAGAGGGTCAAAAGGATGAGGGGAAATTGGTCATTTCAAAGGGTGTAGGGACACTTTTTTTGGCCTTTAGATATTCATTTCCTCCACGCTGTGGCCCATTGCTCTTTAGTTTTGATACAACTCCTCACTTTTCAACTTTCTTTGAGCCATTCAATCTTCACTTTTTTTTTCCTCTCCCTACTACTGCATTCAAATGATTCCCAAGACCCACAACGGGAGGGAAGCGACAGCAAATTGCCTTCTGAAATTCATACAAAAGGGAAAGTGCTTCACCTACCATTTTCATGTGGATCACTGATTTTGGGCTGATTAGATAACCTTGATTTGAAGAAAATGAAATCCACTCATTACCCATCCTACAAAAAATAGACGAGACAAGACCATTACAACCATTGGGGCGACTCTGATTGAAGTGATACGAGTTTAGTTTGCTAGTGTCAATATTCCATGAGTGTAGTATGTATAAAAGGAAGAAAAGATAGTCCAATGTAAGTGCACCTATATATAATCCTTTTTCGGCTGCTCCGAATTTTTTAACGAGTAATCTTATAAACAGGTTGGATGTGAACAAAAACGAACAAATCAAGCTCAATTCCAATAATAGAGTCTAGTTTAGAGCAACCCAATTAGACATGGGTTCAGGACACGTTGTGCTCAACTTAAGGGAAAAAATTTTTATTTTAAAGGGAAATTAGAAAAAGGAGGCCCTTGAGGCCTGACCTATAATAAGGGTGGGATAAGAAAGAAAGCAGAAACGAAGAAAAGAAGAAAAAAGAAGGAAGAAATTTGAAACTAAAAATGACACGAAGTCATAAAAGAGAGAGGATTAGGGGTGTGTTTGGGAAGGAGGAGGAGAGGAGACAACTCTAACAAGCCATAATCATTACTAAAAGTAGGGGACCCCAACTGGCAACCGTGCCAGCAGAAGCTATACCTTAGACTAGTGGGGCGGCTTCTGGAGCTCTGCTTTCCCTTAGACCCCATGGCTCACTCCAACTTGGGACTTGGGTCCGTTCTCCTCCTCCCCCATCGCCATGCGTGGCGCCACCAAGGGGCTCACTTGTGTTCCATTAATTTAGTCATCTTCTAAGCTTATGCTATTCCCCTATTGAGTGCCACTTTGAGTCCTAACAATCATGAAGATAAGGAACAAAAGGAAACAGAGGAATATATGGGAAGCTCCCCCACTAGCCGCACGTGTATTAACTATTAATTCCAGAGTCAAAATAAACATTCAAACTTATGGAGCCTGAATTAAGGACTTTAATGTTTCATTTAAGTATTGGAGCTAATGATGGAGCATGGGTATCTTGCGTTTTCTTTTACCCGAAAAGAAAAAAAGAAAAAGAAAATACAAGAAGCTCTTGAGAATTTTTTAATAATCTCACATAAATAAACTCAAATACCCAGAAAGGAGAAGCCATTCCTTTCAGCACAGACAATCCCTTCCCCTCTGCAGACATTCTTCACAGACAGTTAGAAACCCAAGAAAACAAAAGAAAAGAAACAAAACCACACACAGTAACATACACATTCTCCCTTTATCTTTTTCCCTATCTTTAATTGCTTTTGCTTTGTGACTATAAGACCAGGGAGGAAATAGGGGCAGTACTGTAGATCTCAGCAGCGCCCAAAGCTTTGCTGACCGAGGGTCAGCTAACGGTGCCGTTTTATGTTGGGCCCGTCTTGAGATTTGGCGATAAAAAAAGACCCAGAAGAGGGAGAGGGCGGGGGAGAGGGAGAGTCTTCTGTGCGCTTTATTCTGTTCAAAATTCGATGCTTTGCTGCCTCCTGCTACTGAGAACGAGGCTCACTTTATTTCTAGAGAGAGACTAAACCCAACCCAGCCCCATCTCTCTCTCTCACTCTCAATTCCCCCCCTCCTCTTTTTTCCCCCTATCTCCGGCATTGTCTTGTTCTACCTCCAAGCATTAAAGCGTTCTCCTCCCCTTCTCTCTCTCTCTCGAGTGGTGCTGAATCTTGTGATATCATTTCTTTTGTGGGTTATGATTATCTGTTTCTTCCTTCCCAATAGACGTCGCAGTAGAAGAGGGAGACCAGCAAAGAGAGAAATCCCGCTTGTGCTTTTCTCTTGTTTGGCCTCTTTTGTAACGTTTTGGGTTAACTTGCATTAGGGGCTCCAGTTTCAGAGACTATACCCATAAGTTGGGGAAGACAAATTTCCCCCAAGAGATTCCTGATATTTTGGGTGATTTTAAGCAAGCCCAAAATCTGAGGAAGAGGTAATATAGGATAGGAAAGCTGTATGAAGAAGTGGTGAAACAATGACAGATGGGAACCCCAAGAAAAGCAAGGTTAGTCCTATTCCATTCTAGTGGGATATGCAATCCTGAAATTGTTACTCCACATTTATTCTTGTTCCCATTTTAAGCCTGCTGATTGGGGCTCCTTTCCTCCTTGGTTTAGCTCTCGTGGTCCAAGAAAATGGTCCGAAAGTGGTTCAATATCAAGAGCAAGACGGAAGAATTTCAGGCGGACGGCGTCGTTTATGGAGGTGAATATTCTGGGTCACATAAGTCAAACTTCCGATTTTGCTTGCACCACGCCAAATTAAGGGTTCTAGGGGTTATGATTTTTCATTTTGGAATTTTGCTTATGTCGCGATTGCTTCTGATCGGTATCGGTACTTCTGAAAATGATTGGGCTCTTATGCAATGTTTATTCTGAGCTTTCCTGTCTTCAAGGTGAAGATTTGATGCTTTAACGGTAACACATTTTCCAGGCGGCGATGTAGAATACAGGAATAGCTTCTCGGAGAACAGGAGTAGCTTCTCAGAGAGGGAGCCATCCACAATCAAGAAGAGCAAAACAGGTTCAGACCTCTGAATTTTGCGACCCCCCTTTTTTTTTTTTTTTTTTTTTTTTTGTGTTTTACTTCTGATTTTATTTCTCAAAATTCTGAATGTATCTTATTTCCTGTTGCTTTGGTGCACAGAAAAATCAAGGAAGAGCACAGACCGCGCGCGTCGAGGAAGAATAAATCTCGAAAATCCTCGTATTATAGATGTGCAGAATTACAGGTAATTTTCTCCCCTATTCATGTGTTCCATCATGTTCTGCATCTATCTCTATATGCAATTAAGCTTTTCTTTTTCTTTTTCCTTGTTCTCCTTCATTTGGGAACAGTGTGTTTGTAGCTACATGGAATGTGGGTGGAAGATCACCTCCAAGTAATTTGAATCTAGATGATTGGCTTCATGCCTCACCTCCTGCAGACATTTATGTTCTTGGGTATGAACAAATTCTTCAATTTAACGTGTATATGTTCTCTGACCTGAGTTGCTCCCAGAACCAATACTAATTGAGTCATATCTGTTTGCTCTTCAGATTTCAGGAAATAGTTCCATTGAATGCCGGTAATGTTCTTGGTGCAGAAGACAATGGGCCTGCCAAAAAATGGCAAGCCCTCATCCGAAGGACTCTAAACAATCTCCCTGGGACCAGTGGCACTAACGGGTGCTACACCCCGTCTCCAGTGCCCAATCCCATTGTGGAATTGAATGCGGACTTTGAGGGATCTGCGAGACAAAAGAACTCCGCTTTCTTCCATCGCCGATCCTTCCAGACACCCCACAGCTGGAGGATGGAAAATGACCCTTCGATCCACCAACCACGCCTTGAACGCCGATTCAGCGTCTGTGATCGGGTGATCTTTGGCCATAGGCCGAGTGACTTTGATCCCAATTCCAGATGGGGTCATAGGCCAAGTGACTATTCTAGGTGGGGTTCATCGGATGATGATTATGGGCCCGAGGATTCGCCAAGTACAGTATTATTCTCGCCGATGTCTTATGGTGGAACCTCTGCCATGGGAGATGGGTTTAGATTGCCAGGGCAATCAAGGTACTGTTTAGTTGCAAGTAAACAGATGGTGGGCATATTTCTCACAATATGGGTGAGGAGTGACTTGAGGGATAATGTTCGAAATATGAAAGTATCTTGCGTGGGTAGAGGATTGATGGGCTACCTTGGAAATAAGGTGTCCTTCTGAAACAACAGCATATGAGTTATTTTTTTCATGATTTATCTGTATTTTACTAAGCAAAAATAAAAAATATTATGTTGGTTGTTAGGGGTCCATTTCAGTCAGCATGTTGTTGCATGAAACAAGCTTTTGCTTCGTGTGTACACATTTAACGTCGGGGCAAAAGGAAGGCGATGAACTGCGGAGGAACTCTGATGTTATGGAGATCCTTAGGAAGACGAGATTTCCACGAGTACGTGGTGCGGGCGATGAGAAGTCCCCAGAAACAATCCTTGGGCATGAGTAAGTCTGTCTCCTTCTAACCGTTGGAAAATAAATTAAATGCATTTCTCTATCTTCATTGCTTTCTGCATACTATTTTTTCTGGATATCCTAATCATGTATATTCTGATCCAGTCGTATTATTTGGCTTGGAGATTTAAATTACCGAATCGCACTCTCTCATCGGTCTGCTAAGGCACTTGTTGAGATGCAGAACTGGAGGATGTTGTTAGAGAATGACCAGGTATGTTCCATGTCCTCTGCTGAAGCATTTCCTGTTGTTTTCTTCTTCTGCTTTTTAGTAGAACTTTGCTCTGAATGGTTAACTGGATTTTTCTTGGCAGTTACGGCTAGAGCAGAGGCGAGGCCGTGTTTTTGAGGGATGGAAAGAAGGGAAGATATATTTCCCACCGACATACAAATATTCCACTAATTCAGACCGATACTCGGGGCATGATATGCACTCAAAGGAGAAACGCCGAACACCTGCATGGTATGCAATTTCCTTTCCCTATAGTGTGAGGAAATCACATGCGAACACCTCAAATGGAAGGAAAAAGCATACAGTTGAATGACAAATGTGAGGACATGAGGGAGGAATATGGGTAGCAAGTGATTTAGTTTTTATTTTTAAATTGTTTTCCAGGTGTGATAGAATATTGTGGTATGGAGGGGGCCTCCATCAATTGACTTATGTCCGTGGAGAATCTAGATTCTCGGATCATAGACCAGTTTATGGCATATTTTGTGCTGAGGTTGAGTCGATCCATGGCCGATTGAGCAAGAGCACGAGTTGCTCTAGCTCCAGGGTTCAGGCAGAGGATATTATGCCGTATGCACATGGATACACTGAACTTAGCTTCTTCTAAAAGAAATGGAATCCATGCTCAAGTATGCTCTCTCTCATCCGTAATTACCCGAATTGTCATGTTTGCAAGTGACATCTGTCTTTGAGAATTTTTCCTGAGTTGGCTTGGATATCTCTGCTCATCTGCTGCAGCTGAGAAATTTTTTGGGAGTAATTTTTCCTTGAAGGACGATGGAGATTTCCCACTGCTCACTAACTGGAAATGGTGGACCCAACACTTCTTTTCTCTTCTTACATTTGCTTGAAAATTTTTGTTTTCCAATCTAACTGTGTCCTCCTTACTCTTACCTGTTCAGGTGTAAATGTGTCTTTGTTCCAGAGACTAATATAACACAAGTTTAGCAATCAAGATACCGATTCAGACCCCAATTTTGTACCATGTTAACTACAACCTACATTTATGGCATCCCAAAGTCTTGAACAAGCATTTGGATCCCTGAAGCAAAAAATCAGGTACTGTAAATCTTCATAATTATGTATTATCCTTAGGATTAAAGGTACACTGTCCGTCCAGTCACGACGAACATTTTTTGTTTGCAGGATGAATTTGGCCTCACCAAGAACTGCCAAGTGGGTACGTGAGGATTGTTTTGTTCATGATTCTTTATTTGTTGAGGGAATATATATATATATAGTTTTAAAGACTGAGAGATGATGAAAGGTGGTCGAAATAATCATTGGGTTACTCCCCTTTTGTTTTAAATGAAAAGAAAAGGTGTACAATACTGATGGATGAATACTCAAGACATAGGAGGAAAGATACATTGTTTAAAGTTTGTGATACGGATCTGAAGGCTTTTCCTTTTAACTTTGAGATTTATCTACGAATTGGAGAACCACCAATAGTTTTACAGTCCTGCTGGGTATATTGGGCTGCCAGCATTTTGCAGCTTTGCAGCTTGCAAGGCTATGGCATCACAGCAGAAGAAGAGTTAAAAGCTTGTGGTAGTGAAAGGCAAATAAGATGAATAAATATATTCACATAAAATGCAGGAATGCATATGTATAAAGATGATGGGAGTGTGCCCACCAATTATATTTCATCATTGGTGATTGTTCATGCCCCCTAAGATGCTTTTGCAAACAGGGGCCTCCATCAAGGTGTTTGTGAGGTCAAAACACTGCAGACTTTACAGAACTAAAGGAGGGAGGAAAAAGGAAAAGGTAAAATTAAAAGCTAGAAGTATGAGCTCACAAGAAAATTTCCATCTCAATATGAAAGGGATAGCTCAGAGGCACACTCTGGAACACTTCTCTAGAACCTTATTTCACATCTTTGTCGTGCACTTTAGCTTTTAGGCTTGAATTGGGATTCTAGGGTTATGTGTTCTTTGTGGAGGCCACAGTGGAAATGGCACGCCAATTGGAAAGGTAGCACTGGCCGCGTTTTTGTTCAACTCGGGTGATCCTGCTGGGGGGGTAATTAAAGAGGAAAATGTGGTCATTTGCAAAGTAATTAAGCTTACTGTTTTCCTTTAATCACTTTAGCATTTATAGGAGCTGAGGCGTGCAAAGATGGATCATGATAGGCAATCATCTTCATTATGGCAGGTTCCACTCAAAGCTCAAAATTGAACCCGAGATAATATCACTTCCAATGTTAAACAAGGATTGAATCATGTCAGTCCTTGCACTCAAGACACTGAATATTCTTTTCTAATCCGAAAAGTGAAACATTCAATTTCGATTGCTGCTTTTTTTTTTTTAAAGGTTTTCCGGTATATGAAGTTGGGGATGTTGGTTTGGAAGGATATGAAACTGGGAAAGTCTCTATAAAAGTATGGTTTTTGAGCACATCTCTTGCATGTTCCATTGTTGCCAATTATTTGGTCCCCAGCCAAGGCATGCTAAAAGCTGCTTGGCCAGAATCTCCTCCTTGGAGTAGGGGGCCACTGAGACATTCCATCACTCGCATTCAAAAAAGGGTGATGGTTCCATATATCTTTGTGCTTTTTTATTTTACTCTGATGCTGTAAAAAAAAAAAAAAAGAAAAAGAAAAAAGAAACTTTTTACATTACCTGGTCTCTTCCCAACAATTTAACTCTTTCTGAGTTTCTAACCTAAACTGATTGCTCAATACTTAAGCCCAAATTGACTTCCCTTAATGGCAAAAAAATAATAATAAAAATGAGAAGAACAAGGTTAATTAGCATCAGACAATTAACAGGCTTTAGCAGGAATATTGGGAAGACTTGACAAGGAGAGGCTATTCTGAGTTTTTTTCTCTGCTTTGAAAATAGATGAAGCAGCACAAAAGGTGTGTGGTCAAGCAGGGGAAATACGTATTCCAAGAAACATACAGCTTACAACACCAGTTGGACATCCTTCCTTACTAATGACTGGGCTCATGCAACCTTTCATTGCATAAAAAACATGTTTGCAACTAGAAAGCCGAGGCCAGCTTGATTTAGACTAAGAAATGACACCTTAAAGTCTAAAACATGAATTTGTACATGGAATTAATCTCAATTTATTCAGAAGAACCTTGTGCTGTCATTTTATACAAGGCCTACTATTAGCTTATGGCTATCAGAAAGTGAGTAAACATCAAGCTGGTGACCCACTTCACTATGTGCAAGCAGATACTGCAAAAATCTTTTGGTAACGTACACCTAATGTAGTCAGGTGAACCTTTAGTCAAAAAAGTCGAATTTAGGCACCGGAAAGCCTCCCAGCTGGATTGTTGAGCCCCTGCCTAGCCATGCCTTTCATCAAGAAATTTTCTACTATTGTCTCTGTTGATTTCGGAGAAGACCTTCTGTCTTCCTCATCGTTTGCAGTCTGCATGTTGCGGCAATCAAGAGAGCAAAATGCACGTAGGTACCTGCATCATCAAGTTTTGGTCACGTTGCAGTCTCATGACAGTGTGTTCTTTTAAGCTTAAAGATGCAAGAAAAGCTTAGCAGTGCAAATATTTGTTGAAGATACATATCGCGCAATTACTGTTATATCCCATAGAGCATGAGTGAAATAGCTATTCCCATTGACCGTGATGCGAATAGCAATTACCAATGGTCATAAGCGGGCTGGTATTCATTACCTACTTCACTCATGGTCCTTGAAAGCAGGTATCATCACTAGCTCCTCTCTTGTTCTATGTTATATTTTTATGGAATAACTATTACATTACCACTATATTATATTCCACAAATCAAATGTAGCTTAAGGAACAGCAGCTTAACAATTATAGAGGCTGGCAGAAATCTTGAAAAATGCCTCTCGCATTTTAGTACAGTGCATAAAGTTGAATTGAACTTGAACCAAATGAACCTGGAAGGATTTCATTTTTTTCTTCAGCTTTTCCCTTGTATGTTTGTTTCTAGCTTTGGCAAGGAAAGGTGTAAAAGGCCATTAATAATCCGGTGACTCTAGTTTAAAATAATTGAAGATAACTAGGTATTTGGAGATAGTATTATATAGGATCAGATGACAAAGTGACGATCCTATTGCTTCTGAGATCTTCAAAGAATGTAACCGGAATAATGCAATGGAAGAACTACGGCATTAACTAAAGGAGGTTAAATATAGGGCAAAAGTCACCAATAGTTGATCAAACAGAACTACACAAAATGATCAACAAAGGGGGAAATTAGATCACTACAAACATCAATCTCAAAACAAGAGAAGCCCTGACATCGCATATGAGAAACCTCAACAACACCAATAGCTAAAACACAAGATTTGTACAGAAAGAAATAGAATCAAAAAGAATACTCTGGAAAGAAAGTGAAACAAAAAAAAAAGGAAAAAAAAGAAAAGAAAAGAAGGAACCTACTCACTCATGAAGACATCGTCCTGCTCCGCGATCTTTCTTCTACAGAAGTGGCAGGACTCAAGAAACGCCCCGAACCCCACCTTCGCGACCTTCTCTGGCCCCTCATCGCTTTGCTGTTGGACAGGCGATCCGATTGTCAGAACACTCCTGCGAGTCTCTTCCGGAGTCGGGCGCTTCTTCTCGAAACGAGCTGCGCCGGCGACGGACTCGATCGGCCGAATCGCGCTGAACAGGCCCACGTTGCCGAGGCTTGACGATCGGACTACACGATTGCGCTTCGACATCAGTTCTTGAGTAATGAATCGGTAAACATCAAATCGAAGAGGAAGAACGAGAAGAGATCGATCGAACCGAATCGAAGAGAGGAGAGTTGTTTCGTGGGCCCCGAAAGACAATCGGTGCGAGGGTTCGCGCCAAACACGCTTTTGAATCTTTCTGTGGGCCGCAGGAGAAGCTTGGATTTAAATCTTTTTCAATTCTACTGTTATGAGAATTTTTTAAGTACCATTTCTCTATAATATAAAGTTGTATAATAGTCTTCTTTATTAAATAAAATATTTCAATACTGATAAATTTATTTTAAAAAAATATACAATCATCTAAATACAAATTAGTGATAAAATATTAAAATAATTAATACGAGAAGAAGTATTACATGTGATATCAGTAATAAAACAAAATTTCCATCATCTCAATGTGAAGAGGGCACAGGGGGTGACATGATAGAATATGTATGGTCCTTTTTAATGGTATTTTGATGAAATAACAATATAGAATTATACATATTCTGCCACTAGACAACTTTTGATGTGAAAATTATATGAAAAATATAAAAATATTATTGCGCTACATATAAACCATAACGTTTTTGGTCAACTTCTCTTTGCAAAAGTCAACAAGCTTGAATAAACTTTCCCTGCCGCTCATCCACATTCTTCCTGAGCCACTCGGCCTCCCCATCTTCGCACTTCCACGGCGGCGAAGCTACCCAACCCAACCCGAGCTTCGCGCGGTTTATTCACTATCGACACTTTCGGTGGGCCAAAGTTCTCCACCGATGGTTTCGAACCGACTCTTGAAGCAGGCGGTGGCGGCATAGAGCCTTTTCTTCTCGAAACGAGATATCGGGAGCGAGGCCTACACTGCGGAAAGGGCCAGTCTGGCCGAGGCTCGATGCAGAATTCTTGAAGCATTAGGAGACTTAAATGCGCTGAATTTAAAAATGTTGTGAGTTTATATAATTTTAACTATTTATATTTTAAATTCTAATTTTTCTTTTTATTTTTTTAGGATATGTTGCACCCAAATTTTAAAAAGTTATAAATTTATAAATTTAAATAATTTTAAAGATTCATTTATTTCAGTTTTAAAATTTATAAATTTATAAATTTAGGGGTTTATGATCTATTTTTTAGTAATAAATAATTAAAAATATTTAATTGCACAAATTCACGATAATAAATTGAGAGGATTTTAAATGCGGGACCCATTACATTTTCAGGCTTACCGTAAGGCCCAAAACAAAAACAAAAAAGCCCAACGTTAATGTGGGCCGGACGTTGAGGACCGGTAATTTACATTGCTATCATTTTATTTATTTATTTTATCCAATTTGACCCTTTTTACATCGCTATTCTTTTATTTATTTATTTTATTTTATTTGACCCTTAATGCTTGCCGGTTAAGAGTATAAACTTTGAAATAATAATACTAATCTTTCTTATCCAAGGATTTAAAACTTTGATGCTCTAATGCTTCCATGCATGCTTCTAGGATTGGTGCTTGTAAGTATAATCAAATGCAAATTCGAGCCGACCTGCAATCTCGCATTTCCATCTTTTTACTTTGAAATCTCATATTAGCATCTTTTTGCTAAGAAATGTTAAGGTTCTGAGGAATGTGAGATTCTTTAAAGTCATATCAGATGCTGAAATATAATATCGTCGAGCAAATTATAAACAGATTCCGCAAACCAAATTAACCCATGGTGGTTAAAACATTTTTTTCCCATATCGATAAGGTAGAGGCAATTTTAACAGAATTTAATGGCCGTCAATACCAGACGGTTGTATACATTTTCAGCGCCCCTTTAAAGAATATATTTTTGTAAAATATAGTTAAGAAATTTGAAGTTTTTTAATTCATTTTTGCTAGAAATGAGTGTGGAAAAGGCTCCACAATATAGATAAATTATTGTGAAAGGGGGAAAAAAAAAAGTGAAAGGCACCACTTGATAAATTATTGTGTTATTAGAAATGCAATGTTAAAAGATATTACAATAATACATTGTACACATCCTCATGCTCATTCCATCTCTCTTATGAGGAAGACGATTTGAAGGTCCCATCCACCAAATAAACTTGATCAAGGATTGATGCCCAGTTTAGCTGAAAATTAGAAAAAGATTAGCACGAAAAAGAAAACGTAAATATCACTAATTATATATTTAATTTATAATCAAAAATGAGATTTTTCAGTATTTCTTAAAAAGGTAAGGAACTGCCTTACTGCCCCTTAAAATATTTTGAGCTTCACCCAGCATACTTATGACAGAAGTTTAGAAATTCATACATTCATTTTTTACGAAAATTAAGGATGAAAATGGTTGCGGGTTCAAAATGTTCACCATTTTATGCATGTAGCAAAGATATACGAGATCAAAGTATGAAGCTTACCGGCAGTTTCCTTGGCAACGCAATCAGTGTCGCACTTCATTTCACAGTAGGTGTTGCCATTGCCTCCGTCTTCGCATTGCTTGTGGCATTCATTAAAACAGGAGGCGTATTCGCCCAATGCCTCGGTCTGTTCAAGATGGACCGCGGCAAAAACAACGATGCACATCACCAGCAACGCGACAGCTTTGTTCCCCGCCATTATATTTTATGTCAATCTCCTCGACCAATTTCTTCAGCTATATGGATGAATCTTCTTTCTCAGGCGAGAGGCCAACACGGGAAGGGGCAAAGAGAACAGAGGGAGGAAGAAGGCTATATGTAGGGAATGAAATGGAAGGAAACGAGTGATGAGCCTTGAAACATGGGAATGGCCTTTGAGTTGTGTGGTGGCACTGAGTATTGATGGGAGGGAGTGCTTGAAACGCGCTGGCTCTATATGTGTTCTTTGTGAGGGAGCTGACACCATGTTCCCTCTTAACATGAGGTTGAAAACATCATCTTAAATTAGGCCAATTATGTGAGATTTATTATTATTTTTTTTTCCATTCTTATTTTGCTGATGTAAAACGACATGTGTTTTATGGTACCCTGGGTTTACTGGGATTAAAAAATGCATGAGCAATCCTTTGTTAATTTAAAATTTTCAAAATTAATATGATTGCTCGGAGGTGGTGGCCATCTAAAGAGAATAATAACGAAAATGAAAAGAAGATATTAAACAATGAAATAGGAATCAACATTCTCATTCCTATAACGGGAATGAGTACACGTGACAAGCAATATCATGAATGGCAAATATTATCTTACAAATAAATGTTTACATTAACTAAGATGTAAATAATACAGAAATAATCATAATACAACAAATAATAACCAAAAATCCACGTGATCCCACCAAAAACAGTAATCTCACGCCCACAAAGAATTCTTCCCTAGGTACAAAATAAGCACATCAATCAACATGATAAAGAACGTCATCTAATAGTACATAAGAACTGGAAGTCCCAATACGAGTAGAAGAGAGGATGACAAGCTGCTGAAAGGAGGCACCGCTGCCGATGCTGATGGGGTCTGACCCGGTTGGCTTCCCGTAGCCCCGGTCGGAGCTTCAGGTCCCGTGGTCGGTGATGTTGGAGTTAGTGCCGGATCTGTGTTTGATTCCGGCGCCAAATTGGGTGATAAGTTCGAGCCAGGAACAGATGAGGCTGTTCAAACAGGAAAAGGACCCAGTTAAGCTTTAGTTCACGGCCAAAACCAGAGCAATGCATTGAGAAAGCAGATCACGTACCTAAAGGACTGGGAGGTGGAGCGGTTCCAGGAGACAGACCTAGCCCAGGTGAGTTGGGACCTGCCAGACAACAAACACTATAAATAAGGTTGAATCAAAGCAAAATAGAAGAAGGGGTTTTTTTTTTTTTTTTTTTTTACTAACCATTAAAAATAAGAGAGTAAAATGTATACAAATTATAATTGCTCAAACTCTTGAATCAAGGCTAGTGTAATGGTTACCTGGAGCAGGAATAGGTGCGGCTGAGGCTGAAAATGAAGAAATTAAAACTTTAGCAATCTGATAAAGCAAATTGGGAGAAAATTCAAGATTGGGGGCGGGATGAAATTCAGACCTTTGCATTGGAGGGGAACGCCAGGCATGTTACAAGCACGAGGGAGGGAGATGGCAAGAGTCCGATTGATGGGAATCCGGAAGGGGACGCTCCCAGTAAGAATGAGGCAGAGACAGTCGGTGCCATTGCTGGTGACAGACCTCAAGGAATTGCAGCAATCAGTTGTTGGGGCCGGCGCTGACCCGTTGGCCGTGCTGTTGGTGATGAAATTCATGCAGGGGGAGAAGCTGGATATCATCGAAGTTGTGCACGGAGAATTGATCTGGCCATGGACCGGCAGAGCCAGCAGCACCGTCAGAGCCGTGGCCAGCACTGGGAAAAACTGTGCAGGAACTGTGAATGCTCCCATCGAGTGCTTAAGTTTGAGGGGAGAAAAGTAGGGGAGGGAAATGGGAATGGGGGAGAGGAACGGAGGGATGTGGGTTTTATAGGGGGAATGGAGGGAAATGAGGTAGATTTGAAGCTCAACTACTTTAACTACCTTTAGGGAGAGAAGTTCTATTTAGGTGGGTTTGGTGTTCTGTGAAGGAATTTGTATGACACCCGGCCACCTAAACATAATCTCTATTTTCAATTTGAGATACTCTCCAGCCCAATTAGATAGAAATAAGAAGACAAGGAATAATTAACTTATTATAACTGCACCCTGTATAATATTATTGGGTAGACAAATGGATCCCCTCAAGGTATTTCGTGGAGCTAATGGCTGTTCTGGCTCCTAAACAACAATCTGGAAGTAAAAGGAAACTTAACCAGTTTTGATGAATTCCCATACTGGGCTTATGTTTTCCTTAGGTGGGCCCCTCCTTTCTTCTTCTTTTTCTTAATTTTTTTTTAAAAAAATTTTCCTTCTGTTTGGTGAAATAGAAAGTTTTTTTTTTTCCGGCAAACAGAAATCAAATGAAGTCCAGATGTCGCTAGTCCTCCTGACCAATAATTTTACCCACCACCAATAGTTTTACCACAGGAAAAAAGTAAAGACCTCAACGTAGGCTATAGAAAATTGCAACTCTCCTTTAAGGAGCAAGGTAGCCATGTCAAATGTGTGTGCTGACGTTTTCTAATGTACCCTGGAGACATGAGAAGAAGAATGTTGAAGTTGCTAAACAAATGCTTCCTACAATCCTGAGTCACCAGCCTTGCATAGCACAAGGAAACAAAAAATGCCATTGCACGAGATACCTTTCAGAGAGTAGAGGTGGTCAGCAGCCTTCCTCTCATTCCATCCTCCAAAACACTAACCTGGGAACTCCTTAATTCGGGAGGCATTACTCTCAAAGGCTTTCATGATCCATCAGTGTCAGCATGGACTGATATCAACAGGACTCTGGCAACGGGCCTCCCCTGTCCATGAAACATTCCAACAGCAGCTGCAATGTTGAGAAACTATAATTGCATCTCTTTTTAAGTTTCATGAGAAAGAGAGGAAGAGGGTTTCATGCTCACATTATACATTTGTATAGGGAGTGGATCTGACATAGCACCGCCAATGAATAGCCACTCTGCAGCTGTTAGTTCAGCCAAGTTGTCCATGTCCATCCTCTTCTTCCTTCTCTTCTTCACTGGAGCATATGCTTCTATTTCCACCACCCCATAAGTCCTCTCAACTAGTACAGCTCAATCTACAATCTCCTAGGGTTTGTTTATATTTAATGATGCATGCAATATTAATTTTTTGGTGACCCGTTTATGGTATGATCTCACTTCTGTGTGTGCTCCAAAGACTTCATGCTCTTCTCATTTCTTAACAAAAGGATTCTTGGGCAATAGATATTTGCCAGAGGATCAAGTCATTTTAAAGCAAAGTAAAATTGCAACAAAGCAAGAAATCTGATCACAGACATCAAGTACTAGTATAGTTAGTTCCTAAGTCAAATGTAAATATGATGATTAAGTCGCCCATTAGATAATGAATAATTGATTTTATATTAGTTAAGTGGATGCAAACCAAGAACAACTTATAAATAAACTTTCTGATACATACAATAACCCAAACATAGATACGTGGGAGAACAAGCACATTCAAGAAACGAGAAGTTCTAAAACACCACCACACCAAACCAAAACTGTAGTAGTCACCCTGTCACAACTGACAGTGACGAGGAAAAAGGACTACTTGTTTATGAAGCACTTCGACATACATAGTTCACGGCAATAGGAAACCTATGGCTGCATCCAAATACCTATCTTAGCCCCAAAATATAATGCACTTTTGGGATGAAAACTAGGCTTTAATTCAAAACTCGTGCCCCTTGTGGCTCCCTTTCCTCAATCCACAAAGAGCACAAAAACTTCCTGAAATAAACAGTCTGAAAGCTTTTATCACATGGGTTTGCCAGAAAGCCATCTTAGCATCCAATACCTATACTGCCCGATGCCTGTTAGGGGATGTCATATAATTTTTCATTGAAGTTTAATGAGTTTCAGAGTTGCACTAAACATTAGAATTAATTTTATTCATATCAAATTAATTAAAGTTACATACTGCTTGGTGGTCTCCAAGATCATTTGATACAGACACTAGACACCCTACATGTGTTTACAATTGGAGCCAGCCATAGGTAAGGGCCCTGGTGGCAACACAAAAACGGAAAAGAAACAGATGGCTGTGCTCTAAAGCTTAAAGAACTTCAAGAATGTGATCGGGATCGGACGAATTCTTCCAGTCTGTCCCACACCTCCAGTGCTGCAGCCCTATCCTGGTGTCGCTTGTTCTTGCTAATCTGCTCATTGAAGTAGTATATAAGCACAAAAGATACTAGTCAGAATGCCAGAAAAACTAAAATATTTGCTAAGGTTACTGAAACACTCAAATCAACGAACCAAAGTAAATACAATTGATCTGATGCACTATATATATATATATATTTTCAAACAAACGAACACAGAGGACATAAATGCTCACCGAGATGATCTTCACATTCCACTGCTTCACAATCTTTGCAGACTCCACGCTGTCGTCTTCAAAACGCATGTAAAAACCAATAACTGCATCAATTCAACAATTGCACAATCTGATTGATCCTCCTTGTTGGTAATAATGTCAAAATCAGCAGAAAAAATAAAGCAATACATGTTCTACAGAAGAATCAACAGGCAAACTAAATTACTTTACTGCTTAGTTGCTACTCAACGGTTGAATTCAACATCCAGATACAGTTCACAGAGAAATTGAAGCAAAGATCTCCTTAACCAGTTCCACAGTCATGAAGAACTAACGCTAGCTTCCTCCCCAAAGATATCGCATGAATTAATCAACAAATTTTTATGAACTTTTATGCTATTCAGTCTACGAAAATAAGATTTAACAAAATCAACACCTAACACCTTCTGATATACAATTGAAGTATACAAACCGGACCCGACACAACATGTGAATCAAAAACCTACCACATACAAACTCAGTCTAATACTCAGGTGACAGGAAATCACTTACTTTTGTTAAAGATCTCAACATGGTCCTTAAAAGGCCAGTCCTTGAACTGCCACTCCTTTCCCAACACAAACACTGCCACCACCCTATCCCAATCATCGGCCTTCAATGCCGAGGGCTTATCCCGGACCTCATAAGCCGTCACTCCTCTATCCCTACTGAGCTTCTTCTGGACCGTCACGCAGTCTGGCTTGGGCCCCTTCATCTGCTTCACCTTCACATCCGTCGGTATAAACACTCCGTCCTCCAGAAACTCCTTCACATTGTGAATCGTTATCAATGTCTGAGACGCACTCGGCACAAGAATGATGGGCACCCCCTCCCCAATCTTGCTGCCCTTGAAATTCATCTTAGGCTTCGGGGTCGACTCGTACCCCCCCAATTCATCCCCATACCCCAAGCCCCTCTCATCAGCACCCATCAACCGGCTCTTCGCCACAAGCCCGTCCTTCCTCTGCTGCGACTCTATCCGCTGTCGCTCCTCCTCCCGCCGCGTCGACGCCACAAGCAAGCCGTAGAAATCGCGGTTCCGGCATTCCAACAAAGACTCCCTGTCCTTCAAGGGTCTTTCCCCATTCCTTATCAGGGACATATAATCAACGATCTCATCGGCCTTGAGCTGGGAAGTTTCCTGATTCGCATAGCCATCGACAATGGTGGGGGGAGCGAAGGAGGGATCATCGGGGCGGTACTGGTTGAGATCAATGGGATTGTGGGGGATGGGAGGAACTGGTGGTTTAGGGTTTTGGGGGACGAGGAATTCGATGGCGTCGGAGGAGGCGACCTTGCCAGTGAGGTAGTCGAGGAGGGGCTTTCTGTCGGGGAGGGTGACGGTGGGGATGCGGTGGGTGCGAGCGGACTGGAGATACTCGGTGTGTTTAAGGTGGTGGTTCTTGACGAAGTAGACAAGGGTTTCGAGGGTGTAGAGGTTCCCCTGCTTCGATCGGTACGCGGTCTCGGCGGCGCAAGGGAAGGAGTAATGGCCGGAGAATCGGAACTCGTCACCTGCTCGGACGATCTTGTCGAGCTCGCCTCGGACGGTGAAATCGCGGAGCGCCGATAGAGGATCCATTTGCAGAAAGAGAGGCCGTCGGTGGTAGCAGTAGGTCTTGTTTCAGGGTTTTTACTCTTAACATGTCTCATGAAACGGCGTCGTTTCTCTTTTATTCTGTTACACGTAAAGCCCATCGACTCTTTACTGTAAGGCCATCTAAGAAGCGAATGCGATTTTACTTTTAATTCCCTCAGTTCTCAACTCGTTAAGACCATTAAGTACCCTATTTGAATAAACTTTGATTTGATCTAAACAAATTAGATCTAATTTTAAGTTTGATGGAATCAGATTATGGAACAAAAATACTCCCTATAAATTTTCGTTATTCCTATTATATCCATTTCATTTCTCTCCCTAAGGCTTCTTCCACGCACAATGACTCCTCAAACGCCAACAAAATCACGAGTCGGTGCAACCACAACCACCACCAAACACCACCATCACTATCTATCAACAACACACCTCATTCCCGCCATCACATTTTTGGGGGTTCGATGAAATCAAACTATTTAGAGTTTTTCTAGTCACCAAAAAAAGAAAAAAGTATTTTGAGATTTTTTTTTTTCTAGACGAGGGGAAGAACCAATTCACTTTTCTTTTTCTTTTGGTTTTATTATTTTTTTCCCCTTTCCCCTTTTTACACCTTTTCTGACTTCGGTTTTCGTTTTCCTTATTTTCTTACTTCATTTTTTATTTTATTTTTTCCTTGGTAATACCCCTTTCTTTTTTCTTTTTACATGAAGTTAATTATTAGACAAAGTAGCATTATAATAGGAGTCAAAAAGGAAAAATTTATTTTATTCATATGTTTCCCCAAATTAGTAATCAACCAGACATAATTATTCAGATTATAATTTTAGATTTTAATATACAGTATTAAGATTGATTTTCAGCATTGAAGTCTAAATACTAAATTTTATCAAACACTATCTTAGAGTTAATTCAAATTTTGTAGAATAATATTGTCCTTTTTTCACCAATCAAATAAAAACAATTTTGTGCTTGGTTCTATTCTCAATTTTGTAAGAGGGATATGAGGGAATGGCTCTCTTTCTTGTCCAATGGTGCCTGTGCTTTAGTTCGTCCAATAAATAACTTGATAGAATCATACGCAAATTTCAATCTTATAAATTGAAATAACATTAGATTACTCATGAACCTATTATTTTTTTAATCTAATTTCAAGATGTTTAACTATCATCACACTAGATTAAAAATGTAAGAACATTAACAATTAAGAATTTTTATGATTTTCATCCTCTACATAAATGTCATAGGCATCTTGGAAACTCTATGAAAATTAGTATGTCTATAGATTATTTAAGGTCTAAAGTTTTACAAGCTATTATTATTTATCAAGTTATTTACCAAACAAGCAGCACCATTTGAACAAACCAAAGTGGCCTGTTCGGAATTATGATCCATGAATCTCTGTACAATTATTGTAACTTTACAATTATTTTAATTTCAGACCATTCACCCAATCATTAACTCAGGATCCGATACATTAATCAATCAGGCTTCTTTAAATATAAAAAACCACTCCCCAAGTAATTAAGTTTATATAAATCAAAACACCACTCCCTCATCTGCAATTTCATTTGAGGCTTCAAGGTTTATTTTTTGTATTTTCTTTTTCCCTTTCTTTGATTATGCATGCTTCGAATATTTTTGTCTTTCATTCTCTTATTGAAATTAATGCAATGACAGTGTAGAGAAAAAAAAAAGGAGAAAAACATCTAAAGTTGACGTGTAAGATGATCAAAAATAAAATAATTAACTTGTATAATAATAATTATTATTATTATTATTTTACAGAAAACCTACTACTTGACTAACGAGTAATTTATAAGTTGCCATATGAATTCTCAAGCAAGCTTTCCGATGCAACCTTAAAATTAGTGAAAATGCCACCCTAACTACAGACATCACATGGGGTAGTCAACTTAAGACGGAATTCTTTATTTTCATAGGAACCAAAAGAGAAAGTTAGCTCTTATTATTTAAACTAACCCTCACTTTTTTTAATTCTTTTAGATAATATTAAATTAAAAGGGAATTCTTTATTTTCATCGAAAACAAAAGAGAAAGTTAGCTCTTATTATTTAAACTAACTCTCTATTTTTTAATTCTTTTAGATAATATTAAATATACAATTTCCGTACACTATTTATATTAAAACTAATTATATAAAAAAATTATAAAGTCTTATATTTTCATTTAATTTAAATATTTCTTACAAAGAATCACATAAATTTAACTAATGTTATCTTTTTTAATGTAAAGGGTGTGCCTAAAAATATATAAAATAAAAATTTTCCTCCCTTGTTTTTTTTTTTTTTTTGGGTGGCAACTCATTATTGGGCTTCTTCTAGGAAGCTCACAACGCCGCCTCGTTGACCATTGTCGCTCTTTTAAAGAGACGAAGTAGTCTCCCTCCACCCAATTTCCCAAACCACTATGGACTCCTCACCACCTCGGGTCTCTCTCCGGCCGTTCAAGCTCTCCGACGCCGACGACTTCCTCTCATGGGCCGGCGACGATCGGGTCACCCGTTACCTTCGGTGGGACCCCATTCCCTCCCGAGAAGCCGCCGTCGCGCACATCAAGGACGTTGCAATCCCCCACCCATGGCGCCGATCCATCTGTCTCGGCGACGATCGTTCGGTCGGGTACGTGTCCATCAGGCCTGCACCGGGCCACGACCGGTGCCGGGCCAACGTCGGGTACGCCCTGGCGGCGGAGCACTGGAACAAGGGAGTCGCAACGGCGGCGCTGAGGGCGGCGGTGGCCGCCGTGTTTAGGGACTTGCCGAATGTGGTGAGGCTGCAAGCGCTGGTGGAGACGGAGAACGTGGGGTCGCAGAGGGTTCTGGAGAAAGTTGGGTTCGTGAGAGAGGGCTTGTTGAGGAAGTATGGGTACAACAAGGGGGAGATTAGAGACCTGATCATCTACAGCTTCTTGTCCACTGATCATCTACAGCTTCTTGTCCACTGATCACATCAGCCCTTAGTTCGTTCTAGTACAAAACTGGCCCCGAGCCCCGAGTTGCCCAGGCACTCGAATCAAAACGTCAACGTTTTAATAAGGCATAAATATTAAAATGTTCCTCAAACTTTTACTTAATTTTTAATTTGTTCCTTCAAGTAAGCAATTTGGTCCTTCAATTTCTTTTTTTATTTAATAAAAAATGAAAGTTAAGAAATTTCACCGAGTTGACATGACATTTCATATGTGTGCCTACATGCAGGATTACGGGTGCGATTTTAAGTTCATATAACCCTATTTTTTTCAACCCTATTTTCACTCTTTTTCTTCCATTTCAAACTCCTTTTCCCTTACCCTAACTTCATTTCTGCTCAAATATGAAATTAATTGAATAGAAAATTAAAGTTTGAAAAACAAATTGTTGACAATTGAAATTAAAAAACCAAATTAAGAATAATATAAAAATACAAAAGGCATTTTAGTGTTGTTGCCTTCTAATAAAAAGGCATCCTATCCTTATAAATAAATTACCGTCACTTCTAATCAAGTGACGTCATTTTGAACACGAAGTTGAGTTGCATAAGTTAGGACTTTGGACTAGTGTCCCCTTATTCTACTGAGTTCGAACTCTGGGCCAGTGTTATCTTCCTCTAATTTGTCTTTGAATTTGAGTAAAGTATGATTGAGTTTCATGTTTCACTGCTATCAATCACCCCTTTCCTTTTTTTTTTTTTTTCCTCTTTAATTCCCCAAACTATCTATTGACTAATGCTTTCACTTTTATCCCAGCGGCTCACAAAGAAATAGATGTTTTTTATATTTTGTGTACTGTGAAAAAATATATTTCTTGTACCAAAAATACTAAAAAAATCAATGAAAAGGAAATAGCTAATATATTCCTACCCCAGTAACAAGTTACTCCAAAAATTCCAAAGAATCACTATTTCCATCGTAATTGAACTCCAAAGAATGAAGATTAGACATACTGCGATGTTAAATCATAAGACAATTGTGTACCCACTTCAAGAAAACAAGCAACAAAGAGAAAATAAAACTAAAAAGAAAAGATGATAATTAGCAAAAGTATTGGATCCTAGTTATAAGACCCGGCCTAGTCGGGCCTATCACCCTGGTTCAGGATTGCCAACTTAACTCAACTTGCACATTGGCCCAATCAAACCCGTTTGATCCAACAGGTTGATCCGTGACCCGGGTTTCGACTCGGACGAAATCCGGTCCTTATAAAAAGGGCCAAAATCATCCAAAGTGTATTTGGTGAGTTTTAAACCCATTCACTTTCATAAAAATCCAATATCTCTAACCAATGAAGCGAATGAAGATTTATGAAAACTTGTTAAAACAAGTTTACTTATAATCTTATGCTCAACTAATCAAGATAATTATTTTAAAATATATTATAAATGAAGAATATTTAATTAAAATAATAGTTAGTGGATAATAAATTTTATATATATATAATTTTAATATACATTATAAAATAAGTATAATAAGATACCTTAAACTAAGAGCAAATAATATTTTATTATTCTTATCTTAGAAAATAATTATATCATATTTTTAACAATTCAAATAATCTTGTCACTTGAAATATAACTATAATTCCATAATGTTATTGATAATATCTCTCATGTCATATTGGAATTTTATTTTTAATAAATTTATTTTTCAATTTGATTATATCAAATTCAATTAATCCAATAAATTTAGAAATACAATAATGAAATAATTTATCTTGCCAATATTATTATTATTGTGCAAAGCAATTTGAACAACTTAATAAAAGTGGAAAGTTTTGTTATTTAAGTGGTAAATCTATTATAATAAGTTTTTATTTTTTATTATTTTATAAAAATTCTATTTAAAAATATGTATAATTATAATTATTATGATTTGTAATATAAATAGTCATTGACTCGACGGCTAAACCAATGACCCGATGACCCGGCTGCTTAACTAGGTCGATATCCGGGTCGGGATCTAATAACTATGTATTAGGATTATTAGTACATATGCACTTTTACAATTTAAATATAATTTATGATTTGATTTTATCTTAAAGAAATGCAGAGCAATAAAGATAAAGAATCATACTAGGACCGAAGGAATCGTACGTGTGAATTCATGACCGGAGTGTCTAGGTCTTAGAAATTCTCAAGCAGCACCTCCCCTTAACGGCAAAAAATCACTGGTCTAAAACCTTAATCGTGTATCTAAAACCGTAATTGCAATCTCGTCTCAAATAATAAAATCTTAACGATGTCTTGTATTTGGACTAGATAGTGTGATTATCATTCTATCACTTTCTTTTAACGGTGTTAATTTTTGTAAGTTCATGAAAATTCACGGGAAGGTTATGTGTTATAGGTTCCTTACGACTAGGTCAATCCAAACTAAAAGAAATAATGGCACGTCTTCGTCTTCCCTGGAGACAATATTCTGTGATTTTTCTTGTAAAAAGAAAATCGAAAATTGGAAAAGAAAATAAGTTTCTTTCCCACCTTCACTGCATTTTCTCAGCAACCAAACATAATCCAATAGGACTTAAAACCGTGCCTTGAAAGTTCTTCAGGCTTTCACACACTACGGCCTAACATGATTCTGTGCTTTTTCTTCTAATTCAGATCTGAAAAATATTCATGATCTGAAAAATATAAAGATTGAAAGCCCCATCTACTGTTTTGGATAGAAAAACCTAAAGAAAAAAATTAAAATTCTCTCCCTTTCTCAACGATCAGATCCGGTTTTTTCTTTTTTTCTCGTAAATTTTTAATTTATTTTTATGATGCTTCAAAATCTCAATCTTCTAATTGGTTGGGCAAATAACAGGTGGTGGAATTTTATTTTTATTTTTTAGTGTTAAAGATGACGGATGATTTTTTATTTTTTTTCCCCAAATCAGCACAGTTAACCGATCACGATTAAAAAAGGGATAACACTGCCCCATTTTTAGGGTTGGAGGTTTAGTTGGGTGTAGGTTCTTGCACTTATTGGCTTCTGAATGTTACCAATTTCTAATTCGGTCAGTACATTCCTTATTAAAAGCGTTTGGAAAACGTCTCAGAATAAGTCTGAACAACCACTTATTTGTTCGATCAACACCACTCCTAAATAAGAAAAAGACTAAAATATCCTCCATTATTTCACTTAATTACAATCATATCCTTCTTTTTCTCACCCCTCCCTTTCGTTCTCTCCCACGCTCTCTTCTCTTCACCTTTCTTTCGTTTTCTTTTTCTTTTGTTTTATTGCATCAAAGGAAAATAAACACTCTCTCTTCTCTTCTCTACCCTCCCACTTTTTTTTTTTCTTCATATCGAAAGAAATCAAACCTAAATTAGAGTTTGATGTCCATTTCAAAACCAAACCCAGATCTAGGTTTTGGGTTAAAATCAAACCCTAGTTTGGATTTGATTTCGAAAGGGAAACCACACTCTTGGATTTGATTTTCTTTTAAAACAAATAGAAAAAGAAGAAGATTTGGGTTGGTTAGGATTTTGATTTGGGGTTTTTCATTTGAATTAGGGGTTCTTGAATTGAGGTTTTACTAAGTTTACTTTTTATAGAATTTGGTTGACAGGTCTCCGACCAATTCTTACAACTCTTATAAATCTTCCCTTATATATCACCAATATGTTTTCAAATCAAAACCCTTCAATTCCTCATTAATGAATGAGTCCATTAATCTAAAATAAATGCTTCAATTACTTCCCTCCTCCATAGCCCATTTCAAACAAAAACACTATAACACAAGATATGTGAGCCATTAGTTACGCCTCCCAAACATCTATATTTTCCTAAAAGCTTCTGTTCCGGCCTTTTCACTTTCTCCTCCCTATTAAGAATATCTGGATGACTCATTAAATTACCTGACTCATTAAAAACTCTATTCTCCTTATTGGAACGCTCCTCCAATTCAAATCCTTGTAATCTTTTTTTTCTCTCGATATCTTTGTTCGAATTATTTTTTATTTATGTTTCCTTACTTTTTAATATTTTTCTGTTTTATAATATAATATAGGTTTTTACGTGACCAGGGATTTGAAATTTGTCAATGGATAACATTTAGTTATGGTAAATGACATTTTATTTTTATTCAATCTATTTCGATATAACTTGGGGTAAAAAATTACCGTTTTTATATATATTGAAGATAGATAAAAATATTAAAAAAGGGATGCTCTTGACTTCTACTTTTAGAAAATTAATTGTTGGGACTGGTTCTTATTTCATACTTGTGCGCTACGGAAATGGTTTCAGGGTTCTCCTCCCAGATGAGTGGGAGGGGGAAATTCCCATGGCATGAAGTTAGGCCCATGAAATACTTGGGCGTAAAATTTTCGTATGATGACTAAAAGGTTAATATTTACGATGCTCTAATTTATACATATATAAAAATTGTTTTTAGTTTGTTCTTATATGAGATGATTTTGAATGAAACCCTAATAATAATATTGGTGATGATTTTTTTCAATTAAATATAATCTTTTATTAGGATAAGATTTTTGTATGATGACTAAAAGGTTAATATTTACGATGCTCTAATTTATACATATATAAAAATTGTTTTTAGTTTGTTCTTATATGATGATTTTGAATGAAACCCTAATAATAATATTGGTGATGATTTTTTTCAATTAAATATAATCTTTTATTAGGATAAACTAAGATAAATTTATATATTTTTTTTTATGATTAATTACTTGATCGGTTATATTTTGTTGTGACACTTGTCGTTAAAGAACATCCAACACCATCATCAATAAAGTAAATTACAGTAGACCCTTTAAGACTGCAACAATGAGACCCACTTTGTAATAAGGAAACAAACATGGGTCATTTTCTGGACCCACAACCTTTATGTCATCTGCAACAAATATAAAGTTCTTTAGGTCTATGAAGGTTTGGACCCTTATAGAGTTGCCATCATGAGAAAAGCTTTTAAAGTAAGCCCACTTACTCCAACTCGAGCACAGTCTAGATGATGACACAATGTAAATATTATTTTTATTTCTTTTATTTCTTGTATCTCTGATGATGGTTGCGTTGTTAATGGTCTTGTTTTTTCCGGGTAATACTATCAAAGCCCAAATTTTAAATTATGGTTAATCCTACTCTACTTCCTATATGAAATGAGTGCTCAAAAACTAATAATTTGCAAAACTTCATCCGAAATTTATTTAAAAATATCACATTTCAGTATTTTATACAATTTTTTTGAAACATGGAGGATTTAATATTTTGGAGCTTAAAGGCATAACAATGAGACTTCGAGTATAATGGAATCTATATGTAGAATAAAAAGTCCAAATTACATGAATAAATGGACAAAATTCTCCTTTTATGCATATAACTTATAATAATGATAATGAAAATGATAATAAAAATAATAATGACGATAACAGATTTTATAAATATATAAATTAATAATGATACATGATAATATTATTTTTAGATGTCCATTATTAAATTATAAGAATTTTATTTTTAATGTCTGAATTAAATTATTGTTCTTTATTCAAAATAAATATTTTTATTGTTTAAATAATTTTTTAATATTTTTAGTTATGATATAATTATTCTTAAATATGAGTATATTGATGAAAAAATGTCATGATAATGTTACATTTTTCAAATTTAGTTGTTAGTACCAAACAGAATAATTTTATATTTTGAGAAATTTAATAAAGCGTAACAAATATAAGAATATTATATCCCAAACATTATGTTCTTTAGTATTATCTCAAGAAATGTGAGATTATGCAAGCTAAGAGGTGAAGAGGGTTTTTTTAATTTTTTTAATGCACATCATTGAATGTGTATGACACTCATCAAAATAACTAATTATTTCCTTTTACTTTGGTCTTATAAATGAAACTCTGATCACTAACAAATCCATGGATCATTTTCATCCACTCGAGCCTGAAATGAATAAACTAATTACATCCGACTATCTTCCAAAACTGAAATGAATAAAATATATTTATTTATTTATATTAAGATTTTAATGGACCCAAATTACATTACAGCTAGAAAAGTGAAGGAAATGATGATTCATTCCAAATGGAGTCCCAATTATTGAAGTTAAAGCATCGATTAAGGTTCTAGGAGTGAATATATATGTGTAATAATGGCTTTGACTAATGGGGCCTACAGTGGTTCTATTTGACTGCTAGTTGGGTATTAAAAATTCCAGAATTTCTTTTCATAAAATTAACTTAGCTGTATAATTTATTTGCATCTTTTTAAGGCATGGAACAAAGATTCATTATTTTAGAAAGAATTTAATTTAAATATATTGATGCAATAATTTCTCTGTGAATTTCAATGCGCTTAATGAAATCTTATTCCATTACCCTCAAACAAGGAATTATTATAATGAATACTAATTAGAACAAAAGAGTCTTAGAGGGTAATATCAATCCATCAACCAATAGCCAGAAGCTTTTGGAGGAATTGGTTGAACATATTACCTCAAGCGACTTGCTTATCAAATCAATTGAAATTGTCACACATAACCTTTAAATTATTAAGCCCAATTAATCATGATCATTACTAAATAGCTAAGGGCCATATATAATGGAGGAACTTAGACTTAATCTCCCTATGTGCCTTGAAAATTAGCATATAATCCCTATATGATTCCAATGGATTTGGAAAAGTTATATTTTCCGCTAAGTGTGATGGTTTATTCTTTCACAAATTTTTTAGGGTATTTAAGAGGAAAAAATAGACTTTAATTTTTAAAACACACCAAAGCTAACTCCTTAACCTCAATCACAGTTGTTTTCAAAGAAATGAACGTTTTTGTGTTTCTTGTACGGTGGAAAATAAAATTATTTTACCAAAAAAAGAGGTATTTGCATGTGCATTTGTATCTTCACAAAAAAAACCTACCTCAACTCAATAATATCCAAGTATTCCCCATTTATAGCCATCGTGATTAATTGGAATTAGGAATATATGATTTCTATACAAAATATATTTTTCAAAGGTCTAAGAAATATAAAAATATCTATCTCTTTGGAATACCATTGTAATAGAGGTTAAGAAATTAGATTAAGGGATAATGTGAGAAATTAAAATCTATCATTCTTAATTTCTTGTTGACAAAACTAGAACCTTTTGTGGATTCGTTCATATGGCATATTATTGCCACGTGTCTTTATCTGGGTTCCTTACTGGAGATGAAGCCGGCAAAAAGGGGGGACCTTTATACAAGTTAAAATTATTTTTTACTATTTATCCTGAAATAACAATCTATCGCTCACATGTAATCGATAAAATTTAAATGAGTCATCATTCTCAAGATAAATAGCATTATTCTTTCACCCAATCACAATTAAAATCCTAAAAAATTTCTCTCAAAAAAAAATCTAAAGGATCGGACCCATTGAGTGGAGTTGTCGGGCGGATCGAGATCCCAAAAAGCCCAAAATCTATAGGTGAGGTTAAGAATAAAGAGATTTTATCACCCCTTTACCTGCAAGCATCATATATATATAACATAATTAAATAACTATTTATAATAAAGTTTTTAGGTTAGACTTTAGATGTAATTAAATCAACTTATAACTATACTTAAAACATACACATGGACAAATAACTAAGATTTTAGGTATAAACTTTAATCTTATCTCTTTCTATACAAAAATTTATTTTGAAAAATTAGTCATTTTAGCTATTGGAGTAAATTAAATTCTTACACACTGCCCATTAAGATATGTTAATTATATATATATATTTTTAATTTTATCTATTAAAATAAGAATAATACTTCCAAGATTACGATAAGAATAACACTGCGACCATCAATTCCGACGTTGAACCCCTTTCGGAGCCTTTTACACGGAGCACCCAAGGTGGGACCGACCCGGTCCACTTCCTAAATCTGTTTGTCCGCCACAAAAAATTTTCCCCTGATATTTTTTTCCCCAAAAATATCATTTCATAAACAGCGAACAGCAGCTGGGGGGACAGACAAATATCATAAATTCACAATAATTTACTCGAAATAATATCAATGTGAGACGATGACTGAACACAGTAATGGGCCCCGGACCCATATACTCGTGGGTCCGGCACGTAATCACTATGACCGTACAAATATTATTTTAAAATTTTAAGACAGATATATCGAGATTTAATATTCATATTTATAAAGATATTAAATTAAAATTTTATTTTTCATTTTTAGAGTAATGTTAATTATTTTAATTTTATTGATTTAAATGACATATAAAAATATATATGCATGAAAATGAGATTTTAAGAATTTAAAATATATTAATTTAAGCATGAAAATTCCAATACAGTTTTTAAAGGTGTCTTTCGACCATATTCTTTTAATACCTCTATATATAAATAAAATTATTATAATATTAAATATCATGAAAATATACATATGTACAGATTCTTTTTACCTAAACTATTAAAAAAATAAGTACATTGAGGAGTAAAATAGAAGTAAAATAAAGGAGAACCAAATCTTAGCACCATTAGCACTCTTCAATTTTTCTCGACTTGCACTCCACTTCTGTCTTTTTAGATAGGTAAAATAACTTTATTATTATTATTTTACTTTCTCTCCAATTTACCTTGCTAAAAAAGTCCTTTATCTATATTACACATCTTTCTTTTTACAGTATTCGAAATGCCTTTGACAAAAAAATAAAAAATAGAAAATAAACAATAGAGAATTCTTACTAAAAATAACATAATTGTACGTAGAACAACCTATAATACGAAATAAAATTGAATATATTAAATTCCAGCTTGAGAAATCGTTATTCATTTTGTTGATAAAAAATAGGTGAATGATTTTAGAAATAAAATATACGTATCAGGGTGAAATTAATACGTACACACTTTGTCAAATTTATAAATAAAAAAATTTCACTTATCAAATCAATTGTATTTTATTTCAAAAATTAATATATATTAACAAACTCCGTAACATAATTAAAAATTCACCAAAAAGGGCAAAAATCGAGAAATTTTACAGAAATTCCCAATCGTTTTACCTGTATAAAAATGTGAAGTTGAATGCAAGTGGATTTCAAAATTTATAAATTTGAATAATAGAGTCATCGAGTTCGATAATGACTGTTACGGAACAGTTTAGCTGGTGAGGGGGTTAACAGGACGGCCCGTGAACGGCCCGAACCGCAACTTGAGTGAAAGTGGATGGTGGGCCCCTACCTAGGGCCTTGGAGACCCTCACCGCCTACGGTTCGCACAGCACTAAGTCAGTCTTCTTGATTTGACCGTTGGAGCCGATACTCGGGCTATTAGCTTCAGCTCCAGACTCAGCTCAGCTGATTTTAGGTTAATTGGATTCGTAATTGATTACGCTTGATCTTTAGCGCATTTTCATGTTTGATTAATTGCCTTTAATTTTTTTTTATTAGTAGTTCATCATTAATTCAAAGATATGGCACTAGCCAAAGTTAAAAAGTAGATTGCTCAATCAAGTTGGACCTTAATTCTCTCGCCATCGGGGTGGGCTGTTCAACAAAAATATCGTAAACTTTACTTGTAATGGCCATTATGTAATTTTACTAACACCCCTCGATGAGCTTAAACTTATGACTAAATTAGATAATCTAAGAATCATGAAATTATTGAGAGTTTTGTAAGTCTATTGCGGTAAAAATTATAGTACTTCAAAATAATGTCTTTTTCATTAAAAAATGAATTGAATGAGCATGAAAAAATAAAAAGACATGTCAACTTTTATACAATTTAGTTACCCGGATTTGGTTCTCATCCATACAAATAGTTATAACTATTTTAAATATTTAAATCATATGAATAAGATATTTATACATAATAAAATTTTATAAAATTAATATCGATCTTTTATTTTTTTTTTCATGCTCATTTAATACAAGGCTTAAAATTTCCGGAATAAATCTAAAATACCGTTATCTTTGAATGTTATAATAGGTACTTAAATTCAAAAAGGTGCGTAAGTGATTACTGCTCAAACTTTTGTTTCCACTAACCCAAAGGCATTTATATATAGGCCCCGTTTGGTTTCGGTTTGCGGAATCTTACATTCCCAGCCGACTATCTCATTCTTCAAAATGAGATGGTTGGAAATGTGATATTCTTTTATTTGATACACTTAGTCAAATTCCCTGAAATGTGAGATTATTACGTTTGGTATAAACAATTAGATTCAATGAATGTTAAAGTATTCCACTAACACTCTTTCATAAAATATATATATATAATGTTCATAATATAAAATATAAAAATTTATTTCCATAATAAGAAAAATGTTTAGTTTAAAGTTAGCATTAAAGTAAAAGTTTTGCTTGTTTTTTGATTTTATGCCCTCTTTGACCGCCTAGATATGGTAAGGGTGAAAATAAAATATGATCGGATATACATAAGATAACTATTCCGGTCAGATAGAGTCGTTATCCTATCTCTTAGTTGGTTCACAACATGATAAGTGACCTAGATAAAAAAGAAGTCATAATTTTTAATAGAAAATTTGATTTCATACATTCATATAATCTAAAACGACAAAGCATTAAATCTTGTCCAAAATGTTAAACCATCATAGCCTAAATAAATAAATAAATAAAATTGAATATATACTTGCTCTTAGAGTTGAATCATCTTAAGAAAATCAAAAAATCAATGAAATACAAGGAATTAGATGTAAGTAAATTAATAGTTAAGAATAATTTTTATTTAAAAAATTGAGTAGTAGTTTTCTTAAAGGCGAATCATATTCAAAATGGTAAAGAAAATAGAAAACAAAGGAAAAAATGAAAAGGAAAAAACCCAAATGAGAAAAAAAAATGATCTTTTTTTTTTTTTTTTTTTCCTTTTTCATTTTTTGGTGAGATAGATATGATTATCAAGATTTTCGGGTAAGATTGTATAATCCTACTATAAGTTGATAAGTGGGTCTAACCTGATTGCCCAATCCATTGTACAAGCATCTACCAAACACTTGATAGAACTAAAAATTGATTAAATAATCCAATCTAGCTTTCTTATCCTACCGATCAATCGAGGCATTAAAGTAAGAAGAATTTAGTTCAAACATTCACTAACTAAAAATAGAATTTCTATAACATAATAATAAATCTCTTAAAATAGTATTATCAACTCTTTATTATGAATAATATATATATTTACTACTGATATTATTATTATTATTATTATTATTATAATTTTAACTTATATGAGCTATGTACTTAAATGTGAATTTTTTCAATCTATTCATTTATAAGGGTAGTTTCAATATTTTATTATATGCGCACATTCTAACTTACTCAAAATCCCGCATTCATATCTCTCAATTTAAAAATATTAAGTTTTATTTTTTAAAAATGTAAAAGTTTAAAAATTATATATTTTAAATTCGTATTAAATATTAAAATATGATATTTTCGAACGAGAACGAAACTTTATTCAACATCGCTTTACATATCTCCCAGGCATCGAGGTGATCATTAAAGTTCATATAAAGTCTAAAATAAATGGGCCAGTCTCATTCGGAGGCTTTAGCTTTTAGCCACGCCAAATTGATGTCTGGTCAGCCGCGGCGCGCGCGGGGAGCATGCGATTTGTCTGCACCAATCGACTGAAAGATGAGCACGGCCACCACGACAAACAGAGAAGAGAGAGGTTTCTTCCCAAAAGAGGACGTGAAAGAAATTGCCATTAATGGGAAGATGGCGGAAGTGGTATGATCAAAAACCACTGATTTCCACGCACACGCGTCTTTAAATCACACCCCAGCAACTCCCCAATTTCTCACCCCCACACACAGCACAACTGCTCCTTATCTCCCTCTCTCCCCCTCTCCCCCTCTCCCTCCCTCTCTCTGCAACTCCAACTATGGCGATTATTGGGGTCCGACAGGGTAGAGATAGAGGAGAGAGAGGAGGTTGAAGAAAGAGCCAAAAAGAAAAGTAAAAGCGACGAGAGAAAGAGAGAATCAAAATCATCAGTGAAACGTTGAGCCTGGTCGATCTTTTTGTTTTCTTCTTTTTCCCCCAAATTTAGCAGAGTTCCTTTTTCAATTTTCTGGGGTCTGGGTTCTCTGTTGCTGATTCGTATAGGCCTTGTTTGCATCTAACTAAAGGCTTTTTGGGTTTCTAAATCTTACAATAATAGAAGTGGCCGGTCGTTGCTAAATTCTACATGCGTGAATTTGGACGCGATCGGAAAAAGAAGAAAAGTCGAGAAAAATAAAGAGAAGGGAACAAAAATACAAACTTTATTTATTTTATTTTTGTCTTGAATTAACCGCGTTTGGTTCTGATCATGACTCGTGAGGTTTCTTTCTTTTTCATTGTCGGTTCTCATTGAATTAAAGAAGGATCCCGTTCCTACTCAGAGATTGTCGATGTTGCTGTTTTCTCACTTCAATTCCTCCCTTGTTTTCTTGTGGGTTTCTTAGAAATGGGGGTCCAAGAGGTATGACTTGGGAGAAAATGAAAATTCTTGGGATTCGTTTGCAGTTTCTGGGGTTTTTGGATCTCTGGGTAGTTTCAGAATGGTGAGCTTGTCTGATGATCTACCATCGTTCCATCCATCATCTTCTTGTTAGAGGTTACTCTCTCTCTCTCCCCCTGTTTCTGTAACTTTCATCGGTTTGTGCATTACTTGAGAAAAGCTCTGATTTATGGTTTCGTATTGGATTGATTTGCAGTTGGAAAATCGAAGAGTGTTTCTGAGTGAATAGTGAACAGATCTAATGGCGGACTATGGGTCGGTTCCATCTCCCACAGAGAAATTCAGGAGGCCCACTTTACCATTCTTCATCACATCTCCGAGACTGTTCACTAATTTCGCTTCGAAACCTTTCTTCGAAGCCGAATCCGCCGCCATGAGCCCAACCTCCATACTCGACGCGAAGCCCTTCTCTGGTTTGAGGAACCCATTCCGCCCCGATTCCCCCAAGGACTCCCACTGAACCCAACAAACGCAACTGGAAAACCCTAGACTCCAGACACATCGGCCTCGGCATTGTTGATTCCTTCATCGATGAAAAATCCGACCCCAAAACCCCCAACCCGGAATCCCGAATGGTCCTCTTCGGATCCCAGTTAAAGATCCACATCCCTCCTCCCCCACCTTCTCCGCTCGATCCCTGTCGCAAGGAGAGAGAGCCTCAGCTGGGTTCGTCTTCGTCTTCTTCCTTACTGAGGTCTCCTTCGGTGAAGCAACTGGGATCCGATCCCGAATCTCCGAATCGGGTCTTCGCGGGGAGTCTCTCTGCGAGTGAGATGGAGCTTTCCGAGGATTACACTTGCGTCATCGCCCACGGGCCGAATCCGAGGACGACCCATATCTTCGATGACTGCATAATCGAGAGCTACAATGGTGTTGGGAGCTACTATGCAAGGAAGAAGAGAAATGGGTTTATGGGTGAGAGGTGCAGCTTTCCCTCCCAGAGTTTTCTCAGTTTCTGTCATTCTTGCAAGAAGAATATTGGACAGGGGAAAGACATTTACATGTACAGGTTAGCTCTAATCAAATTCCATGATTGCCTTCCTTTTGCTTACTTGATAGTGTGTGTGTGAATTTAAACTGCTTGTTTAAGTCAGTCACTTGTAGTGATGAACTTGAGATTGCAGCATCTTTCAATCTAGTATGGTGCTCTGCTCTCCTGGGGGAAATTAATGAATTTTGGGTTAAATTATGATGGGATGCTTCCATGACATCATGCAAAAGCCTTTACCACCACAAGTATCTTGGCTTTCTTTCTTTCTCTGAGAAGAAATTGAGTAACTCTGATGATCATATAAAACTCAGAACACTCAAGAGTCAAAATTTATGTACCTATGGTTGGACTGTATCAGATTCTTATAGCCTTGACTTGTGAAGTTTGATTTTGATAAATTTTGTCAATGAATTTAGTTGCCCAGTTCTAAGCTTGTGCCAACTAAAGTATCGGTGTTGTTTCAGGGGTGAGAAAGCTTTCTGCAGTCAAGAGTGTCGGTACCAGGAGATGCTGATGGAAGAGGAAATGGAGGAAGTGGCTTCTGATGATGCTCTTACCTTTTCCTGATCTCTCTCTCTCTCTCTGTTTCAAGCAGCTATAAAGCTGGTTAATTTTCCATATCAGGCAAAAAAGAAGAGGAAGTGAAGAACTGGTTTTCAGTTTCCTGGATAATAAACTCTATGATCACTTGTTGAGAGAATTGAACCTGAAATGGGTTAAGGATATTGTAGAATTTTGTTCAGAATGTACATTGTTGTTTGGTTTGTCCATAGTTTTTTTTTTTTTTTTTTTTTCTTTTTCCTCTTTTCTATATAATAAATGAAAGGCAATTTGAAAATAAAATAAATGAAACAGAAACATTGTGGAAAAAAATTAAACGGCCCCATTGGGGCACCCTTCATTTCTTTATCTATAATGCTAGCGAGAGCTAGAGCATCAAATCTTCTTAGCAGAGTAAACTTATTTAGGGGCTACATAGCATTGCAAATTGAATGTTAAATATTATACGCAGATTCGACTAATTCGAAAAATTTGAATCTTGACAGATAATAAATGAGATTTTATTTCAATGATCAAAACTAGACATTAATATAGTCAACAATGAAAGTTAGGAGCACTGATTATTTAAATGGAACTCTGATAATTAGTAAAATATTATGTATTTAGTTTTTAATTCAATTAATAAAAATATATTAGAAAAAATTAATATATAATAGCTGCACGTAAAATAGGTGTAGCTATTAACTCGTGATGCTTAAAAAAATAAAAAACACAAGATTCAAACTTAAATTGTTTTAGATTTTGTTTTATTTTATTTTATTTTTGTGTGTGTTACACCCAGGTGTTACCAAAGTTAAGTCTAAATATGTTTGATGCTATGTGGCCCTTCTTTAAAATTTTTTGATATTTTCTTATATATATATACATGTGATTTTTTTATATTTTTTTGTTACAAAAAAGCCTAAAGTTTGGGAACTAGCAAATGAAAAATTGATTTATAAACACTTAATTTTAATAATAGAAAAGCACACCATTATTAATTGCGCTAATACTCGTAAGTTATTATACATGATTTTTGATTCATGCTAGTCCAGCGTCACTTTATTAAAAATGACATCATACTCTTAAATGAATAGTCGCCATGATAAGAAAAAAAACCCTTGAGAGTCCAACTTCATTCCACGGACTTTACGTCACACGAAATCCTACCTGCTTATGGATATCAAACTCCCCTTTTAATTTTTTTTAAGACAATGGTTAAGCCTCCATTAAATTAATTTTTGTATAAATTAAGCCCTGGACTTCGGACAAAATCCTTCTTATTAATTTTTTATTAATTTTATGCCGGCACTGCATTGTTCCTTGGAGAGCCATGATGAGCTTTAAAAAATTCAAATGGGCCTGGCTTGTTTCCAAAGAATTAGGCCGAACTTAAAAATTCAAGATGGGTCCCAAATAAAATGAAAAATAAAAATTCGGCCTAGTCTGATGGATTGATTCCGATTCTGGGTAATAATTGTATCTTTATTATTATTATAATATCAGTTATTCATTTAATCAATGGTTGGGGACAGGATATGACATTAAGCGGGTATTAGAAGATCAAATCTTGTTATTTATTCTTCTATTTTTTAGGTCTGGATATAGATTTTTTTCCCTTTTCGTTTTTCTATTTTGTTTGTCATTACTTTGACTTTATGCAGAAAATTAGAGATAAGTTTTCCCTTGAGGGGAACTGATAAAATTATTCGAAACAAATGACTTAAAAACATTATCTCATGCATTGCAAAACAAATTAAATCCATCGCGTCAAGACATAAAAAAGTCACTTCCTGTGCTCATCCATAGTTCTATCAAATGAGTACAAAGAAACGACTAGTTTTGTTTATTTAATATATTATTACAAATAAAATTACTTAGACCATTTGACTTATTTATTGAATAAATGAATAGAATAATTTTTATTTTTTTTTTTACTTCACAATAATGAGAAAACTTTTTAATTGGTTCTATTAAATGAGTACAAAGAAAAGACTATTTTTGTTTATTTATTATATTATTGCAAATAAAATTACTTAGACCATTTGACTTATTTATTGAATAAATGAATAGAATATTTTTAAAAAATTTTTTTTTACTTCACAATAATGAGAAAACTTTTTAATTGGTTTTCTTGCACCTAACAAGTTATTTTCTCCAAAATAAGACTAAATATGTCGGAGAAAATTGCATTTAACCCCACTGTATTTGATTCAGTTGTAAAGAACCTCCATTTGATTTAAAAATCAGCACATAACCCCCCTATAGTTTCAACGGACTTGTAAAAGTTAACTTTCCATAAAATCTAATGGTTTGTTCTTTTACAATTTTTTTAGTGTATAATATGAATTAAAAAAGACTTTAATTTCCTAAATTACCAATAAACTAATTTATTAACCCCTATCATTGCGATACCCAAATAAATGGATAGTTTTATACTTCTAATACCTTGAAAAGATATATATATATATTATGTTAAGGTTATATATTCATAATTCCAACTAATCATGATGATTAGAAACATGTATACGAATAGAAAGATACACATACAAATGCCTCTCTCTTTTTTTTTACAATAAATATATCTTTTTTATGGCGTAAGAATTATAAAAAATAACAAGTTCTTTGAGAGCTATTCTGATTAAGGAGTCAATTTTCAGTTATTTGGGAAATTAAAGTCTTTTTTTTTTCTATTAAGCACTCTAAATATTCTTTGAAAGAATAAGCAGTTAGATTTGATGGAAAAGTTAATATTTATAAGTCCATTGAAATCACAGATAAATTATATGCTAATTTTCAAACCATAAATAGGTCTCGTACAACGAGATAAAAGTAAAAGAAGGTTAAATGTAATTTTCTCAATATATTACATCGATGCATTAAAAGGATAAAAGGCTAAAGAGATCTGCATTCCAAAGTTAAGGAAGAAAAATATAAAAGATAGAATGTGGAAAGATTCAATATTTTAATACCCATTTAATATTATATCATATTATAATAATTATACAGGTATAATCATTGCAGAAGATTTGACCACCTTAGAGCCCATGTTTGAATTACTGATTAATTTTTTAATTTTGTTTTGCGAGGAAAAATTATGTCTAATTAGTGATCGTTCGATCGTTGGCAGCCATGATGATGAGTTTTGATTTGTTGTACAAATTTCACCCGATAAGGAATTCGAGGAGGTGAATAGAAGATAATATAATTATTTGATCAGGGGCATTCTCGTCATTCCATGAGTAAACGGAGTCCTCTCTTCCATTTAGGCTCACGACCAAAAAAAGAAAAAAAGAAAAAACTTTAGGAAATTTTTTTTAATTAATTAATGGATGCGCTTACTCCCATTGCCGTCTCTTCACCGTACGGTCAATTTCCATTCTTACCCTCCCTGTCTCCCTCTCGCATCCGCCGGAGACGGGTCGCCCTCATCGCCGGAGCCCGCGGACGGAGGCGCCGGAAGATGCGTCAGTCCCCGCCGGAAACCGAGATTTCGGTTTCCGTCCCGATCCCCTGCTCGTCCCTCCGACGGGACCGAGACGATGAGCCCTTCCTCGCCTCTAGAAACTGTAAATTCTCTCGTCTTGTTGCTTTGAAATTTTTTATGGAATTGAGGGAACTGTAAATGATATCATCATGCATGTGTTAAGCGTTCAATTTCATAATTTCATGTTTTTTCGAACCTTTTCTGTGAAAAATTTGACGATTGGTGGGCTAAGAGTGAGGGTTAGTGGTGTATGGGATAGTTCCTCCCATGGACTTTCTGGACATTCAATTACAGAAATGACGCCCTTTGTGTTAAAAAAATGCCAGTTCAAAGATGGGGTCTTGTACGCACGTGTGAACAACATCCATTTAGTAGTATACAACTTTTGTGGGATGTCACATTTTTGGTATAATAGATTGTTTTAGTGAGACAAGATTATCTGACGCAGCAATGGTATCAATTTAGTTGCCTAGGTTTTTTAATGGAAGCCATTTTGATCCCAGTTGCCAATTTCAGTTACAGGGTGCAAGTAGTTTGGTCTATGGAGATGAAATGGTTCATTGATTGGCCGGAGTCAAGGTTTTCATATGCCCTCTTGTGGTTGTGGGTGGTTATTTTTCCCATGCTTTGACTTGGGAAACTGTCTGTGCTTCATTATTCGTGCCATCAATAGATGGAATCAGATAAGATCCCGTGAGTGAACATACAAGCTGGAGAAACATGAAAGAGAATATCACAGTAGTTCTTTGATTGTGTGTAGATGCTTCAAACTCAGGAAAGGAATTATAAGCTTCCCAACTCTTTCATTGATTGCATTACCAACCAGAATGAACATGGACAAGCTTTCCTTGGTTGCTTCTGTTTTTGCCACTGCATCTTGCGAAAAGTATTTTGGAGCATAATCCAATCAAATTCATCACTTTGAAACTTCTTCGTGTCAACTTGTGGAGTATCTTTGCTTGTGTCATGAAGTTTGACATTGAATCTGCTATTATTCTCGTTTTGTATCCTCTTATGTAACTCACTATCAGGCGGACACTGTTCTCTTTTTTGATTGGTTGTGTTTATGCTTGATACAGTTGTGGGAAAAGGCGATATGTCAACACATGCAGAAGGAGAGACCAGCGTGCCCAGTAAAACAGTTCCACGCAAGAAGAAATATTCTTTGAGCACTATCAAGTTTTTTGGAGTGGAGCTTTCCCCAGATAATGTTGCAGTTGCCATGGTGTATTTTGTCCAAGGTGTTCTAGGCCTTTCTAGGCTTGCTGTCAGCTTTTACCTTAAAGATGATCTGCATCTAGACCCTGCAGAGGTATTTCATTTTAAACTCCAGTGTATTGTTAAATTTCTGTTGTAGCTGAATTCATTGGAATCTACATATATGCCCCACATTTTTGTGTCATTTATTTTTTCAATGAATTAATGTGATGCCTTCTTTTTTGTTGTTTATGTGCTACCGCGGTATATTATTAAACACCATTGTTTATCTGTCTATCTATTGCTTCTTTCAATGGTTGATATTGGCAATGTAAAGAATTACAGGACTGCAATTAAATTGTGGTGTAAAAAGCATGGCTAGTAAAGCAAAATCTTTTTGATAAGAAAACCAGGTTCTTTATACGAATATTATGCGGACTGATACTGAAAAATTATACATGCTTGACTAGACAGCCGTGATATCTGGTTTCTCTGCATTACCTTGGCTTATCAAACCCATTTATGGGTTTATCAGGTGTGCTCATGTACTGTGGCTTTCTCTATTTCTATTTTTCAATTCTGAAGTAGTTTTTTTCCCTCTTTCTACGTCTCATTTTAACTATAGTTAGCCATTGCAGTGATTCTTTCCCACTTTTTGGTTACCGAAGAAGATCGTACCTAGTTCTGTCAGGGCTTCTTGGAGCAATGTCCTGGTGTTTGATGGCCACCTTTGTTGACAGCAAGTATGGGGTTGCTTCCTGCATACTTCTTGGATCTCTCTCTGTTGCCTTCTCGGATGTTGTAAGTGTCTGCTATATTGTGGCTTAAAAATTTCTTGGCTTTTGCTTCTGCATTAATTACACTAGCCACATCACATGTGCTTTGCGCGTGTTTAGTGGCTTTCAATCGATGTAAAATATTTGCGTTATTAGATTTGGAAACCGTAAGAAAAGTGGTTTTGAAAAATGAAGAGATTTTGAGAAAATTATTTATATTTAAAATTTAAATTTTGAAGCAGTTAGTAATATTTTGAAATTTAAATTTCGAGTTGTTAGTTATATTTAAAATTAGAGTTTTGAATTTTGAATTTTAAATTATCATTTTTACTCCCTATTCTCAGTTAACTTATAATAATAGTTGAGGAACCAAAGGGTCTTTTAGCTTTATAATGGTACAGATTATAAGGCTGTCCAATGAAGAAGGTGCAAAGTCCAAAGATTTATCTTGATTTTATAATGAATTCTGCTAACACTACCTCTGAATATGACAAACTAGCTTTAGCAGACAAGCAACAGCTGGTGGTGAACCTTAAAACAGTTTAGAACATGCATGCATGACAGATACCATAGTGAACTGCTTTACCCTGCTTATGTTCGCGCAAGTGTTGAGGTCGGATATGTGCGTCCAGATAGTTGAACTGCATGCAAATGACAAGAAAATGCTTTCGAGTGGGGCAGTAAACACTGATTTATCCAATAAATCAATGCTGTGGTTGATGATGAAGCCCCCCCAAGCAGGAAGAGGGAGGGCCAAGGGAATGCAGGGGGATGGGGTGAGAGAAAGACAATTACTCTTTGACTCGTGTAACTTTACATCCCTTTATAGGGGAAATGGGAAATGGGAATGAAGGATTTCTGTAGCTGGCTCCAATTCGTTGGTAGACATTTTCAATGTGTTTTTTGTGAATGCACGTCTTAATGAGGATTGCTACAAAAGTTAATTTGTCCTTAAAACTTCTTTCTGTCAAACATATATGAAATTGGTAGCAGACTGTTCGTTTAAGGTAAGGTGAGTTAGTACTTCACGCCTCTCTTGTATTTTTTGACTTTTTCCCATGTTTATTTTACAGTGTTTACGTCTGGTCTTTGTCTTTAAGTTTTTGGGTTGTATATATTTTTCTGTACCATACTTCAACACCATGTCAAAAATTGAAGCATGGTGTAGGTCGTAGATTCCATGGTTGTAGAGAGGGCCCGTGGAGAGTCACAGAGTGTGTCGGGATCTCTCCAGTCCTTATGCTGGGGATCCTCTGCATTTGGGGGAATTTTGAGCTCTTATTTTAGTGGATCCCTGGTGGATGCTTATGGCGTAAGGTATTTTATTTTATTTTATTTTTTTTAATGTTTTTCATGTGGTTGACAACGACATATTGATTCAGTTGCTCTGACTTATATTGCTGCAGGTTTGTTTTTGGTGTCACAGCATTGCTCCCGTTGATAACATCTGCCGTTGCTGTTCTAGTTAAAGAACAACCTGTTCCTGCAAGGAGGCATAACTTTATTTTGGTCAATCCTGGATTTATTGAGAGCTCAAAAGAAAGCATCATTCAGCTGTGGGATGCTTTCAAGCAGCCTAATGTATTTCTTCCTACTGTATTTGTTTTCCTGTGGCAGGCAACTCCACATTCAGACTCTGCCATGTTTTACTTCACGTGAGTTGTTCGTATCATGACTATGCTGTTTAAAGCTTATTTTGATGAGATTGGTTGCTAAATTATTTCCATTTCTATGAGCACCGAGCTTCCTTTTTGGCTGAGTTGAGCAATGAGTTTCCTTTTATGGCTGAGTAGGCACCAAGTTTCCTTTTTTGGCTGAGTAAGCACCAAGTTTCCATCTGTAACAAATGATTCTTTCTTTCAGCACCAATAAACTGGGTTTCACCCCAGAATTTCTAGGACGTGTCAAGCTTGTCACTTCGGTTGCCTCTTTGATTGGTGTAGGAGTATATAATGGATTTCTGAAAAATGTTCCATTGCGGAAGATTTTTCTTGCGACAACTGTAACTGGTGTGACTCTTGGGATGACCCAGGTCAGTGTTGCAAGTTTATTTGTTGAGTTATTCTAAAAGTCGCCTATGCATAACTTGTGATACATGGCGAATCAATTTCTGTGTAGGTTCTCCTTGTTACTGGACTAAACAGGAAGATCGGTATAAGTGATGAGTGGTTTGCTGTTGGAGATTCTTTGATTATAACAGTTCTTAGTCAGGTGATTATTCTTATTATTAGTTTTTTGGAACACATGCTATTGAGCTGCAACGTAGCTTTCGGATCTTTTTCCATCCAGATCCGGGTATACCCTTATGTTTAATTTGTGGTAATAGTAATTCCATTCCATCTATATTCTTATGGAAATATTATTACTTCGTTTTATGGTTTTCGACTCAATCAAGAAAACATATCCTATTTATGGCCCCTTGAAATAGATATTCCTTGCTTATTCCTCGCATGGCCCATGGAAAGTTATTCCTTACCTATTCCAGTTATGGTTCATCGGAATTGCTATTTCTTACATATTTTATTCCCACAGGATGACTATTCCATTCCACGAACCAAATATATTCTGCATTTGATTTTTCTTATTGCTTGGAGATCCTATTGAAAACTGACTGCTGGTTCCGTGGCAGGTTTCGTTTATGCCGGTTCTTGTTCTAGCAGCTAAGCTATGTCCACAGGGAATGGAAGCGACACTCTTTGCAACCCTGATGTCGATATCGAATGGAGGGAGCGTTCTTGGGGGTTTAATGGGAGCTGGGCTGACCCAGCTCTTTGGTGTCACCAAAGACAGCTTTGATAACTTGTCCACTTTGATTATCCTTTGCAATCTCAGCTCTTTGTTGCCATTGCCACTCCTTGGTCTCCTCCCTGGAGATGATGCTTCTGACGCCATTCCTGCAGAAAGTGAAGATGTTGAGATGAAGTCTAATTGACTTTCGGTTTTTTCACCATGAATGAACACACGCTTACCTTCAACGGCTCTTAGTTGAATCCTCGGCATGCCAGAACATTTGGTTTCACACAAGGAGGAGATACAGACGGATGTAAAACATTAGCATGTTAGTTTCAGCCGGACCATGCTATCTTGCATGAGTTAACATTTGGAGTAATAGGAACTCTCTCTCCCTCCCTCTCTCTCTGTCTCCCTCCCTCCCTCCCTCCTAATGTATCATCACATTCTGCATTATACCGATCAGGACCATTAAATGGCGTTTTTGATTAATGGGTACTCTATTATGTCCAAATTACAAGGAAATTTATCTGTTCTGTTGAAATACTGAATTGAGAAGAGTAAAGTTTATGGAGTCCCTCATACATTTTGTAGGTACACCCAAAATTCATTACCCTACGCTGCTTTTAATATGAGTTTCTTGCTTGCTACACTCTACGGCCACACACAAGCCCAGATCCGATGTCTCCACCATCATCTTAAATTGCACTGACATGATGGGTACAATGACTTGAGAAGTAAGAGCACGGCATTCTACAAGGCAATAGGTTGGGGGGAGGGGGGAGGTGGGAAAGTTTGTAAAGCTTTCATTTAATTCTTCAAAGCTAAAACAAACTCTTTTTTTTTTTTTTTTTTCCCTAAAGTGAACGCAGAATGGAGAAAAGAAACAATAAATGAAGGACAAAAGAGGAGCAAAATCTGGTTGTTAAGGAACACTTGGAAAAGAGGAGATTGAGATGGCTTAACCCAACGAGAGACAAAGGCACGTTCAATGCTTTCCTTCTTTGACTTCCTCATTAGAGTCCCATTGCTTCCTTTAGCTTTGGCCCTTTTGCCGACCCTAGCAACATGTCTGTTTTCTTGGAGTTACCTTTGTCATCGTGCATTGCTTTGATTGCCCTAGCATCGAGCAAGCTTAGGGTTCTATGTGTCATCTTTTTGTCAATACTTGTGTAACCTAACCGAATAACCCAAATAAGATGATGACTTGCGTGTCTGGCTTTAATAAGCATCATGGAGGGTATGGTGTCGTTCATTTGGCAACACGGACAACGCATTAGACATGAAACGTTGTCAAGTGCTTCGTCTTATATAGAACTTTCGAACGAAAGTTTGTAAACAGAGTTTATGAACAAGTCCTAATTGATAAACCAAGAAAAATTCTTAGGTTTCATAATCTCTATTCTGGAATCAAATAATTTCATATCGATGTTGCTGACTTGAATATTCTGCTATCCATTTTCATTTTTAAAACTTTGACATAATGAAGACCACATTTTTTTCAATTAAAATTCGATATGTCAAAATGTTAAGTGCAATCTGTCCAAGCTATTAGGTTCGCAAGAAATTTCTTGAGATTTTATTTATAAAAAGAGTAGGCTTTAGTGCAATATAAATCTTGAAAAAAGTTCTTTTATTCTTTTTCGAAAAAGAAAAGGAGCGGAAGAGAAATGGTCAATGGGCCTCTCAAGTATTAAATAGATAGACTTGATTGTGAGTGACAGAACTCATTTCGTCGGTTTACGTAAATAAATTTATAAATTGTATTCTTAACTTATTATCTAATATTTAATTTAATTCAAGACCTTTTATTTTATTCAAGTGAGTCTGTAAATTATCTCATCTAATCTAATTTATTAGCTAATTTCTAACAAAATATACTAACTCCGTTAACTTATACTTATTTAGCACTCTGCTATGACAAAAAAATATTATTTATTTCTCTTTCCTCTTTATTTATTTGGATTTTTCATAAAAAAGACTCGTGTCATTACATTTCCTTCTGTCTCCATAGAATAAATGAAAAAACAGAAAGGAGAATAAATAATATTTTTCTTTTGTCTCATCATGAATGTCAATTAGATATGAGTAATTGGAGTTAGTGTATTCTATAAAAAAAAAGGAGCTAAATTGGTCTAGATGTGATAGTTTAAGAGCTCAATTGAATAAAATAAAATGTCAAAATTTGAATGAAATATTGGGTAGAACAATGCTACATGTACATCATTCACATTGAAAGTGGTCACGTGATAGAATATGTGTGATTTTGTAATGTTATTTGATCAAAATACCACTCAAAAAGGACTACACATATCTTGCTACATCATTCTTTTAGTGTAAAAGTTGTGTAAATGATGTATACATAATATTATTATATTTGATAATAGATTAGGGATAAAAGTGTCATTTTACCTAAAAAAAATAACGCAGCCCCACAGGAAAAAGGACGAAAGTTAAATAGCTAAAATAGATAAAATAATCCCCATGGTGCATGAATGGAGGAACCATTTCTAGTGGCTTCAATCTGCGATCATTGTTACCACCCTGATCACATGTGCACAGGGAGTTTGTTTGACGAAGTGGATAAGCCTACGCCTTTTCTTTATTTAATTCTTTTTAAATAGGCTCAGCCAAAGGTGGCCCCACGGAGCTGACTGTGCAACCCTCGTGGGTGGGCCCCTTAGAACTAATCCAATCAGTTTACTCTGAAAAATAAACAAATAAAAGGGGGAAGATTTTTTGGAGGTGGCCCCCACTAGAACATGTGGAGTGTGGGGTCCGCTTCCATGCACCATTTCACGCCCTTTTTTAAAAGTTTTCACCGGTCCACCGAACACAATATCATATGTTGTCAAAGGAAAAATTATTCATTGCCTGAGTAGAGGGTATTATCATGCATGTTCAAAAAAAAAAATAATGCTATTCATCGATAATAATAACAATAATAATCTCATTCAAAAATTATGAGATTTAGATGAAAATATTTTTTTCGAAAATGAATAGATTTATTACTTATGTTAAATTGTTAAATATTTAGTTTGAATTCATTCAGTTAAATATTATACTAGTATTTTTCGTTTGAAATTAAATAAAAAAAAACTAATTGGCACTCGAAATATAATGAAACATAGTTTTATTAAAAGGGATGTTAATTATACTTTAATACAGCTTTGGAAGTACCAAGATGGTTTTCATTTGTCCTTGTGTTAATTTTTTTTTTTTAATTTTTTGTTTAGATTACTTCCACTTAAGACGCTCAGTTTGTTTGGAAATTGCCGACAATTTGTAGGCAAATAAATAAATAAATAATTTGAAAGAAAAACATAAAAGGTATTAATAAAAAGGAAATACACTTAAATCGGTGAAACTTGTCTGTTCTATGTGAATTTGATTTCTACATTGAATCTTAAAAACATCTTTCTCTGTCATAGTTTTCTTCAAATTTCTTTTCCCCGAGTATTTTATTATGCTTGTGCATAAACAATCTGAGTAGGTGGTGCTAAAAGTCAACGTGCTTGGTAAAATGAGTTGAAACCTTGTTAAAGAAATTATATAATAAAAATTTCTCAACCCAATTTGTTGAAAGTGCTGCAAATTGAAATGCATAGCTTTGTTTCCTCTAGCGTCAAAATCCCAATACATTTCCAATTATCATGTTGGGAGCTAGAGACCATAGTTATTATTATTATTATTATTATTGTTATTATTATTATTTTATTTCATACAGTTGTTGGGTCCCAAATGATTTGAAGCAGATTTTAATACTGTATACATAAAACAAGCTTACTACTGTGACCTTTGAATAATAAATCTAGATGTCTTACAAGAAGAAAACAAAATTTGGCCTAAGGGATGCTGCCCCGCCTAAATAGTTATTTAATAATAATCATAACGATGTGTTTCAATGTAGTTTCATGAATTAAATCAAGCGATAAGAGTAAAAATTTGATTGGGTTTCATTTGGAAAGAGACAAAGCAATTGTTTGTAATGAACAAAACATGGATGGGATGGTTGATGTTTTGGAGAAGACAATGTGCATACGTATGGAAAATAAGTATAAAAATGATGCATGTGGGAATGCCATGTGAGGGGAAGTGAACCCAAAATTGCTCCATTCATCTGAAGTTTTAATGGGTTTGAATATGACAAGCCACAACCAAACAAGGCCCCATGTGACAAATTATTCATATTCAGATACCCTCTGAACTACGGACTTAATGTGATCCAATGTAGAACGATTGTGGACGGGAGGCGCGTGGATAGCAAATTATTCAAAGAAAGAGAATATGATGAGAACCCTATGCCGAATTGCTCATGCTCGTAATCAATTCTCAAGGCTATATATTGGCATTGCTTTTCATTCTTCGAAGAAGGAAATCGACGTTTTCATCAAATAAACCCACTTTCGAGCTCTCGTTGACCAAGTCAACAGAGAGTTACTCCATTTTTGAGCCTATGACTCAATGCTTAAGGAAATACCCTCTTATTTGAGCCCTTGGCCTACTTTCATTTTAGCCTATGACTCAATTCCTTCTTGGGAAGCATTTTGGGTCACGGCTTATAAGTTTTCACCCTTTTAGGTTTCTCTCTTTCTCTCCTTTAAGAGGAGAGGATTTTGGGTTGAAGGACTAGGAAGGATGCACTGCATCCTCTCCTCTTATTTATGAGCAAACAAATTGTAGGGTTTTACAAATGAAGAGAGGTTGCAAACAGAGGAGAAAGAAAAGAGAAAAACCAAGGTTTATTCCATTCCCTCCATAAAATCACTAGAAAAGCTAATGGTAAGGTGAGCTCTGCTCCATCAATCACTAGAACTACATGGGTCTGATTCTCTTATGCACCTATGGGTCCAACCCCTTACAAGACAAAAGGCTTTTTATTCCCTCCTTTTGTTTCTTCTTTTGTTCTTTTCCTTTCATCATCTTCCCCTTCTTTTCTCAAATCTAGGTCTACAACCCTTTCTGTTAATGGAGTCTCCAATCCCGTTGGCCTTCATTCCAACATACTAATTCATGGTGTTCCATGTCTATGATAGTGGACGTACATAATCATTATATTTTAAGATGATGTGAACATGAACCTCTCAAATCAAATAATAGACGTGTTTGCGTCTAAACCCATCATTTTTCCCACAAACAATATATAAAGGTTTAAATTCAAATGATGGGAAAAAAAAAAAATCAGAGTTATGCCTCTGAGATGCTTTGTGTTAAATCTTTCATCCACATCTTATGTCAAGACTTTGATTGTCGGTTGCTTTTTGAGTACAAAAAACATCAAAACCTATATTAAATAAAAAACATGCGAAACACCAAAAACCTATGCAGTAAAATCATCCTAAATATTTTGTACAATATGGGAGTATTGTTGCATGGACATTATTGGGCTACAAAGTGGACCGACCCCCCATGGTCATCCATTGGCCTTTTTAGAACATTATAGATACAGTCCTCTTTGTTTTTTTTTTTTTTGATAATTCCTCTCATTTATTTACTTATTTACTGTTTTGATCATCACCATGAAATCCAAAATAGGATCCCAACTAGTCTCATAGATGGAGGTCTAATATGGGTCCAATTATTGTTGACTTTTGGGTCCTATGTCTAATTACTAATTACTTTTTTGGACAAGGATAGCATGTGTATATTCTTTTATTATTTTTGTACATAGTTTCAAAGTATAATTTAAGATGGTATATGTTCGTATAGAAAAAATAAAATTATGGATTCGTTACCCTGTTATTTACATTATATAATTAAGTTAGTACATTTATGTACTCAAAAAAATAAAATCTCAGATTTGCTTTCACGTCAAATTCACTGTTATTTATTTTATACATTTACTTATTTTAATTTTTGAATTTGTTGTACATGTACGATGTACGATGAGAATGTGAAATTCGAACTTACTACTATTATGAAGGTCGAATTTTTTATTTATTTTTATAATTTTTCGTAAATTGGACAGCTACTATTAGACTCTTAAGTGAACTCCATTAATCAATTGAAGCTGATAAAAATAAATAAATAAATGATCATAGGAGTTGTATCAATGTTAGCCGAGATCGAGTCCTTTTATTATTATTAAAACAAACAAGTTGTTGGATTTTTTTTCCCCCTTGTGAGTTAAAAGTGAGACATGGGTCCAGTTATAAAGTGTGCATATTTAGTTTGACTGTATTAGATATTCTAATTGGCCCTAGAGAAAGACTCCCCATTTACCTGATTTTCTTTCTTCATACAGTAATGCAACACCCAGATTCTACTGGTGTAAGCTGCCAAAATTTACCAAATTATAAAGGGTCCCCATGAGAGAATCCACAAAACCCTCTCGCATGCAATTTAAGTCAACATAATTACACAGTGAGAGCAACCTCTGCTGCTTGGAAGAAAATAAAATAAAGACACAAACCAACCGCAGAGATTTAATATGAGCATAAAATTAGTATATGTTATCTTAGATTCATTCTAAGAGATCCACCTATACAGATCGGAAGAGCATGAAAAAATAAGAGGATTTGTTAATTTTCATAAAGATTTGGTGATATATAGGGCTTTCGTTTTAAACGTTGAATACGAAGCAATTTTGTTTGGAATAACTTTCATCCTTCACATGAAAGCCCAGGGAGCAAGCCCAGTGATACAGGTACTCAGGTCCTCATGAGCACCCTATGTATTATTAAATAATATGAAAATTAATAGGCCTTCTTATTTTTTATGTTCTTTTAATTCGTACAAGTTGAATTTTCGAAAGAACATGTATAGATTGATGTACCTATTTTTTGGTTCACGTTGAGTGTGCTTATTATAACATGCCATCAAACCTCAACTCAATAATTGATAGTACCTAGCCCAATGATGATGCTACAAGAGGGTCAATATCACGTCAGAAACAAGAATAAATAATTTTAAAAATGGAACAAGGGAGGAAATCAAACTGAAAGGAAGCACAAGAGTGGACTAGTTTGATAGGGGCTTAATCTTTCCCCCACGCATCGCCAAATGTAGATTGGAGAAGAGGGGCGACTTTAAAATTGTCCCTAGCTGGTGCATGAAAGCTCTACTATTTGGTTTATGATGAATTTGGGAACATCTAATTCAAAATGGAGGGAGTGATTGAAATAGTTTATAATAGAAGACTTCATATTGAAGTGGTAGACTTTTAATTTCTCTATAGAAAATCTTATATTTGGACACGTCTTGTGTATATAAGTGGAAAATAATAGCATATCATGATGTGAATCAATATTCTGAAGAGGAAAAAGGTGGTCGCTGCTCATCATTTTATTCTCGAATGCATTAGTAAACTCATGAGTGGGATCATTTTCCTTAATTTTGGACTAAACTAATTTTAATTAATGCAAAGATTCTATCTAGAAAGGTAGTGAACTTTTTCACATCAACACATCCTGACAAGCTCCACCGAAAACTTACACAACATAAAAAACACATGCTAGCATAAGACAGGGGGCCCAAAAAAACAAAGGCCCCTCTTTCTTAAGATAACATTGTTTTAGTAAATAATTTCTTAAGAACATATATTCCATTGAAACTGTATCATTTTACTATAATTTTGTCTAATTAAGAACAGTGCCATTGCATGAAAGATAGGCTCAGGGGAAAAAAAAAAAAAAGAAAAAAAAAAGTTTCACACCCTATAACTATTGGCTCGTCATCTCCCAGCCTAATTTCCATCATCACGCCAAGCACATAACTTGAGGCAAAATCCAACGGCCGAGAAATACCGTAGTTGGTTGCATCAATGGCAGTTAAACCACCCATGTCGACTCGGTCAATAAAGCATTCCAAAGTGTTGACCAAACGGCGGGAATTATTGGTGGTGTGAAAGTGGGAGAGTCAACATGTGCAGAGGGGAATCTAATACTACTACCAAACAGAAGAGCCCATAGAATCAAAGGGAAAGGGGAGGAGGAAAGGAGGAGAAGACAACAAAACAGAGACAATGAAACAGACCGAGCCAATCAACCATGTCAACAAGGAGTAACTGTCCATCCACAGTGGAGAAACTACCTTAAAGCAGTAATAATGAAACACTGCAGGGAGAGAGATAAAAGGAGGGAGGGGACAAAGAATACCCAAGCCATTAACGTCCCAGTAAAGTAATTTGTATTCATTTCATTCATTGATTTTGTGTTTTTCTGGTAAAAAAAGGAAGGGGAAAAAAAAAAAAACCTCCCCACCCCAAAAGTAGCATTGTCCTTTCAATGCTAGAAAGGCCCCCCACACTCTCTCACAACCATACTCTCATTTTTCACTGCATCCATGTCCCTTAGAACATGGAGGAAATTATAGCCTACAACTCCTTCCCCTTCTCTCTCTCTCTCTCTCTCTCTCTCTCTCTCTCTCACCCACCATAAAAGCTCTTGAGATGCTTTAGTTCCCCATTGCAACATAGCCATCGACACAGGGTGGGAACCCAGGGCATGAGAGGGAGGAGTCGCCAGCAATGATTGTAACCAAATCTATGAAGTAAATAAAGCAGCCATAATTTCCGGGACACTTTAAAAACTTTCCCCCAAATCCCGTTAGCGCCCGAAACGGCAATCCCCCCCCCGGTCGTCGACTGTTTCCAGGGGAGCTAGAATGGAGATCGAGTTGGCCAGGTGCGAGTGCTGCGGGTTGAAGGAGGACTGCACCCAAGACTACATTAGTGAGGTGAAGTCGAGGTTCGAGGGGAAATGGCTGTGTGGGTTGTGCTCCGAAGCCGTGACCGATGAGGTGGAGAGAGGGGAAAGGCCTTACAACATGGAGGAAGCGCTCGAGGCTCACATGTCGTTCTGTAGGAAGTTCAAACTGAATCCCGCGGTCCAAGTCGCCGACGGGATGAAGCAGATGCTCCGGAGACGCTCCGGCGACATCCCATCGACGTCGGTTTCATCCAAGGCTTACACGAGATCGGCAAGCGCGTCGCGGATTGTGAACAAGTCATCTTTCTCGCTTTACTAGGTGATGAAAATCTACAGGGGAGGGCCTCCCTCTTCCTTGGCTAACTGATTGGGTCTTGTTTTTTGTACAGGGGATGTTCTCTAAATGGAGGTTTCTTCCTTAAAAGTTTTTAATTTCCTCTTCTTCTCCCATCCCCTCCCCTCCCCTCCATTGGGCTGCTTTCCTCCTCCTCCTCTGTCAAGAATGGCTAATCTTTACAAGGGGAGGTGGGTTTCAATTTTGTCCTGCATGAAGAAAATCGACACCTTTATTAGACAAAAAACTGAGGAATTTCCAGTTTTCAAGAACTCGAGTCGAATCTCCTTCTCTCTGTTTCTTCTTCTTTTTCTGACGTTCTTGAGTTGCAAGATGAAGGGAATAAAAAATATATATACAAAAATCAATCGCTGCACCTAGCCCAAAAATCAATGTAAGCATTGAGCTTCACTCCATGAATCGGAGGACTGTATGAAGTATAAATGCTTCATAGACTAGGCCGGAGCAACAAACAAATAACAGTGATATTAATAGTAATTTCAATGGGAATAAGAAAGAATGGTGTCCAAAAGTGTGAGCACGCATCGCGTCTAACTCCAACACGAATCGAAAGACTATACGAAGTATAAATGCTTCATAGACTAGGTTGGAGAAACAAAGAAAATGACAATAATTTAACAATGGTTTCAATGAGAATAAGAAAGGATGGTGCCTCCTCATCTGTTTCAAAATAAACACCATCCATTTGCCCGCTAGCAATTCAATGTTTTCTAGGGAAAATGCAACTTCAATCCAATGTCAATGCCAATATAGGTCCTAAGTAAATAGCCTCAGAAAATCCAGTATCGTCATACTGCATTTTGTGGAGGAGATGGAAGCAGTGTAGGCTGCGACGGGCGCAGTAAGGGGAAGGCACCAGTGGCCCTGCAATTGCTCTTACCAGTGACTCTCAACCTCCTTGTTCGAACATTGCACATGACAACACTGCTACAGAATTTCAGGAACACAATATCACTGTCATTTTGATGGATTACCAATGCCCCTAAATTTCTATAGGAATTGTCCCGTCCTACCACGCATTCCATAAACCAAGGACTCCTCGGTTTCATTTCGTCAAAATAAATCTTGTGCGACATGTTCCATTTGCCTAATTTATAATCCTGAAGATCCCAAACTTCCAAACGGCCTAGATGACGGTGTTCGTCATTGTATGGAAATCTTATAACCACCAACATTCGCAGCAGCCCACAACAAGATCCAAAGCATTTAGTGAAGGCCATCATAACACCTGCAGGCTTTGCGATCCTAACGCGATCAGGAGCCATTGTGAATCCCTTGGGCTCTGGGACTCTAGGGCAATCAATCAATTGCCATTGCTTCATGGAGTACGAATCATAAACAAGTAATTTTTCAGGAGGGGTACCATAGGAGAATGAAACAGGCCAATGCAATCTGTTGTCATGAACGACAGGCCTACCAACATGAACCACTCCATCAGCTGTAGACAAATGAACTAATTCACTCCACCTTCCCATGTCAGAAGAAAATGTCGTAGCAAACAAAGAATCATCCTCATGATAAATGCACACCACCTTGTATAACCATTGAGTCCAAGTAGCGCAATTGCCTCGACTTTGGTCTAAAGGGCAACAGTTCAATAAGAGCCCCAGCTTGGGCTTTTTGTAACTAGATTTCCTAGGAATAGGAGGGAGAGCAAGGTATTGCTTAGTGGATGGATTGCAGATGTAGTATACACATACATCTGGCACAAAATAACGATCAACTGTAGCATAACATAATATCAAATCATTGCACGATGCTAATGCATAAACTAGTCCTCCATCCTTAGCGCACGGGAGAAAGTTAAGGTTGATCCTACAGGGTGGCAATTTGCTTTTCTTGCACAGAGGTGTATAATCATTGAACATAATGCTGAAGGGTTGGGGCTTTGTGGGGATACAGATATGGTGGTGTAACAATCGACGTCGAAGCAAATAGGAGTCTGAAACTAGAGTGGACCATCGCTTAGAGACTAGCATGCAACAAATAAGAGATTTGGTATGCGTGATTCGATAGAGAATTTCCATCAAGAGAGATTCATCCAGATCATTGATCAGAAACCTAGGCATTTGGGATATGAATTGGGGCATTCTTCTTTTCTTGCCCGAACACGAAACCATACTATTGCCTGAACTCGACAGATTAGAGTGACCATCCATGACCTTAACACCTGAGAACAAAATATGAACCAACAAAAATGTCAATACCACTACCTAAACTACTGCTTGGGTCACGCTAGTAGGCTAGTTCGATCATAAAAATTAAATATATCCGAAAGCCCAAATTTCAAGTTGGAGTTGCAATTTTCAACAACTAAGAAGTCAGGATTTTGCAACCTTCCACCACAGTTACCTTGAATCAACAAAGAAACACACAAACAAGTGCTTCATATCAACAGGTTGCTGGATTGCGGACTCCAACTTCAAGCATGCTTTGAAAATAATCAACTATTTTAGAATGACAATGTCGCTATTGAATATACATCACAGAACTCATCTACGCATATCCAACGAATGAAACTTTGTGAATTAGCCGAAACCTTAGCCCTATAATTGGCTTGAACAAATTTTGGTCTACCATCAAAAGAGAGAGAGCCAAAAGAAGATGTTCGAGCAACGTGGGAATTAGAGACAACTAATTCGTGAACAAAAAATCACAGCTTTTTCTTTTTCTTTTTTTCCTCGGAGAACACATAAATTTATTGTCAATGTGTCGTAATGGTATGAATATTAGAAGCATTATTGGATAGGGTACAATGGTAGTTCTTCATATAAACTCCATTGAAGACCAAAATTGGAGTTTCTCGTATGCTTACCCGCGGCGACAATGGCGATGATTCCGAGCAGAACAACTCGCCGATGGAAGCCAGAGAAGGATCAAAGATCGGATTTTCTTCAAAAAAAAAAAAATACAGATCTGATCAGATCCAGAAAGAGAGGGGGGGATTTATAGGAACAGGAGGAGTCGAGTGGGAGATTTTGTCATAATGGCCGAAAAAAGAGGGTTTTAATTTTGGAAACTCTCCGAGTTTCTCCAACTTATTACATTCTATTTTTCGGAAAAAGTTGCATGTTCCCTACTCTTGAGTTGTAGTGGGTCTATAAATAAGGGAGAGAGGCCTCAGGGAAATAACCAGAGAAAGGAAGAAAGAAAGAAATAAATTGGAGAAGATTGCAGGAAAAAGCTAAAGAGGCCTTTCTACTCTTCTTCTATGAACTGGTAAACTCCATGATTCTATAATTCCATTGCTCTTTTTTTTTTTTTTTACTTTTTTTTTTTCTTTTTCTGGGCAAGATTAGAGTTAAACTTTCTCAAGATCACGAGGGAAGTCCCCCACTACCCATCATTCTTCGAAGTTCATAGTTTATTCAAGGTCTCAGTGTCATCATCACATATTTGAAAATCAACAAAATTTATGCTTCGTGAATCCGTTGGGTGTGTCTGTGAGTGTGCTCCTCCTAAAACTTGAAAACAAATTGTTTCTTTTATATAAAATTTCACTCACTTATTTCTTTTCTTTCTTTCTTCTAACTTTAAATTCATCTTATTTTAGCTTTAATGCCTTTTGGTGTTGGCTAAGAGATTGCTTTGAACTTGTGAATCACGTCATAGATATATTTTGCAACTAATGCTAATTTATTAGGCATGTTGATTATTTTATTTGTTCACTTTAATATATTAGGCAAACAAATCAAAGATGGTAAGTACCTGGACAACGCGAGGAGCTAATAACGTTTCTCATGCACAATTAAATTTCCGGACACGTAATTTAATTAGGAGACCTGCATTCAGAAATCCTTTCGGTAGCACCATACCAAGCAATTAATAAATCATTTCAGGGGTTTTAGTTCCTTAAATAAAATTAGAAAGCATTCCTAATTTTAATCAGGTTAAGAAAATTAAGAAAATTATATGAAAATTGATAGGTTCTCGTATTTTTTTATATTCTCTCAATTCTTACTCTTAGAATTTTCATAACAGATCTAAATAACGTGTACTTGACTTTTTTTTTTTTTTTTTTGTGATAAATAGAGTGCTTGCCTCTTTTATATTGGGACTCCTTTTTCCCTAGAATTTTATGTTCAAAATTTCATCACTTTTATATATGTTAAATTTATAATTATTGATAATTAAATGATCCATGTACCGCACTAGAATCTAGTTATATATAAAACTGGGATGGGAGTAACACTTCTTAAAATTTGATTATATTGTTAGATTTATGAGATTCAAGAATGAGAGACGCACCTCAGTTAGTTATAAAAGGTGGACTTTAGAATTACGTAGTTTAATATCTTTCTATAAAGCTCCAAACATATTGATAAAAAGAACATGAACAACTAAGACTATTCATGAAATTTTCATATAATTTGGTATTTTATACCCATTATATAAGCACATAGAGAAATTTAGTTAGTTTTCACGGACTCGAATTTGATGATATCCCATGAAGTAAATAGGAGATCTTACATTATCAAATTTACTACAAATTGGCCAATCCACTCATTTTCTCTTGTTCTTTTCATCAATACAGTTGAATCTCGAAGAATGACATAAGATTAGATAAAATAGAGTATATACTCAGGCACGCTCAATTTACATTCATCTGCCTCTTAAAACGACATCATTTTGCCATATACTTTAAGTGCACGATAATTTTTTTTAAAGCAAAAATGACAATTATTTTGGGAATGAACGCACATAAATTACATGCACCCGAATGCATACTCTATTTTCTCTTAAGATTATATAGATTTTAAGTTAATTTGTTTATGCTTTTTGGTTGGTCATATGATGCCCGGAAAAATTAATTGGACTAAGCGCTAAAACCTTTCGCATAACAGCTAAACGACAGCGAATTTGAATTTGCATTCCAATAGTGACCGTTGGGAAATTCAAGATTCAAAATGCATAATATTCGTCCTCACCCTCACTCAACCCTAGAGAAGACATCCAGAGACCCAATCGATCCCAAGAGAAAGACCCTCAGCACCTTAAAGCTATCATCAAGAGACCCTATCGAATCCAGAAGTAATGGCCTCGGAAGCTCAAAGCCATCATTAAGAGACCCAATCGAAGCCAGAAGAAAAGTCCTCGGCAGCTCAGAGCCATCATCAAGAGACCCAATCGAATCAAGAAGGGACCTCAGTACTCGCAAGATTAGCAACCGAGAAGCCATGGAAACGGCAGCAACATCGTTGTCTTCTTCGGGGAAATCGAGCACCACCACCTGCCTCCTCGTCCGAGTCGCCGGAGACTCGCGACAGCTGCTACTTCCCCGGTTGCCGGAAAGACGCCAACTGCAACTGCAAGATCTGTCAGGCTAGCTTCAACGCCACCCTTGACCTCATGCCCACCAGCGCCCAACGAAGCTCCCGCACCAAATTCTCGACCTCGAAACCCGTTCGCCGAAGCCCGGTCTCCTCTTTCGGTACTAATTCTGCGATTCTGTCGACACCCAGATCCACGAATCGCCGAATGCCCGTGCCTGCGACGGCCAAAGGGTCTACCGAAAGATTGCATTTTGATGAGAAGGTGAGCAAGGGGAGCGACGGAGAGTGGGGGCTAGGGTTCAAAATGTTGGGTTTAGCTCTGGGTACGATCTTGATCTTTGCTGCGGAATTTGGGATCCATTCAGGAGTTTCTAGGGTTTTACAGCCCGATTTGTCTCCGGATTTAGTGAGAAGGGTTGGTGAGAAATTTCAGGGCGTGCAAGATTTGGGACTGAGATTGTTGTTCTTGCAGAATGAGCTCCAGGGTTTAGTACATGGGAAGGCTTCCAATTGCAGCTATGATAATTCTAGGTGGAAAGTGCATCAGGTATTTTTTTCTTCATCTTGAACCCTTTTTCATTCATATTCAAGATTTAAAAATTTAAAACTTTAGCTGGGAGATGGATGAATGAAAAGGAAATCAACTATGACAATTTTCAGGATGGATTGCTGTTGAGTTCGCGCTGTACACTCTATAAATCAGCAAGAGAGGAAGTGAGTATCTGGGGCTGGCCTTTGCAGACGGCTGGCTTGCTTGCTACTGAATTTTCTTCCCCATCATTCACCATCTTATCTGGCAGAGTTACAGAGGTAACTAGAACTGATGCTTTTGCATTTCTGCAGTTGAAAGCTTAGTGCTTTTTTCTTCACATTATCAAAACCATGTCATCAATCAGTAGTAATATTAAGGAATATGTATCAGAAATAACTCTTCATACAAAGAGAATGGGGAGTTCTTACTATAATACATTTAAGAACGCTGTTTCAAGTTACCAACTTTACAATTGCAGTGGTCTGAGGGGAAGTTTAGCTATACAATAAGGAAGACGAACAGTTCGTGGGTGCAGAGGAAATGGAGTGCTTCTGTCGTGCAGTTCGATCCAAACACATGGGTTCTCGAGTATCGACGGAGCTTAGTATTAGAGAATTCAAGATTGTTCTCAGCAGCATTCGAGTTCCTGGAATTTTGGGCTTCAAGGGTTGTGGCTGGCAGCATAAAACAGCATTTCTGGCAAATTCCGGCTTTTGGAGCTCAGTACGGTGATTTCACATCAGAAAAGGACTTCAGAAAGCCAACTTGAGAAGATTTTGCGGAAACACTGGATGCATCAATGTTAATTACCTGCAAATATCCTATTCTCATGTCTTGTGAGGAGCAGCTCCTAGTCTTTTCTTTAGTGTTCTCGTTTTTAACTTTCCTTCTAGTGTCGGAAGTTTTTTGTCTAACAGTTCAGACTTTCTTATTGCTCCGAAAGCAGCAAAATGAATTTGGTGACCGGGAAATGCAATATAATCTGCTCCATAGCCACTTCATGAGATTGGAATTAAATGATGATTGGAACTTTATTGCTTTAACAATTACAAGCTCATTCTTTGCTCCTTTTCCACTGGATGATTCACCTCGAGAAACTAGTCAGTTTCTAAATGATGAGATACAGTTAGTTCACTCTCATTACTATTAAGATCACCAATTAATAAATCATCAATTATATTAAGATCACCAATAATCTTTACAAGAACAAGCACCATCTATATAATGGTGAAACCTACTCCTGTCTCTAACAACAATTTCCTTCTCATACACCTTGGATGCCAACTTCATAAAGCTATGGCAATCCTCACATATTCTAAGATTCTTAATTATGCTAATGCAAGATCCCTTTCTTCCATTCATCAGTCCATAACAAAGCGCTAACTTTTCGCTGTGCCATAAAACCAGCTCCCTCTTTTCTTCATCGTTTACATCAACCAAAACATTGCTGGTATTTGGCGAATAACCAGCCAGCTTCAATTTACCTACCACCTCATCTAACTTCTCATATATCTCATCTGCATTTTTATGGTTTTTATCTGCCATTAAAAACTCATGTATCTCACCGTTCAGTTCAATCCGGCTGCACCCCCTTTCCTTGAAAATCCTTCTGTGTTTCATCAATTTTCTCACCTCACCAACATCTTCCCACCTCCTTTCTTTAGCATAGACATTTGATAAAAGCACAAGCGCCCCATCATGATCTGGGTCTAGTTCTAGAAGGCGTTTTGCCGCAAATTCTCCTAATTCAAATTCACTGTGGACCCTGCAAACAGCCATTAAGGATCCCCATATAACAACATTGGGCGCCAGAGGCATTGTCTCTATAAGCCCAAGAGCTTCTCTCAGGAGATTGGCACGGCCAAGCAGGTCTACCATGCAACCATAGTGTTCATGTTTGGGAACGATATTGTATTCATTACTCATTGAAGCAAAAAGTTCCCGGCCCTCATCAATCAGTCCAGCATGGCTACAAGCATAAAGAACTCCCACAAATGTAACACCAGTTGGTTTGATATTTTCAGCTTTCATTTGACGGAAAAGAATTAGCGCATTGGTTGCATCTCCATGCATAGCAAAGGCAGTTATCATGCTCGTCCATGATATCACATTTTTCTCCATCATTCTATCAAAAACTCCTCTTGCTCTTTCCAAGCTCCCACATTTCCCGTACATATCAATAAGGGCATTGTTCACAGATAAAGCTCCTCCAAAACCATTTCTATCAACATAAAGATGGACCCATTTGGCTTCATCCAGTGCACCGAGATGCGCGCAGGCCGAGATAACACTCAACAAGGTGACTTGATCAGGTTTTATTCCTTTGGCTTGCATATCATTGAACAACTTAAGAGCCTCTTGGGGCCAGTCGCTCTCAGCATAACCTGAGATCATTGCACTCCAACAGACCAAGTCCCTTTCTACCATTTGATTGAATATTGCACGAGCAGCATTAATTTGTTTAAGTCTTGCATACCCAGAAACCATGGCAGTCGAGGCAACTATGTTTTTAGGAGACATATTATTGAAAAGATACTGAGCCAAATCCATGGAGCCACAACTTGCATACATGATGACAAGGGCACTATTTAAACGAGAGTCTACTGTGAGGTTCTTCTCATTAATGAACTCGTGGACTGCTTTACCATAATTTAGATTTCCAGCACGACCACAGGCAGAAAGAACTGTTGAAAGAATCATTGCATCTGGTTCCACGTTAGCGCTCTCCATCTCTTTGTATAAGAGCAAGGCATCGTCAAAAAGACCATTTCGACTGTATCTGTTTGTTGATGTAATGAGTAACATAAAGTTATTAGCTTATCATCGCAATGATAATGTCTAAAAAGGTAAAACATAGACATGAAATTTCTTCAACTTCAATGCAATGTTTCTCCTCCTTCCTTCCCTCCAACCAGATAAAAGCAAAAACAGGTAAATGCATAATAACATACTTCAATATATGTGTCATCTTAAAAAGGAACAAGAGAGAGAGAGAGAGAGAGAGAGAGAGAGAGAGAGAAGAAGACAGTGAACTACTCAAAATGTATGATAAACATCTCAGTTCAAATGCAAAACTTCCAAATTTAAGTCAGTGCAACTGCTCATACCCCAAAGAAACCTATATAGATGGCATCAATAAGTCTCCGTTCCATCTATTTGAGGCCAAATATTTGTACTTCGTAGTAAAATATGTTACAGTTATCATACCCATCAATCATAACGCTCCAGACGACCACATCTCGGTGAGACATTCTATCAAACACTAACCGCGCATCCAAAATGTGCCCACAAGCAGCATACATTCCAACCAGACCGGTCTGCACAAAAGAGTCCAAATCAAAACCAAGCTTCAACGCGAGCCCGTGAACTTCCAGCCCTCCCATAAAAGAGGAAACTCTGGAGAAAGCCTTTAAGAGCGGCGCGAAGCTAAACCTATCAATTCCCACTCCTTCGCTCCTCATTCTCTCATACACGAAAAGGGTCTTTTCGGGCTCGAAACCGCGTGACAATTCTCGCATTAGTCGATTGCAGAGGCCGGTGTCGGGATTGGGGAGCTGGGTGAAGACGGCGAGGGCGTAGTCCAGGCTGGGAGGCGAGAGGGAGGAGGAGGAGACGACGAGCTTGTGGAGGAGAGAGTCGAGGCCGGAACGGAGGATTTGGGCGTGGAGTTGTTTGAGGTGGGTGAAGGAGGTGGGTGATGTGAGAGCTGAGAAGAGGGTGGTGCTGCGATTCTGGAGGAGATTGACGGAGGTTGTGGAGCTTGGAAGGGGAGGAATGGCTAAGATGGTCTGTGCCATTGTTGCCATAGCTTGATCAGAGAGTGACTTCCATGATTAATAATGAGATGGTCTTCTTTTGAGTATCTGTTCTTCGAAACAGAGGGAGGAAGAAGGGAGGGAGATACAGACGATTGACATGGGTCAGGAGGTTTTGGTTTCGGGGAAGGCGGAGAAGTTTCTCTCCAAGATTAACTCTATGGAATAAAAACTATTTTCTCGAAATAAAAAATAAATAGTCAAAAATGAGAATCCTAAATAGGAGGGCTTATCAACTTTTATATATTTTATTATATATAAAATTTTTATTTACTACCCTTAAATATTTAAAATAGTTCTTATACTTTAAATCCTTTGTAGTTTACAATATAAATAAAAAGTTAACACATGATAAAATTGTATTCAATCCACAAAATTGAAAATTATATAAGATCGAGTCCTATATAAATATTGTATTTTCTCAAAATTACTGTAGGGATATTTCTTTCATAATAAGTCTACTCTTACTTCCTCCCACATACATGTACACCAAAGGACGAGAAAAGAGAATATGAGCTTGCCAAAACGATGCAGTTTTGTTAAAAATCGTTCTTATTTATTTACGTTTTTTAACAGAACAACGTTGTTTTGAGGGCGTAATCATACAAATTTAAGTGAGTCCAAACTCATATTTTCTTTTCAAATTATATAAACAAATAAGTAAAAAGAGAATATGGATCTAGACTCACGTAATTTGCAGGATTTCGGTAATGCTGTTTTGGTACAGATTATAAGGCCATGTGTTGTTATGCCGAATTAGAGTACGAAAGGGAAGGGAATGGAATACAATGGGATTGGATGTGATTTTTAATCCTGTGTGATACAAGAAATCTCACCTCGTTGTTTGGTACAAGACCGGATTAGGATTGGATTATTTTTTTAAAATCCTATCCTATGTTTGGATGGGCACAAGATTGAATGGGATAGAAAATATTTAATTTCAGAAAATACCCTTTGTTCTTCAAAGGATATCATAAGTTTTTTTTAAAAATTTTTTTTGTATTTTTGCATCACGTTATTATTAGAATAATTTATAATATAACAATCACAAAAATAAAAAAAATAAAATGATTAATGCATGTTTTAGGGATATATATGTTGTAGTCCGATGTTAGTATTAATCCCCCGACCCCTACTGTTATTCAGAAGCTGATCCTTAGAGTCGTGTTTCAACAACACTGCATGTTTCAGGATGAGTCTGGGTAAATCAGATCCGATTCATTGATAGTCGTATCCCAAATGATAGTGATAATGCCACCTGTTACATGTTTGCTTCTCTTTCCTTGGCAAGGGTCGGTTGATTCTGTCTAACAAAGCCGCATTTACCAAACGCGGGAACATTTATTCCACCCCAAAACCAACAACCCAAAAGACAAAAAAAAGAAAAAAAGAAAAAAAAAAGAGGGGATGCTTTATTTTGGACTAATTTTCTTTGTGGGTTAGATGAAAACACGGGTGGCTCGTAAATGTTTGCTCCTCTCCATTTTGGTTGACGAGCAAATAAAAAAGAAAAAGAAACGAACAAAGGCGAAAAATAGAAATTAATTAATAGGTGAATTACACTTAATCTTCTTGTGATTTAATTAAATTGTATGAAACCTTCTTATAGTTTGAAAATCAGTACTTGCCCTTATTTTACTTTCATTGGAGTCACAGCAATTATTTTTTTTTTCTATCAAAGTTAAAGATTCGTACATTTTAAGTGTTACAAAATGATAAAATTAACCTTTCATCTTTCTAATATTTTTTATCAGACTCTTTAATTTATATTCAAGTAAAGGTATTTCTGAATATTAAAGTCATTTTTCACTATTTTACAACGCTTGATATGTACAAACTATTCATCGAAAAAATTAACTGTTGTAACTCCAATGAAAGTACAAGAAGATTAAGCGCTGATTCCAAATCATAAGGTCGTTTCTTGCAACTTGATTAAACAACATGAGGATTAAGTGTAAATTTTTCTCAATTAATTGAATTTAATAGCCTATATATATATATATATAATGCAAAACTCAGCGAAAGAAACCTTTCACAAATTATTGCTCTACATGCTTTTGTGGGAAGGAACATCGCAGCTTCCTCCTTTGGCATTACATGAATGAAAAGACGCGTTCTCTAAATTCCCTTTTCAAATTGTAGAAGAAACTCTCAAAATTTTGGACACCAAGCATTCTGATTTTGTGAATCCCTTTCCCCTCTTTAGTGGAGCCATGCATGTATTTTGACAAATATACCCTTTCGATTCAAAGCATGAATGACAAGATAAAATGATTTTATTTTCAGGATATTTGGAAATTCTAAATATGCATTTAAGTTTCACTAATGAATAACCATAATACAGTCGCATTGATTTGGTAATTATGGAGTGTCTTTCAATAATTTTATTTTGGACACCACGGGCACATTCGAGAGATGCAATATAGGTAATATAGATGATATCATCTTATTTATTGCATAATTAAAGTGTTTGTGTGAGGTTCAAAAGTTACATTATTTCATTTTTATTTATAACATGCTCTATTTATGAGATCTATGACAATAAAACAACCCCTATGGATATTTTTTGGAAATTAAAAATCACAAATGTGTTCCAATACATTCATGACATTCATAAGTTGGGGAGAAAAAACGGTAGGGACAATTACGTAATTCCAAATCTCCCTCCCTCTCCCTCTACAGAGACCCCCAAAGAAACCAGATTTCATCCTTAACACGCCGCGACCGCCTTTTATTTTCCGCAGATTTCCTTTTTGTATTTTTATTTTAAGACTGAAGTTTTTAAGTTTGGATTCACGAAACTATTTGAGTTCATATTCCGAAATTAAGCTATTTTATTACAAATAATATCTATTCACTCAATATTTCTTTTTTTTTTGACAAACCTTCAATGATTTTAAGGCTTAGATTCAGATAAATCTATGAACAAAGTTCTTAAATTTACCTAAAGTCTTATAAATGGTATTATAATTAGGGTTATCGATTCGACTCCTAATAAAAATAAATATTGAGAGAAAAGATTATTAAATTATATATTACGTAATTATTTCACAACGAAGAAGTCATAGAGTTAAACTTGAATATATATTTAAATGCACTATACTATTAAAATTTAACCCTTACCTGTGTTCAGATTCAAAATTAAATCTTTTTCACATGAAATTATAAAGTTGGGATCCGAAATTACATCATTTTCGTATGAAATTACAAACCACAGAAAACGTTTGCGGGGATCCATCACACACGCAAAGCTCTCTATAAATTCCCCCTCTCGTTCATCAAACAAGAACAAGAATTCAAAGCATTGTGTTCCATTTTCTTTCTTCCCCGTCTTTTTCCTAAACTTTCTCGGCAGCCAAACAGAGATTCGGGTCTCACCGCCATGAAGGTGCATCCATCGCCGGAGAGGAGCGTCACCGTCGGATACGGTGGCCGGAAGGGCCTGAAACGGCTCCCTCACGTCTTCAGCAGCGTCCTCCAGCTCCCCTTCCCCTCCGACGCCCACGTCGCCGTCGAAGAGACCTCCGACTGCTTCAAATTCGTGGCCGGCGTGTCCCGGAGTGTCCGAGACGTTAGGGCTCAGATAATGGAGATACACCCCGGGCTCGTGAAGGTCGTGATTCGAGAAGCCACGGTTGTTGTGGGGTCGGATGACCTCGATCTGGAGCTCGACGTGTGGAGGTTCCGGCTGCCGGCGTCGACGAGGCCGGAGCTTGCCACCGCGGCTTGTGCCGGCGGCGAGCTCGTGGTGAGGGTCCCGAAAGAAGGGAAATTGGGGATCGGGAGTGGGATGATTGGTGGCGGTGAGGATGGAGATGAAGACGGGTTTTGGGGTGGAGGAAGTGCGAGACTGATTGGTGATTTGGGTCGGCTTGTGCTTGTTCAGTGAGGAGTTCTTGATCTGTTTAGAATTGATCTTGTTATTGGGATTGTTCCTGTATCCTCTTCTTTCTTAAATGAATTGAGAAATTGTTTGAATTGTTCAAAGGACTGTAGCTCTTTCCTACACTGTCTTCCTCCTGTATTGTATAATATATATATATATATATAAATTATCTTCTTCTACTTTACGCTTCACCTTGGAACCCAATCCACAGAGATGAGCATTACAGTATCTGAGTCTCATCTCTGGACCATTTCAGGCCATTCACTTTTTATTCTTACAGATATTTGTCCAGATTCGCATTCAGAACTGGATTCTTTTTGACAACATTGATATGGATGTTCTGTGAGTGAGAACCCAAGTCACCATTCTTTAGTATCTTTCAATTTCCTATTATAAGCCTCCATTCCCTTGCACTAAACAAGTGAAACTTGAGGGTAAGGAGTTATGGGCAGCATCATCCAGAAGAGGCTCCGGCGACTCCCTCATATCTACGCCCGGGTTTTGGAGCTCCCGCTGCAATCTGACGCCGAAGTCTCGATTCAAGAGAGTCGGGACTGCTTCCGATTTGTCGCGGGGGCGAGCGCAAGCGCAGTCGGTGATGTCAGCGCGCACATCATAGAAACAGTTTCCGGTATCACAAAGGTTCTGATTGTGGGAAGCAGCGTTCTTGAGTTGTCATGGGATGATCTCGAGATTGATAAGTGGAGATTTAGGCTCCCACCCTATTCAAGGCCAGAGAAGGTGAGGGTGGGTTATGTTGATGGGAAGCTTGTCGTGACAGTGCCTAAAGTTGTAGCTGGGGTTCAAGGGAGGGCATGGACTGGTTAGTCCCCGCAAATCCATTTTCATGCACTAGGCTAGGGGATTTACCCTCTCGGAGAGCCCATGTAATGTATTTAGGTCAGAATAATTTCACATTCAGATGCTGAAAATCGGCTCATCCATTGCATCCAAACTCATCGAGTTCAAATTTTTGTTTTTCGTTTTTTTTGTTTTGCACACCATATTCAATCCCGTCAAATAGGAAAAATCATTTTACAGCTCCTATTTATCAATTCCACGAATGTCAACATTAAGTTGCATCTACCATATTTTTCAAGTACTCAAGTAAATGTATCAGGCTGGAGTCATTCGACATTGCAGAATCAATTATATGAATTGGGAACTTCAGGTATATCATACCTAAAAAAAAAACTACTTGAGTGAGAAAAGAAAAGCTGCAAGAAACAGAAATGAAAGCACTATTCCCTGAGAATATACAACAGATTTTCATGCATATGGTCCTCATATAACACTACAGCATTTGTTCACCTGAAAAATATGCAAATGGCTGGAAAATACACAGGTATGGTAGTGTAGGGGCATGTCAATCTTCAGTTTCTAACCCATAGTGTTTCCTTAGGATGGCCTTTGAAGTCCTCCCGAATCCCTTTGCCACCTCTTCCATATCCCTGAGGTTCATGGTCTCCCGCTTTATTTGATTCTCCCTGCTTAATACAGCACAGAGCAAGGCGTCTAAATTGTTTGATGCTGAGCACCTTGATAGTTCAGTCCTCTCATTCTCAAGTTGTTGATACAGATCGAGTAGATGATTCTTCTGAGCATGAAGCTTCAGCTCTGCGATCTCATATTCAGACTCCTGCGATCTTCTCAGAGCATAGAGAATCTGGTCAATTTCATCCTCCAGTTCAAGATGTTTAGGTTGACCATCACGGATTTCTTGCAAGCCTGTACTAACATCAGGAGCATCCTGCTGGTCCATGATGACAGGTGCATTATTTCCACGGTTTAAGCTGCCTAGTAAAAAAGGAAAAAGCATGATCACTAATTGAGCATCTATACGTGCACAAGAGAAAGGAGAGAAGGAGGGCTGCATTTGAAAATATTATTTTCAGAATTGGATAAATGCGTTTCATATGCATCTGTGCTTCGGTATTATGTTCAGGTGTGACGTGTTGAGTTCCATAAAATGAATTATGCTTTAATAATGCATCTTCATTTATATAAGTAAAATATTAGGAACATAGAAATTACTGAAGGCATATACATGCACCATATGAGAATAAAAAAACACCATTAAAATTTCCTTAAGTTTAAAGGGGCTGTAGTATTATCTAAATGTTGGAGTTCTGCAAAACTTTTGTGCTTCAATAATGCACTCGGCATAAGTTCAAGATATCAGAACAATTGAAAGTTCAGAAGGCATATATGCATCATAGCGGAAAAAATCCCACTTCCATTTCTATAACATTGAAGACAGATCTTTCAAATTGATGAGGTCCGCTAACCTGAGAGGAGAGTAGAAGTTGAGTTTGCAACAGTACAGAGAATTTCCTTAATAGATGCCGCCAAAATGAGAAAACTTCCTAGGAGTTGAATGAGCGAGAGGGAAAATTACCTGGGGAAGCACTCAGAATGTACTCATCCTCTTTCCATATGTCTCCAAGGCAAGTACAACTTTTCAGCTGAGGTTGCATATGAGATGGACATGCTGCTCATTAGAAACCCTAAAAAGGTTGCAAGGATAAATTCCTGCAAGAGAAAAATAACCAGCATCTACAATGGATCAGCTTTACCTTAGCCATGACCAACTCAATATGATTCAGCAACCTTTTTGCACTCTCCTTTTGTGAGTTCCGCAAAATGCAAAAGCCAACATTAAGAATCTTTTCGATTTCATCCTTTGAATCAATAGATTTAGAAGTCTGTAGAAGCCTTGTAACATGTGAAACCAATTCCATCCTTGCGTCACAGCGCCGACAGTAGTACTCCGCATCCAACCCAATGCTTCCTCCGACTGTCCCAGCCAGGTAAGATCGGAGAGCACATTCAATGTGAGCAACATGGGCACAAATATAGTTCTCACCAACTTTGCTTTCACATTTAACAAAACTGTAGCCTCCATAAACTGGGTTAATAGTCTTGCAACAAAGGATACAACAACAATAACGACAGAAACCAGGTTCACTGCAGCAGATATTGCAATCCAGGGCAGCTAATACTGGATTTGTTTCTTCTAGAAGACTGCTGCAGACTGTATTACCAGCCTTACAACCTAGAGTTCCAGACTCTGAATTGCACCTAGTAACTCCCACCATTGCTTCAAGAGGCATAGCAGGGGAAATATGTGTGTCATTGTTGCCTATGGCACAAATATCAAGCAAGATATAAAAGTTACAAAGAAATTAAGGTGAAATTGAGACTTCTGCAGAAACCAACCTCTAAAACTAAGCGAGAGCATTCTGAAGATGCAGTATAATGACAATGTTATTAGTACTGAATTGCAGCTAGCAAACAGTTCATCCCAAATACTCGAAAACTAAATATCATCTTGCCAAATTGACAAGCGATGGCTGAGATCAATCGAGCAACATACAAGGACTTCGCATTTACATTCTTCTGTATGTAAACAGGGTTAGACATTTCATGCAGGCAACTAGTTTGGCACACAGAGTAAGGAGAAAAATATAGGATCCCAGAACAGTGCACATGCATGTGTGTGTCTGGCATATGTAGAAGCGGATAGCTAGGAAATAAGGATGCTTCTAGCTAATTCTTGCTGCAGCACTCCACATAATCAATATTTGCACATAATTGAACCAGAAGATATCAGTATTAACAAGGTGAAGTTCGCCTGGTGAACAATGTTCAATTAAAAAGCACCTTTTGAGACAGGATGCTTTTTTGAGGGAATCTTCCATCTGAAAGATGCAAAAAATCCGTCAACATCTGCACTAGGGAATTCCTTTTGGATATATTGCTGAACAGAAAGCTTGCTTGCAAATGTTTGCTTGTTCTTTGCTAACGTTCGGAGTCGGCTTGGAAGATACAGGTACCTGTCCATATGGAATCCCCTAGGGGTAGTTCTTTTTCCCACCTTCCATCTCCAGTTGTCACCAGGATTAGGCCAATCTTGAGGAGCATAAGGGAAGCCTTCACCTGATGCATTGGGAGAAACTGGCCCAACATCATTTTCCTTAACCTCAGCCCCCGTACCACTACTCGGATTAGTAGTATCAATATCCATGTTATCTTCCTTGTCCACAAACGAATGATCGAATCTATTGAACTGCATCATTAACGATGTTATTAGCAAACACTACAAGATAAATGCATCCGAATAAGGCTAATTGTTCCAGGCTACAGCTTTATTTCTTCATTTGCTAGCATTTCATGACTTTAGGATCTCCTTTCCTTCTAGGGCGCTTTTGAATGACAGAATGAAAAATGTTAATTCCAATTCCATTGTTTGATAACGTAAAAGGGTATGAGGAAATGATTTCTTATTCTCAATAATGTCATTCCAATCCCTCCATTCAAATGCAACCTTATTGCCTTATGTCATTATGAAATGATAATTATGAAACCCTTTCTTGTCGTAGCATATTTTTCATAGGTTATAAACTCCTAATGCATTAGAAGTGGACAAAAATGTTCATAGTTGAAATACAGAAATATAGCGCGATAAACTAAGCACCGTTCAAGTCAAGTAGATGAACCACAACAAAAGGGTATTGAACGTTAAAATGCGCGTTTAGAGCAAAAAATGAGGCCCTTCAATCCACCAACCCCCAGCGGAGCCTAAATCAAACATTGAATACATCTTTCGATTTGTAACAAAGCATTGAATGCATTATTCCGTATTCACTAAATCGAACAACAAGAATTGAAGCGGAACAAAGAAGACGGCAGTGTCGGATGTTCGAAATTTACCCGAGTCGAGGAATTTTCTTCACATATGCGCCTCAAACACACAGAGCATGAAATACACAGAGTACGAGAGAGTTTCTTAGAGAGAGAAATAGAGGAGGCGTGATGAAAGACACGAGAAGAAAAACCCTAAAACCAACTCGCTGGCTCCGACGGGTTTCGAAGGAATTCCAGGCAACGAGACGACACCGACAACTGGTTAGAGCTCAGATTAGAGCACTTCTCTTCGAAACGTGATATGACAATTCTACCCCTCATGCTTTATTATTGTGGAGTCTGTTTTGTTTAATGCTCAGGTGGGAGGATTGAACCCTCGTAGGACCTGTGAGGATTAGAAAGTAAAATAAGAACGATTTGTAAGAGTAACTTCTTCATAATAATAGGCATTGTAAGAATTGTTATTTTTCCGTGAATTGTAAGTTTTTCTCAAAAAAGTATGTCACTTATATAGAAAGAAAGTAGCACGTGGAAACAACATACAAAATTATGATGCATTTTAAAAAAATTTGAACCGTATAGATGAAAACAACATACAAAAACATATACACCTATCAATTTTTAAGTAATTTGAAAATGTAAATCCTATTCATCCTAAGTAGGAAAACTTTTTAGGACTGTTTTTAAACTTGAATTTTTTTCATACTTTGGATGAATATGCTTTACATTTTCAAATCACTCAAAAATTGACAGACACGTGTGTTTTTTTATTATTGTTTCTATCTATACTGTTCAAACTGTTCAAAAGTTCATTTGGAGATAGGAATGGGAGGAGATCTTTCCCAAAATCCTTTTTAAAATCAATTTTTGCTTTTGTCTTGTAATAATAGGAGTGGGTGTGTGTTTGCTGATTTTTCGTGGGATCGAGTTAGCAAACTCATCGATTTTTTGATTTAGGAGGTTTCAGGTTCACATCATCCCAAAGAGAGATGATTATTTACATCCATTGTCATGGGCAAGGATTGGAGTGAGTGACTCCATTAATGGAGAGCCATAGAAAAATGTTTGGGGGAAGACAACGAACAATGGCCATTGGGGGCTCCATGGGGGTTATGAAGGCCATTAGAAGGATTAGGGTTATTAGGAGCCATAAGCCCATTTTGGGTGAAACCAGGGGCTGTTTAAGAAGATGATGAATAGTATACAGAAAATGGGTCTTAGACCCAGAAAATGGACAATATGATGAATAGTGAATGAAAATGGGTCGTAGATGCCGAAAATACAAAATGGGTGATGAGGAGGATGATAAATAGTGAACAAATGGATCATGGATCCATTAAAATGGAGGAGCAGGGGTTGAAATGGAGAATATGATAAACAGTACACAAAAAATGGGTCTTGGACCCCGAAAATAGATAAGATGATGAACGATGAACAAAAATGGGTTGTAGACCCTGAAAACAAAAAATAGGTGATGAGGAGGATGATAAATGGTGAAAAAATGGATCATGGATTCATTAAAATGGAGGAGCAAGAGCTGAAATGGAGAATATGATGAATAGTGAGTCGTGAACCCACAAAATGAAGATGATGATGAACAGTATATGAAAATGGCCATTTTGGCTTGATAGGGATAGAACCCATGGGGTTTCCTATATATCTACTTGGAGAATTAGACCCATTTAGTTCTGGGGGTGATGGAGGAAGGGAAGAGTAACCTTGGTTTTCTCTTCTCTTCTTCCTTTCTTCTATGTATTTTGCAATTGAATTCCCCCCTTTGCAAAACTCTATAGTTTTGCTTTTAAAGGGGAAGGGAGAATGGACCTTGGGCCCAACATTTATTCTTCCTACAATGAATGAATGAGAAAATCCTAAAAGGGTGAGAACTCTTGGGCCATGAGCCCAAAAGGCTTCAGAACAAGGGAAATGAGCCATGGGCTCAGAAATGCTATCGAGTCAGGACTCAGGAAATGTTAACGAGCTGGGGCTTGGGAAATGCTAATTTCCTAGTTGACTTGGTCAATAAAAATGCGAAAGCGAATTTATTTAGTTGAAAGTTCGAAAATGAGTTTATTTTATTAAAAGTTCTATTTCCTTCCTCGAGCAACGAAAAGCGACGTCAACAGTGAGTTTCGCAATTCACAATTGCTAGACTGTATTTTCAATTTCAATCTTACAATTGTGAATTATAAGTTTCAAATTCCTACGTCAAACTCGCTATTATGGGAAATTTAGACTTGCAATTGAGAAGTGTGAGTTTGATATTGGAATCTCGGACCCATAATTCTAAATTATAAGACTAAAATTTATTTTAAACTTTTTTTAATCCGTACACTTGTTTAGAGAAAAAAATTAGTATTATTTTGAAAATGTTTCCCTTGATGACGTAGAGATTGAATTTTCTTTCAAATGATTTTTAGTAATAATATGCACAAAAAATGGTTTTGCCACGTATCAATCTGTCATTGGTTTTGGGCTATCTATACCGTCGCTGGGCCTTTGAGACTTTATAATCAACTAATTGCATTGCACTAGTGTATGTGTTTATCAACTTTTTTATTAAAATATAAAAAATTAAAATTTTAAATATATATATATATATATAAAAATAAGTATATACTTAATAAAAATTAAAAAATATATAAAAAATTAGATATGAATGATTAAGTAAATAACTTTTAAAACTGTAAAAAATTTAAAATATTAATTTAAAAATAATTTTAATTAGTTGAACTAAAAATTTTTTATCTTTATAATAATATAAATGAAACAGGCAGCAGTGGACAACTAATGGTATACGAAAATATCTTACTCATTAATATAAGTATTATATTTATTATTTTAAATTAAACTGTTTTAAGAATTTTAATTTTAATTTTTTTGATAAATATAAAATTTAAATAAATAATTAAGAATGCCGTGAAAAATCATCCGACGAGAGAATAATTCTCTCTCCATTTTAAATGCACAGAACCCGATTGTGGCCCTACCCCCGTTACTCTCACCGACACCTCTCACGCTGAGGGATAACTATTATAAGGCGATGATCACTCATTGTATGCGATATGGTGACATTCCACGTGTCCCTTTGCACGTAGATAACTGCCAGACGTAACATACTCGTGGCACTACTTCAACACGTGTACAAAGCGAAACGCGCGTAACCCCCCAACCTTCGCCGTATAAACTCGTAACGCAAGTACCCGTTCGGGAAAAAAAAAGTGAGGAAGAAGAAAGACCGCACGTTTAAAAAATGAGCCAGGATCAACCGCGACGCCCGCAAGAACAACCGGTCAAATACGGCGACGTTTTCCCCGTCTCCGGCGACCTCGCCAACAAGCCCATCGCACCGCAGGACGCTTCCATGATGCAGACCGCCGAGGCCACGGCTCTTGGCAAGACCCAGAAGGGTCGTGCCGCTGCCTCCATGCAGTCGGCCGCCACCCGCAACGAGGCCGCTGGCTTCGTCAGCCATGACGACACGACTGATGTAGCCGGAGACGAGGGCGTCAGCGTCACCGAAGTCGATGTTCCGGGACGACGTATAGTCACCGAAACAGTTGCCGGACAGGTAAATTAAAAATTCCAAATTTGCAATCCTTCTTAAATTCCATGATTTATGGTCGCTCCTTTGTTTCTGAGGTTTTCCACCTTACTTATTGGTCTTTTAGAACTCCCTACTTATTTGGTTCCGGGCTTGGTGAACTTCCCTTGCCACACTAGGGGAAATGGGAAGATGCTTTTTGCCACTGTGCAGCAACACTTTTTCCCTATAATAAATTCTCGTATGCGGATGAGATTGGATCCGAAATGTTACATTTATCAGGTCGAGGAAATGCTTAATTCTCTAAGAGACTTAATTTTTCCTTGCTGTAGGTTGTTGAGCAGTACGTGAAACCAATGCCAGAGAGCCGGGAAGCAGTAGCTGCGGCACCGGCTCTGTCTGGAGCTCTGCCGGCGGGAGCCATCACTATAGGGGAGGCGCTGGAGGCTTCGGCGCAGACGGCTGGGAATAAACCACTGGACTACAGCGACGCCTCCGCAATACAGGCCGCGGAGGTTCGAGCGACCGGAAGCACCATAACCGCTGTAGACGGAGTAGCTGCCACGGCTCAGGCCGCGGCTTCCCTCAACGAACAAATGCAGCTGGGAGAGGGCAAGGTTACGCTGAAAGAAGTTCTGACGGTAATTGGACTGCCCCATTCTTCCCCCTATATCCATCAAAATATATGTACATACATGTGTCTGCACGACCGACCGAGACTAGGCGACTGATATCGTAAAGTTACGTTATAAGTAAAAAATAAAATTATAAATTGTTTCGTTATAAATATATGATATAGGATGCGACGACGAAGCTGGCGGTGGATAAGGCGGCGACGAGGGAGGACGCTGAAGGGGTTGTGAGCGCCGAGGTGCGGAACAAGGTCGGGTATGGTACGTACCCGGGCGGAGTTGCGGATTCTGTGGTCGCAGCTGCGAAGCTCAATGAGGGCATATGAATGTCATAACGCTCTCATGGACAGGATTTTGTTTTATGCTATAGTTTTGGGGAGGTCAATAATGTGGGGTCGATGGTGAATTTGTGTGTGTGTGTGTGTGTGTCCTGTTTTTTGTTTGGAGGGTGTGGATATCTTCTGCGTTTTGGTTTTTGTATTTATGTATAATAAGAAAAATGAAGCATTAGAGACTGGTTCACCGACTATTGAGGCTTCCATGGCACCAGTGAGTTGGGCCATGGCATTTCCTTGGCAAACAGCAAAAACAAATGCCAATTCATTTACAATTCAAATAAAATGAGGAATAAATTAAAATAGAAAATATAAAATTTATGTGGTTTGATTAATATGATTTAGGAATAAATTAAAATAAAAAATATAAGATTTATGTGGTTTGATTAATATGATTTAGGAATAAATTAAAATAGAAAATATAAATCGGACTAATATGATTAAGTAAAAAAATAAAAATTTTATTATTATAAAAAGAGTTACAAGAGTTCAAAATTGGTAGGATTAATCGGACACGTAATATAATTAAGAGAAAAAATAAAAATTTTATTATTATAAAAAGAGTTACAAGAGTTTAAGATTGGTAGGATTAATCGGACACGTAAGAATTTGTTTTTCTTTTTTATATTTAAAAAAATTATTCTCAAAGAAAAATTTTTGGTGCAGAAAAAGTTTTAGTGAGATCGGTAAAATAACTAAAGCGGAAAATTTTAGTGGGCTTGAAAAAAAAAAGGACCCAAATTTTCTTTTTTAGGGGCTCTTGTCCGTGAACTTTCAAATAAGATAAGATTTGTTCATTTTCAAGATAAGATTTGTTCTGCTACGATTTGGGCCAAAGGTCCACTTTCACTTCATGAATTAAATTTTATTTTTCTTGTTTCCCACAAAATTTTTTAGGTCAAATAAATCGAATTAAAATTTAAAACATATTTAATAGTCATGGGTATTTTAAAAATTAGGAAATATTTTGAAGGGAGTTACTTCGAAAAGGTCAGGTATATTTGGTATGTTTAAAACATAAGTAAATAGTTAGGGTTTTTTTGAATATGTGTAAAGATTATTCATCGATAGAATGTTAAGAAGCTGGATTGCTGAACATTTCTCGCTGAATGTTGGGAAGAACAGTTCTCTACGAAAGAATTATTTATGGTAATCGTTTCCTTATAAGGCCGTCGTATTATTTTCTATATTAAGTTAAAGGAAACATCTACCCTCTTTAAATCAATTTTCAATAGTCATGAGATCAAATGAAGAAGGAAATATCGATGGTCATGACTCTCATAGAATGTCATTAAAATGAACTAATTAGACATGAGACAAAATAGAGCAAATACTCCCACCAAAAAATTTATATAAAAAAAAGGAGCCAATACGATACGACGAAGAAAGGAGAAAGAGACTTATCTAAAAAAGAATAAGGAAATAGCAGTGATGATAATTCTATTAGAATAATATGCAGAGGCATTGAAAATTTAATTTAATTTAATTTAATTTATTTTGAAATGGACGTGTCATAAACCGCCAATAAAAACCTCCTTTATGGGCAATTTTATATTAATTAATTTGATACTTGACTCAACTATTTTATGTGTCGGAAGAAAAAGATTGGAGGGTATAAATGAAATTTTAGAAATAGCACCTAGTTGATTGAACGAAAAACTCCTTAGAGAATTAGAGATTTACGCCATCACCCCATCATGATTATTAATGCAATATCTTATAGATCTCATTTTCCTATAAAGGAAAGAGAAAGAAAATTTTGGTCGAGTATGAAATGATTATGAGTAAGATTTAATAGGAAATAAGATACTAGGTGTGACGTTACATCAATAATTATGCAGAAGAGTACTGGTATTTAATATAGGCATATAAAGAGTCATAAAACAAATTGCTTGATTTTGAAATTCAAGAATCATTTGGTAAGTAATAGATGTTTTAGCTTTTATAAAATAATTTTAAGTCGCTCCATCAAATCACCCATCTACCATTTCTAGTTTATATTTTATATTTTTGAAGTCTACTAAAGCTGGATTTTTTTTCCTCTTCATGTTAATTTATTTACGAAATTACGTGAAAGAAATAAAAATTATTTCGGTAAGGCGAAAACAAAAGACTATTTAGGTTAAAGCACCCGATCGGTCTCTCTGTCCCCACTCTTTTATTATTGTTGTTGTTCCCTAATTTGTTTTAAATATTTTAATATATTTGGTTGTTTACTAATTAATTTATTTGAATCCATCAAAGGTAAAGTCCATCTAATGATTTGGCACCTTCAAGCATCCCTTATTTTAATTATTTTAAATGGGAAAGTAACTATGTTTCTTGAACTTTTAAATAAATTAAGGAATCATGGGAATTAAATAAATGAATTGAATCCCAATCAAATAGTCAACAAGAACCTAAGAAAATCAAAATTACCGCTTCTTAGTCTCATCATGTTAATGATCTTCCTCCTTTTGAAACTTCAAATTCATATCTCTTTGGATTTCATCATCATTTTAGTTTTTGATCTTTCCTAAGTTGCCTCAATTTCGTGCAGATTTGCGGGTCAAACAATCTTTTTCTTTTCCAAACTTAAATTCATGTTTGCTCAGGTTTCATCATTCTTTTATTTTTTGAGCTTTACTAAGTTACTCCAATTTTATGTAGATTTACCTACCAAACAATTCAAATAAAAAGATATCATAAATTATGGAATTATATATATATTTATTTATTTATTAAGTTATAAACTCTTACCGCAATAGGGAAGATCCTAAAATCTGAAAGTTTTATTTCTCTTTTAATGTTTACCAGTATTATGTGTTTTTTCCTCTTTTTTTTTTGTTTTTTTTGGATTAAATTGCCAAATTTCGTTACTGTTTATTCTATTTTTGAAGAAAAGCAAGTAAACGTCTAAGAAACCTAGTTACTTTCCCGTTTAAAATAATTAAGATAAGGGATACTTTTGTGCTAATAAGTATTTATAGCAAAATACGTTACTTGAACAGAAAAATAATATTACACAGTGTTATTAAGTTTCATTTAAAATTCCTTAGATATTACACATCGAAATGTAATCATAAAATTTATTTTAAATATTAATTAACATTTTAATATTCATTTGGTTGGAATTTAGTAGAATTATTTTTAAAAACAACGAGGATTGTTCCCCAAATTATTTGATTTTACTTCGAGTCAAAAAAATAGCTATTAATTTTTTTTATATAATTTATCAAATCCAAGGTCTCGTCAAGCGCCATCGGCGTAGGATCAACGCCTTCTTATTGGCAATTGACAGTGGCGCTAACGTGAAGATGAAGATGAATTAGAAGTCAATAAAGGCTGCCATCCAAGCGAACAAAAAAAAAAAGAAGGAAAAATCTTAATTAATTTGGCCTCTCTTTATTTAGCTCACGTCATGAATAAAAGCAGCTTGAAAAAAAGGAAAAAAAATTATTTTACGGTTCGGCCTTTATTGTCTTACATATATTATGGAGAAATAGATTATTACCATTTTGACACAAGTCAACTATTATTTATTTTCTTTCTTAAAATTAAAGGAATGGAGATCCAAAGAAGGATCGAGGGGGAGAAAAAAATGAATAAAAGTTAACTTTAATAAGAAATTATTAATAATTTATATTAAGAATTATAATGGGTATAATTTTAAAATACTATATATAAATTCTTTATACAGTTAGATACTTTATTATTACTTAAGAAAAGGCTGCAAAAGTATATTCCCTATGTTCGAGCTTAGAAATTTTCAAACATTTATACCAAATAATTACACCAGTCCCACGCAGCGAATTTAAAATGAAAAGGTATAAATAAAGCAAAGAAAAAAAAAAGCATATGATTATCTATATATATATATATCCTATGACAATAATTGGGAAACCAAAGTCATCCCGAAAGCCGATAAATCTCCGACCTCAGCTTCGACGAGTGGTGATCAACCTCAACGGAGCTCTCGGCGTAAGGTGAGCGAACCATCTCATTTTCTCATCTCTTCGCTATCTTCGTTTTCAGTAGCCCCGCTTCAATCTCAATACCCGATGATGATTCATGATTAACTTGGTTTCTCGTTGTCGTTTCAATTAGTTTTAAGTCAATTAAGTTTTCTCCTGTAAGATTTGTCATCTGATTGTACTTACTGTTTTGAAGTTTTATTTGTCAGATTTGTATGCATGTAGAAATGGAGATTGATTCTCTTGTTTGTTATCAGTATTTCCGGTTTGTGTGTACATTTCATGCTGTTTGGAGTTCAGGGTTTAATAGAAGATAATTAAGATGAACTCGTTTTGATCTGCAGGAGTGACTGTAACACATATGGCTGGGGAAATCGGTGGAATCGCCAAAGATGTTACTGAAGTAAGTTAAACCTTATCTTTTTGGCACTTTAGATGTTGTTTCGTTGACAATCTGGATCTCAGAAACAAGAAAAATGTTTCACAGATGCTTACACGACATGGTCTTTTGGTCCTTTTTTTTTTTGGTCTTATTTTATAATCTTTGTAATTTATATTGGACCCACGAGTATAAAAGATGATTTGCTGATAATGATTGAATTTATTCTTGTTCTACAGTTAATTGGTAACACCCCTTTGGTGTATCTCAACAACGTCGTGGATGGTTGTGTGGCTCGTATTGCTGCGAAGCTAGAGATGATGGAGCCTTGTTCTAGTGTTAAGGACAGGTACTGATTAGCTTTATTAGGATTCCTGACCAAGTTTTGGGCTATACTCGCCATTGTTGGGGTTTTGACTGACTTGAATTATTACAAGTGTTATAAAATTTATCACGCCCTTAACCTTGCTATCGGATTGTGCAGGATTGGATATAGTATGATTACAGAGGCTGAACAGAAAGGGCTTATTACACCAGGACAGGTTAGTTATTGATGTCATCATGAAGCCTGTTTGTATGAGTACTCTTAATTTGTAAAATAGGGTGATTTGATGGTGTTACACCCTGCAAGAAACGTAGGGTATATGAACAATAATGTTTGAACTTTCATAAAATTATGTCTAATTATATTTTCACAGTTAAATAGTCCAGAGTTAGAGTGCTATAGAACCTCTTTTCCATCATTGATACAATAACTGCTGTTGGCAGGCTTGTGTTTCACGTGACTGTTGATTTTATAATATTAGACTGTAACTGCAACTTAAACATGGTACATCTTCATGACTGCCTGCATTGACTTTCCTTGCATGTCTTTGACCATTTTGCACATGGAGGATATATAATTGGCCTCTTTATGTTTGTGGGTAAAGAGTATGGTGGATTTACGTGACTGTCTACTGATATTGTTAGAAGAATTAAAGACTTGTCAGCTAAAGATGCAATTGTCTCTGCAGACTGCTCCACTTATGCATATGTTTTTCACTTCTGATGACTAAAACAACTAAACCAGGAGTATATTGGAGAACACTAAAATATTAATGCCATGTCTTGTTTAGTTACAGAATGGAATAGGCTGGAAATAAGGGATCATTATTCTCGTGGACCATGAGAGGAATAGGCAAGGGATATCTATTTTTAAGGACCATGAGTGGAATATATAAGGAACACCTCTTCTGTTCATGGCCGTAGGGAATAATTGTTCCTTACCTATTGCCCATGAGAATAACTATTTCTCAGCCATTTCACTCATCACCTATGGGGATATTATTCCTTACATATTATTATGAAATAGCTATTCCATTCCTACCCCATTCTATCCCGCAAGCCAAACGTGTAGTATTTGTTTTTTCGGCTCGCCTTTTTTTTTTTTTCTTGCTTCTGTTCCATATTACCAACCATATGACTTCTTCCTATGTTTATGTTATGCATATATATGTGACCACTATGCTGTGGTGTCAATTATGAGACCTTCATATGCGGTGGAGTTTAATTTTTGTCTGACTGCTAATAATCATTAGATTCTTGACAACTTATGTAATTACTTTTTAATTTTTCAAACCAAAAAATAAAGATGTCTGTGTAGTAGCACAATGATACTTTTAACACCCATGCAACTTAAGGAATAGCAGCTTGACTTAGCTTTTGTTTTAATTTTTGAGCTAACAATCCCTTTTATTTCACTGTGTTTGCAATTGTGTTGAAGAGTGTTCTCATTGAGCCCACAAGTGGTAATACTGGCATTGGGTTGGCCTTCATGGCTGCGGCTAAGCATTACAGACTTATCATTACTATGCCTGCATCAATGAGCCTTGAGAGAAGGATTATTCTCCGTGCTTTTGGAGCTGAGTTGGTCCTCACGGATCCTGCCAAGGGGATGAAAGGGGCTGTTCAAAAGGCTGAGGAGATAAAGGCGAAGACACCCAATGCCTATGTTCTTCAGCAGTTTGAAAACCCTGCTAACCCTAAGGTGTTACTCAAGTTTATTCTTGGTGGCTCAGCCATCAGATTGTTTTTCATTATTGATACTTTATTCAGCTTGAAAATCTGAAAGTGGATTTCATTGTTCCTAGATACATTATGAGACTACTGGACCAGAGATTTGGAAAGGCTCAGGTGGCAAGGTCGATGCTTTAGTTTCTGGTATAGGTACAGGGGGTACAATAACAGGCGCAGGGAAATTTCTTAAGGAACAGAACCCCAATATAAAGGTTAGCTTAATCTTCTACTGAGGACATAACTCAGTCTCTTCCTGTAATAGTTTTGCACTAGACAGGGGAGGGAATCATCTGCACATGGTACACAAGGCTTCACCTTAAAGGCTGTGGCAAGATTTGTTGCTCTTATTTGTGTCATCTGGTCGCTCCTTTTTATTTTGTATATCCTAACATTGTGTTTGCTGATCTGTTTTAATTCAATTTTAGCTATATGGCATAGAACCAGTTGAAAGTGCTATTCTGTCTGGAGGAAACCCTGGTAAGTTGCATTTGGTGAACCTGTTGAGTTCTATTATGTGTTGGGTGGAATACTTGAGTTACTTCTTTCAGTTTGCATGGAAAGGATGTATGCTTTATAATTTAAATGAATCAGAGTTTAAGCTCTTTTCCTTATTAAAACATTTGAGGAACATCTTCTTTCTACCCTGAAGAAATAGACATTGATTCATTTGGGCGGCTCTTTGTTTAGCATGTTTTCCCTTTAATTTCTATGGCTTATGATTTCTTATTTTTTATGGCCAAAACTTATTTAAATTTTTCTGAATACAACTGTAACATGTTAAAAATACACTTTACGGTTAAACTAGTCTTCTTCTCTAACCTTCCTCAACCAACATCTTTAATGAGCTGCCGTTTCTAAATTACTGCATCAAATATTAATGTTTTAGGTCCACATAAGATTCAAGGAATTGGTGCTGGTTTTGTTCCTGGGGTTCTGGAAGTCAATATCATCGACGAAATTATTCAAGTAAGGCTCTAAGGCCGTTGGGTACATTCTCTCTTGCAATACATGAAGTTATAATTAGTTTATAGTTAGGTTGTTACACTAAAATATCGTGCAATGAAAAATAATTATAACAATAAGTTCCATAGTTTATGCTTTTTAATATTTGAAATCTTTGCTTTCTTTGGGTAGAATTTAAGCTTCTTGGAACTTGAGATCCAGAAATTTTAAGGACTTGACCATCTTAATGCCAAAGAATCTTTAAAAAAAAAAAAAAGAAAGAACTAAAGGTAAAAGCTTGGATGATGTTTGTAGTTAGAAAAGCTGCAAAGCTTTGAACCAAATATACCTTTTATGAAAATATGACCACATGTGATGCCAGTCAATAAAATGCAACAACGAAATTGAAGTGATCTGTAGCACTATCACAGCTGCCCTTTTAACACATGAATAAAAAATGCCCCTCCTAAATGCCTTAGTTTCAGCTGGTGGGCGTACCATTAAAACACCTTAATAATAACTCATGCAAGCTAAGGACAGAAATATCATTAATTATCCCAGGAGTGAGGTTTCATGGCTCGCCACAATGGCATAGACATATTATATTGAAGTCACTTTTGTTTGGGTTGCAATTAGAATCTGGAACAAATAAAAGTGGTTCAACTGCCATGCCTTCTTAGCTCAGATAGAGGGTACACCGTAAAACTAAGGTTTTCCCAGCCTGACTCAGATATCAAATAAAAGTGGATTTTTGTGTAACTAGCTCCTCAGAGTGGTGCATTCTGCTGCTCGTGTGTCCCCCTAATACTGGAAACTCTTGAGTATCACTCAAAAATATACCTTCCTACTTTATAGTGCCGGATAATAGAAATGACCTGACATGGAGGAAGAGAGAGACCATGCCTTTAGATACTCATTGGTTCATTTAGTTTCCATGAAATATTCAGCATTATTTCCCCCTATTTGTCCTCTTATTCTCAGGGTTCGAGCTTAGCTTATCAATTGCTTCTGCTAGTGATATCAAGTTGTGATAGGTTAATTAAGTTGTTTATATAAATTCTCAGATCTCAAGTGATGAAGCTATTGAAACTGCAAAACTGGTCGCACTGAAAGAAGGTTTACTAGTAAGTCCTCAGCCATTTCAAAACACATCAGTTGATTTGTTTACCCTTTTGTGGTGGTCTCTCTCTTGAATTTCTATTGCTTCACCTCCCATACATGTTATAGGACAGGGCTTTTTGTAGTTATGATTGTGGGAAAATTATTCAGGTGGGGATATCATCTGGTGCTGCCACAGCTGCTGCTATCAAGGTTGCGAAGAAGCCTGAGAATGCTGGAAAACTCATTGTTGTATGTTTGAACTCTCTTTCCAATGAAATCCAGCAAAATGCAAATAGTGCTCCATTGAAATAAAATCCCTCTAGATATGAGTTTAGGGCTTCTTTTTTTTTTTTTTTTTTTTTTTTGTGCTAATCGCTTTATTTTTATGCCAATTTGTGTAGGTGGTTTTTCCAAGCTTTGGGGAGCGCTATCTTTCTTCTATGCTGTTCGAATCTGTGAGACGGGAGGCAGAAAACATGACGTTCGAGCCTTGAGTTGGTTGCCTTTTGAGTCCAAAATGGATTGTTGCCTCATTTGGAATTGATTTCAGTTTCATTATGCAAAATTAAAGTTTTCAAGTCTAAAACCATCTGCTTTGGCAAATTTTAATCAAACTCTGAATAAGGATTTGGATTTTATCCATGCTCGGATACTGTACCTGTTGATGCTTTATAGTTCAATCAAAGAATGCTCAGAGAACTTGCCCCCTTTCATTCAATATATGCACTAGGCGTGGGTGCTTCTTGTCTTTCAAAGATGGTGAGATAGATCTTAAGGTTGGCATTTTTGCATGGGGTTCTCAGGGTACTCGAGGCATTTTGGGAATTTTCTTGGACCCTTTAGGGTGTTCGGCCTTTTGAGGCTTTATAGGTATCCTGGGAGACACATTTTGGGATATTACAAAAATAAGGGTGAATGTGTCCAGTGGCATAAAACAATCGTGCGCCGTTGGATCTTAATTGTATTTTTGGCTTCTAGCTTATATATATGCATAGCCTAATTTCAATAAAGTCCGACTAAAGTGAAAACTTAAATTTAAATTTGATTAATTAGGAGAATTTAGAATTAGAATACGGATAGATCAAATTGCAGAATGATCTTGCAAGCTGTAGTATAGTGGTTGCTCTGATTCGCCCTCATTTTATTGGAGCAAATTTCCCACGTGGAGGTAAACTGGATAATATTTTAATAACCATTTTGAAGACAAATCTAAAGTTCATGCCCATTTTGTGATAGAGAGAATGGATTCTACACAACTAAAATGAATCTTTCCATAAAAGTATATTCATGAAATAAAAGTGAAATGACTACTATGAGATGAACTAGATAAAGAATAACTATTACCGATAACTAAGGAATGCAATGATTATAATCACACTGAGAACAAATAGATAAAAAATAATTATTATCAATCACTAAGGATGAAATGGCTATTACCTACTTGATCCACTCATGAGCCATGAAAATGACTATTTAACATTCTTCTCACTGTTCATGTTATATTTACGTAACATACTCCATTGCATTCCACGAATCAAACGAAGTGATTAAAGTATAGTGAATTAAATTTCATCTAATTAAAGTTCAGCAACCAATCAAGAAAAGAAAGAATCCTTGGGAAAGACTTATTTCAATGAATGGTTCCTTGAAAATACTCTAATGATAGTTCAAGAAAGAATCCCTACTAACATTCGAACCGTTCGACTCACAGACTACTACATGTCCCTTGAACACCCCAGCAAATCCAAGGCCAAAAGTTAGAAACATTACAAAGCCTTAACAGTGACCAATTTTGAGATCCGGACTAACAGCAATCTTCACTAGTCTCAGTTCTCTACACAACCAGTGGAAAGCCAAGGAAAAAGAAAGACGAAATTTTTTTACATCATCTTGTTCCGCAAGAGTATCAAGTATATCATTCCCTGCCATTTGGCCACACAAGGGGAAAAAGGGGTAGCCAACCAGCATCACTTCTAGCGGGAGATGGGTTATTTAAAGGGAAGATTGGGGTGGCATGTTAGTATCTGAATTCGAAAACCCAAAAACAGGGGTTAAGTATTTAGTGCACACACTTGTAAACAAAGTAGAAGCCCCTACTAAACGAAGGTTCAAGAACAATGTTTCGGTGCATAATCACCATATCAGTTTTAGACACCTTGAAGGTACAAACAGTCAATCTAATAGGGAAAAAAACGATACCATAACAATCTCTACTCAAAACAACTTGGAAAACTGTGATAACTTCATCAAGGCAACATTTGGAGGAACTCTACGCTCGGAGAACTTGGAACCCCACAAACTTGGGGGGCCCAAACACAGAATCCCAGAGTTGGCAAAGCAACCTAAAATCAACGCTTTTTCGAGACACCAACAGTTTTCCCTCTGCGACCAGTTGTCTTAGTGTGTTGTCCACGCACACGAAGGCCCCAGTAGTGTCTCAGACCACGGTGGTTCCTGCAGTTAAAGACGACCTAAAATAGAGGCATATGCGCAAACTAAAGTAATGAAAAAGGGTACAACCAATCCAAGGTTACTTGGTACTTCAACTTAATAAACATGGCAACAAACATTACAAAACTGATTAATAAATCAACAGATGCAGATTATAAACCGCTACTCAGAAATTAGCTCAAAACCTACTAAATCCAAAAGTAAATGAAACATGAGTAGGTGAAAATTGATCAAAAACAGCAGCACATATTTAACTTATCCAACAAATAACCATTTTCTTCATCCACACAATTAATAGTATTTAGTACTGGTAAGAGAGCCCAGCTAACAATGCAGGCAGAAGACACTCATGGAGTTCAGTGAGAAAAAGGAGTGCTACCACATACCTAATCTTCTTCAAGCGCTCCAGGTCATCCCTCAGCTTCATGTCCAATGCATTGGACACAACCTGAGAATACTTGCCGTCCTTATAATCCTTCTGCCTATTGAGAAACCAGTCAGGGATCTTGAACTGGCGAGGATTTGCTACAATAACCATAAGGCTATCAAGCTCAGCAGCAGTTAGCTCTCCAGCTCTGCAGTAAATATCAATCAGAAATCAGCAATAACAAGGAATGGTTTACAAGCAATGATGACTAAGATTCACCCAGAATCGCATCACCTCAATAGTATATACCCAAGCTTAGGAATAATAATAATAATAATAATAATAATAAATGTATACATATGTTCTGATGAACTGAACATATTCTATTTCAAATCAACAGAACTTAACAAACCAAAGTTGCCCATCTTAAATGATATCTTTAAACATGTTTAAGTTTCGAATATGGCACCACTTTCCATTTAATTTGTTTATGTAACTTGCTAGTTAAAAGGTCACCGTTTAAAATTGGAAACAGAAATTAACAATATACACTTTTCTACATGTAAAGCACAAATTGAAAGCCGTTTGCCAGTTTTCCCCCGGTTGGGGGGGGGGGGGGGGGGGGGGAGTGTGGAAGGGGAGGGAAGCTAGGCTAATAAAACAAAAGAGAATTTTTTTTTTCCTATTTCTAATTAAACAATTTTGGCATAAAGATTACTATCATAAACATTTAAATATTTCATACACTTCTACAGTTTTATGACAATAGATTAGGATCATCGCTCATCCCTGGAATTCCTTTCTACCTGATTTCTGTGTAAACATGAGCAAAACACGAGCTCATCCAAGATCCAACAGCTTGCCATTTTTTACTAGTTTGGTTTCAAAATGAACAAATTCCAGCGTCGTCACCTCCAATAAAATATATAGTCCTTCAGTTTCATAATGAGTTTTAAAGCTTTAGCAATTTGAAAAGTCATTGATTTTCATAAACATATGTTGAAAATGCATATAAATAGTAGTAAATTTCACAACTTGCTCTCAAAACAAAACTTTCACAAGCTAAAATCAACACATCAGACCCCAAAACCATACAAAAGCTTTGCCGAGCAAATGACAGCAGCGAAACCCAACATCTAACCAAGCCACAAATAATAACCAAGAAAAGCGCCCAAACCTAAATAAATTACGCCTGTTAATAACAATGGCAGTACACAAGGGAACGCCCAAAATGACCACACACGAGAGAATGATGAAAAAATAAATAGTGCTATAAAACAGTGATCTAGATAACAGTAATGATGAGAAATCGAGAACCTCTTGTTCATGTCAACATCGGCTTTCTTGCAGACGATGTTGGCGAATCGGCGGCCGATACCTTTGATGGAGGTGAGGGCGAACATGATCTTTTGCTTGCCATCGACGTTCGTGTTCAGAACACGGAGAATGTGCTGGAAATCTTCGTTAGCGACGAGAGACTGCACGCATGCACAACGACAACAATGAAAAATCATTAGATATTAACACAAAGAGAAGGCTGATCTTTCTTTTCCACAACAGAGGTACCCACCATGGCTAGGGTTTCTGAATCTGAACCCTCTCTCTCTCTCTCTCTCTCTCAGAGTGGACGAAGTGCGAGCTGCAGCGAAGAAGAAATGAGTTTGGGGAAACAATGCTGCTTTAAAGTGCTCCCGGAAAAACCCTACCTAGAGGGGATTTATTTGCTACGACGCGGCACCACGGTCACGGTCGAGATGGGCCGTGCTTTGGGCCTTTAGCTACAATTGGGCCTAAACAGGGCCCTGTCTGGAGCCCTAAACATATTATTAGGCCTTCGGAATGACCAGTGTACCCCTGATGAAATTACCTAGGCTCTTAGTCCAAGTGGCTATAAACAGGATCTCGAGTTCCCCCCTTATGAATTCTCTCGGTTCAAACCAAATTTAATTGGAATTATTTGACTTTTGAATGCTGGTGGGTAGACCTTAAGAAATTACTTGGTTCCAAATTTTAAAATTATGATCCAACTGAAATAATACTTTAAAATTTTTATCAAAGCAATGTAATCTTAACAGAGGATACTGATTCTCTAAATTTTCTTTTTTTGGCAGGTTTGAGGTCTTGTCAAGGGGTACTGATTCTGAATAGTCTGTTTAAAATAAATAAATAAGCAATTGACATGATTCCTTTCAAAGGTTCGCCTATTTCTCTCCTGCTATGAATTTTTTCCAGAAAAGAGAAGAAAATCCAATCTAAGCATACCAGTGTTACATATATTCCTTTCCACATCCTTCATTTCATGGAGAAAACCCAAATTACCAAAAACGGGAATCAAAGCTAGAGAAAACAAGTTACTGATGAAAGAACATGTTAGATACAACATTGATTGAATTCTAAGAACTCTTAACAAGACCCAATTTGCCCCTCCACGCCTAAAACACACATCCATCTCCAGAGCCGCAACTTTACCATTTCTAGTTAGGTTCTATGATGATACTCCCTCAAAGCAATTGCAAACTCAATCTCAATTGCTTCAGAAAATTCAGGGACTAGTTCGCATTGACTACCACTTTGAATGATTGTATCAAGCACGATAGAACACCTTTGGAGCTGAAAAGGCAGAACCTACACAAACTTAGTCAAGTTGCACAAAATATTCTCAAGCCAACGGAGATAAAAACTTGCATAGAAGCCATCTGATGGCTATAGATAATATCGTGGCATGTTTGGTACAATGGAATGAAGTCGGATAGAAATTATAAACGACAAAAGTAGCTTTTACTGGAATGCCCATTCCTTGGTCATTCTTGTCATAGTTCAAAAAGAACTAAACCATGGGAATGGAAACTCCAATCCTCATACAAGGAATGCTCATTGTCATGTTTTAGCTCGTTTTATGTCATGATCGGAATGACAGTTGATTGGAGCGGCCCAATGAAGACCACTTTCCCCTTTAAAATCCATTTCATCTGATTTCATTCCATTGTACAAAACAAAATGTAAATGTCAACTGCTAGATATTCAGTCTCCACCCCGCCCTTTGCTTAGCTATACTAAATCAATAAACTTGCCACCTCCAAAGAAAAATACTGTGATGACAATACACACTGTGCTAGAAGCATATTTCTTGGAATACGGACATGTAAATGGAAGTGAGAAACAGTTAAAAAATACGTTTCAAATTTCATCAAGTTTGAAGAGCTTGATAGTGCAAAGGAGTCGAGAGGAATTGAAGGTGCTCAATGTGGTGCAATTGCATTTAAAGAAACAAACTACAAACCTTGGCACAGTGCCACAACTTGCCTGTCGTAGAGCTCTTGAGAAAGCCTTGAAGGTTGCCTCCACAATATGGTGTGAATTCTTTCCAGCAAGCTGCTTCAAGCTAAAATACTAATATTGTATGGGACAATATTTTCTACTACTGAAATATCTTTTTGCCAATTCTTTTGAGTTCAACTTACGCATAACTAATTAATGATTAATGAGTAAAAGGGAAAAACACAACTTGGCTGAACAAGTGCCAGATGCTGTTAGTTTCTTTTATAATATTGCACCCAAGAACTGTGAGCACTTCAAATTAACATCTAGAGATTCAAGCGGCTTAACTGATTATTTCCACAACATAAGAGTATGAAAAAGATTTCCCATGGCCATAAACATGAACCCAGACTAAGGTATTACCTGCCGGATGTGAAGTGCCATTCCTGAAGTGTTCACCAATGATTGGAAAAAGTGCTCCACCAACTAAGTTAGAAACATAATTATGAATTGATCAATGAAATTTACCAAATAATCAATTCAAATGTAATGGCTGGAAGCAGGCTAGGTTAAGATGCACAATTTTCCGTGCAAGCAGGCAGTATATGTGGAACTAAACCAAAACAAGCTCAAACACAGTTATCAGAAAAATATCTCATAGTATTTCTAGATTCTGCTCTAGAAACATACCAGGGAAACATGTATCAGTGCCTCATCCAGGAGGAGCAGAAAAGTCTCCAAACCGGGAAATGCCCTTTCTATCCCCAAGTGCCTGCAGCAGGGCCTGCAAAAGAAGCAAATTTTCCGATTTCTCTGCCATTCTCAATGCATATATAAATACTTCAAATATAGATTTCACGGATTTGAAAATTACCGTTCCTATGGCAAGTGCAACATCTTCATTTGTGTGGTGATCATCTATGTGAGTGTCACCAGATGCTCTCACATGTACATCAAATAGCCCATGAGAAGCCAGTGGCTAATAACGTCATCCAATTTTAAGCGCCACATTCAAAATAAAACTAAAGAAGGCCAGGCCAAAAAAAAAAAACAAAAAGACTCGGGTGAGAAATTACTAACGTCCAGCATATGATCAAGAAAGGGAATGTTCGTACGGATATCAGCAGCCCCTGAACCATCCAAGGTTATTTTGACAAAAACATCGGTCTCCTTCGTAACCCTCTTGACGTCACCGATTCGAACTACAAAAAAACAAAATTCAGCAGCATAGCAGCTCCCGATCGTTAAAAATTGCTCACAGAATTGCGGAAAAAGGAATGGCAAATTACCAGTCTTGAGCGGTGAAGACGTGGCGGGGGAGCCGTTGTTTTCGATGACAGAGGCACGAAGTGGTGCTCTCTGGGCGTCCACGGAGCCCAGCTTGTGGCTATTCGCGGAGAGAAAAGGGCGATCGCGACGAGAGGGGATGGGAGTTCTCTTGAAAACCCTAATCCTAGAGTTCGGTAACTGACACGAACTGCAGCTTTGAACGCGGAAGGGAAGAGAGAGCTCCATACAGCTTTCTAACCGTTTCTCTGTCACTCTGTTAATTTTGCCTGTACGGAATATATTTGTAGACAGCGGCGGTCCAATCATTCCAGGGGAAATTGGGCATAAAATCCTGGCGCTTACACACATTTGTGTTTAAAGTCCTAAATGTTTTCCCCCTTGGCACATTTCAAGACATCGTAGGGTGAACTTTTATTAGGTTTCTATATTTTAGGTGAAAAATATAATTCATCGATGGATGATTTTATGTGTATATAAAAATATTCTAATTATTTATTTAACTTTTATATTTATCGAATTGGTTTTAAATAAAACTTTCAAAAATAGTATTATTTGTAAAATAATAAATATAAAACTTGAATAAATGATCAAGATATTTTCATGTATATGTGATAACTATCTAAATTGACGAATGACAGTATATTTAAAGAAGTCAAATTGTGTAAGCCCTCAATCTAAACTTTGTGATTCAAATTGGATGGAATTTGTATTTCAGAAGAGCAATTTCATCATTTCATCCCTTTGTCATCCTGAATCCAAACCCATATTCTCGTTGCAGTAAATACTGTTGATAATAATTGTAATTATTATATTCTTATTGGTAAGCGTAATTCCATCCTGAACCAAGACAGACTGTTGCTACTAGAAATAGAAAAATCTGAACGGAGTGATGCATTAAGCAATGCAGGACTCCCTTTTCCTATTTATTTATTTATGGTTCCATGCATAAACCCAGGCATTAGCTGATACTTCATGAAGTCCCGTAACATATAAAAGGCCTACATGAGCTCTAAGGTCGCATTTAAGAAGTCCCGTAACATATAAAAGGCCTAAATGAGCTCGAAGGTCGCATTTAAGAAGTCCCGTGTTCTAAGGTCGCATTTAAGACATACAGCACCATGCAATGTAATAGGAGTCGTATAATATCATGGCATCACGACCTCAATACTAGAATTGAATATGAGAATAATGATTTCCAAGTATTATGAATAGAATGGTCAACCCAAACATGCCTAAGTACTTATGGCAGAGATTCAAGATTAAAGAGAAGCCTGTTACAAGCTACAAATCCAAAAGCAGGTTAGTGAAGTAATACCACAATAATACTCTATACGGGCTCCACTTTAAAAGTTCCTAGCTGGGATGGGTCAATTAAACATATCCTGTGGGCTATGAATAACATTAACAAAATTCCAGGATCCTGAACCTCTTATACAATAAGCTCATTTAATATATCAAATGAAATTAAGATGCGCCTTGCAGTTAAATTCAGGGCGCGCATGCTCATGAGATCTCGATATTTACATCCAGAAGCTGTTAAGGGTGATTCAGTGGCCCAACTCCAGAAGATACACAGCAGCCACTGCCAAATGTTGGGCTACAAGCTGCACAAGAGCACCTTCATCCTCAGGCTTAAAGAGATTTTGGACCCATCTTTTCAATTAATAATCCTAAGTTACAAGAAGCATACCATAATAGACAGACTGGAACCCAGGGAATCATAGTTCTCGGTGGCCACACAATCATGAGATGCCATTTCTACCATGACCATCTAACGTGCATTGATTGAATTTTCGCTTCACGTGCATGTCCCTGAACTTGCATCACATGAAAGCAGACTACTTTCTTCAGAATTTGTTGCATCAGACAGAAGAAGGTGGAGAAACTGAATGGGTTTTGCTTCCCACATCAGATGCATGCAGATAATGCATTTCAGAGTTGAATTACAATGTGCTTTCTTCCAGACAATGAGCAGTACAAACAGACGGAATTCTGATTTGTTTCCTTAGTTGCCCCATGCTTTCTTCCACTGTGAGAAGTAGAATCATGAATGGCAGTTGGAGTTTACCTCCACTGTACTTTTATCAGCAGTACCAGAAACAACATTCTGATTTATTTCCTAAACTTGCACCGTATTTTCATCTGCACTCTTGAGAAATTTAAAATTTTCACAAAGACAACAGGGAATTGATTCACTCTCCCACTTCATAACTGACAGCAGAGCCTGGATCGTACCTTCTATGTTAGAATCCAGAAATATTCATCTGTCTCAGGAACGTTGTCACCAATGCCAAATGAAGGATAAGAACTCCCCAGCAGAGGTAGAGTCCAATATCCTCTCCCCTGACTAAGAACTAGAGCATACATTCCCCTCCACAAATTTGGTCTTCAAGCTCTTTCTGATTTATTCCTTTTTTTTTTTTTCAGCTGTACTGAGATGTAGAATCATGTGCCACCTCATTTGTATCCTCAGCAATAGCAGAACATGCACATGGATCACTTTCTTCGGAATCTGTTGCCTCAGAAGAAGCTTGAGAAGCCACTTTGCTCTCCATCTCAAATCCACAAGTCTCGTCAGCATTATGAGGAGTAAAAACAGAGACACCATCTTGATTTATTTCCTGAACTTGCACTGCACTTTTGTACTTGCCATGAATAGTAGAAACCGGAAATCCAATCTGATAGGTTTCTTCAGAAGTATATTCAGTACTTTCCTTTGCGCATAGTTCAGCAGGACTACCAGGAACAGGTTCAAGACAAGAAGCTTCATCATTTCCTTCAGGAGCATCTCTCACTTCATGACTGGAATAAGGATGAGAAGTGCCCTCCACATTATAATTTAATACACGTTTTTCCATCTCAAGAGCATTGTCAACAACACCAGAGGAAGAAAGGAACTTCTCATCCGAAACAGATACAACTACCTTTCCATATGAGCAAGAGGTGCATGCATTCTCCTCTCTACAGATTTGGGCTTTAGGTCCTTTAGGAGTATCAGAACTACTCATATCATTTGAAGGAATACCTTGGGCCAGCATACCAGAATCAGCAGCAGCAACTTTGTCATTTATCTGATCTGCAAGACACATGCCAGTATCATTGCATACATGGGGTTCAAGGTCCATTAAGCGATTTGGACAAGTTTCTTTAACTCCAATGTTCTTTGTACCTATAACAAAAGACACAAAGGGTAAATTATCTGATAAAGATATAAAGTGGGAGAAAAGATGAAATGCACTTTCACTAGAACCTGTGCTTGCAGTTATCTTTGCCTCGGTTGTTTCTTGCTCCAGTAATAGCTTCTGTAACATGTCTGTACCAGGGAACACCAACACATTCAAGGACCTAGTTTCTTGCTTAAGTGATTCCTCGAGAGGATTGAAACCAAAAACTACGGTCCATGTATGCATGAGATCAGGGATTGCAGGTATAACCAATTTCTCAACTTTAAGAGAGCTAAGGGCCTGAAATGAGGGATAACAAAGAAAACATATGACATAGGAGGAACAAGATCAAATGGCAATATTGAATGTAAATTCTCTGGCTTTAAAATAAAAGATACGGAAGAAAATAACAACAGATAAAATGGCAGTCAACAACAGCAGATATCATATTACCAATCTCTTGAAGGCTTGAAAATAATTAACAGCAAGGCGTATTGGTTTGCTACTATGTCCTGAGGTTTTAACAGTTAACAGATTCTTATTTGATGAAAAACATCTGAAAAATTTAAAGAAATATGGTCGTGAATAAATTAAATGGCCAACATGTAGCTGACCAGAACTACTTGGAATTCATACTTAGGTTAAAAACTTTCAGCTTGTTTGCTTTTTATGTAAAGTTCCAGTGAAAAAACTTACATTGCCTGGATCTAGTAAAATTAATCATAACAAACAGGCGTGTAAGATGAAAAAAAGAGTTTAAAAGAGTTAAGGAGAAAAAAAGGACCCAGAGAGGGATGGAGATAGAGTGCAGAATGCCCATTCAAGCTTCATAAAAAATATATTTAAAAAAGCATTGCCAAATATCCTGACAAGATGTTCAAATACATTCTATAAAGAAAAACATCTGATTCAAAATTTCCTACTATTACCGATTCAATGGCACAAAATAGCCGGCGGCACATCCCCTGGCGCCTATAGATATGACGTGTCCCAATGAATGGCATCTCTGCTAACCGCGTCCCATGAATCCTACAATGTAATGAACGAAGCAACAATTAAAATTCTTGCGATGCTAATCAACTTCAAACTTCTCTATGTTTATGCTTAAAGCAAAATGTTTCTATACAACCTCAACAAACAATCAGAGCTGTTGATACATACCCTAGTACAAAAACAAAGTGCAGAAAAATCATACAAAAATTGGATCTTGTCTAAAGATCACACGGTGAGTGAAACTAATCAAGATATCTAAAGAATCTATTTCCATGATAAAAAATGATGTTTAAGGTGTCTGAAAGAGTCTCACATGATTTCTATTTTATCTTCCACTTTAATGTATAAGGCAATCTTCATTTCTAAAAACTATGTTACAATGTCACATTAATGCATTGGAGAATAATGAGCATGAATCTTGACAACCATGCATTGGTTCGGAGGAGAAAACATAGTCCTATAATGCAATAACATAATTTTCCCAAAACTCCTGCATGCATAATCTAGGAAAGGCTGTACACTACATACATACATAAAACCATGGGGCATGGTACCTGATAGATGCAGCAGATATTATTTCATCACCCCTTTCCAGAATGGCAGTGAAAAAGCCTCCATAGTCCAACCGACTGAAGTTTGATCTGGAAAAGGAAAAAACAAAGCAGGGAAAATTAATCTATTTTAGAATTTAAAAATATGTAATTTATAATCCCAAAGACCAGAATAAGCAACCCCACAATTTAAAACTCAACTTCTTATCTGTCAAAAGAACCTTCATTTGCCTTAACAAATCGTAGGAACTAACTGCTTACCCACAATTATAAAGAACATTGTGAATCAAATTGATTCCGCTCCTCCGGTCAACAATGGGTAAGAAGCACTCATCCATAATGCTCAGTGCAACATCTAGCTTACAATTGCATTCCACCTTCTGAGGAAACCCTCGAGCAGATGTATCTAAGCCTGGATCTGTACGATGAATGAGAGACCATGAAAATCCTGCTTCCAGTTCATGTTTGACGCCGAGGAATTTCTGTAGACGCTCGTAAAGCTGTAGAGGCAATAATAGTTCAGATTCCTTCTAAAGCCAACAAATACAAAATATAAAATTGTACATTTTACAGGAGTGACAGAAGTAGTGCTGGAGGGGGCAAGGAGACCCCAGCCTGGCCAACAGCTTAAAGAATATGTTAACACAACAAGGACTGAACCCTCTTCTTATATGGACAATTTAATCTTAAAATATTCCTGTTTAAAGCTTTGAATAACCAAGGAGATAAAAGAGCCAAATTAGGGAGAGAGTAAAAAAACACTCCATAATGTTCAATTTGAACCCTTCAGCCAATTCTCAGATTATTGTGTGAAATAAAGGAACAGCAAAATTCGAAATATAAAACCTACAACTATATTCAGCACATAAGAGCTGCAAAGAAGGTAAGTTCACATCTAAACCATGAAAATCTACTCATCAGATTCACATATTTTTTATTGAGGAAAGAAAAGCACTTGATGGCAGCAACATATAGACATTTTATGATATTTTAAGAACAAAAGAGAAAAAATGTTTATAGAGCCAGCAAGACAATGCTCTAATTGCAAATTTCATAAGTAATGGTGGTGCTTTCCACTCAATGGTGGCAAAGTGGTGCTGGGGAAAATGAAGCCCTCATCATAATCATGGCAGCAGGGGGAGACATTGTGTTAAACTGACACAGGAGGTACCAAACACTGGTGGTAGTGGTAGTATGTTTAACTCAACTACCAGAATGGCAGTATGGAGGTCTGATACTCACACCCACAATGAACTAATTGCAAATTTCATGGTAAACTACACTAGGAAACTGGAACATTAGGACAGGAAAAACTTGGCAAGTAATTCATACCTCTCGACATTTCTGACCACAAAATGAAGTTGGCAAAGTACTAGAAGCCACAGGTAAATCTCCAGACTTTGAAATGCAAGAATCATGATCTAGAAAAGGAAAATGCTAAAAATGCATTAGGAAATTAATGAAAAGATGCCATTCTGGCAACAAAATAAAATAAAATATGGTTGAGAGGCTGGTACATTTTTTCTCACAAAGACTGCACTTTATCAGTGGCCCTACAATTGTATTGTTTCCATGAGAAAAACTTTCATCATTTACTCCACAAAACTTGCATGAACAATTAGGACAGTGCCAATCACCAGACGGAAGCATCTGCAATGACAAAATGTAAGAGAATATGTGAATGCTCAAACGTCTATGAAAAAAATTTATGAAAGATATTAAATTTGACACTCACAGAATGCTACAAAGCACAATCTTGCTAGAGGCAAAATAGGGGCATCGATATCGAGACTACTAAAATCAGCTGCAAGGCCCTAAAATTTCTTCCTTGCACAAATTAGCACCAAGGGGTACAAGGGGGCACCAAACCATATATATATATCAATTACAAGTCTAGCACATTAATCAAGTCATAACAGTTCTCAATATTCATAGAGCTTTCTTCCCCCTTAAACACCCTTTCGTTCCTTTTTCCTTTCTCCATATTAAATTCAAGCATTAAACTCTACAAGCTCAAAACCCTGAATTTCCAAGGGAGAGTGTTATTATTATTATTTTTTTGGCCGGGGGGGGGGGGGGGGGATCAGAAACAATAAACATAACTGAAAAATCAGTTTTTCATTGCATATTTGTAAAAAATACCAGATGAGGTGCAGTGTGCTCTATAGCAGTTTTTATCCTTACCTCCATGTGCAAACAGCTCAGATGAAACGTTGATGGGCAACCATCGCAACATATCATGTCACCGCCATCCCCACAGATTCCACAAGTGTCATCATTTGGATCGTCACCATCAATATCAACATAGTGGAAACCACTGCATTTGGATTCCTTTAGTTTGTTCCAGGCTTCTAGCTGGCAGTGCAAAAGGGAAACTCCAGATTCTAGAAATATATTTTGAAATGGCTGACGGAGTTTGCTTCCAGCATGAATCTCAAACTTTGAAACAGTGAGAATTTTACTGCAGCAACCACAATGAATGCCATCTCTTGTGATCCAGCCTTCCAGCATAGCTCGGGTGCGCCTGCGGTTCATGTACTGTACTTTCTCACTCAACTGCACAGTCCCAGAATCAATCATCCAGGAAAGCAAAGTTAGCTTCCCTTTGTACGGAACAAAGCCATCAGTTTCTGAATTATGACACTCGTTCGAGCTACGAACCAACAGAGTACATCTCCCAATCTTTCTGCTTTTCCTTCCTACTACCAAATGAGAATCAGGTCCCAAGACCCTATGTTGCTTGCTCTCTCTCTTGTTACTAGTTGAATTACTCCCAGACACATAATCTGCTTCCCCCAATCTATCCGTAAGTGACTTACCATTCTGCTTTATAAAAGAACTTAGTTTCTCTCCTTGGTGACCACTGTCATTGCCCTCCATAGGATTCTTGGCAGCTGCAGAATTTCTCCTAGCAGCTTCTTTTTCATTGTTATCATCATCTCTTTGCTTTTTTCTCATTTCTTTTTCAATCTTCTTACGGGTTTGCCTTGTCAATTTACTGAGCACCTCTTCTGATATGGGAGCGAATGTAGAGCACTCTCCACTAGGTTTAAAGTTATAGTCCTCGCCCTCTAGTTGTTTTTGAAACGCATCATAAGCCTTGATGATGGACCAGTAAGCAGTCCCAGAGGGGCTAATGTATACTGAATCTAAATAGTCTCTGTTTCTCCTGGGTCTATAGTCAATTGTCCAGCCAGAACTAACAAGCATTTTCCTTATCTGCTCACGTAATAATTGCTTCTCTGTTCCAGTACCACGCTTAACTTTCGCTTCCTTGCATCTACTTGGTGAAAGCTTTTCAGGAGGAGGAGTTACTTCTCCTCCACTCTTTACCCTTTTGATAGAGCTAGAAGCATTGGCATTGTTTATCCCCTGCTTCAATGATGTATCACTATCCTCCGAATCCCACTCGCTGACCTCAACTTTCTTTGCTGGTACCGACTTCCGAAAACTTGACTGACTTTTGTCGGTCCTAGCAACAGAAGCTGATTTCTCAAAGATTTTCACTTTTGGATAAACCAGTGACTTGCCTTTGACAGCATCATCATCATCATCCATTTTATGGTGATTACAAGTCTTCATAGACCCATCAACCTTACTCTTTTTGTTGACCAGTACCTTCAAAACACCATTCTTTCCTTGCAGCCTAATTGCTTCATGTGTAGGAGCCCCAAAATTATCTCTTAATAGTGAATCGGCGAGCGGAGCCCCACTCTTCATCTTAAACCTATTCCTGTTGAAACAATCAGCACCAATATTCCTTTCTCTAGGAAAGCTGCCCGAATTGTCAAAAAACGCATGCTTTCTCTTGTCAACTGCAACATGTCTACTAGAGTCAATCTCAAATTCCCGGAGGCCACCAGTTCTTGGTTCAGTCTTCGAACTCAGAAACCTTCGCCCACCAACTTCTATTTCATCACCATGGAAATATTCATCCCTCATATCATTACCATCAACCCGATCATGCTCATCGAATTCCAACATATCTTGCCTATTCCGTTTTCTTTCAACCTCAATCTCACCATTCCCACCAACTATGCTCTTGCGCTTAACACGCTCGACCTTATTCCTCATCCCAGCATATTCATTATCCAAACCATCTGAAAGATTACGAACATGACTCCTATCAGGACCTGGCCTTCTATAATGAGGGTCTAGGAATAACTCTTGGCTCGATTCCGAATCACTTAAAAGTAATCTGGGTCTCTTCTTATCTTTGTTCGATTCAAAAACCTTCCGCGGCCCCGGAGAAGCAATCCCGCTCATCGCATCCCCTCTTCTCCTAACAATCAAACATCCGGAAGAGTTCCTGCTCTTCACCACAGACACCGGATACTGCCCGTATCCCACGCCCTCCTCCATGCTTACAAACCACAATTACAGCAAGAATAAAAAATAATAAATAATAAAAAAACCCTAAATTTCAAAAGTCCCCCATTCAACCCAAACAACTTAACGATAAATTGCCCGCGAAATCTCCCTCCATCAATCACAAAACCGGGGAAAACATTACCAGATCTGAGACAAAAGCAAAGAAAAGCGTTCCAAAAGAATCAATGACCCGTAGAAAGACACTCAGATTCTTACCTTCGCCCCAGGTAGCTCCCCCGATTCCTCCACCGCCGCCGGTCACCGGCAGATCCGACGACCGCTGTCACAATTTCCGGCGAAGGATACCGAATGGCTACCAAGACGAAGAAAATCCAACCTCCGTAGAGAGAGAGAGAGAGAGAGAGATGAGATTGAAGGTTGGGTTGGATTGTGTATTGACCTTTTATAAGTACCATAACCCGTATGCTCTGTAAATTTCCTTCCTTTTTCTCTCCTTTTGGGTCTCCCCCATGGTCCCCCCACCTCTTCTCTTTCCCTCCAAATAGTGAGAATGGGAAACCCTACTTTTCTCCCCAGCGCCGTCCGATCTGCCACGTCATTGTGGGCCCACTCTTCAACCCGACGTGGCACAATTCCACGGCCTCTCCCAACCCGTTTTAACAGTCCTCCCTCCTCACGCTCTCACTCTCTGATTTTATATTTTTCTTTTCTTTTCTTTTTACTTTGACAGATTTCTGTTTTGAGAACTGCTTTTTTTTCCCGAAAAATAAAAATGTGAGTCCATTAATTTATTCATGATTTTTCGTAAAATTATATCATTTTTTAAGAGTAAATTTTAGATTCATATTCTCTTTTCATTTTTCTTTTTTTCGGTGTTTTGATTTTGGAAATTTTTTTTGGCCACAGAGATCATAAAAGAAGCAAAGTAGGCTTTTATATTCATTGAAATTTTCTTGAGAATCAAGCAAAGAAGAACTGATTCCTTTTTTTTTTTTTTTTCCTGTAATAACTTTATTATTTCCGACAGTTGCAGACCAAAATCTCAGTAGCATTATTCTTCTAAACAAGGTTTAAAATGTGAACCATGTTATTCCATAAAGAACCACTTCAACGCGCTTAACTCGGACGTAATTTACTTACTACGATTGGGTTTAATTTCTGCACTCATCATAAACGATGACTTATATTTAGGGTCAATTCGGTCCCTATGCATAATTGAAATCATCATCCTATGGTGCCTAAAATTTGAAGATGGCGTAGCCTTGGTGACTTTACAATAGATTAGTCACAAGAAATCAAACATTTCTGAGAATTTATCCTCGCACACACGTGATCAAAACTGACCGAATTTGGGTTTGTCAACGTCTAAATATAATTACATGTGACTAATGCCAATATTTAACCTCACTTTAGACATTTGGACGTGTCTAGAAGTTGTCCAAATTGTCCAGACACAACATGTGGAATGGAGGAATCCCAGAGGCTACTCCGTGCCCACCTAACAGACAACAGGAAGAAAAACTGCAACCCTGCGATCATGCGGTCCATCGTAATCATCCTTCGATCGTGAAAACATGGGAATGTGAAGCAATGGGATTTTTTCCACGCAAATCATGAACTTCGAAAACAAAGGAACGCATGCGAGGAGCATATAAAGTCAACAAGAATACAGAATGCTGAAACTAGCGCGTAATATGGAGCATATGAAGTTGGCGAAAAGCTTATTTCTCCTCAGGTCTGAGTTGATGGCGGAGACACACAGCAGTCCAAGTCGATAGTCTCACAGATTGGTCCAGACCCAAAAAAAAATATTGGGCTCTTTTCAGAATGTTCAACAATTACAGCAGATGATGCCTCGGTGAAAAATTCAACACTTCATTAGGAATTAAAATACAAGACAAAAGAAACTGAACAAAAATGCTGTGACTTGCAGCGCCTGCACATATATAATGCAAGGACGAAGGACTCTGTTTCTTAAATATCACCTCTTCTTCCCACCCTTGGCAGCATGCCTACAGCCTTGGTCTGCGCACATCGTAAAACAACAATCGTAAGAAACAGTGGGCTATAAAGTATGATGGACCTAGCAAAAGAAAAGACAGCTGCAAAGGTGTACTCCTTTCTCACTTTCTTTACACCTCTGATTTTCTTAGCTTGGTTCTTCCCTTTCCTTCATCTGTTTCCTTGACCTCTCCACTTTTGTGTCTAGTCCACTCTACTCTCGCATGAAGCAATAGTTGGTAATATTAGACACGCAAATGCAGTGCAGAGACAAAATGACTAACACTCAGTTGACCGAGGGGGAGGGGGGGAAGTGCCCCAAACAAAAATGCAATTGAAATCATAAACAAGTTTAGAAGCACTGCCATTTCAAATTTCTTTCCTCAGAAGACCAAGAAACAGAAGCCCTAACATGTTTCTATGCTTGAAGATGTTTAGTCACATCTTCACCGCAGTAAGCAGCAGCAACAAAAGGTGCATTTTCGAGACAAAAGCCAGACTAAATGGTTAAGGGTGCTTGAAACAGTAAGTAACTCAAGGAGACAGAAGTTATGAGTTGCAAGATGTGGAAAGTTGTTAAATTAGGCTGTAATGGTATAACTTATAGCGTATAACTGTAAGTATGTCCATAGAGTAGGACGAACCGGTAGACTTCATTGATGAGTGGCAGTAAATAGGGGGGAAACAATATTTCCACGGTATCTGCATCAGGTTTTATGTAATCCACAAGAAACCAGGTGACTTCAAACACTAGGATGAATGTGCTGGCAATCAAGACAATGCATAATGTTTTTCTAACAAATAAACCTTTCACTCTGAATGTGTAGCTTCAGTGCAATTGCCCAGGAAAGTGCATGACAAAGTCAAAATATCTTGAACATGAGCATTGATTCTAACCAAGTATTTGCAGACGAGCATTTGCTTGTGAGGGTGAAGAGTGAAAGAGAAAGAAATTGCATCTGCTCCTTTGGAATGAATGTATGAAGATGGAAATTTTGAGCTAGATAACACAAAGCAAAAAAAAAAAAAAAAAAAACTATTTCATTCTCCCTTCCATATGGAGGTAGTAAGAATACGTGTTGACTCTGCCCCAAAAAATTGAAACAAGCTTTGAAACCATTAACACCTTAGCAGTTGCCATGCCACAACATTATTGTGACATGAAACATTTTCCTGAACAAGGTAATAAGGTATACAACAACAATAAAACATGGAATCAATATATATATATACTGAGAAGTTTTCCAACACTGATCATTCATATCCAAGTTGGTTTCCTCTTCTGCACTTAATATTTGTTATCATTTTCAGCCATACCTTTGTTGTAAACTTCCTAACTACTTTCAAATTGATCATTTCACTCCTAAGGGCGCACTTATAGGTCTACCTGAACATGCCTAAACAACCCTGAATGGAGTTCAACTACCTTGCTATAGACATAGACTACCTATCCCTTTGCAAAATTACTCTGTTCTTACCACACACGATGTACCCCGCCAATCCTAGCCAAGCTCATTTGTGTTTATGTTGTCTCTCAAAGACTAACATTTTGTACCATACAATTTACCAAAAAAAACATTTTGTGCCATACGAACAACTACTTTAGAGAGAACTCATAATTTATGAACATGATGAAATGTCTAAACCACCAATACAACCATGGCACCAAGCACAGAATCATGCAGGAGCAGTAGGGGAGATGAAGTTACCCTGATGAGCCAGCACTTGGGCTCATACTTCTTGGCATTATCAACTGAGTCACAGATCATCCATAACCCACCAGACTTCCCACCTCCAAAATGAGCTCTGACCTCGAACACAAAAATGGCGTTCGAGTCTTTCACCTCGAGTAGCCTCAAGAGCTTCTCGTTCAACTCAGCTTTTTCTCCATAACAAATGCATGCAAATGGAGGGAAAAAAAAAAAAAAACCTAAACATCAAAATCGCAACAAAAGACCAATATATCATATATAAAGAGAGGAGAGCAAGAAGAACTCATACTTCTGAGGCATCAGCTCTACCAGGATGGATAACATCAATGACCTGTGAAAAGAAGAACTCGTACTTCTCTCTCTCTCTCTCTCTCTCTCTCTCTCTCTTTCTCTCTCTCTCTCTCTCTGCGCCCTCTCTCGACGGCTCGAGCGCCGGCGGCGCGCTTGAACGAAGAACAGAAATGCTCACTGAAGTCTATCCGTGCAATTAGGGCTTGGTGGGGAAATCGATCCCCTCCCCCCGCCCTCTGGGGTTATCGATAAAATCGCGCCGGTAAATGTCTAGTGCAGGGACTCTTCTACCTTTTCAGATTAAACCAATTATTCTCACCCATAAAAATGGTCAAGATTTTTTTTTTCTGGGGCTCAAGAAAAAAAAAACTCAATTTAAATGAATATGAAATATTCTTTAAAAAAAAAGTTACGTAGTTTTAGGAGCGGACTTACGCAAGCTATGTAAGTCTATACTGTTAGCTTGCCCTTTGGATAAAGCTAGTACAAATTTATCCTCAAAAGCTTTTGAAAAGAGGCTATTATGATCTCTTAGACAAATAAAATCGTCATATTTGAATGAAGAAGTTACATGTGTAATGCACATGGAGATTTAGATATGGGCAGATTTGAATTTTAATGCAACTCTTATTGATTAGGCTATAATCGGCTAATGATAAAGATTGGGTTAAATTGGTAGCTTTTATCAAAGGTTAAGATATAAAACACAATTTGACCAAAAAAATAGGAGCATACGCCAATTTTCTTACAATTTGTGTTAGCACACACCTAGCATTTAAATGGTGAAAAATTCAAAATAATTATAATGGATTAGGTTTTATGATATTTCACTACTTTTTGATAAGGACCCTATACATCACCAAAGTACATGGGAATTAACCTATTTTCATTTTTTTTTTCCATGTTCTTTTAGTTTATACGGTTAGAATTTTCATGACGAGTACTTGCATCCATCCTAGATAAGAAATCTAAGAAGTTTCTTTAACTTCAGTTCCTTATATATATATACATGAGTTTAGTGGATATGAGAGGTGCCACCTCATTTTGAAAAGTGTGAATGCACCTTATAAGGCCCACATTAGTTACATTATGTAACATTCAATCATGCGGATTGAACGAGCACGACAAAGTATGAATATTAGTAAATTTTTATAGAATTCTAACCTCTCATCCATAAACTAAAAATATTTGAAACTATTACAACAGTTTTGATATTTTTACGTAATAAAATTATATGAAAATTAACACGCAATTTTTTTTAATGCTCATCTAGTCTATAGAGTTAAAACTTGAATAATGAATCTCATATGACCTCAAGGAGTGCATTCACACTTTTTTCAAATTAAAAGCAATATTTGATAGAAACTGATTATATAATATGATTAGCTGACCAAACACAGTTACCACTGCTTTCCCTCCATGCATTCATGTCATCCATGGAGTCCTTGGCTTATCGACAACGATATATCATAATGAAGAGAGTCAGATAAATAGGTTCCCCACTACTGTCAGCGGGGCAGCAGCTCACATGCAGTTCGTATGAGCTTTTGAATTTGATGATAAAGCCTTACCTTAATCCACCCAAAATCTGGCACCTCAATGTGGCATGCTTCTGCAAAAATTAGGTCCACAACCCATCACTTTTTAGGCCCCTACCCTAACCAAAAGGGACACTCAGAGTTCTAGTTGGGTTTTGTTTTGTGGGGTTTTTGCTGGGTTTTGAGCTTTTTTCTGGATTCAGTTTGATGCATTTGTCTGATAGATGTGATACGAATCCCCACTCTGATGTAATGTTTGATTGCATCAAGGCCTTTCTTGTAAAGAGAAGTACCCGGCCGGAGAGCTCTAGTCCATTAGAGCCACATGAAACCCTTGGGTGCAATTGAGGGTCTACATTTTCCAAAAAAAATAAAGAAAAAATAGCGAAATGAGACGGCGTCTGGATGCAGTTTTTGTTTTTTATTTTCTTTTTTTTCAGTGATTCTGGGATGCTATTTGATTTCTATTTTATTGTCAGTGTATACAGCTAACAACAAGTGAAATAAAAAAAAAAAATTCAAAATTTGATCTCTGTTTCATCAACAGTCTACAATAACATTTAGCAGTCTACAGCATCAACCGGGAGAGAAGTTGCCCTGTGAAGAGATTGTGGAAGGAGGGCTCCTGAACTGAAACTCCTAGCAATCTCCGTTTTATCAGGAATCCATGGTCTGCTAAATTCCTTACAACTATGGATCCTTTGGTTTTGCAAACTAGCGCATGCATCGTTCGTGGGAAAATAAGAACTAGAGTGCCTCCTGGAGCCATAAGAGTTCAGGAGAAGTCCATTTTCACCTCCCATTAACGTGCTCGAAACCGAAGACAATGAAACACCATTACCCTTCCTGTTCACAGCTCTGGGCTAAACTAGAAGACTTTGAATTCGCTCCTAACTGCTGGTCCCTAAGCTCCCTTAGCTGCATCTGATACTTCGCTTTCAGCCACCTCAGCTCCTGTCTTATTGCATTCTCATAATCATCTGAGAAGAAGGAAGAAGGATTTGCAGAAACTGAATTTCTTAAATTCGTTTCGTTTTTATTATCCATTTCTGCAGCCCCCTCATCCTCTTCAAAGGACAAATGAGGCAATTGTTCGTCTGCGGCTGCATCGGAATGGGCATCTTTAGACTCTCGCATGCTCAATTCGGGTCCTCCATCTCGCTGAGCCCAAATATCAGTATAATGTTCGGACCCTTCTACTTGATATGTGATTTCTTCGAACCGGCCGTGAACAGCAGCGCACCCATGTCTTGAACATTGGAGGATTTGCAGATTCTTAGCACTCGGACTATTGGAGGTCACGTAATCGAGAGGTGGGATATTTGAAGCGCAGTTATGACAGAAATTTGTGTTGGCTTGATTTGGAACTTTGTCAGTGCCAAGCTCCTTCTGCCATTCAGGTACCAAGGCAGCAATCTCCCCATCGATCATGTCAGCTATTTTAGTCACATCCTGATCAGTAATGTCTAGCTCGGCAACCATTTCCGTCGCGACATTCAACGCCGTGTCATTTTCGACATCAAAAGGGAAGTAAATGTTGCGAATCCGCCCTGCATTTAGCATTGGAAATTGATTTTTCAATTAACAAAATAATTCTATCACGGCATGTTTGGTGCGATGGAATGGAAATGGATAGAATGAATGGAATTTGAATGGCGAAAATGGCTTTTGTTGGAACGTCCCATTGTATTGTCATTTCCATCATAGCTAAAAAGCCTAAATCATGGAAGGAATAGAGATTCACAATGGGATGAGGCATCCCAGTGAAAAGCAACTTAAATTCCATTCCATTCCAATGAATTTCATTTCATCATACCAAACAACGCCTTAACATCTATGATCAGGACAAGAAAGCCCAGACTAGAGCCCTCACCTTCCTCATCTGAAATTCGGAGCCTTAAAAAGATGCCATCATCTTCTCTTCTTTTCCCTTTGATGCTAACGTCAACATTTCCCAAAAGCTCATCTTCATGAGAGGAGAAAAGATCGATATCTCCCGCTTCATAATGGTTGTAACCATCTATCGGAGAATTATCCCTGCAATGACCGCCAAAGAATGGCCCTACTACATTGAAATCCCCCCAGTAATCGAACGCCGGCCTCAGATCAGATCCGTAATTCTCAGTTTGGAGGAAAGGGTCCATCAAAAGCTCCTCCGCGGAGAGCCTAAGCGAAACTGTGGCCAAGCACTTCTCCACGAATCGCCGCACCTCAGGATCCTTCACTTTGTATAGAGCATCTGGTTTTTTCCCCTACACAGAAAAGTACGCACGTAAACACACAAACAAATGCTGATGGCAGAGAGATTGTTTGAAGGTAAAATGTAAGTTTTGGGATCATACAGAAACAACTTTCTTGTAAATTTGAGCAGGGTGCGTGCATTCACTGTACGGGTACTCAAACGTGACCATTTCCAAGATGCACATCCCAAATGAATACACGTCAACTAGTTCATTGTACTCCTCTTCGTATATTTCCGGTGCCATGAACTCAGGTGTGCCTGTGTACAACAATAAATATCAAAAAAAGAAGACAAACCTATGAACTCATTTGGCCAAAGTTAAGAAGAGAAAAGACCCATTTCATTGTTCTAGATATGTTGGATTGGATTGATAAGATTTTTAACAGGGAATGAGGAGCAATTTACCAACACATCTTGCCGCGTGGGATTTACGGAGGATCGCGGCGAGACCGAGATCGCCAATCTTGACTTCTCCTTGATTCCCATTAACGAAAATGTTGTCGCACTTGAGATCTCTGTGGATCACAGGGGGGTCATGGCTATGGAGGTAGAGAAGACCACTCAAGATCTGTCTACACCAATGCTTCACCGCTCTAATATTAACCCTCTTGTGTTTTAGCCTATACCTACCCAGCAATGGAACGAGAACAGAAGATAATAAAGTAAAATCAGATATAATACCCAGAACCAGATAAACAGAAGACTGTACAATTGATACGGTGCTTACTGTCTGAGAGTGCCAGAAGTGAACATCTCGGTGACAAAATTGATGTTCCTGTTCGTAGTATCAACCCAGGAAGCGTAGAATTTCATGATGTTATCGTGTTTTAGGGTTTTGAGAAGGTGGATTTCACAGTAGAGCCTCTCGAGATCTTCGGGATTATGTAGAAAATCACAAAGCTTCACCTGGTTCCAAGCCACTTCAATCCCTTCGTACTCATCAAAGGCTCTGTAACTGCACGCCCGAGAAAATCAAAACAGATAAAAATAAACCCATAAAGGACCCATTGGGGAAAATATTCCATAAAAAATCTCAAGAACAAACAAAAAAAAATCCACAAATCTGAAGATCTAGAGGGTGGCCTTACACGGTCTTGGAAGCCCCTTTGCCGAGGACTTCATTGTACTGCAAAAGCATGAACACCCAGAACTCAAATCCTGAAAAAATAGTTTCGGGAAACCAAGCAGTGGATAGATAATGAAGAAGAGGGAGAGAGGAAAATGAAGTGTGGGTACCCTTCCATATCTTCCGGTGGGATCAACCTCAACAAAATCAGGGTCATCCGGTTCAAGGTCTCCTACACCATTCATTCCTCGCTCCTGAAATCAGCTATCTCTATCCAAAAATCACCCCAAGTTCTGTTCTTTCCTTCTCAGGCCACAGAGAACGGGGGAGAGAGAGCGAGAGAGAGAAGAAGAGAGAGAGAGAGGGGATCTGATCAGTCATTTAAAACGAACACAAAAATGGGGAGTTTTTTTTTAAAATTATTTATTAAGAGACGGTAATTAAGAATTGATTATGAAGACAGAGAACGAGAAAGGAGAGGGAAAGGACAGAAATACATTTGGAAAATGGGACAAATTAGGGACAGGGGAGGGACGAAGATCTGTGAAAGGAAAAGAAGGGGCTACGGTGCTACGGATGGGATGAACCTTAGAGCCCACGACGACACGACATGACAAAAACGCCTCTCCCTCTCTCTCTCTCTCTCCTTTTTCTATCTCCTCACGAGGTCGAGCTGGATCCATTCCTGATTCCTCTCTCTCTCTCACCCCCATGCCTCTGCACCAGCTTGCAGAACCACAAGCCAACCACCTCTCTCCCTCTCACTTTCAATTTATTGTGTCCTTTTCCCCTTTAACCATAACAGGTGGAGCTTTTTTTTTCATTGAAAAACAATTTAATGCAGTCGGGGGCCAATTTTGCCCTCACCAAAAACTTATCGAAGCATTATCATAAAGCCGTTAAAAATATTATGAGCACAGCCACATCCGACTATATGTAATTTATTTCAAAAAATTACTCCTGTATAGATTAAAAGGACCGAAAAAAGTTTCAAAAAATTACTCCCGTATGGAATTAAAAGGACTGAAAAAAGTAGGATGATATGGTGTTGATGTGCAATTATTTTACATCGACTATTTAATTAAAATTTTAACTTAAAAAACTAATAACTATGGAATGGTCTGGATAGACTGGTTGTTGACAATCTTATAATATACCAATATTATTAGGTTATATATACAAAAGCTATAAAATTTTCTTCAAAAAAATCTTGCCAACAATAATTGTGGGGTTGCAACATGGAAAATAAAACTATGAAATAGCATTTTTCTTTATTCTAAGTTTTACTATTTTATATTCCATTTTTGCACCCAGCACCCCGGAATTCGTAACGCTTGTGTTTTCAACGGCGCCGCGGGTCAGGAGAGCTACATTTCAAGTCCCATGTGTAAATTTTTCTCTCCTAATAATAACATAATTTAAAAGCAGTATGTACGAATCCACAAATAGTAGCCAGTGTGACCAGAAGACGTATGTTCACTTCACTCTGCCTCACCGGTAAGAGTAAAAAGACACCTATTATCCCTGAATTTTTTAAATTAATATTCTTACTCGTTATAAATTATTTAATGATAGAAAAAGTTTATCATATGGTATTGTCATTTTTCATTTTATTTTTTATATTATTATGTAAATTGTTTATTTTACTTAATAAATAACAAGATTGGACGAGGGCATTGTACTTTACGATTATAAAATACATGATAAATACATGTTTTGATAATAATTATCTGTTAATAGACAAAAATATTTAACTTAAAATATTCAAGAGATATGAATAATTTTTTCTAAAAAATATAAGGGGTATCACTATTTTTTTTCATATGGATAGGACGTGTCAATATCTTTTATCTAAATAATAATAATATAATTTAAAAAGATTATGTGTTAATGTCGTTAATGTTATGTAACAGGGAATAGTTTGTCTAAACAAAAGATGCGGGCTCCACACATGTCTAGCATGGTGGTAGGTAGTATAGGATGCATAACGTCGTAAATCAAGTTCTATTATAAATTCAAATAAGCTTTATTTAGAGCAGCATCTTCACTTTATACCAACTTATGATTTATCACAACAAAAAAACTAAAGTTTGGCAATTAATTATTCTTGTAATATGCATATTTTCTTTGTATGAATTGTACGGGACACGCTCATAAATGAGTTCATCGACACACTTATTTTTTCTATATTAAGATGTTTTTAGAGGTGCACTCGATCACTTGATGTGAGATAAAAAAAATTCATAAAATCTACCTAAAATAATATTTAAATTTTGTGCAACATAATCAAACTCAAATTAACCTAAATTATAATAAAACATTGTATGGTTCTGGTCCATTACGTTGATCGGTCTCTATGGTAAGTCAAAAGAATCGTAACCTACAAAACAAAGTATTTCTATTTATAAGATTAAATATTTTATTAGTGCATAAGTATGACTAAAGATGAGTCGTTGATGAAACAACCAGCTCAAATCATTGACCAGACACTTCTTTCATTGCAGGTGCCCGGAGGATTTGAAATGGAGACATCCGTACGACTCGCCTCGTTTATGCCACGTGTAGCATATTTTTCGGGCTATTTTAGTCTTCGCCACGTTTCTTTCCTCGCAACTTCGAAGGATCATAGACAGTCGTTGGCCAAAAAAATAAAAAATTATTAAGAAAAATCAAGTTAAATGAAGAAGATAGAGAAGAAATAATCTCAGTATGAATTAAGGATAAAGTAGTCTTAAGTTTTATAACTAATACTGATCATGCTTCGATATTTAATATTCATTTTAGTGACTTAGGATCCTTTCGTAGTCACAAGTTTAAGTTGATTTTAAGGATTTTTTAGAATTATTTTAACCATAATTAAAATAATATAAACAAATGTTTACGATTATTAATTTTTATGAGTCTAAGAAATATAAAGCATATTTACTTTACGGGTTAAAAGCTTAATATAATTTTTATGAATCGCTAATTTTTTCAAGTTATTATTCATTAGAATGAATACATTTAATATTTAAAATTTGTCAAAATCAATAAATCGAATAGAATTATTTAAGAGTACCTTTAAATTGACTTAGACGAGTGATCTGTAGGGAGGAAAGGCTCCCATGTTTAGTCGGCTTTGAAGAAAGCTTATAAAAACTTGTTTACCTACCATTTAACAGTGGTGTCTGCTGGTAAATATTCTTTTATATAATTTTAAAAAGGAAAGCAATTTCAAATTTTACTTTAAAAAAAAGGGAAAACAACAAAAAAGGAGTCTCGTAATGAGTTCATTCAAGTAACCAGCTTTTTTCTTTTTTCTTTTTTGTGGGGGAAAAGGACAAATAAACTTTATTAAAGGCATATAATTTACCAAAAAAAAGAAAAAAAAAACTTTAGTAAAGGCATCTTCCTATTTTTAAGTTATCAAATCGGATTTGCTAACTCTTACTCCTTTTTCCTATTTTTTTTTTTTTACCCCCTCTGGGGTGATGGAGAACTAAATTTTGCTTCCGAAGAGAGGGACTTTGAGAAATGTTTTTATTCCTTATATTCATCATGGGTTGGTGTTTTTATTGTGGGATCGTAAGAAAATTTTCTCAATATGACACTTTAAAATAACGTTATTATAGGTTTATTTTGTAAATTTTAACTACAATAATTAATGTACATGAAAAAGCAAGAGGGCATTCGATTTTATTACGTATAAATCTCTTCTCCTAAGATTTAAATATTCAAAACCGTTATAATGATCCAAATATTTTGATAATTCGTAATATAAATGAGAACTTAATACATAAAAAAATTATGTGAAAAATTAATATTACTCGTTCAATTAAGGTTAGAATTTTAAAGTAGCCATTAAAAAGGAGGAAGACTCTTTGAAGTCCCTTTAATGCAAATCAGCGAAGGATATGTCACGTAAATTATTGAAGCGTGGCAATGGAAGTTTTATCCATGTGCCAGTATAAAAAATCCTCCAAAAGCTTTTAATCTCAGGCGACAAGATGTGAAATCAATGTTATCTTTAAAATTTTTATTTTTATTTTCTCCTCCCCACTTTCTTATGGTGGGGGTCGCCAACTGCAATCATAGCACGTATCGGAAAAATAACGCTGCGTTTGCATGTTGGACGGAAGTTGCATGAGCAATCATGTGTCATGTGTTGTGTGGATCAGAACGTAATCCTTTACCCATCATTTCGAAAAAAAAAAAGAAAAAAAAACCCTTATAACCTGTGGGCACAATACATGGTTCTGAATAATTTTATAATAATGGTACTATTTTCATTTTTTAAATTACACACATGTGTAGATGAAAATGATTATATTTCTAGAAGAGAAAAAGTTGTGCTTGGCGTGGTGATTTTCACCTCTTTTTTTTTTTTTTAAAAAAATTCTCAGTTTCATGGGTGCAAACTCATAAATTGGATAGAGCTATACTAAACAAGTAGATAAAAAACATTTGATCTTATAAAATGGAATGAATTGCAAAAATCTCATTTTAATATTACTGTACGTGTAATTTAGATAAAATTGTAAATTAGTATGTGGTAAACTAGTCTTCAAAACGAAGCACGACCTGTAATGGTGATAGAAGCCAGGCTCGTTGCTTTCCTCGTTTTCTTCATTTGTCAACGTCGAGCTTGAAAGACTGGGACTAGTTCTTCAAGAGCTGTAGATGTACGAGTTGTAGTTGACCACGCCACTTGATAAAATAGTAAATAAATATTGGAAATAAACGAATGAATTGAAGTGGAGGAGAATTGTCTTCATTAACACATCAGAGGCTCAGATCTTTGAGAATTAAAACGAGAAGGTCATGAATTGCACTGTGTTCTTTCACTGTGACGTGAGGCGAAAAGTCTCTGATATTCTTTGTGGTTGGAGTTCCACTGCACGAGAACAATGACATAAATACGATGATGACAATGACAAACAAGTTGAATTTCGTGCTAGGGAGTGTGTAGGAATAGTAAATGAAGAACCAACTCCACCGACCTTAATGGAATGTGTCAATTTTATGGTAGCTAGGTTAGGCATATTTCCTTTGACGTCCTTGTACCGTGTGTTCATTTTATAAAAAGTGCTCAACACTCTTTTGAAATTAAAACTTTATTTGATTGGTTATAAGAAAAGCAATTTAGGTTAAAAGTGTTTTTACAAGAAAAAAAAATTAGGTGTTTGGCATAAACACTGAGAAGTATCTTTTGAAACCCCAAAAAAAAAAAAGTTACAAGAAAAGTAATTTAAGTGTTTTTAAAAAAATTATATTAAACAGCTTCTTCGAAGATCACTTTTTCTTCTTCTTCTTCTTCTTTTTTTTTTGCCTGAAGTACTTTCTTCAGTATCTCAATCAAACTAGGCCCAACATTATGCTATCTAAGAAAAATTACTTAACATTTCAATATAGTAAAGACTCAAACTACAAGCTAAATTAATGCTTTTCGGTCAAAATAAAATAGAAATAGAAAATATAAGGAATCAGTATTTTCCTAAGGGCATGAGGGAAAAAATTATTATACTTACCCTAGAATGTAATGGGTATTCAGGTCATTATAAATAGTATTTTTCCTTATTGTAGATTGGAGTAGCTATTCATTTGTCATTTCACTCATGTTTTGCAGGCATATTATTCCCAACGTGTTATATATCTATGAATTCATACAAAGGGGAATGTCTATTTTCTTATTTTTATTTCAGAAAATTGCTAAAACACCACTTGTTGCTTGGGTAATTCTCTAAAGGACCTCCGTAGTTCCAATTTTGTTTATTCCCCCTAATACGATCACAAAATCCCTCAATAGTCCATGCCATCTAATTTCATGCAAATTTATAATGAAAAATCTTTTAAAAAATATAATAAAATATGAAAAATAAGAGAGAGAGAATGAAAAAATAAATAAATTATTGTACTTTAATATATATATATAAAACTGAAAATAAAAAATTATTATTATTATTATTATTCTCATCTCACTCGAAACCCTATTCCACAAATATATGGATAAGCCGAAGAAGAAGAAGAATCAGCCTCCTCACCAGATTTAAGACCACACGGCCATCGTTTTTCTATGTCGATTTGTGCAAAACAAACATCGCCGGCCAACGGCGGTGACGATGGAGATGGGGCAGAAGAGACACACTCGATAGACGCCACAAGGTTCGCGTGGAGAAAATTTTAGTGCAAGGGTTCGTTCTAGTTCGGGTCACCACCCTCCGCAGTAGACGGGGCTAAGAGGCCTTCGGAGAGAAATTAGCTCATCTTATTGGGCCCTCAAATTTTGCGTTATCCCGAAGGCAACTTTTCAAACCACAAAAATAAATAAATAAGTAAATAAAAAACAATAACAGACCGGAACGCCCAATAAATAGGAGACACGTGGCCAGCTTTCACCGTACGATTAACGCAGCAAGTGGCTCTTCCTCCTCCTCCTCCTCCCAATCAAAACGCAGTTACACATTCCGACCCGCAGTGTCGCCGCCGCGACGGAGATGGACGGAGTCCTCGCTCAGAAGCCCGCTGTCATGGTGACCAACGACGACGGAATCGACGCCCCCGGTCTCCGATCTCTCGTACGCGTCCTCGTCTCCACCAATCTGTACAACGTCCTCGTCTGCGCTCCCGACTCGTATCTCTCCCCCCTTCCCTCCCCCTTCATCTCTCCATTTCCGATCTTCTTTGTATCTCTAGTGCTTCAATTAACCTTTGATTGATCCAGAATCTATCTAATTCTAATGTCGGGTGTTCCTGATGATTGGGTCATCTTCTGCAGAGAAAAATCGGCCGTCAGTCACTGTATTACTTGGCGTCATGCGCTTACTGTCAAGCGCGTTCAAATCGATGGAGCAATGGCCTTCGCAGTTTCTGGTTCGTTCTACGACTGCTTGCTCTCACACTGCTTTTTGGTATTTGTTTATTATCCGTTTGAATAGATTGTTTGATTTTAGGCAGTTTACTGGTTTTGATCGTCTTATCTTGTTTGGGTTCAGCCCCTTTTTGTTTCTTTGTTGGTGTTTCTTAGACATTTAGAGAAGTATCTCAAGGATCTTCTCGAGATTAGACGTTAGGTGCCGATCACGATATTCTACAGCTGTCATTTCCCAATCCAAATGCATTGTTTTGATATTCGGCTTATGAGAACACTGCATGTACCATTTTATTTGGTCAAATTTCTCAGCTCATGTCCTCAGATTTTAATTTTCTGTTGAAGTGACTGTCGAATTGATGATGCTTTGCAGGAACTCCAGCAGATTGCGCTTCATTAGGAATCTCTAAAGCACTCTTTCCTTTAATTCCTGATCTGGTAAAACCTCAGGATTTGAATTGTCTTTACAGAAGTACTGTTAATCAGTTTGCTACTCGATGAACTGTACTCAATTGTATAATACATCCCACTTAGCTTCCATCGTGCTTATTTTTTCTATATGGAAGCATGCATGGCACAGATGATTTTATTTTATTTTTTCCTTCTTCTGAAAAATAGATGCTACTTGACACGCTACATGATGCATGTTTGTGGTCATAAAAAAATGCATGGGGAGTCTTTATAGGCTCGTCTATTCCAAACTTTGCTCCATGCATGCCTCTAGGGACATGGTGACAGAAAACACCCATCTCTTGTTATGGATCATACTCTTATGCGGGTAGTCTATTAGTTGTAGTCGATAATTTTACTTTTTCCTTTTATGAGTTTCTATTTTGTGACTATTTTTTTTTTATTCCTAAATACAGGTAATCAGCGGCATCAATATGGGTAGCAATTGCGGTTACCACATGTTAGTGACCATATTCTATAGTTGTGTGCGCCTTTGATGGTTGACTTTGCTACGTTATTGAGTTTCTAAACTGCAGAGTTTCTTCTTTCCTAACATTATTCTAGATATGAGTGAATAAAATCATCTGTATGGAAATTTTATTAGCTAATACAGTATCTAATTCAGTTTTTGCTTTTGAGTTCGTTTTGTGTTGTTTAAAGTCTATTACCTTCATGTCAGTGTATTGTCCAGCTTTGAGAATTTCTTCTTTCAAATGCTCGATTTGAGTGATTTCTAAGAATTCCCTAATATATCTAGTGAGGGGTACATATATGTGTATATGTGTGTATATATGTGTATATGTGTGTATATATGTGTATATGTGTATATATATATATATAGATATGTTTTTGGTATCAATTACATTCATTTATAGACTGTGAAGTAATAATGGTGATCTATACCTCTTCTATTTTTATAAGTCCATGAAATTTTGGATTTGGTTCTAGACTCTGCTTACTGGACCCCTGATTATGAGTGCAGTATTTACTCTGGGACAGTTGCTGGTGCTCGAGAAGCCTTCCTTAACGATGTACCTTCCATCTCTCTATCTTATGACTGGTAACTGGACTTTCTTTCACATTTGACCAGAAAAGGAAGAAAAACATATATTCATACAATTGCATCCCTTGTTTCATAATTGTGTTCCTTTATTCTAACTTAGATAAATCATTGAACTTTTTTTGTAGGAAATTTATGTATTTAAATTGATTTCTCTCTCTAGTTTGAAAGTTGGCTCATTTAATTTGTTTATGGGCTTCCAGGATTGGAGGTAAAAGCAACATTCACGACTTCACACTAGCTGCTGAGGCTTGCTTACCCATCATTAGTTCTATACTGACTGAGATCAGCCAACTATCTTACCCACATAAATGCTTTTTGAACATAGACGTGCCAATGGACATTCTGAATCATAAGGTGATTCTCATGAGCAGCTAAACCTATTGTTGTTGCATTTTAAGCCAAGTAGGTAAACTTTGTTTTGCAGGTAATTAAATTACATCTTTGGGACATATCTCGGGAAATTGCCTTTTGATTGTCTCCCAAATATTGTTTTGAATTTGAGCCAATTTTCAGACTAGTAGGTTCATCTCAAGTTACATTGACCTCTTACAACTTACAGCACAGCCTTATATTTTGGTTGTACTCCATGCATTTGGGCAGAAGATAAATATACTTGTCATTCTTTTATTTATTTGAGAATATAATACTAAAAGTATAATTTATTCAGAATAGCAGCATTGATATTAAAATTAGGTTTTCTTTTGGGTCATTTTTTGTGCCTCAAACAGGGGTATAGATTGACTAAGCAGGGTAAAAGTATCATCAAAACGGGTTGGAGGCAAGTCAGGTCTGAGGCTGAAGGAGGGAGAATCCTTTCAACAATGACAATGGAGAATAAGCCTTCAGGATCGATGGAAGCAGATGCATCAACTTTAATGCAAGATCATCTATTGTTCAAAAGAGAAGTGGGGATTCTTTCTAATTGGTTTCCCTTGCTTATTTTCAAAATTATGCCCAATATTTTTTATGCTGATCATTCTCTAAATTTGTACTTCTTGTTTCCTCTGCAATATTTAATGATTTTTTTTTGTCATTTGCATGACAGGTTGGTTTTCTATTCTTTTTGTGTTTATTTTTACATTTGAAAGAGTTGCTTAACGTTGCTCTTGAGCTTACCATGAAAGAACACAATTTTTTGTGTATACAATATAAATCTACAGGAGATTCTATTTTTTTATTAATATTGACTGCTTCAGTTCTGTTGGCCTTTGCCCCTCCCCCGGTCGCCCCTTGACCTTAAATGAGAAGTTGTTTTAAATTCTAGCAGATTTATCATTGTTGGAGGCATCCAACATTGTGAAATAAGCTTCTCAGCATGAATTTAGAGAAGTCGTATACGTAAAATCAATTTTCCTAATATATGCTTTGTATTGAATTTTTCATTTCCCTTACATATCCTTTTTGTAGGTGAAGGGAACTCAAGTAATTGAGGATGATACAGACTACCAATCACTCAAAGAAGGATACGTGCGCATCTCTCGTTCATTTAAAAATTTTCCAATTAAGTAGTCCATTAGTGACATTGAGTAAACAATCTTGTTTCAGATAACTGTCACCCCTCTTGGTGCACTATCTCATGCTGACGAGGATTCCCATGCCTACTTCAAAGATTGGTTAATTGGTGTGGCTGAACGATCTACACCATCAGCCTTATAATCCTGTAAGTCTCCCCACCGCCTCACCCTTATGTTGAATGAGATATTAAGAGTTTTATGTGACGTCTTGGCCTAAAAGCTAGGAAACACCAGCACTTAAATTAGGCCAATAACACTCTCTTCACAGGCTCCCAACACCAACACTTTCTTGACACTATCCCCCTCACCCTCTATGCGATTGATTTTTGGAACAATTGAGATTAATTATTACATTGATTTTCTCTTTTTAACCATGTTGTGTTGAATCTGTCGATCTATAAATTTGATAGATTTTCTCCCTCTTGAACGTTGCATAATTTTTATCATGAATTTACATATATGATTCAGCGGGTTCCCAATGTGTTGGAAATCTAGATTTTTAAGGATTTGTGTGTCAGCGAGTCGAGTGTCCATGCTACATATCGTAAAAGTACCGACAAATAGGCTCAAGTTTTCTACTGCTCTTTCTCCCACCTGATTATCTGCTCGCACGGTCTATTATTATCTCTGGCTGCTCGATAATTTAGAGCAATTTTACTTGCCTATTGTTGTCCTATTTTGCCCTCCTTACATTTTTTCTGCCAGTGGAAGCCTGTATATGGCACATCTTTCTCTTCATTTCATCACCTGGATAATGATTGTTACGGTCTTAATCTGAATAATGAAGTGCAGAGGTTTGATATTGGAACTGATGGTATGTGGTTCGCTTTAATTGCTGCCTCCTTTTTGTTATTCGGAACTAAAATAATTTTGATCTTGTAGATATGAGATTCTTTAGGCAGAGATGGACAGCAACTTGAGAAGGTCGGGGAACAGGGATGACTACAGTAGGGTGATCCATTTGAAGAAAACTGATATGAATTGTTAAAACACATACTAGAAAGGCAAACTTGATAAACTAGTATAGTCTTTTTACGAGTAATAAGAACCAATAGCTTGTTTATTGAATAAATCACCGGGCAAGGGAGCAATGTACTCATTCCTTTGCTTTGGAATTGTCACACGGATGCTTGCGGAAAATCCTTCTATTATCCCCCTGGCATTATGAATTTTTCGTTCTTCGGTTGTCATTTGTTTGCGAAATCAGCTCTTGAACGGCTTGTAAGTCTTTCTTTGATCTGGACTGGGACGAGGCCCTTCTATAATTTGGGCTAGGAGTAGACAATATAGTTGTGGGGTTCAGAAAACAGAAACAAATATTTGATTGAAGCCAAACCTTTTGTTTTAGCCCTTATATGGGAGAAAGGATTGAGGAATAGTGAGTTGGAGGTGCTAAATGAATTGACCCCATCAAGTAAATTGTACGGCTTATTGTCTACAGAGCTGATGGCTCAATTGGGCATGTTGCCTGACGAATGTGTTGGGAAATAGGTCTCTGCGTGCATAGATGATCACGTCAATACTGATGCAATGTTCTTCTCATGTTTCTTCTTCAGCTAGTTGTATTTTGGATCTTAACCCCCTTAGGCTTCTCCCCTCCATTGTTTCTTCCTTCCTTGCTATTTTCTGAATCCTTTAGAAATCTACAAAGCCCAACTCACTTTCGTATCTTCACTAAGCAAACCCTAGTTTTTTTCTTTTTCTTTTTTCCTTTTTTGACCCAATTCTTTTTGTTCATTATTTAGCAGCTGATACTAAATATGGTAACCTTCTAGAACAATGCCATGGCTGGGAGTGCTCGAAGGTACAACTTTTGATGAGGACTAGGTTGGAAGGAGGTGAAGATCAAGTAGGGCGTCCCATCAATTCTATAGTTATCAGTCAAACATCAGCAAGTCTCCTAAAAATGAAACCTTAACTGCTGAAAAGCCACAAATCAATAAAATACAGAACAGCAATACCAAATATCCATACTCACGTCCACGCATCAAAAACATGTTACATGCGGTTAAAAATCTGGATTAAAAATTGGCTTCTTGTTTTTTTTTTTTTTTTTTTTTTTTGAATACGTGAGCGTTGAGATCTCTCAGTATTCCTCCCTCTCCCCACTCCTTTTTTTTTTTTTTTTTTGATTTCTTACATTATTAAGTTAAATCTAGATACAGACTTGTACAAAATTGAGAAACACATTCTGAGATGTAGTTCAGGCCATAGGATATCTGAGAAAGCCCGAAAAGAAACTGTGAATACGCCAACTCATAGCCCTTTAGATCATTAAGTTTATAATATGTACATAGCTGGTGTGTTTTCAGATTCTGTTATGCATCTCTCTTTTTTCCTCTGCTTTAATAGGAGCCTTCACTGTGTCGATGGCAAAGAAGGCGCATGCGACTCCACAAGTATCGACCACAGGACGTGGACATCTTCGTATGGGCAAGATTTGACATCGTCATATAGAATGTAGATTCCCCTCCCTGTGAAATGAAATCCCAAATTTTGATTCAGTTAGTAATGCGCGAATACGTTCAAAGAACTGCAATATGGGGCGCAGAATATGAGAGACGAGTTTCGATGCATGTTTAGACAGAATCTGCCAGGTTTGAAGACTGATTGATTTCTGTGAGCATGTTGAATTTGATGCGGCTTGAGATAATAGAGAAGCATGGGTGAGGGAGCAAGAGAGGAAGAGGCAGTTTATTGATGTTCACAATGCATTGCAAATGGAACTATAAAGTGTCTGAAAGAGGGAGGAGAAGCATACTCTTCTTCTGAGCCGAGTGCAGCCGAACCCACAGCTTCTTCACCGGCGAGAGGAGGGAGTGGAACCACCCCATTTTGAAGAAGGCGGGTGTGGAAGGTATGTTATAGGATCTACTTAAGAGAGAGAGAGAGCGTAGTAGTGGGTTTTGCTTTAGCAAGGGTGAAGTTCAGATTACTGTTCCTACTACCTTTTCAATTCCTTGCAACCCAATCATCATAAGATTTCACATTTTTCTTGTCTTTGGTGCAATGTCCCTGACCACACCTTTTTCCCTTGCACAAGAAGGTGCCTCCCCACCTATCCCCTCTCACCTTTTCACTTCACCCCTAGAAGCCCCACTTTCTGTATTCCCCTTGTCCTCTTTAGCGCTCCTTCTGTTTCAAGACACTCTACCTCTTAATGTATTATATCCCCTTTTTCGGGCTTTTTGGGTGTCCATTTCTGCTTTCGAGGAAACAAAACATTCCATCTCGCGATGGCTCGCTGACCTCTCGAGTCCTTCCATCATACATCAGATGCAACCATCGATATCGATTGATTGATCTGAGCCCTGGGGTTGAGTTTTAGCGTTGATACCGATTGATTGATCTGAGCCCTGGGGTTGAGTTTTAGCGTTGATACCGATTGATTGGTCTGAGCCCTAGGGTTGAGTTTTAGCAACTGGGTTCGATTCAACATAGTTATTTTTTAGGCTGAGCCATGCTCATGCTTTGAGAGATTTGTTGAGTCCAACCAGAATTGGCCTAACCATTACCTGAATGAGCCCCAACTCAACCCAAAAGCCTAAGTTATTGGTTGATAGTCCTATCCAAGCATATTAATCACTCTATTTCTCCATCCGGTTCCCATATGGGACTTATAACTCATGGGTGAAGCTAATAATATGCTATTTAGATCCCAGAAAGTGTGGGGAAAATGAGGCCAAGCCTTTAGACTTGTCTTAGTGGGCCTAGGCCCATTAGCTAGGACATTAGATATAAAAATTAGATGTGTGTGGATCTGAATTCTCCATGGGCTCTCTGAAATACAAGACAAACCTAAAGGGTAGCTGAAACTGAAGAAGACAACCCAAGCCCAAAACATAATTACACAAGCACTGAAACCTGTGATTCTGCTCAACCAAAAACAAAAGAAAAAAGAGAGGGAATAATAGTTGAAGAATTATTGTTTTTTATTTTTTATTTTGGCGGGGCGGGGGATGGTAGAATTAGGTAGTGATTGTGTGATTGGGTATATAGAATTCAACTCTACAGGGAATAATAGGTGAAAACTTTTCAAAGTTGGTAATGACTTCTCAGATCTGTCTCTGTGACCGCTTATAATAATGCAAGAGGAGACAGCTTTCTTCTGGGAGTTACTGTTCATCAGTGTCCTAATCCTGGCCAGCCCAGAAGGAGGATACCTCTAGTTATGATGAAATTCAGGACCGATCTTTCCATAAGGACCTGAGCTGATCAGTTTCACTGTTTATGGAGTTGGAATATGAGGCTCTGTCCAGAAACCCCAAATGAGTATGGACAATGCTGTACAATTTTGCCTTAGATCTTGTGAATTTAGGTATCAGCTTTGTTCAGACTCTCTGACCGGTGCCTAAATTACCCGTATGTGATTCATAGTTTTATCACAGTAACGGTGAAGGGATTAGGTGGGGAATATATTTATTGCTTTTCGTTGACAATGAGTTAAATAAGGATATTAACAATGGCAATTCCTTACTTATCCATGAAAGATCCACAAACGAAAAGTTTATGGTTGACTGATATCGCTCATCATCATTTAGTTATTGCATTTATTTTTCTCGTTTCTAGTCATATGTATAGAACTACCTTCGGAATTGGGCACAGTATGAAAATCTTTTAGAAGCACATATTCCTCCGGGAGGACGATTGTTAGGATGCTATTCCTGACATATTATATTTCTACCGGAGTACTTCTGTATTTTCGCTCTTATTCCATTCTACGACTTAAAACATGATGTGAGAGTTATTTATGAACACTAGTGGGCCTAATTGAGAAGGAATGGAGGTTCAAAAGGCGCTTAGAGGGGCCATGATGAGTTACCTGTAACCAGGTAATTAGTAAATCTGAGGGAAAAGCAAGGGGATCAACTCCTTTGGATTTGGTCTGATCAGCACACACGCATTGCAATTTTTGAAATGGCCAAGTAATTGTGAACTAGTGATTTTAAAGCCAAGGAACTCAAATGGGTAAAAAGTGTTAAAGGTGTCCTGTGAGACTTGGCTACTCTCCGGTCAACACCCCCATTATTTCACTTTATAGTTTTTGTACGATGAGTTAGTGTGTCTCTGTGTGTGAGAGAGAGAGAGAGAGAGGGAGAGAGATAAAGTTCACAGCTTAATGGCTAATGCAATCATTAGTCCTACCTTTACTTGTAAGCAGTTACGTGGTTTTATGGTATTTTATTGCTTCTCTCTCGCCTTTTTTTTTTTTGTTGTTCTCTTTATCTTACGGTAATCTGACGTTTTCTCTTTTTTGAACTGAATTTGCTTTGTGGCTGCTGCTTTAGTTTAATCTTGACAGCTAACTTGGAGTTTGTTCATGCCTTTTTAGGGTTCTTTCTTCATAGAAACCGCAGGTTTTTGGTTTAAATTTTGAAAATTTCTAGTTTCGAATTAATGTGTGACCACTAAAAAGCCATAGATGTGTGTGCTTTTAGTGGTGGCCAGTTGAAGGGATATCCAAAAGGGGAAAGAGAAGTATTTAAGTCATGCGGGGTGGCACTTTTTTGTTTCAGATATCATCCTTCAATTCAAACCGGAAGAATAAAGTCCTGCAAGTGCTCAGTTCAGAGCCACCTTGGTCATTTGAATTACGTTTTAAAGAGCTTGTGATCGTCTACTTTCTTTGTTTATAATGCTAATAGTAGAGTTCATTTTTCTTTGTTCGATGACCGAATAGTTGCCTATAGGTTCAAGCAAACTCTTGCTAGTCACTTGAATCGAGTGAATTAAAGATGAGAATCCAAAGAATTCAAATCCTGATGGATCAAAGTTGAGATCTTTCGATCTAGCACTAGATCCATTAAAGTCGATAACAGTAGAGCTGTTGAGGGGGTTGGTTATGGGGCAGTGCTTATGTAAAAGTTTAGCGGCATTACAAGTTTGGGAGTTCTCAGGAACGCATAGATCTGAGAGGGGTAATTTGGGACGAAAGATTAGGGATGAGGACAGAAATATTGTTTAAAAAGGAAAAGAGCATGTACTTTGTTGTTTGATTATTATATTTCTGTTGGCTGAGGCATATCTGAATAGTGGGAGATGGAAGCATAACGAAATTTGAAACGGACACATGTTCTGTGGGCCATGGTTCACCCACTTGGGTCTCGTGCACCACGTGATTGGTCCTTGTCATCATCATTATCATCATCATATATACAGAAAGCACCTATGAGTCCGGTTCCGAAGGATACAAAACATTTATAATATAACCTTGTAATCTCTCGTACATTTAGATGGTAAGTGTGCATGAACTTGAATTCTATTATGTTGGTGGCTAGTGCAGTATGTGTTGTATATGCGTGTGTAGACACACACACTACAATAAAAGTCACCTTCTGCAACAATAGTCTTTTGCTGCTAAAAGTATAAATTTGTGCTGCACATAGACATATAAAATGATAAATGAAGTAAGGAAACACTTATAAGTTTCACTTTAAGAAATATAAAATGTTTATAGCCTTCTAATCTCTTGACATTTCACCGTTTAGAAGGAAACTTGAAATTCACTGTTTTTTTTTTCTTTACTACTACGATAAGTGTTGAGATTTTAATCCAAACAATTAAAATCCTCTTTTAAGTATCGATTCTAATAAGAATAGTTGCCCATCCTTGTTGTACGTTATGCGTGCGTCCAGTGTCCACTAGTAGTAGTAAAAGAAACGATGTGGTGGTGGTGGCGGTGGTGATGTAGATGAGGGACGGATGCGCTCGTCTTTATAACGGTCCTGAAAGAAAGGAAGCCACAGTTCCTAGCTGTCTCCAAACCTCAAGAATCTCTAATGTGATAACGATGTATCCTTCCCCCTTAATGTCATACCAGCTTTCTTCCCACTCTTCACTCACTCATCCACACCCACTTAACACTCTCCCCCCCCTCTCTCTCCCTCTCTCTCAGATGTTGCACTCGTCAGCTCCAACCTTTACGTAGAAAAGTAGAAAAAAAAAAAGAGAGGGAAAAAAAGTGTCCAATGATTCGAGCTGTACAATGATTAAAACACGATAATTTTGAAAAACCTGGGCATGCACATGATTTGACTGAAGGCCATACTTCGCATTGAAAAAGTTCTCATAGATTCAAATTTTTATGTTTTGGCGAGAGCCGGTCATGTCGTGGTAGACTTACATATTACTTTGACTTCGCCAGCATTTGCCGCAAGCGATGCGAGTTTTCGTTAAAAGGCTTGCAATGAGCTCGATATTGTTTATGTTCGATTCTGGGGCTAGTAAAAAATAATTTGGTTCCGAAATCTAAGCTAGGCTCGAACACAGCCAACCCCGACTTGTTTATACTTACGAGCACCTATCTGCAAAACTTTATCCATGAATGTGTTATAAATGCTTAAAAATATGTATGCTTTTAATATGTCGGTATGTATTAATGTTAAGTTTGACGAACATTAAACCGATCAAAAAATGACCAAAGTTTAATGAGCACTGAGAATGTTTTCTTTAATTTCTTTTAGAATTTATGCTTTTAGTTCAGTGTGAGAATTTATGTTGGCGGGTTGTTAGACATCAAGTGTGTTTGCTCTTTGTTTTTGTTTAATGCTACTTTCAAATTTTGCTCAGGAGCTGTTGGTTTATATATTTGATCGTTCGATACACTAAACGCAGCTCTGAAATATTCACAAACTTTAATTAAAAATTTCGCAAAAAAAATTATTCAAACTTGTCCAAAACAATGTTTTGCATGAAATAACCCTAATGATCATTTGAATATAAGAAGAGAATCTATGACTTTTCAAGTATCTCAAATTCAAACCAAGTCTTTTTCTATTGGTCTTCATCTATTTTTATTTTTATTTTTATTTTAAATTTGAGTGTGCGATCTTATCGTCCCCACATGCAGGAACAAGAACAAAGAGGGGGTAAAAAAAAAACAAAAAAAAAAAAAAACCCTAACGTCGGGTTGTCAGTGCCTTTAAATATACTATATATATGCTCCATTTTCTTTTTTTCTTCTATGTTTCAGTAAATCTCACAATGCATAATTCACGTTAATTCGACGGTGCTTTTTCATCAATGCTAAATATCGATATAAACATTTATTGACTAATTCGTCCCTAAATTCTTGATGCCAAGCATTCATCAATACAGAAATGTTTTACTAAACCATAATAAAACCAAGGATAAAAAGATAAATGACACGGATCTGTCACACTCGCACCCAAATTAACAATACAACTTGTTTTGTCACAGTCGCGAGTTTGCACCTTTGCGAAAAATTATAACCTTGTTTGCGCAATGCTCGTCTGGGACCGACCCTATTAATAATAATAACACGTTTTGGGCTACACAACATATTATTCATTATAAAAGCTAGTGCAAGTAAAATTCAACTCATACCATATCTAGTGGTCAAGGGTTGCTCCAAGTGAATTCTCGCAATCTCAGCGTTTGTAAGAGAACATAGATAAATAAATGAAGCTTTAATCAAGTGCTCATTTTTTTTTTTCCCCATGGGCTTTATGACCAACTAATAGTGATTAACATCATTCCCTATACAATTCCAGAGGGCTTTGGGAGGGATTTAACTGAGTTTTTCAGGGGGCGGAAAGGTGAAAACGCGTTCGGTAACCGCGTTTTCTCTCTCCTCCTTCTGACAACTGATGATTGGTTTGTCGGGGCGCGGAAAGGTGAAAACGCGGTTGCCGTCCGCGTTTTCCTTTTTTTTTTTTGAATTCCTGTAATGACCAAGAGAAGACACATGTCGTTCTCCCATTGAAATCGCGGACGGCGTCCGCGTTTTTCTTTTTTTGAATTTTCCCGCGGCAGAAATTGGACACGTGTCGTTCCCCCATTAAAATCGCGGACAGTATCCGCGTTTTCTTGGACACGTGTCATTCCCTCATTAAACTCGAGGACAGCATCCGCGTTTTTAATTTTTTTAAATTTTCCCGCCAAAATCAAGAATAATAACTGTGTTTTCTACTTTATTCAAACCTACCCTTCTAGCCCATTTGGTTAGAATTCTAATTATTAATTATGAGGTCCCATGTTCAACCCCTCCCTCTATAACATTTTACTTTTTTTTCCCACATATGTTGTTCTCCCAATTTCTTTTTTATTTTAATTCTTTTTTTTTTCCATTAAAAATTTTAAAAGTCAAGAAATTGGTGAAACTTGGTAAAAATTTAAAAGTACTAATTCAAAATTCAAAATTTGAAATATAACAAACCACTAAAAAAGAAATTGAAATATATCTAACCACTAACAATTTAAATTTTGAAATATAACTAACCACTAAAAATATAAATTTGAAATATAACTAACTACTAACAATTTAAATTTTTAAATATAACTAACCACTAAAAATATAAATTTGAAATATAACTAATTACTCAAAATTTTAATTTTGAAATATTATTAACCACTTCAAAATTTAAAATTTAAATTTAACTAATATTTTAAAATTTAAATTTTGACTAGTTAGTTATATTTCAAAATTTAAATTCCATGTAGCTAGTTATATTTCAAATTTAATATAACTAATTGCTATGTATATTTTAAAATTCAAATTCAAAATTTGAATTTTAAATTTTAAATTTAAAATTTGGGATTATTAATTTTAAAATATTAGTTAATTTTAAAATTTTAAATTTTGAAGCGGTTAATAATATTTCAAAATTAAAATTTTGAATAATTATTTATATTTCAAAATTTAAATTTTCAGTAGTTAGTTATATTTCAAAATTTAAATTGTTAGTAGTTAGTTATATTTCAAATTTATATTTTTAGTGGTTAGTTATATTTCAAAATTTAAATTGTTAGTGGTTAGATATATTTCAATTTCTTTTTTAGTGGTTTGTTATATTTCAAATTTTGAATTTTGAATTAGTACTTTTAAATTTTTACCAAGTTTCACCAATTTCTTGACTTTTAAAATTTTTAATGGAAAAAAAAAAAGAATTAAAATAAAAAAGAAATTGGGAGAACAACATATGTGGGAAAAAAAAGTAAAAGGTTATAGAGGGAGGGGTTGAACATGGGACCTCATAATTAATAATTAGAATTCTAACCAAATGGGCTAGAAGGGTAGGTTTGAATAAAGTAGAAAACACAGTTATTATTCTTGATTTTGGCGGGAAAATTTAAAAAAATTAAAAACGCGGATGCTGTCCTCGAGTTTAATGAGGGAATGACACGTGTCCAAGAAAACGCGGATACTGTCCGCGATTTTAATGGGGGAACGACACGTGTCCAATTTCTACCGCGGGAAAATTCAAAAAAAGAAAAACGCGGACGCCGTCCGCGATTTCAATGGGAGAACGACATGTGTCTTCTCTTGGTCATTACAGGAATTCAAAAAAAAAAAAGGAAAACGCGGACGGCAACCGCGTTTTGACCTTTCCGCGCCCCGACAAACCAATCATCAGTTGTCCCAAAAGAGCACCAGACAGGCAGCAGGGAGCAAGATCCTATAATTTAGCACTTTCTGAGACCGTATGATTGTCATATTCCATAAATATGAAGAACAAGGAAGACGTACGCATCAATGTAGAGTTTCTGTCGTATTTTCAAACCTAGAATAGTGCTCTTCTTGTACCCAAAATATTCCACGATCACGACTGTGACCAATCAAGTGAGCATCACGTAAATAAGAGCACCCATATGAACCCCAATACATGACCTCCCCTCACGAACCCATGTTTCGTAGAGAATTGTTACTTTCCTACTTTTACGGGTCGAGATAGGCAGGTCAAGACTATGTTGCAGGTTGGCTCGGTAGGGTCATACTACACATCCTATGTGTGATGTGGGCCTGCTATTTTTGCTTCAGCGCGATTAGGTCTGTTATGCTATGAATAGCTCGTGCTTGTCTGGTGTTGCATGAACGTTATCAGGATTTCTCGTTGCATCTCGTGAGAAGATCATACAGTGAAAATCACCGATTGCAGGACGTAACCTATCCTCGGGTGAACCTCGGTGAATCTCCTCTCTTCTCTCTTTCCTGCGATCACTGGCACGTCGAATTCAGCGAATCCTATGCGCACAAAACGTTAACAAAATTTACTCAAGACCACTGTAAACTTGTGGTACTCACAAAATATCCCTATCATGCACCCGTCCGTCTGCCCGAAGAAATATTTTTTTAGAACCTGTTGTAAACGTGACATTTATCTACAATTAAGGATGATTTCCCATGATTTCCTGAGTCTTGAGGAGCAAGGTAAAGTTAGTCCCCTGGACTTTAGGGCTCTGGTCTCGTTTCGTATAGACAATATTTCTGTACGATGCTGCTCAACTCAGCTTATGAAAGCAACCCAACGAAGAGGACGGGTCCCTACTTATTTCTCCACTGCTTCGTTAAAATCACAGCCAAATAATGTCCAGTAAGTGGTAAAATGAGTGCAAGTGTTTGAATTTGAAAAAAATAAAATAAAAAGTATTGATTTGATTTTGATAGTGATAAAACTATACACTGAGCGGTAAGTGGTGAATAATCCAACTAGTGTGAAGGTATATGTTAGGTGGGGCTCTCAAATTTGAATTAAGCCACTGGAGGAGTGGGTGGATGGGGTACAGAAAAGATCGGAAGAAAAAAATAATAATAAAGGACCCCACTTTAAATTCACAACTCCTCCCAGCCACGTGGCCTCCTGACCATTGTATTAATAATTTCTAAATAATCTAAATCAACCCCTGATCGAGCGTTAAATAAGAGATATCACATCGGTTACATAGTAAGGATAAAAATAAGAATATCGGTTCTTATTTTATTTATGATTTTAAAAATAAACCGATAAATGAGAAAAATAGGAAAACAAAAGGAGAGAAAAGAATCTTTTACGTAAGGCGACAAATGAAACAAGACGCTCACTTAATGCCTAACTTTGTTTTATTACTTTAATTGCTACGATAAAGCGTACAGAGTGACCACATCGGGAAGTCCGAACCGTACCAAGCCCACGCCAAACGACGACGTTTACACAAGGTTTTAAAATCTTCAATTTGCTTTGGTTAAGCGACGAGCACCCCCTTTTTACTTAGTGCCAGCTGAACCGGCTTTTGACCTTGGTTTTTGTGTCATTTCGCAACCGGCTCGTCGCTTCGAGACGAGAAGCTCTTTTTACGATTCCTTTTTTATTTTATTTTATATATATATGTATATTATGAATAAAATTTTTTAGAAAAATATCCTAGAAAAATGGGAAATAAAAAAAAAAAGAGTGAAGAAACGAAAAGCAGAGAGAGAGAGAGAGAGAGAGAGAGAGAGAGAGAGAGAGAGAGAGAGAGTGTGAGTGGGAATATGAAATAATTTGACATTAAGTGGGGAATGTCAGACCGCGTGGAAAAGGTCCACGCCGTAACAACAACGGACCCTCTCCCTTCTTTTTCTTTTGTTTTTTAATGATGGATTCCATATTAAATTTTCTTAATCGATGTACTAAGATTATATAATTAAGATTATAATTTAATCAAAAATTTTTACCCATTTAATCAGATCGCAACAACATGGATCATTCAACATTAGGAATTTTTAAATTTCTATTGGGTCGTTCGGGTGGCTGACAAATATTCATCATTTTGAAATTTTAAACGTATTCATGAAAAGATCGTGACTAATCAAGGGAGCCGGTAAATTTCATACGATTTAATTGTATTCAATGCTCACATTTATAGAGAAAAAAGTTCCATAAAAAAAAATCAAAAAACAATCCTTGAATAGTTCATAAATTTATAATTATTTCCTATAGCTAAAAGCCATGAACACTATCAAATTATATGAAAATTTACATATCCCTTGATTTGTCATTTCATCTTTTCATTCAAAATTTCAAAATAATAAAATTTTATTAGCCAAGAGAAAAGCAGGCACCCCAACAAAAAAAAACGACCAGACCATCTTTATTATTATGTTTATTAACTATGGGAGGGAATTATTTATTTTTGGTAAATTTCATCTGAACTATTTGTAGTGCTCGTAGTATATATTCTGTAAAATTATTATCATTGATTTGCTTGTTTATTAACTGTGGGAGGGAGTTATTATTTTTTATTTTTTTGCAGATTTCATCTGAACTATTTGTAATGCTCGTAGTATATATTTTGTAAAATTATTATTATTAATTTGTTTAATAAATAGAATATTGGAAGAGGACGACAAATATCAAAGGTTTGACTTATGGGATTATGTGTTGGGCGTGTATGGGAAATTCAAGCAGTGGGCTGCATCTGCTCCCCAAAAAAGATTACAAACCCGAGCGGGTCCCACCCCCTCAGTTCAATTTCTAAATCGCGCCGCCCATACAACGGCTAAAGACACCCTCATGATGTTCCCATTTCTCCTCCGGAACCTAATTATTATTATTATTTAGCAACCTTACTTTGAGCTTGTGGGCTCCATCACTAGTCCGGGCAAAAAAGTCACTAATTAAATAGTGCCTCAATGCATTATATATAAAATTTAAAGGCCAAATGTTTAGACCGATGCCGTACTTTTACCTTTATTTTGATTTAAATCTTGTGCCTCTGTGTTTCTAATTTCCAACCTAAACTAAGCAACTCATTTATTTTGATTGAAAGTCACTAGATAGAATTTGAGGGGCTGGAGTCGAATCGTATCACTAGTAAAAGTTAAGGTTAAAAATCAGAGATGAGCGACTATAAAAAAATAATATGTCATGCAAATCTTCATATAATTTCCTCAATTATTTGGGTATTTATTTATATAACAATAATCAAGAAATCTAAACCTCTTAACGAAATTTTATAAGACTTAACATTGCATCTTGGATTTTTAATATTCATTCAATACATAAGGTGTCAATTTAGGGTGTCACATTAAATTCACTATGCCATATATTAATAAACAACCTAAAAATTAGCCTTCTAGTTATATCAATCATGCCCGCATAAGGTTAAAAAAATCAAAGTCATAGCGGTGAGATAACTTCAAAGTCTACAATAGAATAAAAGACGTTGGTAAAATTCTTATTTTTGTGGGAATATTTACTATTGTGATGTTAGACCTTAAGAAGGATTCTTAAAAAGGAGAAAGTAGTAATGCTGCTCATGTGTTGTGCATGCTGAAAGATGCAATTTAATGAAAATAAATAAAGTGGTATTATTATTATTTTTTTATAAACAAACAAGTAAATAAATGCTCATCATGGATCAAGATTCTTTCCATTTCTCTATCCAATAATTCTTTCTCCCGATTAATTTTAAATCAGTTTTGAGTGATTCTAACAAAAAGAACATTAAACAATGCATAAGCTTACCGATTCTCACGTGGTTTTAAGTGTAAAAACCTATTTAACCTATTTACTACGGGCTTAGTAAGGGTAATGAAAACTCATTCGGAAAATTTTGATCCTACTAATTAAACGAGCATCAAAAAATCAAGATGCTAATTTCAATTTTTATATAATTTTATCATATATATAAACCTTTTTATCTACATGATTATAAATATTCAAAATAGTTATAAGATTCAGATCTTTTGATAGTTCGCAATACAAATGGAAACTCAATACAATGATAAAACCAGTAAAAAATTGGCATACATTCTCCAATTTTTGTTCATGTTCATCCATTTCATACATTTGGAATTTACAAAATAAATATCAAAAAATTACTTGAAGACTATAATCAGTCATTTTCCTGACTCTGTCACACTATAAACACATATATGGTTAAGCAGCCGACCCTCTGAATTTCCACAAAAAAAAAAATTATTAACTTTAAATATGATAGATGGATGCTACTATGGGGTCACTTATCTTAGAATCCATTTAAATGATCAAATTACAAATATAACCGGGAACAGAGAATGATTGCACCGTGGTGGTGTCCGTTACAGAGGTGTTTGGGGGATAAAGAGAAAAGGGCAACAGTGGAAAGTAATTAATGAGGGTGGGCTGGTCCGTTACGGATCGCCTCCGGGGCCGTCACGGAACGGGTGACGTGGAATCAATCAAAGCGAAAGCTCTCTGCAACAAAACGGTTTCCGTCAGTCTTTAAATGGAAACTCCCTCACTCTCCCTCTTTTCTCACTCTTGAAACAATTTCTTCTCTCTCCCTCTCCCTCTCCCTCTCTGTCTCTCGGTGGCTTTCTGTTCACGCTGTGAGAGTTTTTAAATGGTTGCGTGAAGGAGAAGCGTGGTATATTGGTGCTCCTGCTCTGTCAGAAGTTCTCGGCAATGGCGAAGAATGATCAGATTAAGCACAAAGAGAAGGTTGCGGCAGTCCTAGAGCTCCTGCGGAAACAAGCACCGCTCTCCCTGGAACAGGTGCGTGGCTTTTCTCCGTTTCAGATCTTTTTTTTTTTTTTTTCCTCTAGAGAATTGTGAATCGTATCAGGGAGTTTTCTCTGTTTTTTTATTTACTAATTTGATTAAGCGTTTATCGATCTCTTAGTTCAGTTTATAGGATTATCTTGAATGTTTTTGTTTTCTAATGCGTGATGAATTTTGACAGGAGAAATTCTGCAACAGTGCCTGTGTGGAACGGTTTCTGAAAGCGAGGGGGGATAGCGTGAAGAAGGCTGCGAAGCAGTTGAGAGCTTGTCTTTCTTGGAGAGGGAGCATGGGCACAGGTTTAGTGATATTTGAATTCTTTTCATTTTATTAACGCTTCACTTCAAAAAAAATTAAAATTAAAACTTGCATCGTTTGATTCTACTTTTTCGCAAAAGCTGGTGAGGAATTGGCTGTTTATTCTCTTCTGCATCTGCTATTTTTAGCTTATTCCTCCTCGAATCTTACTTTCTCTCTCTTTGAATTGCGCGTTGGCCGTTCCTCTTGTACTAATAATTAAAGTGATTTCTCCAAACGAAGAAATAAATAAAGCAAGCAAAATAAAAGAAGTGGTTCCTCTTTCCGGATTTTTTTGTTGGTAATTAAGACCCCTTTCTGATTTTGATTTCTCTGCTTTTTGAGTATTACAGAAAATCTGATAGCGGATGAGTTCTCTTCCGAGCTTGCCGACGGCGTCGCTTATGTCGCCGGTCACGACGATGAATCTAGACCCGTCATGGTTCCTTCCTCTCTCTCTCTCTCTCTCCCTCCATTTTAAACTTTTTTTTTCTTGAAGTTAAAAGATTTCACGTCTCAGAAACCTGAATATATGTCCCAATTGTTTTCGTTTTCTTCACAGATATTCCGGATCAAGCAGGATTACCAGAAGCTTCATTCGCAGAAGATGTAAGACATTTGCCCCATACGAAACAGAGATTTTCCAAGTTTTTTTAGAACAACAAATAAATCGTAATTATTTTTTCCAAAATCAGGTTTACTCGGCTGCTGGTTTTCACTCTGCACGTCGCCATAGGAACTATGCCCAGAGGCGTTGAACAGTTCGTCGTCCTCTTCGACGCAAGTAGGTCCACTGTTCCCCAAAGCCCATTTTGAAATTCTCGAAACTCAAGACTGTTTCTGTAGATTACATATGAAAATTCAATACCATGATACGTTTAACTTGTGATATATTTTAGTCTGAGACAATAGGGTATGCCCACAAACTTGTCGGAGCTCCGGCAATCTCTGAGCTAAGCTCAGAAATTAGTTGCCGGAAGTGCCCCTGAAATGTCACAACCATGGCTGTATTTGTGGTCGAGAGTACAAGGGTAAGGTAGGGATCCAGAAAATGCCGTCCCAGGATCGGTCCATGTCAATGGTGTGTCCAGCTCATAATTCCCTTCTATTTTAGTCTTCTTCTATTGATGCTCTTCTGAAAAAAAAAAGCTGGCCCTGTTTCTCCTTGGCATAAGATTTTAAAGGACAAAGAAATGTGGGCTGTTCTTTAAACGAATTTTGGTAATATTATAAGGAGGAAATTCTTGTTTGATTCCTTTATCTTGAAGTTGACCATAGACGCATATGGAAATGCAGGCTTTTTCAGATCAGCTTCGTCCTTTATGAATTTGTTACTGGCAGCACTGAAGATTGTGGGGGAGTACTACCCTGGGCGCCTCCACAAGGCCTTCGTGATTGACCCACCCTCTCTCTTCTCCTACCTTTGGAAGGTAACCTCACTTTGGTTAAATTGTTCTTTTACTTTTGATACCTCAAGTTTTTTTTTTTTTCTGGGCCACTACTGTTTGTGTCAAAAGAGCCGCTGAAGGAGTTTGTTGGTACACATCTTTTACAACTAGGTAATAATTGGTTCCTCAAATTTTGGATGTGGGTTTTCAAATGTGTTATGTATAATGTGTTTGATAAAATTCTTCTTTTTTTTATGAATAATTAGCATTACTTTAAATTATATCTCAAAATTTTAGTATTTTTGAAACCCAACATCGCTGGTTACATGTTATGTCACATTAATGAAAAATTTGCAGAGGTTAAGCTTGTCAAAATTTGAAGCACTGTACCAATTTAATAAAAATGGATGACTTTCACGTTTAGGGTGGTGAACTTAGTGCGTGAAAATTTGATGACTCTGTCAAGATAACTGAAAAAGAAATTTGACCTTAAAATTCATACCCACTACTGCACAAAACTGTACGTTAACTTTGACCACCGAGTGAATTACAGTTATCGCTGATGAAGTCGGACTGTCCGTAATTACAGGGCGTTCGGCCATTCGTGGAGCTCTCGCCGGCGACCATGGTGGTATCTTCTCTGGACTTCGAGGAGTCGCTCGACTTCGGCGATTTCTCATCATACCCGCGAGCCTCGTCCCTCCGATTCGGCCCCTCCTCGGATCAATCGACGCCCAAGATCGGCTCCTGCTCCTCCTCCCGCTTCACCTTCACCGTCTCCCACCACTTCGACTCCCTCAAGCCCTGGTACCTGAGCTTCGCCGACACATTGTCCTCCAAGGTGGGGCCCACGGCGAGCCCCTCCCCGTCCCTCGCGGGCCCCGCGTTGATCTCCCCGCTCAACGCGCGGTCCCTCTCCTTCGCGTCCCCGGCCGCGAGGGCGCCGCGTGGCACGCCGGCGGCGGCGCGGAGGAGCCTCTTCCCGTCGACGCCTATGCCGGAGAAGGTCGGCCGGTTCGCTGACGTGGCGCAGCCGCGGACCCCACGCCCCTCCTTCTTCCAGTCGCCGGCAACGTTCTTCAGGAAGGCGGGGGAGGTCCACGTCAGCAAGGGCGAGAGGTCCCGTGAATCGTTCGCGCCGTTCCTGAAGCTCTACCGACGGCCGTACGATGAGATGACTTACCGGTCGAAGATGCGGCCCCCCCTCGGTGGCCTCGTCTCCATCGTCCATCCCCAGCTCAGGAGGCGCCACGCGTCGTTATCTCAACGGTTTTGATTTCTTTTTTTTATCTTTTTCTTTTTACCTTTGAAGGGAAAGAAAAAAAAAATAGTACATATCTCGTTGACATTCAACACCACCACCACTGAATAATTAATATAAATATAATTTTGTCCCCATTTGTTTATCAGTGCTTTAATCAGCGAAGACCGCGGAAAAGTGAAAATAAAAACAAAGACTACGTGCTAAGCGGGATGTGAAATTGCGAGCTTCCTTAGTGTTTTACTTGTCTGTGTTTTATGGGGGATTAAAAGATAGCGTTGTCTAGACGGCGAACATGCATTGAAATGAACAGTCAAAAGTAAAAAATAAAAATAAATAAATAAATAAATAAAAGAGATTAGAAAGTAAAACAGTCCCAAGAACACACGAGTGAGCCTCCTCGAACAAACCTCTGTTTTGGTTCAAAATATATTCTTTACTATACAAGTTTTTGAGTTGGTCGGTGGAATCTTTACCGATGCAGCAGATCAAGATATATTAAGGCAAGGGCTTGATGAATGCACCCTGGCCTAATGGCTAGTAGATAAGTTATCTGTCGTCACTCTGTATAGAATTTTTTGATGTACATTTTTTAAATTTATACCTTATGAAGTAAATGAATATAAAAAATAAAATATAATATTAATTTTCATCGAGTCTAAATATTCAAAACAATTAAATGACCCTTGCTTGTTTGTGATATAATTGAATACATAATACATGATAAAATTGTATTACTTATGGCATATTATTTTTCCATAATTATTCAATCGATAAGGAAGATAAATATAAAGTAGACATCAAAAGTTATTTTAAGGGTAAAACGATCGACACCTTAACTATTGTGCGGCAATACAACCACTCTTCTCCTCCAGTTTGATTGGATGGAAGGATATGAAGGGGAGTGGAGGGATTTTGAGGGAGAGATTCAAAATTCTTTGATTTCGAGTTTAATAAAGGAGAGGGGGCGAGAGAGCCATATGAAAACCCCCAACTCCCCTTTTAGTTTCATTCGTCCAAGAGTTGAATGATTTGGAGGGAGAAGGGGGAGAAAACGGCTTTAATAAAACTTTTATAATTTCTGTTCACTTCGTTTTCTTTTCAACCCTCGATCAAAGACGAAAGACACCGAGGATAAAAAACGTATCCAATCACACAATAGTAAGGAAAAAAGCTTACATTTTTTTTTTATGGGTAACGTATTATGAGTCGGGGGTTGTTTTGTCCATTCTCCAAGATAGAGTGAGCTGTGGGGGAAGTGGGTGGCGGGTAGGAATATGTATGTGTCGGGTGGATGGTGAGGCCTTGTTTGGAGGCGGGGGGAAGTCAATTTATTCGCCGAGCCCATACAGAGGCTTCGTCCCTACTGCGAATCAATGCAAATCTTGGCCGTTATGGTTCCTTTCCCTTATTAGGAGTGACGTTTGGAATTTGGATGCCTCTGTTTGTCTGCAGCCTTAAGCCCTTAAATTGGGGTTTTGTTTGGTCGCGAAGAATCGGTTTTCAATGTGGACAAAGGGTGATCGGCTGTAAAGTCTCCCCTTTCAGTGTGTGTGTGTGGAGTTTTCTCTTTGTTTGTTCACAAGTTTGCGTGAAAGTTCCCTATGGGGACGTGGGACAGTCGCGCTTTAATTTGTCATGCGCCCCGGCATGTCCCTCCCCTCAATGGTTCGTCATCATGGTGCCCTTGGGATTCTTGGCTCGAGATGTTTTTCCTGACGTGGGATTGGTGCAAGCACCTCCCACCCCATTCCTTGGGTTGTCACAAATAATTCATGTATCATTTGCGATGATGGACAATTCGTTCTCTTTTTATTCATAGAGCCATCGCTTCGTTTGGCTTACGTTTTATGATTCGAGGCTCAACGAGGAGTACTTAATCCGCTGATAAATCTTGATGATAGTTATTCCTTATATGCATGTGAGACGCAGATGATTCATACAAGTTCCTCATGCAATGCCTAAAGTTAGATTCTAAGGGCTAGTTTGGAAGAACTTATTTTAAGGCTTTTTTTTTTTTTTTGGTAGAAGAGCTAGGCATTCCTAAAATATCTCAAAAACTCAAAGCAACTTTTTGAAAAGCCCAAATACGCCTACAAAAACTAAAAGGGTTATTTGAAAAAATTATAATAAACATCTTCTTCGAAAAGTATTCACAAAAAAAACAACTCTTCGTAAGCTCTTATGAACTGGCCAATGCTCATGAAGCATCTACCTAGTGCGCAAAGTAATTTATTGTATTAGGTACAGAGTTAAATAAAATGGTTGCCCTAAAATTAATTGTCATCGCACTACATGCTTATAGCTACCTAGTTCAAGATTAGATATTGTTTACACCAAGTGTCATGAAGGAAGGTTTACACGAGCCAATCACAATTATACACGTAATGTATTAACTAATAAAAGTGGTCAGAAGTGATTATGATTAGCAGGTGTAAATCACACCCGACATATACAAAATATTTTCCCAATTTTAGATGTGTTTGTCTTTTCTTTTATCAGTTCGGAAGAACCCAAAGATGTTTAGTGAATCACCGGACTTCATATAACTATGAATACTAAATAATAAACTACACTAATTTTGCATACCAACGTGGGGTAGGCTCGTCATTGAATCTGACCTGGAATCTCTAAATAGACCTGGACCTTTCAAATGATACATGGCCTTATTTTGTTTTTCAATCTATACATCATGATTTATATGTTGGGCTGAAACAAAAAGCTTTACGGCCCACTCTCTGTTGTTCTAACAAATACATGTGGTTATGGGCTATAGATAAATAGAAACGGGGCCCGGTCCAAAGCAGATTCGAGTTGGGCCGGGGTTTGTCCTACAAATTGTGTCCCATCCTTTTCTATTCACTATTATGAACAAAATTGATGAGTGGGTTTGATTTGTAACCAGGGAGCTAAACGTTATAATTTGACCTAATTCAAAATGAAAATTATGATTTAACATCATAAAAACCTATACAAACGAGAAGAAAAAAAAAATTACAGAGCTGTCAGGGGTTCAATGTGATTGGGCCGAATTAGGTTTAATTGTTGTGGCGGAGGCCCAAATCAATGATTGCCATGGGAAACAGAAGAAACTTGGCCTAGATTAGAATCTTAGTTTTTATTTTATTTCTTCTCCAAACTTGTATTCTCTTTTTGTTCCCTCCAAAGGGGAAAAAAAAATAAAAAAGGGAAAAAAAATTTATTTCAGTTCCTACTATTAAAAAAAAAAAACAAAACCCTGATGTATAGAATCTAGTTTTCAAAGAAAGTTCAGAGACTTCCATTTTAAAACCGATAGACAATAAGTGGTATGGCCACATGAAATTTTTTATTAAATAGATAGAGCTTTAGTTTCGCAAAAATCATATTTATATTTTCATTCATTAGCCTTTTTCCTCTTTTCCTTCCATCTCAAAGAATGGCGCCCATAGAATCTATAGGCCTCATAGCTCCATTCCTAACTTTCCTTAAAAGAAAAAAAGAAAAAGGGAAGCACATTTTATTTTTAATTTTACTTTTCTCATTTCTAACATGGGCTTTCGTTGATGAAGTAGGTTTAGTCATAATCACTTTAATCACGACTTACCAAGCACATGCATAACTCATAATCAATTTAATCATTTTGACCAAAAATAAGCTCTTTAAAATAATTTGAAAGTACCAGATTTTATAATCATATTGAGTGACATGTTAGCACGCTTTTGTGGACTTTCCTATCCCAACAAGTCACCCAGCGGGCAAAGATAGATGAAAATGGATGGAAGTTTGGGAGAGACTCAAATTATTTCACTAATGAAAGCTTGGATTAGGAATTTAAAAATAAAAATTGAGGATTTAAATCAAATAAAAGTTTATATTATTTCTTTATTATCCTTAATTTGATAAATAAATTTTAAAAAATGATATAGTTTTGAAAGCGCATAACGCATAAAATTGGTGCAAGTGGCACCTGCATATGGAGGGAGCCCAATTAGTGAAGCCATGGATATACCCTAAGCCATGTGTTGCTACCACATGTGTGGTGCTTCCTTTCAGATGATTTTATTTTACATCACGTGCTATGTTCCTTTGGTTTATAGTACTAAAAATCAATTTTGTCAAGATGTGGATTCGATCTCAAATTATACCTAATTTAATAACTCTAAGAATTCGAACCACTCAAGATCAAGATTTTAAGCAGCACATGATTATACGATTACAGTAGCAACCCGAGAAAGATGCGTTGCTATTTATGAATTATCATTCACTGTAATAATTTATTGATTCATTTAATCGATTACTTAAGGGAGAGAGCGAGAGAGCGAGAGAGGGAGAGAGTGATGATGGAGGAGTGTGGGTGGCGTGCCACGCCGTTCATCTTTTGAGCAATGTGAGAGACAGAGAGAGAATATATACGAAATGATGATCCTCTCAGCACGCTCTCTCTCTCTCTCTGAGTCCAAAGCAACGCAACAATTTTGCAGTCCAAAAAGAATAACCCTAATTTTAGGTAATTGTCACCTCAAACAATCATCATATTTTATCCCTTTGCTTCCTTATTCCCCCCTTCCCATTTGAATCTCTCATGATGTGCTCCCCCATCTCTGTGCCACTCAAGATAGGGATGCACACGCGTTGATTGTCTATTGGCCTATGCATTACCAAGGACTCCAAGACTTGCCCAATTTAGTCGCTAGGAGTTTTTCTTTCTATTTGCAGGTATTTCGGTGAGAGGGAATGGTTGAACGGGTCGGATCGATTATGAGTAGGTCCAATTTGGGGGATAAGATTATTTTGCGAGTCACACTGGGTTGGGCAGGTTGGTGGATTAGGAGTTCACTGCGCTAACACAAATTTGATTTCTTTTACAGTTTTTTTTTTAAAAACAAAGTTCAATAAAAAATCTAATTTGAACCCCCAAAAAACATAAAAATGCTCTCTACAAATGACAACCAAATGGATTGAATAAGTTGCAGGCAAGTCAAGACAGGTCATGAGTCAAGATTATTTTATAAATGAATTCGATCGAGCTATCCTATCATCCCACTGGATGAGTTGGTGAGCCACGGGTTGATTTTTTTACCGACTCTAACCGTGATAGTTAGGAAATATCTGAACTTGATCGGTGTGGATAGCCAAAGGGGCCAGTATCTATCTGTTTATATGACCAACCTCTTAATATTCACTGTAAGTGCAGTTTGTGGGTAAAAAGTTTAGAAAATGGGGCGTGTAATACAATACAGCTTGTATACCATACCTCATATAGAGTAATGTCTATAGAGGGGGTGCGGTGTTACTCGAGCGGTGGGAAGCAGTGATTCAACACCATCATCATCAACTCCAATTCTCGATGCCCTGATATCATGCAATGCAACCCCCACGCGACCAAATCAACCTTACAAATCTCGCACCCTCAACTTTCCCCCCCACTAAAGTCTTCTTTATGCATACTTTTTAATTTCTAATGGGTATCGAGAATTTATGAGGATTTGTTCTCCTTTTTCATGTCCCAGGCAAACACAAACAAACTAATCCCACTCCTCCACGACTACCAGACCAAATCATATTTGTCCTCCCATTCCCCTCCCTTCTTATACCCTTCACTCCCTCTCTTCCTCCTCACTCCTCACAACTCTTCATTTCTCTCTCTCTCTCTCTCTCTCTCTGTATTTTTCTCTTGTGCTTGTTGGAGAGGTAGCATAGAAGAGAATGGGGGAAGTTTCTTGTGTTGATGGTATTCACAATAATGTGAATGGAGTTAATGGGAAGAGCCATTCTGTGGAAATAGGCCCCAGGAAGAGCTGTTGGTATGAAGAAGAGATCGAAGAGAACTTGAGATGGTGCTTTGCTCTCAACAGGTCCATGTTTTATGCATACTTTTTTCTACTGTAATTATAAAAAAAATTTAAAAAAATCTTACTTCAATCTTTTCTGGCTTCTTTGATGTTTTCAAGAAGGAAACTCCCTTTGTCTGTAACAAAAAACCTTAGTTTTGAAATAAAGTGTAAGTAAAGAATGTGACATTGAAAGTGGAGGGGGGTTTCGAATGGTTGTAGTGGAAAAGCTAAGCAATCAGACAGCAAAAAGAAATTGATTTTTTAAGTTCTGTCCACCTGACCTTCTACGCCTGCATGTTTATAAAATGTTTTAACATTTTTTTTTTTTTTTTGTTTTCTCTTTTTGGTCTCAGTATTCTGCACACAGGGGTCACACAGTTCCAGGATATCCAGCTACTGGACACAAAACCCTTTGGAAAGGTTTGCACAACACCACAAATATCATTTTCTCTTATCTTGATTAATAGGAAAATGTTTCTATTTTCTTTCATTTTTATATTTTACATATTGGGCTAATCTTCTTCCTGGATTTTATTGATGTAGGCTTTGGTCATTGATGGGAAGCTTCAAAGTGCAGAAATAGATGAATTTATCTACCATGAGTCTCTTGTTCATCCGGCCCTTCTTCACCACCCAAAGTACTTATCATCACTCTTGGTTCAATAGATTATTTTTGTATTCATTAAAGATTTTCTCAGTTATTTATGCAATACATGCAGCCCGAAGAGTGTTTTCATAATGGGTGGGGGTGAGGGCTCCACTGCAAGAGAGATACTCAGACACAACACCATAGAAAAGGTTGTCATGTGTGACATTGATGAGGTGATTTTTCTCTTCCTGTGCTCATTTCAACCTCAAATTCCCTAATAAACTAGGAAGATCTTGAATAAAATATGAACATTCAAATAAAATATGGGTTTGAGTTTGTTCTTTCTTTCCTTTGCTTTGTACTCATTTTGTCTAATGGGATCTCTTACCTTTTCATGAGAACTAGGCCTAATGCAGTATGTAACATGATTAATATTCCTTCTCTTTCAAGTAAATTGATCCGTAAATGTTAAGCAATCATATTGTTATGTTATGCATGAAACCCAATGAAGCTGTGGCCTAAGACCCTGCTTAATACGAATAAAGGGCAGAATTAAGACAGATCAAATTAAAGATATTTAAGGATGGTGCAGGAAGTGGTGGACTTCTGCAAATCATATTTGGTTGTCAACAAAGAAGCTTTCTGTGATCCTAGACTCCAACTCATCATCAATGATGCTAGGTCCCATTTTCTTCTTTTCAATGGTAAATTATAAAAACATTGGATATATATACTTAGCATAATTAACAATGTATAATGATTTCTAATGGCAGAGCTGAGCTTGAGAAGGGAGAAGAGGAGTTTGATATAATCATAGGGGACCTGGCAGACCCAATAGAAGGAGGCCCATGTTATCAACTCTACACTAAATCCTTCTACGAATCCATTGTAAAGCCTAAACTCAATATTGGGGGCATTTTTGTCACTCAGGTAATGTACAGAATCAGAATTGAGAGGGGGGGGGGGGTGCATAGAGGTATTTAATAAGGTTTGTTGTGCTGTGTAATTTGTGGTTGCAGGCAGGGCCGGCTGGAGTTTTCAGTCACACGGAAGTTTTCTCTTGCATTAACAATACTCTTAGGCAGGTCTTCAAATGTAAGTAACATATAATGATACAAACATTACCTCTTTCATTTTTCATGAAATTGTCAATTAATTAAAGTTTTTCTCTTTTCATCTGCAGATGTTGTCCCCTTTTCTGCTCATATTCCTTCCTATGCTGACACTTGGGGTTGGGTCATGGTATATTACAAGCTCTTAGTCCTCACCTTGTTTTCTATTATTCTACCCAGAAAACATCTTCTGTTTATTCAACAAAAATGTGAGAAAGTTTATGTATGCTCTAACGTGGGGGAAACTGCAGGCATCAGACTCCCCATTTGCATTGAGTGCAGAGGAGCTGGACCTAAGAATCAAAAAGAGGATTAATGGGGAAAACAGATTCTTTGATGGGAAAACGTTTTCTTCAGCCTCCATCTTGAGCAAAGCGGTTCGATATTCGTAAGCCCGATTTCTATAAAACACTCAGATTACTTTTCTCCACCAGCTACTACTGTGCTAGTTAATTTGAGATGGATGCTGAATATTTTTTACGTTCTGTTTTTTTATTTGTTCACTGCAGACTGGATAATGAGACCCATGTGTACACAGAGGGAGCAGCAAGGTTCATATATGGCCATGGAACTGCTTATAAACACAACCACAATTGAGAGGAGGCAAATTAGGGAGGGTGCCCCACCAAAAGCACACGGAAACACTGGGCAAACAAAGAAGTCTTGCTTTTGTGTTTTATGCTTCTTTTGCCTCGAATATCAGTTTCAAATTTCTTTCTTCCTCTTGTCCCTCTCCCTCTTCGTGTAGCCACTTTAATGGTAATGAATCCATTGTGTGCTCTCCCTAAAAGATCACTGATTCCCTTTTCTTTTCTTCCACGGTAACTATGTTATCCATTATTAACAAAGAGCGAGCAGAAAAAAAAAAAAGAAAAAGAAAGAGCAATATTACAGGTGATGATGATATGAACATGGTTCAAATTTAGCTTCTTAAATTGCTGTAAAATAATTCGAAGTACAAGCAGCAGCAGCAGCACGAAAACACCACATAATTAATCACAAACACAAATAGAAGAACAGATACAATCCAAAGGGACTAAATCTCCCACCTCACAAATCATACACTTGCTTACCAGTGAACTTGACTTCAATAGGGTTCGCATTCTTCCCAATGGACCGGGAATTCAGACCCACCCCTTGCCGGCCAGGGTTTACCTTCTCCGGATAAACCCCATCCTTGGGGTGAAGATACTGAACCTCCCCATTCGGGAAAACCCGATAAAACTGGTACTTGATCTTGTACTTTGATCGAAGCCTCGTCCCCAATGCCAGACACTGCTCCTTCCGCGCCAATTTCAGCAGATTCGGGCCCTCCCGCATTATAGCGGCGCCGCCGGTGGGCATCTCGAAGATCTGCTCCTTCGGGGACTCCCACGTGATCACATAGAACTCCTCCACCTGGGCCTTCCTCAGGAGCCCCCCGGTGCTCCCCCCAAAGATGGGCGACGGCGTGTTCGGGTCCAGCTCCGGCGGGGTGAACCCCACCGGCGCTTCCTCTTTGGTGGCGGTTTTCCCCTCCGCAGCGGAGGCCCTGATCGCGGCGGTTCTTGGGGCGGCGCCGGCGAACTTGAGCGGCTTTGGAGCGGAGAAGGTAAGGGTCGACAGTGATTTGCGGGAGAGGGTTGGAGTGAAGAGGGAAGCTTGGGTAGCCATCGCCATGGAGAATTGGGAAAATTGGGAGAATTGAGAGATGGGTGAGGGGAGATGAGATGGGATTGCGTGTGTGGATGTGTAGAATTTGATTGGGTTTACTGCTTATGGGTTTGTGGATTTGAGATGGGTGGTGGTGGTGGTGGGATGTAGGGTTTATGGATAAGGTGAAATGGGTTGGACCAATACAATTGCAACTCCTGATTCTGACACGTACGCTAGCCTTACCCCACACCTTATCCTCCTTTCACCATATCTCCACAGTATAACATGAATTACTGACAATCTGTTGAAATTATAACGGATTTTCTCAATACAAAAACTGCCTTGTACAAGAAACCAATAGGAAAAAACTTCATAGTCATGTAAGGAGCGAAGAATACAGACACACACAGTGCTAATAGCAACATAAGATCACAGAAGTCAGAAAGCTTATCATATAATGGTTAAAATAGAACTTCCCTTTCCTTCTTTTTATCTCGTTAATCCTCGTTACATGAGAATGTCCATACATATATAGTTGTCTCCAATATAACAAGTTGTGGAAAAATATACGTAGCCTGAACAATATTATCTACTTGGATCGTACGGCGTAAAAAGATCCCTTCAAAACGAAACACTAATCAAACCACATTTATCTTTTAGAGAACTTCAGATTGAGATGCTGTTTGGAATCCCCCTCCCTGTGAGTCCACCAACTCTAGAGTAATCTGACGTACTAGGATAAAGTAAAGTGTAAGGCACATTCACAAGCCCGACTCGATTCTTCCATCGTTCGTCACTGTTCATTTCCACAATCCTGTTCTCGATCTCTATCAGCCTTCTCCCAAACCTCTCAAATGCCTCCAGTACTTCAACATCTGAAGTCCACATTGGATTCTCTCTCTGCCCAAGATAAACCTCATCCGTAGAATGCCGAGACAGAATCTCTATAAGGGAAATCCCAAGCAAGGTTTGGAGCTGACTCGTGATCGTTTTCAAGTATGCCAGATCAGGGTTTGATTCCAGCTCAGCATATGCGTCAGTACCAGGTTCTGGCATAAAACGACGGCTTATGGTAGGGCGGTTGGGGAGGTAACCGGCATACGGGTATTGTCCGAAATTGACAGCTGCATGAAGAGCAGAGGCCACCCATATGATTATGGTGCAGGTGTGAGTTAGGTCCGCTCGTCTGCGCATCTCTGGCCACCACTGCTCATCTTTTTTGTCTCCATGGCCCACATTGCGAATCTCCCACCACCACGATTGCAGCTCGGAGTCGCCCTTGACCAAGTCATCGGATGAGTAGTAGAAGGAGCAGTACTCGTTTACCCACGTCTCGATTGCTGACCAGATTTCAAGCCCATCCACTGCATAAGGGTAATCCTCTATGAGAAGCCTGAGTCCATGGGGGCAGTTCGGGTCTGGAACTGCAACTCCCCTGAAAAAGCCATATCCAAATAGAACCATGTTTCAGTAGATGCCAGAACTCACCATTATCTGAATGCGTCCATTTTAAAAGGGCAAATGTTGTTTTCATTGGAATGTCCAATGTCATTATGATTCCTATCATAGCTTAAAGAGAGCTCAAGCATCAGAATGTTCACTCCTTTATGTGGAACGGAAGGCTAATTCTCTTGGTTTAGCTCTTTTTGAGCAAATGTTAACGAAATGGAGCATTCCAACAGAAATCACTTTTACCCTTTAAAACCGATTCCATTCCATCATCATACCAAACATAAGTCTTACCTCTCGAGCAGATCTACTGGAAGTGCCTGCTCAGTGAAGTTCCAGCTCTTATAAATAGCTGCGGACATTTCCATAGAAAATCTAGCTGGGAAGACAGTTTTCTCAAGAACCCCGCCAGCATTGATGAGGATCTGTCGAGCCAGTGCATTAATATTCATTGTATCACGAAAGTGGGGATGCAAAAGCTTATATATTGGGTGAAGCACACTTAGTTGCCTATTCGTCGCAATCACAAATGGTTCTATCACAGCATGAGTATGCAGCCTGCAACCACAATTGGTAGAAATTAGGTCCCATATGAAAGTAAATAGACTTTCTTCTAAAAGATAAAGCGCACCAGTGGCTAATAAGTTGATGATAACCGGAATCATTCACAGCAGCGTACGCTTTCGCCAGTTGCCATACTGAACCCTCAATGCCGTGTTCTGATGGAGTGAAAACCTGGCTGACTGTGCCATGTTGGTTCCCTTGTGGATGTGGCAAGCTCAATTCAATGGCCAGCGGCTTAAGGGTACCACCATCTTTTAGCAGGAGTATGGTTCTGGAGGCATATGTCTTTGTGGGAGTTGAGTTGATACGCCTCAGGTACGGCATCAATATGTCGTGATAATCTAGTATGAACAATTTGTTGCTCTCAATTGCCTACACTTACTCAAAAACAAAGAACGGAAGAAATATTAAGATGTGGCTGCTTCTATGAAAAATTAGTGAGGAACAAAATGATGTAGAAATAGTACTTGGTCTACAGTGAGCCCATCCATGCTACTCTCAATTTGCTCCTTGGTCATATGACTTGTATGATTGCCATACTCTTCAGGATTTAGCTTGCTAGCTGGGGGAAACTCCTGCAAATACAAACTAGGGATCTGTTAAATCAAAAGATTGGAAGCCCTAAAATTATTAATTCTGTGTTCCTTTTTTTGATTACTTTAAGGCAACGGATGACAACAGGGTTCACTCCAGCCAGCATTTCTCGTGCAAATTCCTCATCTGTCCTCCAAGCAGATTTATCAGCTGCAATTGTTCCATATGAAGCCCAATTTATTTTTGTTGAAGATTTAAGCGAACCAAAAAAAATCTTGAGACCCTTTGCTAGATTGAAAAGGTTATATTCAAACCTTTGATTACATCAGGCATTGGGAATTTGAGAAACCGCTCACCATCCGTACGAACAAGTTCCTTGAGCATCTCCCATGGGATACAATCCCTTATTTTCCCTCGTGTAGGTCCACCAGGTAGCTTGATCCCTCCTTCATAGAGGATTCATTACATCTTCAAAGGAGTCGAATTCATTAATAGTCTTGTCGCATAAAGATGTGAGCTCCGGAAGCAATACTTGAACCAAGGACTTAAGAGCATAAGCAAGGAAGTCTGAAAACTTGATGTGACCAAACCGTTCATCCCTCGGAACATAAATGTCCAGACTCAGAAGTGGCAATCTGCTTTCACTGTTGAAGTCTGTTAAATCGGTTACGGATGAAGAAAAAACGAAAAATAACATAACTGAATATAGCTAGACTAACATGCCAGAATTCGAGGTTATTTCGTTGAAGATGGTTATATACCAGCTTTGGTTGGGGCTCGGCCTGTTTTCCCTCTTCGGGGATATGGGTACTCCACAGATCCTCCCAGAACAGGGCGTGCATACTCAGGACCTTTGTCTGGTAATCCCAGATCATTGTAGTAAGCATAGTCATAGACTCGATCCCACTCCTTGAGCATTCTGGAACCTTTCCCACGAAGGTTTACCAATTCTTCTTCTCTGTATTGGTATAATGGCTCTGGTGTAGTACAGGGCAGGTAGGTCTGTATTAGCAAATCAATAAATACTACATGTTAATACATTGGCTTAAGGTTTTCAATCATATTAAGTACCTACTGAACTAAGAAAATGTTTATAAGATCCTTTTAAGTGACTCCTTTTCGCTGCAAGTTTTCTTTAAAACCACATGAAGCATTCTTTGGGCCATTATGTGGGAGCTTATTTTATAGCTTATATGTTGAGAAGACTTTTTAGTAGGAATTTCACTTAAAAAAAAAAAAAAAAGAAGCGTTTCTAGCATCTCACAAAGTTTCGAAAAGCTTAAATGTGCCTGTGAAGGCTAACGAGCAACTTCCATATAAGCTACAATTTGGAAATTCTTTTCAAAAAAGCCAAAAGCGTATTATCATAGGCTCGGGCCCCTGCACCCTGTAAACCGAGACTAATCTCCTTTCAAAAAAAGAAAAAGTGCTGACCTTCTGAAAAACCTACATAGAACATCCCATGTGAAAATAAGAAAAGAAAAGGATGAAAAGTGAAAAGGTTTCAGTAGTGAAAATCAAAAGGGGCACTAACTACAGAGAGGACAACTCGATATGAGCCAAACACAATGAATTTGCCTAGTTATAAAGCTAAAGCAGCTGTTTCTAGGCACCCATTTGATAAAAAAATACTCAATCAAAAGATCTCACAGCATTTCCCCCTTTATCATTCATGGAGCATTGTATCACATGCTGAAATTTCAAAGAGATTGAAGTCATTGTATGCAGCAAAAACTGACATTAAAATAACCTCACCTTGTTTGCAAAGAAAACACGGCTGTACTTGTATCGATGCGCAGGATAAACCCAAGAATTGCACACAAAATGGATCTGACCGTGCCCGGGAACACCTTCTAAGGTGACCGTTTTGAGGTAGAACTGGCTGTGATGGTAATTCCTTATTAAGAAAGCGCCAGGGTATCCCATGGACTCATCCCAATCAAATGTAATGCTTAATGTAGTGTCCCCCGCCGCCATTGACGCAACCTTCATAAGCCATTTCTCCAAATACGCCGTTTTCCCCAATTTCCCCCGCAACCCATTCTCTGAAAGGAGGGAAAAAAACACAGATTTAAAATCTTAATCTCAGCTTACTTCAGTTAACATTTTTCCCAGTTGGGGTTGCTTATTTGGCAGTATGTAGTTGCTACCTAATCCCATTTGCAGAACCCAGATACATGAATGACAGATTTCAACCGGAGCTTAATCAACTTAGATTCTTCCAAGGTTTCCTTCTTATCATTTTGATATTGATCGTTGGCAATCACAAATAAGTGAGTGTGTGTGTGTGTGTGCGTGCGTGTGACAAAGAGAGGGAGAGAGAGAGAGAGAGAGACCTGGGTCGGCACGGGTGGCGCTGATGAGTTGAAAGGAGACACCTTTTCCCAGAAGTTCATGAACTCGGTCCAGAAAAGAGGCTCGGAAATCACTGAAGTCTAACACATTCTTCTTCATCAAAATCACAGTCCCTTTAATCTTTTTGCCCCCAGTCACCAAGCTTTGGGACTTTCTGCTGGAATGAGTCCCACGGATTTTATCCACGGCCTTCTGAAAGATCTCAGAAGACCAAGGACAAAAACCCATTTTCCGTAGCCCAAAGAAGACAAGAACTGAGAAGATGGCTCTGAGGCCAAGAGAAGTGGCATTCGAAATGGAGTAAAACTGGGTGTAAAATTTAGAGAGAAGATTTGAACAGTGGGAAGTTTGTCGGAGATTTCCGAAGGGAAGCTTAAGGCAGCTTTCGCTGCAATAGCCGGTTGCTCTTTGGAAATTTCCCGACTCGTGGAAGTGTGTTTATAATGCTCAGTCATAGTCCTTCCTAGTCATATTAATATCTGATATAATGAGAGCCTTTGTTTCTCAACGGTTCAATGGACCATCCACAAAAAACCAACCATACAATGTTATTGTCAGTGGGTCCTCTTAACTCCTCTTCTTCAAAAATACGTGTCACACCCAATAAATATTCGTTAGGGAAAAGGTTTTCCCAAAAATATTTGTCACTCTTTATATTGTTGAATATTTTCAGAAAAAATGAGTTGATATACCTGGCAAATACTACTTCGACTAGTAACCCACTTCCGTATTATGAACGTCATAGATTCAATACTCTCTTTTGCAACAGAAAAAAGAAAATGAGTCAATAAAAAATAAATGATGTCTCTTATAAAAATATTTATTTTTTTCAAAAGAGTAGAACGTTCTCCAATCATCCTTCACCAAACAATAAAAATAAGTAAAGAAAATATTTTCTCAAAGGAGAATTTTTTTTCTTTTAAAACACGTAATTTTATATGCTCTTAATTGTGTATGCAGATAACTGGAAGTCATATTTTTTTCAATAAATAATTTTGAAAAAGTAATTTATTTTTATAAAAATGATATTATTTTGAAGTGTTTATACACATTAGAGACGATGAGATTTTGTTAGTCATTTATCTTTAAATAATAGGAGGAAGGAAGGAATCTACTAATAATCACTTAAATTGGTAACTGGTAAATAAAGTAGTGCTTAGGTCAACCCTCACTCTTTAAAAATGTACATTTGTCGTCTGTGACAATTAACTAATTAATTTCTATTACATTTTATCATCTGTCATCTCAAAAATTATTTATTTTCTTTTTCCCTCGTTCATACCTGTCCCCTTATATAGTAGGATGGCGATTGATCCTCAACCAATGACGGCAAAGCTAGTTGGTGTAATGTTTAAAAAAAAAAAAAAAGTAGTGCATAGTTTAATCAGAAAAAGTGGGTTAAAATGTATTATCAATGGCTTTAACTCGCGAGACTGCTCACACTTTCTACCAACGCAACAAAGAAAGAATATCATTCCATGGCATTTAGAGAATGACGGGAGAAATTGACAAAGACACGAGCCAAAAAAAAACCGTAAAATTAAAGAAATATAAAATAATAATTCCATTAAGCTCTCTTTCATCAATATTCTCCGAGAATAAGTTATTATTATTATTATTATTATTATTATTATTATTTATAGAGGGAGAATTTGTATTGACATTTTTTCCCTTCTGAGGCGGACAAGAAATAATGCTGTGATGATGACATGGTGTTTGGATTCAAGAGAGACAGTCATGATTGATGATTTGAAGGCTATCTAACAGCTCTGTTTTACCAGAACAGCAAGTCTCGGGCACCTTCATGAGATGACGACGTCACTTCTTCGTGCATTACAGCTTTCTCTCCTGTGGGGACGTGATGTTGCTTGTGGGAAGAAGCTGCATGGGTCCATCTCTTCATTAAATCATTTATTTTTCATATTGACCTTCAATGATATATATATATATATATTAAATAATTTGCTTAATGGACATCAACCCTTTTTTTTTTTTTTTCTCGTCTTTCTCTGTATATAATATTTACTAATCACCCTTCATTTAATATTGGCTAAATATTATTAATATAAAAAAGAAAAAGTAAGCATGGTTACTTTCATGATTAACAGTCCCACCTACCTACGGACCTAGATACCCTCGCTCTCTTACCGCTGGATTCTTTCCTTGTCTTTTTTATTATTATTATTTTTGTTTCAGCTTTGAAGAATTCCTTACTTGTCTGTCATTAAAGGAATCAGACAAAGTTAAATTCGTAATTAATTTATTAAATAAAATGAAGAATAAATGCACAATATCAACCGAAAGCTACGCCTCCGTGGGTGTGGTGGGTTCACCCCTTTATTCCCCCCACAGAGTTGAAAGTAAAATGAAAAGGTAAAGAATAAAATTGTGGCCTGGGGAAGAAGAAATCATGCCTGAGATTTGTTCTTTGCTTACCCACGTTAAGTTGGATATGATTCGCATCTTTAGGTTGATCTTAAATTTGCTTCGTCAAACTTTATTTGTACTCGGTTTGAGTTTAGTGTTATTTCAATTCATGAATGGCTCGAGAAGTGCATAGTCACGATTTCTCAAGTTTTATTTTTTTTAATTATTTTTTCATTGAGCTAACATACACGAGAGTATTTTAAGACTTTAATAGATGTAACCCTTCTCCTATTATTAATTTTTTGTCTCTTTCATGCGATGTTGATCGGATCGAATTTATCACGTTAAATTGATTATTATTTTTAATAAAATAATTTCATTAATTAAGAATAAGATGGACCGCACATTAATTTATTGTTAATTAGTTGTTGTCATTTTCGGAGAACGCAGAGGATCTGGGGTTGCTTCCTCCGAGACTTTTTACGCGAAAATATCCCCAACAAGTTGCTCAGTTTGATAGGAGATCGAAGCAATCTCTTGTTTTTTTTTTGTTTTTGTTTCCGCCCTTTTTCTTTTTCTTTTTTCTTTTTTTCTTTTTTTTAAGAGTTACACAAATTTTAACTTTAAGTTTCAACAGAAACTTAGATGTTCACGTGAAATTTTATTTCTTATATTTTGCTCCTTATTAATAATTAACCACATTACACGCGCTTTGCACATGCTTAATGATTTTTTGATCAATATACAAGAGCTGAAAAAATATATGGGAAAAAATTTAAATTAATTAAAATTTTGAATCCCTTACAATCAAAAGCATTGCACCTGATATTTAGCAAAAAGATATAAATTATTATATGATAACTATTATAGTTTGAACAAAAATAATAACAACTATATGACAACTGCAAGCATATAACCCCAATATTTGAGAGTATTAACAAAAATTTAGAAAAAATATATAATTGATTAAACCAAATAACTCTTTAACTTTATAATAGTATAGATTACTCGTTAATTTATATATCTTTTGTTTATGTCTTCACCTGATTGATTTATGATAGCCAGAGAAACATAAAAAAGGACGGAAACAAGGGGTAGAAAAGAGAGGAAAGAGAGGGTAAAAGTTGTAAAAATTATTACAAAATTTTTCAATATTCAATGATAAAAGATATATGGGGCGCAATTTTTTATAATTTTTCATAATAAAACACAACAATAAAAGCTACAACGGTTTGTCTCCTAATTGTTTCCGCTTGTATTTTCATGTGGCTTTATTCTGTGTTTTTTTTTTTTCTTCTTTTTCCTTCTTTTTTATGCGGGTGGGGCTTCATATAAACATAATGTTACTCAAGTGCATCTTTTTTCCCTTCCGATGTCTTTTTCCCTTTGAATTTCTCTCAATAAGTTTTCAACGAGACATATTGCTTGTATGACGCCTCTTTGAGAGCTTGTTCTTAAGTTTTTCTTGGAATCATGTTTGTTATTGCCTTCACTTATTGTTATTGTTTCTATTTAAAACATTTTTAGCTTTCAAATTTTTTTTTGCAGTAATAGTTGGGAAGAAATATGCACCGGGCGCAAGCAAGTTATGTACAGCCGAGCCCAAAATGAAGTTATTTTACTAAGTTATTTTGGATCCTACATATAAATTTCGTATATCCGAATGTATATTCTCTTTTCTGATAATAAAAACTCCATGAAATGCATCAAAATTCTTGTTGAAATCTTAAGAAAATTGTATGTAATTTTTTTTTCCTCCACTTTTTACCCCAAACCACGAATCTCATATCATTTTGACGGCTTTATCCGTGGCATCTTTATATTCCCCACTCATAAAAGCTTTGCATAAAAGACAACCTGAAAGTTCAAAGATATTTTGAACGAATGCTTCTTGTTTTTAAATAAAAAATTTTGATAACGGAACGTTTACTTTCCTTAATTAATTAATAATTTTATAGAAAATAATTATTTACGAACTTTATATCCTACATGAATACCTCGTATTTATTCTTTACCCACTACACAGGACAGCACCTGCGCGCACGTGGGTTGCACGTGGTGCCTTTTTAAAGCGTCGCCCATGTGGGCTTCGACGCCGAGAGGATACCTTGTCCACCACAACGCAACTGCTCGTTTAGCTTTCGCCCATGGGCCTATCATGCTACGCTTGTATATTAGGCCCATGTCTTATATATGGGCCGGATAATCCCCATTTAATATATGGGCCGGTCGATCCTTATGATCCAATTGAACCGCTCCTCAAGGGGTGGTAGAGCGGTTAGGACTTGGGGCAGAGGTGAGTTATGCCCAGATATGATTCCTCCTATCCTCTTATAATATTATCTGATTTGCGTGCTGGTTAAAGTGAGGAACAATTCCAGTTTTACCTCAGGATTAGTCGGATCTTCCATACATAAACACCCATTTCCTAAGATATGATCCAGCTGAGCTTCAAAACAATTTAGACCCATTACTAACTTCTGATTCGTATTTGACTCTCCTATAACCTATTCAATCTATCCGATTATTACTTCTAGTTGTTGATTATCATTATATTATATAAATTTTTTTTTTTTCCTGAAGTGGACCGTAACTGTCCCATGGATCCGGATCCTCTCCGGTAATCTAACTCTGTGTGGAGCGTCATATCATTCAGTAGGAGGTCTATTAATTATTGAATTGATAAGATTCTCGTCATATAAAGTTAAATTGCATTATAATCCTACTAAAGAGGATCCTTCTCCTTGTCGTGTGTCCCTTATTTGAGACGGATCGAGGACTCATAGTATGCAAATCCAACAAAGGTTGCTTCGCAGTGACGCAATAGGTCCACCTCAATTAATTTTAAAATACTAATAATGTCACTATACCTGCTTATTTATTTTATATGTTCATTTTCCAAATGTCACATGTTAGTTCCGCTTAAAGTTGGTCCTTTGATTTAACCTCTCATTTTTAAATGCACACACTTTTTGTCATTATCGCCGAGAAATTACTGGGTTGAGTTTACATTTGTATTAGCCAGTCAGTTATTAGAGCATATTTTAACAGCAAAATTTGGTTGGTTACATAATTCACCAGCTCTCTTTTGATTGCACAATCCACGCAACAAAAATACAATACTTTAATTAAAGCTATAATTGCTCTTAATACTTATCAATAAATGTTAAATTTACCCCTCTCACACATTAGAGGAGAGAAAGAAATAAATTACATTGGTTTAAACGTAGATAAATTAGATATTTTTCATAAGAGACAATTTAAAATTGAAGTAATAAAATCTCCTTTGAAATGTTTGACTCGAAAGGGAAAAGTTTCTCCAAAAAGACACAAAATGAATTACAGGGAGTTTAAATAAAACCAAGGGTAAATTATACTTAATCTCTTTGTGATTTGATCAAGTTGTAAAAGTATCTGAAATCAGCACTTAACGTTCTTGTGGTTTCAGTAGAATTGCAACAGTTAATTTTTTCATTAAAATTAATGGTTTGTGTATCTCAATATGAAATCAGCATACTTATTATACCCAACCTGGATATCGATCCGGTCAAAATGCTGAGTCACCAAGTCATTGATTCAATTATCGAGTTATCGGTTAAACCTTCAAGTCAATTACATTTATATTATAGCTCATAATAGTTATGATTATACATATTTTTAAAGAAAATCTCTGTAAAATAATCAGCAAAATAGTAAAACTGAATAAAATAAATTTACCACTTAATGAACAGCAAAATTTTATAGTTTTATTAAGTTTTTCAAATTGCTTTGCAAAATAATAATACCAATGACAATATAAAAATAAATAGTTTATTACCATATTTTTAAATATATTAGATTAATTGAATTTAATACAATCAAGTTGAAAAATAAATTTTATTTAAAATAAAATTTCAGTATAACATGAGATATATTATCAAACACTATGTAATTATAGTTATATTTCATTTATAAGGTTATTTTAATCATTGAAAATATGATATGATAAGGATTTTCTCAAACTTGATGATTTATTGATTTCTAAGATAAGGATAATAAAATACTACTTGCATTAATTTAAGGTATGTAATTATACTTATTTTACAATGCATATTAAAATATTATATATATATATATATGTATGTATGTAAATTTATTATCGAGTAACCATTATTTTAATTAAATATTCTTTATTTATAACATATATTTATAATAACTATCTTTTTCATTAGTTGAGTATTAGATTATAAGTAAACTTGTTTTAACAAGTTTTTATAAAAACCCTATTGGCTTCATTGGTTAGGAATATTGGACTTTTATGAAAGTTGATGGATTCAAAACTCATCAAATATACTTTTTGAGGAATTTTTGCCCTTTTTATAATGATCAAGTTTCGTCTGGATCAGTGGTCAGGTCGCTGGGTCGACCCGCCAGATTAAGCGGGTTTGATCAGCCCTTTCTCTCTCCCATTAAATTCCCAATCAATTAATTTTGTATCCTTCTCCCCATATCCCTCCCCTTCGAATCTTTCTATCCAATCACACTCTTAACTTAAGCATTAACATATTTACAAGACGAGTTCATTTTACTTTTAATTTCCTAAAATAGTCGCAATTCTTTTTCCTTTTTCCTGAAGCCAATGATTATTATACCTATAAAAAAATTATTAAATTTTGGCATAACTTTTGAGTTAAATATAATTCCCCAAAATCTTCGGCCGGTCCGCCATTATTTATTTGATCTCATGAAAAAAATTATTTAAAGGGCAGGTAAAGGAAATTAAACCAACAAAATTTGAAGGCTGACTCTATTGGGGAGCGACAAGGAAGCGAGCCCGTACGAGGAATCGTTCACGCCAACTCACAACCCTTCCTTGGAGTTGAAATTCAATGATTATTCTCGTCGAACGCAATCGGTTTGCGTCGATTATCATATTTTCATTGCGTGTGGCTTTCTGAGATTCATCATCAAATCGTGAAAACTATTTTATATATATTTCTTCTGAAAGAACTGTTGGATTCGTATTAGACAATGATAACATCATTATAATGTGCGAGTGTAATGGGGCATGGAAAAGATCCAACTTCATCTTCTCAAGAGGTTCTCATGTCGATCTCAGGCAATGGTTCAATTTTTTCTTTGCCATATGTTAGTTCTACTTTTTGCTTTGTTTCTGGGTACTCATTATTTCTAATTTTGTTATTTTCCTGGGATTTATTGACTGTATACCCGGGTGTCTTTGATTTTATTATGAGATTGGGAATTTGAATGATGGATTTCGTAGAGCTTGGTTCTGGGTGTGTGAATTTTTGTCAAAATTTTCCCTACCATTTAATTGCATAGAAAATATAAGGAATGGTACATGTTGTTTTAAAATTGAAAGCTATATGGGGTTAGTTGACTGAAGGTATATTGGTTAATCTAACCCCAATTTATACTACACTCCTTTTCTTTGCCTGCATATTCTTACTTAGCAATCCTAAAATACCCCAGACAGCGAGGCTATTTGAAGGTGCTCTTTTTAATATCCTTCCCCTTTTCTGAAGCATGGACATCAAGGATGATGGTAATTGGAGCCTATTAATTATTTTTTAATTGGAGATTGTAGAAAAAGGGTCCGTTGGCTATCATTATTGTGGAGATCGAAGCTTATTATAGCCTACTAAGGGCCTAAGGGTCGATAAATCCTCCTAGCTCATGGAACATTTAGCAGTAACATAAGTCCTTTTTCCTACTACAAGAAGCATGTCTTGGGTTTTTGTAAGCTTTACTGAATAAGAATCGTGTTAATTGGGTATCTCAACGTTAGACTGGGCACCAAGGGCCGAAGTGTATTGAAAAATTTGCAGCATATGCTTATCTTATCCTAGTGGCTGTTTACCATATAGCTATGACACCTTAACCCATTCTCCAATAAAATGAAAAGGAGGCTAAAAAATAATTACCATTAGGGCCTAAAGGATGTTTGTTTAATGAGCTTGCTTGCTTGTTTGCATGAGGCTGAGGCAGCTAGCTAATGATAATTTATCCCTTTTAGCTGGCATTCGATGGATATTATCCTTATTTGTTAACACCTTTTCTGTTGAATTATATCCTTCTTCATTGGCCCTTTTCTGGTGCCATTTGATTAAGGAATTTGATTTTATTGAGGTTTTTGAGGTGATTTGGAGAAAAATAAAAAGTAAATGTCCTAAAGGCTTTTCTGTCGTACTAGACTTCAAAATTTGTTTGCTTGTTACATGCAAAGTAAGGGAAATTTTTGTTTTTGGTTCCTTGTTTCTAGCATAGAAAATTTCAATAATTTGCACAGAGTGCTACATTTTCTTTTTCTTTTGGTCTTTGTGTTAAACTCAAGCTAATTTTTTATTCAGAAACTTCTCTGGGAGGTTCAGAAGTTTTGTGATAGACCATTGAATACAAGTTTTAACATGAATGTTAGGAAAGAAAGATATGGACATAGCATCGTAAAGGAATCATTCTGGTACAAAGATTCACATTTGCCATGGAATGTAATTTCTTATTTATGTTCCATGTGGATTAACTATGAATTAGTTTGTTGGTAGTAATAATTGGCATTGTAAGTGAAACCCAAGTTGTTGCTGTACTGCTGTCAGAGAAGGAAGTAATTTGAGAGATATAGGTCTGACAGGAAAACTCTATATTGTCTGATATTTTATTAACTGATTAAACTTCTGTATCTTGCAGAACTTCATAAGAAGAATCTACAGGATCTAGAAAACTTGACGTTAGCAACGCAACCATTAAAAACTCTGAAGTTTTCTTCACTGGCCGTTATTCAATATTGTAAAAAATTAGTATTGTATCTTTTGGCTAAAGTTGGATGGATTTTGCTATTGAGTGCTCTAGTAGTGGCTGTCGGGGTTCTGCTTATGATTCTTGGTAGTCCTCATGAAAAGGTATTGCCTCTTCTACTTGCAGTGGATTTTACATTGTGGCATTTTACACTCTTGTTGAGAATCGCTGAAATCTCTAGTGTCACTAATTGTCTACGTCGAATAAGCTCAGAGACCCTCATCTTTTATGAGCAGGATATATTCTATGCACATGTTCATTTCAAAGGATAACAACTTCAAAGCTTCATTATTTTTTTGCTCTTAGCATCAGTCTTGTCATACTTGTCTAGATGTGTTAATCTTGTCAACTTCTTTGGATACTTTCTGACTCATGAATATGCTGCTGGCACTTTTCTGCAGTATGTTGAGGAGCTTCTTCAGTATTTCCAGTTTGCGTTGTGGTGGACAGCCCTTGGTGTTGCATCTTCTATTGGTCTTGGTGAGGAAAACTACATGCATTGACAACACGCATTGCTGCTTACCTCAAGGAAATGAACACATTATCATGACCTCTCTCTTTGTCATATTTATGTAATAAAGCCTAATTATTTTGTGCACACGCGTTCATGTGTATGGAAAAGGGTGGTGTTATCACCATTGTGTCTTTGAACATGCATTAACCATGACAATGACAATTGTTGTCCTTCTGTTTTGCCACCCCCATCTCTTTTCAGGATCTGGTTTGCACACTTTTGTCCTTTACCTAGGCCCTCACATTGCACTCTTCACAATAAAGGCATTACAATGTGGACGAGTTGACATAAAGAGCGCTCCATATGATACGATCCAATTGAAAAGAGGCCCATCATGGCTTGACAAGAATTGCTCTGAATATGGGCCGCCATTGTTTCCACAATTACGTGGCACACAGATTCCACTTACCAGCATACTGCCACAGGTTCAGGTAGAAGCTATTCTCTGGGGCATTGGAACTGCACTTGGAGAACTTCCTCCATATTTTATATCCAGAGCAGGTATTTATATATATTGCAGCAGATAGAATGTTTCACTAATTTATTGTATAAATAATAGATAATAACGAGACTTGCTTACTACACAAGTTTCAATAGTTACTCGTATTTGTTTATCATGCATGTAATAAGTTAAAGGACCGCACACTTAAACAAATTGCTCCATGCAGCACGCCTGTCAGGTAGCAAAGTGGATCCCATGGAAGAATTGGATGCATCTTCCGCTGAAGATAACGGAATCATAGCTACTCAACTTAAACAAATCAAATGCTGGCTGTTATCCCACTCACAATACTTGAACTTCTTTACGATTTTAATTCTTGCTTCGGTTAGTGACTATTCTTACGGTCTGGTGTGCTTAATTGCAATTAGTTTGGTCTTCATTTTCTTTATCTATAATTATTCCAAAGCTTGGTCTGTGCTTTATTTTTCTTTGCCATTCTAAGATCAAATTGATAGTGTTTGCTTCAAGGAGTTTATGCTTTTCTATAATAGGACAGTATCTTGTTTTTATCAAGGAGAAGAGTTCTAGAGGTTTTCCAAAATAAGCCATGGGCAATTCATGGTTGCTAGCTAAGTTGTGGATGATATAGCTTAAACAAAGTGAAATTTTTTACAATGGAAAATGCTCCTGGGATTCAAGGACTAGAAACATGAAGCTAAAGATGTCGTTTCATCGTTTCAATATCATCGGTAAAAACTGAATTAGAGGTTTGTCATTAAACATAAAACTGAATTAGAGGGGTCGTCACTCAATTGCAAGTAAAATAAATAGTATTTACTAAATACTAGACTTGGAATATTATGAAGTGATCTACTGGTATGGCAACACCAATGGGAACTTATCTTTGAACCGCAGTCATTCCCTCTGGTTGATGAGGTACTTTTTAGGTACCGAGTCCTTTATTTGAGCTTTGCTGCTGTCATGTATGATGGTTGTGTTTGTGTCATGCTTAACTCCTACCACTGCTTATTCCTATACACTTGGCTGGTTGACTGAGGTTTCTTTTTAGGTACCGAATCCTCTATTTGACCTCGCTGGCATCATGTGCGGGCAATTTGGGATTCCATTTTGGGAGTTTTTTCTTGCAACATTGATTGGAAAGGCAATCATCAAGACTTACATACAGGTTTGCAAAGAATTTATGCTTCTCTCTCACGCAGTCTGTATTACATATCTATTTTCTTCTTCTCTGTTTCTGATCGACAAGGGCTTAGTCTGGCTATTGGAAGCACCAGGCTGCCCAAAATGAATTTACACAAATAAACATCAAGCCACGTTTTAAGTGATATTTTGTTCATCCACTGGGAAGAAACCGAAAAACTAGTCCTAATGTTGAATTCCTCGACATCTGATTATATCTATGTTGTTTTGTGTTCTTGTAGACGGTTTTCATAATCTCAGTTTGCAATAATCAACTTCTTGACTGGATAGAAAATGAGTTGATACGTGTCCTTAGCCTTATACCCGGTTTTGCTTCTGTCCTTCCCGAACTCATGATCAAGCTGCATGCTGTCAAGGATAAGTACCTGGCCGCTAAACCTCCTGCGAATGCCAAGGTAATTCTGTTTACGATTTTAGGGGGTCGGTCTGATTTAGGATGTTCGAGCTTCTCTCTTGTATGATCTCGCTGATGATTTTCAAATGTTGGTGCATTTTGTTTTTCTTTCCTCCTCTCCTCCATTTGAGAGCCCTTCTCAGGGGAAGAGCTGGGATTTGTCATTGGCTTCGCTCTGGAACTCTATTGTGTGGATCATGCTCATGAACTTCTTCGTCAAGATCGTGAATGCGACTGCACAAGGATTCCTCAAGAATGAGCAGGAAAATGAGTTAGCTAAAGCGGCTAACAGCTCTTCATCATCGTCATCATCAGCGGGCTCAAATGGCACTTCTAAATCTGTGCCTCAATGAATTTAGGCAGTGACTAAATTTTACTCTTTCCTTTTTTTTTTTTTTCCCCCCCCCCTCTTTTCACCGTCATTTCAGCTCCAATTACTAGTAAGGGGGCTCTGAATTTTTAACCGCCCCCACGTCGATCCCCCGGTGAAGCCACCCGGCAACTCGATGCCTCAGTTCTCCTTGGTAGGGATTAACACAGAGAGGGGAGAGGAGAGGAGAAAGTTGCAGGTTTATGCAGTGTAATGGGGGATTAACCATTGTTTAGGGTGGTAATTTTAGTGAATGGAGTCTCTATTATCTATTGGCAATGCAACGACGCCACCCCCTTTATTCCCCTGTTCTCTGATCACAGAGATGAGATTGTTTTATTAGTTCACCGTGCTATTGGAACGCGAGGCCTGTGGGTGGGTATGGGTTTCTTACACGCGCCGGAGACAGCGTGTGGGACTGCCATGCCCCCTATGCGCCGAGGTGGAATATGGGAAAAGTAACGAACTGACAAGAGGGCGTCAAATGGTGGGGCCATCCTATTCCCCGGATTGTGTGGTCGTTTATATCTCCTCCCCCTGTCTGCATTTCTTCTTCGGGCCCCTCAAACACCCCTCTCGTGGGCCCTACACTGTGGGTCCCCGGCATTAATCTGGATTTGGGCTTTCCCTCTCGTGGGTCCTCCCCTCGAGTCGGTGAGCTGCAACTGGTTCGGTTACTTAGGTTAGGGCCGGCTGCGCATGACGTCACTGTTTGACTGAACTCTTTATATGTATGTTAATAATTAATTGCTGGACCCGACAATTCGATAATTAAATTTGTAGCCGGGAACAGATTAAATGACCATTGCTAATCATAAGTTAACAAGTTTTTTTATTATATAAAAATTATATTGATAAATAATGGCAATAAATTGTGGGGCCCACTTCATATTGATAGGCGGTAATAATTTCTGGCTTTTACTGGACCATTTCTGTCCTCGTGTGTTTCGTTAAAGATTTAAATATTTTTTTCCCCTGGAAAATTAAGTCAAAAAAGGCAGCCTGCGACGCGCACAGGGTACGGGTGATGGCGGGGCCCATCCGCCCAGCGTTTACAGGAATTTTCTTGAAGTGGGAATTTTTGGGGAAGATTATCGCATCGGTCCTCATTGGGTAATTTTGGCGCCGTAGAATCATCATTGGAAACAAAGCAACCTTTTTATTTAATTGTAAAAAAAAAAATTATTATTTTTCCTTTTACCTTTTTAACTTTGTCCGGGTACATGAATGCGCTTCACGTGGCGACCGCCGGTGGCGGAAGTGGTGGCTCATGATCATGTGCGTTAGATTTTTTTTTTAAATTTTCCTGACGAATAAAAAATAAAGCAAATAAAAAATATATTAGTTTTGTATATTTGGCCAGATCAGCATTGTGGATCCCATCTGCGGGAACATCGCCCTTTTTCCGCTTCATAAAATAATGTAAGCTAGGGAAATCAGGACACCACTCACCTTATCTTATAAGTCCTTTAATTCTTATTCTCTCTCCCTCTCCCCCTAACTCCTTTTTTCTTTTCTTTTTTAATCTTTTTGAGTTTCAAAGCAGAGAGAGCAGTCGGACATGCGGTGCCCTTTTCATTAGTTGATTCCCTGTGTGGGCCCTTATCTAAAAAAGAAACAAAAAGAAAGGAAAAGAGGGGGAGAGAAGGAATCAACCCCAGTTCCGTCCTAGGGTTTTCTTTCTTTGCTCAGCAACAATAGGGAAAAGTTCACTTTTGATCCCCAGTTTACTACTCCATGTTTAATTTGGTCTCCAATTTATTACTTTATCCAATTTTTAACCCCTACACTAGTTCTGTTAACTCTCATGTCTAGTTGACACACTAAAACGTGATCAAAAAATATTATTTACTTTCTTTTTCTTTTATTTAATTAAAATTTTTATAAAAAAAATTCTCGCCATCATTTAAATTTTATTTACATATTTACATCCATCATCTTCGTATAACAAATAAATAAATAAAGAATAGACAGTATTTTTTCCCTTATCACATCAAAATACTAAACAGACATGAATTTAGAGTGCCCCAGAAAGGAGCAAATTTGAACCAGTCAGAATAATTTAATGACCCAATTGAATAAAATAAAAAAAATCAGAGATTAAACAAAAAGTTAGATAAAAAAAAAAAAGAATAATAGGCGGGCCAGAGCATCTTTATTTATTTCTATTATATTTATATACATTTTGAAGTTGAAGGATAGGTGGGGCCACAGGGATGATTCCGCAGAAAGAACTATTATTACAATCCACCGCCATAACACAGAGCCCGATGACTAAACCGCATGAGGTTTCTCATTTTTTTGCCGACTTTTCTTTTGGGTCCAAAATATACGGACAAGTGATCAAAGAAAAGGAGCCGTCGTTACACTTGAAGGGCAATAGTGGATGAAAAGATTCCAAAAAATCCGGGAATTATTAAAGAAAACAGATAAATAAGATCGAAGCTTGGGAAAAGACAAAAAAATAAAATAAAATCCACGCGTGATCCTCGGTTCCACCGGTAGAGAAGACAAACTATATATCTAGAAAATAAATAAAAATTACTACTACATTTTACTGTTGCTTTTCCTTTGCCCGACTATATATACATATATCCTTCATGACATAATATATATAAATTTTTTAAAATAATATTTTAATTAAATAATAATATAAAATTATAAAAATTTTATCACGTAACCATCACATATGAAAGAAAAAAAAAAATCCGAACTTTTCCGCCAACCAACCCAACCTGCTGCTTTCATGAACCGGCGGTCGAATGAATGGCGAGGACAATCATCATTCCTGCCTCCTCTTTACTTAATTCATAAGTAATGAATGATGATGGTATACAAGTTGCATTAAAATATTTTCCCAAACAAATCCTATACACAACACAACACAAGAACAGGAAAGCAAGCTCCCTCTGAACCTCCTAAGGAGCAGCCACAATCAAAACAAAACGGAAGGCCCCCAACAATCTCTCTCCCGATCTCCCCCAGTTAAGTTACGTTGTAACCCATTCTCTGTGTGTCTGTGTGCAGACGTTTATCCATCTGTTTCACCAAAAAGGAGACATTCAACTTTCCTCGCTTTCTAAACATTTTAAGTCAACAAAACAAACAAGAAAATTGAACGGAGAAAGGAAGGTCTCTCACCCCCCTCCGCACCCCCCGCGCGCGCGCACACACACATATATATATATATCAAACAACGGTGCCATCAACACATCATAATCACAGAATGCAGTCGGAACAGTAGGGGGACAAGAAGTGAAATGGAAAAAATTGGTTGGGGGGGATAACTTTTTATATATGTGCCAGAACATATATACATTACCCTCCATTGCATCTCTAAAATGTAGAAAGATACCGTTCAACTGCTCCTGAAAAACAAAAGCCCCTAAACCAATGAAAACACATTCAAGAGAGCGAACGCAAATTGAAAGGGGGCCAAAAACAGGGGAAAAGGTGGGTGAATCTGGGTGTCCTTTTCTCTTCCCCTCTCCCTCCTGCATTTCTCTCCTCCGTCAAAATAATCAAATTAATTAGACATCACCATCGACCAACCCTGTCAGATAATCATATATTATAAACAGTTTCTCAAGTGACCATGCACAAGCACACTTCACATTCCGATGGTAGAGGGCTGGTTCAGCCCGAACAGTTCTCTTCGAGTCTTCCCTTATCTCTTCAGTTCTGCCCTTCACACCATCTTTAACTTCTTCTCAGGCTGCCGGAGGGGGGCAATTGCAAATGGTCATTTACTAGCCAACAAATCAACACTACCTCTCAATAGAGTACCATTTAAACTAAACACTCGATTTTTCCACTCCCTCCCCTTATGGAGGAGGGTACAAGTAGAGAGCAATATGGGCGACAAGTCTACTCACCAGCCGGTTCCTTCTGCTCTGCTGGCTTCAGCTGGACTGCCTGAGGAATGGATTGAACGTAAGGGAATCCCGCCGGTAAAATTGGGAGTGGGTTCCCTGAACTCTGGGCAGCAGCTGCAGCAGCAGCAGCAGCAAACTGTGTCGCATGGATAAGGCCCTGCGATGGTAACCCACCCCCTTTCACCTTACTAGCAGGGGCTGCAACGGCCTTTGCGGGATCACAAGTGGTGGCTCCAGAGAGTGTAACTGCAGGACCCTGTGGCTGCTGCTGCTGCTGCTCAGGTCGCCATCTCTGCATATAGTTCGCGCTAGTCGCTGGAGCCATGGATGATGCATTTGAGGAATGTTGGGCTTGGGCTGCATCAGCTTGTTGCACCTGCACATACGGATGGGAGAAGAACAGTTGGGCTTGATGCATTGCCTGCTTTGAGATCTGTTGATGGGTTTGTTGCGGCTGCTGTTGCTGTTGATGCAATTGCGTCCTACTTCCAGTGCTTGATGATGAAGCAATATGGTGGTTCCCAAGGATTGATGATGCAACATTTCTACCCCCAACCGGTGATGACTTCCTCGTGGGCATCGATGGGGAGTTCTTGCCTTGTGATGATGACAAGGTAGAAGCTTGGCCTGTTTTGCTGCCAGTGGAAGTAGCCACGCCTGTCCTTGGGCTCCCCCCGGCACCCCCCTTCAATACCGAGGAAGTGGGAGAGCAAACCAGCATTGAAGAGGATGGGGAGTGTTGTCCTTGTGGCGTTGCAGATGAGGATTTTGTGTTACCCCCAAATGATATCTGTGTGTGCGCTTGCTGGGTTCTTACTTGCTGCTGAGGGACAGTTTTCAGGGATGGAGGAGTGGAAGAGGAGGGTAGAGATGGAGAAGCAACTTGAGACGTGCTCGGCCTGGGAGCATTCTTCCACTGGGAAGACTGAGCTGTACTGCTACTGCTATGGACGAGGTTTTGTGGGAGGGCAGAGAGTGCATTCGGAAACTTGGCAGCCATAGAAGAAGATGAAGGAAGGTGCTCGGAGTAAACGATTCCATTGCTTGTTGCTGCAGCTGTTTTGCTCCGCCCAGCTGCTGCAGCATAAGGCTGCTGCTGCTGCTGTTTTTGGAGCAGCAACATCTGTTGCAGTGGTTGCTGGTGCTGGTGGTGCCGCTGCTGTAAATGAGAATTTGAAGCACTAATGGAACTGGAAGCCCTCGAGGGAACAGAACCATGGTTGATATTTCCTGATGAATTATCCGCTTCTGTTATATCTGGTCTTGAGAAGGCAATAGACTGTCCAAGAGTTGCTGAAGCCTTTCCTGACGTCACCTTTCTTTCCTCTTCCGCATTAGAAGAAGCATCACCGGCCCCATTTTTGCCCTCTTCAGGACGGTAGTTCTTCTTGTGCTGCGCCACTTGGGCAGCAGCTGTAGCTGCCATGATCTGATAATTGTGTCTAGCATGCTCTGGCAGGCTTTGAAGAATCGCATTGTTTTGGGCCATTGATGAAATGTCAATGCCAGGAGCAGTACCAGCGCCATTGACAGATGCAAATGACATAGCAAAAGCATGGGAAGGAAGAGGAGGTTCGACACCAGGTTTCAGACCCTGCTGCTGTTGCTGCCTCTTATCGCCATGAGCACCACCAGCTGAAGATGCAGAGGGCGGTGTCATCAAAGCGAAGTTCGAGGGGTGAATGGGAATAGGAAAATTCTGGCCATAGACACTGATGTTGGCACGTGACACTCGACTATCAGCAGTTGATGGACTATCTTGACCGCCCATCTCCGCATCGTGTTGACGGGCTTGATGTAGTGATGCCATATGCTGATTATGCTGCTGTTGCTGTTGCACTTGCTGGTGCTGTTGCTGCTGCGTTGGCTGCAATGGTCGGTGGTTCTTCGGGGTGGGAAAGGCTTGCAAATTACCACTCCCACCACTACTGAGGCCGCTGCCATGTGGCCTCTGCTGTTGCTGCTGGTTCTGGACATTCTTTTGTGAAGAGGATGAACCGCTGGAAATACTCGCATTCTGATGAACTTGTTGCGTTTGCTGTGGTTGAGCAGGGGGCTGTTGCTGCTGCTGTGAAGGATGTAGCATCTGAGAAGAATAGAATGAGCCACCAACGAAAGGCATGGGCTGAGGATGAGTTCCCCTATAGGCCGGTGGCGGGGCTCCAACATGCGTGGGAATCGGGAATGGGTATCCATTGTTCTGTAATATCGCCAAGTATTGAGTTTCATTTGCGGTCATATTAGGATAGCTGAAGCTCATTGCTGTGGCTGCTGCTGCTGCTGGGGCACTACTTACTGAAGCCGAAGTTGACATGCTTAATGAAGCAGCAATCCCAGGCGTAGGAGACTTCACAGCTCCTGATCGAGCAGAAGCAGCAGCTGCTGCTGCTGCTGCAGCCTGTTGCTGGTTAAGGGGGAAGATGAATGCGGGCCCATGCTGAAATACAGGCAATCAAACGGTAACTACATTCATGGTAAACCACAAGATTTATCTAAAAAATTTCTATGTATGCCTCTCAACTGAAAAAGAATCATACCAACATATTGGTTGGAGTTCCTGGGGGTAAAGTTTGCTGAAGCAATATCTGCTGCTTCCTCTGAGCGGCCTCCCCAGCATGGGCAGTCTGAGAACATTTGTCTTTGCCACCCTGACCAGCAAAAATTGCAAGGCTCTGCGCCTTATTGTCCTGCATAGAATTCAGATTCTTCACAGGGGCAACACTTCCTTGCAATTCTGTGTTGGCCACGACATTGAGATTGCAGGGCTTCCCATAAAGAGATGCAGAACCAGATGCCCCGGGCCAGAATGGGTTCATCCTCGTGAATTGTTGGTGATAGCTTATATTCCGAGCAATGTAGCAATGCGTTGCGCATCTCTTTGGTCGGGGTTGAGAGAATATTGAACGGGGAGGCTGTAAAAGTCAACACTGTCGTCAAACAAGTGTTAAAGTTGATACAGGAGATGAAATACTGGCAGGAGTGAAATGCACCTGAACAGCCATGGAAGGAACGGCACTCCCATCCATAGGCACAACTCCTGGTAAAGGCCCCATGTATCTGCTTATAACAACATAATTTATCTCCGGTCCAAAGAATACGAAGCATTGGTAACAAAAATGGCGTCAATCAAAACATGGACACAGAATAAATCAATCAGGGCATACCCCATTGGAGGAATCCCACCAGGCCAGCTAGCTACAGACATTGGCAAAGGCAAAGAACTGTTGGATTGAGCTGACCAAGAGAATCAAATCGGCAAATTAGATGATGTGATTTTCTGTACAAACAATTACCAAGTCTCAGACCCAAAAATAGAAAAATGAATGTTTCACTTGGATTACCGATTTTCTCGGTGGTGTTGGACTGCAAATGCTGTTTTTGAACTTGCTGGTGTAGCTTGTTGGTGCCTGCAGTAACACTGTCCCTGTCGTGCCTCTCCAAATCAAGCTGAAGGTCAACCATCTTGTCCCTGTTGAGGAGTGATTTCTGTGAATCGGATTCTTCAACCACCGTCTTCACCTTTTTCTCCTCATGTTCTTCCACGCTAACTCCATCTCTCGCCAAGCTCACACCCTTTTCATCTTCCTTCTTTTCCTGCAGTTTTGAATCAATAATCAATGTCTGTCACAATGGATGAAAGTGAGAGATAAAGAGACAGAAAGAGGTACTAACAGTTTCAACATCTGAAACAGCAGGTTTTGTTGGATGTCCTGCATCAAAATCCACTTCGCTTTCCCTTTCTGGGGGAGCCTGGAAGAAAATGAGATGAAAATAAATTTCCATAATTCAAGATTGAACAAACCAACTGCCAAGACAGCGGGTGTACTAAGACCAGATCCTCACCATCAGATCTATCTGGTACTTATCCTCTCGCTGATTCTCAATCCCGGAAGCTGTTGAATCCCTGCAAATTCGGAGAAACGATCAGGGGAAGTTCTTAGAACCCAGAAACCAAAAATGTCGAAAAGGAGGGGTTGGAAAAACAAATTAAACAAAACTAAAAAAAGGAATTTTGACGCTCACGCTGCTTTCGTCCCCGGAGCAGCATCCACACAATTTTCGTCCAATCTGTGACCAGAGGTGGGTTCCTTTGGGGCTTCCTCCTTCACCATAACTGCATCTCTGCTTTCTGTCGCTTCGATAGAAGGTTTAGATTCCGAGGAATTGGCCGTCTCCGGCTTCAACGCGGACTCCAGAGGTGGCTCCGCCGGTGGATTCGCCTGAGAGTTAGCAGCAAAACCATATGAAACTCCATTTTCAACTGCAGATCCAGAATCCTTCTCCAAATTCGCTAACGAAAACTCGACTTTGGGAGCCTGATCAATCTCAGCTTTCATCGTAGATGAACCACCACCGTTCCGGACGCCGAAAAATTCAGGGTTCTCCTCCTCACATCTCACTGGCCGCGGTTTCTTCCTCTTGGGCACTGCACATGGCAAAAACATAAAAAGCAAAAGCAAAGAAAAATCGTGAGATCCTTCAGCTTGCAAGTTAATCCGCGAGCTTCAATCGCTCAAGGAGCTCACCAACAGCAGTCAAGGGAGCGGCAGAAGAGCTAGAACTCTGAGGCGGAATCCCAGATGAGTGAGGCTGTGGGGAGTTTGAGAGCGGAGAAGGAATCCTGGATTTGGAATCGAACTTCACTGAATCGTTCCCTTCTTGCTTAGAAGGGCCCTGGTTCTGCCTCAGCCCGTACAACACCTCCGCGATCTCGAACTCTATTTCGTCTTGATGGAAAGAAGAAGACGACTTGGAGGACGTCTTGGGAGGCCGCTGCTTTGGGCCATTTGGCTTCTGCAGAACAAGAGAAACAAACCGACGATTGGTCAGTTCACGAATTAAGAGCCGACAGATTCGGAATCAAACAAGGATCTAAAGTGACGATGTAAGACCATCTTCTTTCGGGCCGAAACGTTGGAAGACGAGGGCGGCGAGATCGCAGCCACCGGTGAAGAAGCAGCAGCTATGAGGCTTGTTCTCACCGGCGAAGTGGAAGCTTGCCGGTGAACCTGCTCTTCCCCCATACTAACTCCTCCATTACCACCCAACATCCAGCACTCATGCGACCTTTTCGTAGATGCTGCAAAATAAAACAGCAACAGATTAAGATCACCAACCCCATCAGCCCAGTCAATACCGTAGAACAACCTTTTTTTCCCCCTTTCTTTCATCCTGTACCTGAACGAGCCTTCCTAGGCACCGACACGCCAATCATCTCATCGGCGGCCTTCCACGTCGGAGGGGCCCTGTAAACTTTGGCCGCTGCCGGTGGAAAGCTCTTTCGGTGGAGGTGATTAGACATGGACGACGAGATTGAGGAGGAGGGTGGATTGGGAGGGAGCATAGCGAGAGAGCCAGTCCCATCGTCGTCGTCCTCATCCTCATCGTCGTTCACACTCTCCTCCTCCGTGCTCTCATCACCGCCGTTGCCGTTCTCCCTGTGGTTCCCGTGCATCAACCTATCGCCTCGTCTCCTCTTGCTCCGGCTGGACCTGTCCCGATCCCGTTCCCGGTCACGCTCCCTGTCCCGGTGATCTCGATCCCGATCCCGATCCTTCTTAACACTGGTTCGATCTCGCAATCTCGCCGTTTCTTGCAACTCCAATGACCCATCTTCCTCTGCAACAGAGACAAAAGGAATCAACAACAGAAGAGATTTTCTTTTAAAAAGAAAATAGAAAAAGGGGGGGGGGGACAAAGATGGGAAAGATAAGATAGATCGGAAGAAGAGTGATCCACCTGGTGAATCTCTGAGGCTGCTACTTCTTTGCCTCCGTCTGGATAATCCATTGGTGGCCGCCAAGGACGAAGCCCTTCTCGCTTCCCTGTTCCTATCCATCTGGGTGCTCAGATCTTTCTATTTACAAACCAAACCTACAAGAAAACGATGATTCTCATCTGAAGATCCAAGAAATCGCCGGATTCCGGCCGGATTAGCCTACAACTGCAGATTCGGAGTTTACTTCGGCGAAAGGTCGATAGTCCGATTGAATCAGAATATCACGCAACCGACGATCTCGATCGGCGGGAGATCTAAAGCTTTTTCTGCTTATCTCCTCCTCTTCTCTTCTTTCTTCTTCTACAGCTCTCTCTCTCTCTCTCGCACGCTCGCTCGCTCGCTCTGTGTGGGTCGCTCCGTCTTTTGCCTCTCCCTATGTGCACTCACCTCATCATCCTTCTCGGTATTTCACTCCCACAACACCCACTTCAAAGCCTAACGGAGGGCTAAGATTCCACCCCTAATTGCACCTGTTCCAATCCCTGCCGCTCGTTCCGCCATACATCCAACGGCTGAGAAGCCCCCCAACACCAACACGGCACAGATCCAACCGTCGATTCCCTGACCTTTGGGCCCCACGTGGTCCCTAGCAATAGTTAGCGCCACGCCCCCACCCCCCCCTAGCCTTTTCCCTCCCCACCCCTTACAGCTTCCATGTTTACTCGGTCCCACACTACATATTTGTTTAATCAAAAATAGAAATATAATAAAACCCCCATTATCAAACAAAGAACCAAAAATAAATTAAAAGCGCCTTTACCGGCTACCGCCGGTTGCACGAGACCTTGGTAAAATCAACAGGACGGTAGGTGACCGCAGAAAATATGGCTCCGACCGGTCAATATCATTATTTCCGTTCCACGTTTTTTTAAAATTAAATCGGTAATTACGGAACACTAACTAGAGTATATTTAAAAGCTCTCACGTGGGACCCGTTGGGGAAATTTCCTTTTTTGAAATCGACGGCGGGGATTCGCTCTCTCCCAGTCACCCGGATTCGCGCGGCCGTCGATGAAACCTGACGTGGCGAGAGCATCGTTTAAAGCTCGGAGTTCAACGGAAACAGTTCCAGCTGGCATCAGGGGACCAATATCTTGCGCGTGGAGAATCGCGCCGCATCTGGGCCGTCGGTTCTGGTTCATCGGACGGATCTCGTGCCGGACAGCAAAGTCAGGGAAATTCCGAGATGCGTGGGACCCTATTTGGCGGCTTATTGATTATGAGATTTTTCTAATATGGAAAATCTTGCATTAAAGTACGTGGTATGGTTATGTTTTTATGAATGGCGCTGAATGGTCCGTTTTTATTGAGCTTTGGAACATAAATTTATTTCCCCTTTTTTCAAGGGCATGCGATAAAATCTCTTTCATGGAAAGTTTAATAATGTTACCCAAATATCGAATGAAAATACTCCTCTAAATTTTAATACATTTCCACTGTTATTTTAATTTAAGGGAAGAAAGATTGATCCTTTCAAAAGAAAAAAAAAAACAAAACAAACAAATTGGAAAATGCTGCTTAAAGGAGGGTGAAGAAATAAATGAGTTTTTCGGATCATAACCATCATTATAAAATTAATAATTATTTTTCCTTGCCTAATGAAATTATTTACTATTATCCTTTATTATGCTTTCATTTTGAAGGGTGAAAGGGGGAAAATAAAAGCTTTTCTTTCTTTGAATTTTCTTAACTGCGGTTTATTTCCTTTATAAATTTTTTTATGGACACATTATCCCTTTTCATTTCAATTTACTCTCATATTTAAAATAAATAAATAAACTACTCTCGTTTATTTATGGCCAACCTATTCAATTAGGGTGCCCTCATTAGTGTTTCAAGCACAGAACTTCCTAAATTTTAATTCATATGAAGTGTTAGAAATTATTTTTATAATATATTATTTGATGAATATAATCGCTTTACAAGGTATCTTGATTTCACATATTAAAAAAATATAATAAAAAAAGCATTACTTTATTTACGTTGATGCACATTTAACAATTGGTTTTCATTTTGTCTAGTCGGTAAATTTTATAATATTATTGATTAAAATTTATGGTCCCTTGATGAATAAAAAATAATAAATATTTGCCAATTAAACCAATTTTGTCAGCAGACTCATCATCGCAACGTGGATTAAGTATTACCGTGTGACTTAAGAAGATCTCAAGAATAAAATAAATTCTACACATCTAGATGTACAACGTGGCAAAGTCATTATCGTGACGTGGCGAAATGAAGATCTCACACGTGTACTCATTTTTCTTCACTTGCCTCTGCTAGCCTGGGATCTTGCTATTGGCTAGGCCCATTTCACTTTTGAGAGGTCACTTGCGGTTAAATATCTGTTCCCCCAGAAGCGAGGGGAGGGGCGGGAAAGATAATGCTACACGGCTGTGCGGTTTTGTAAAGTCACCGCTGCTTTGCCCGCGTCACGTTGAGAACAGAGACCACCCCTTTTCCCGCTCCTCCGGTGGGACCCCCGCCGTCACACTCGCAACAGCACAGTTAGGTCGTGTTATCGTGCTGCTAAAAATAAAATACTAATATTATTGCCACGTTGGAGTGGGCCCCAGTGAAAATTGTTTGACCTGACCCACCATAATGGATCTCTTTTGCCTCGGTTTTTGTCGCCTTGTGGGGCACTAATTCCTTTCATTCCCTCGCTATCGAGAAACTGCCCTGCCACGTGTAAACCCCTCCTTCTACGTCATCAATCCTACGTGGCAAATCCTCCGCCGTGGATACGCCTCTCCTCTCATTTGTTCCTTTTTTTTCCCTTTTTTTTTTTTCCCCCTTTTTAGGGTAAGTTAACCAACAGTGTTTCCTTCTTCATTCACAGTCTTATCCCCTCATTATTAAATTAAAAAGACCCATGTTTCGACCAAAAAATTCCTTATTTAATTCAAATAATTCATGCCAACAATAAAATACTATTAAAGTGTACAATCCTACTTAACTTTGGCTTGCAGATCAAACAATCAAATGACACCTTATTATTATTCTGAATAAAATAATATTATAAACATTTAATATACATAATGATCCATCTCCTGATGTTATATTTTAATCATAAAAATATGCTGTCGAGCAAATGCAAGTGGACCCTAAAAAGTAAAAAGTATTTAAATAATCAAGGAGGCAATTTTTTTTTCTTTTTTTTTTTCCCCTGACCCTTAAATTATAATTGAAAATGACTCAAAGAAGTGGGCTTTAGACGGAAAGTCCACATAGTAGGACAAAGCGTGTGGTATTATATAGCGACTTTAACGCCACTTTTTATATATATATCTATATATATTTATTGCCTTTTCATTTAATGCTCGTATTGATAAAGATCTTATCTATGCTGATCAACTTACCCCATTTTTAGTGGGGCCCACCATTCCATTCACTTGCCGAATACGCGCACTAATATATATATAAATTAATTTCAGTACTTTTCTTTTATTTTAAATTGATATCGATTTGACCAGACTTAACTAAAATTAGTAGTTCTTTAATTAAAGTGGAGATACAATAAGAGGAGTGGTACACACTCGTTTATTCCTAACAGGTTCGTGTAAAGGTAAGACACAATATATTATCACATGGCACATGTATACATTAGTATAAGATTAAAGTTTACTGAATCTATTTACTTCTAATTTTAGCTTTCTGATTAAATTTTATGTACAGCATGTTTGAATAGTTTTATCTAAACAAAGATCCCTTATTCACATGACGACAGATAAATTTAACGTAAAAACGTGGGATTTAAAATCTTTTTATTATATTATAATAATACTTTTCAGTAAAAGTGAAAGCAAAAAATATCAGTATTATTGTTTCAGTTCGTTTTTATGAACCTGATTTAACTTTTAAGAAAACAAATATTGAAACTAACCATAGAAAATATGCATAAGTATTTTAATTATACATCCATTCGCATTTCCAGCATTGTATTGTATTGTATTTTTTCTTTCTTTATTATAGCACCAACTTCTTTTTTTTTTTTTAGTAGAATTCTTTTTACAATTTTTGGAAGATACATAAATATTTAAATAAATATAAATTTCTTAAAAATAGTTTTTTCGAATTTATAACCCCCTCTTATTTTCAAAAAAAAAAAACTCAATAATCACAGGTGATAGTTAAAGCACACACCGCCTGACATTTATCTTGAACAAAATTATAAAAATAAATAAATAAAGGGGGGAAATTAATTTATAAAAATCATATACTTATTTTGTTGTGGAAAAGTGTTGGGCTATCTTCCGACTTGTACCGTAGGCCGTAGGGCAGTTCTTTCAAGATTAATTAGGTAACTCAGATCCAACTCGCAGAGATTAGCCAATCAGATCTCTCCATCTCATCAGAATATTTACTGAATGAAAATAAAAATCAAGTAGTCGTACGGTTTACGTAGACCTGTGTTATGGGGCATAGATGGATAGGAGCCATACAAGTAGGGCATAGATAGGCCGTGGGGCCAAATTCTCATTCGAGGCTTTGAAAGTTTGGGCCATCAACGCATCCACCTCCCCCTTTTACCCTTTCCTGTAAGCATAACTGGGACAATGGGGTACATACTTAATGGGGCCAATCCCTAGAAAGATTAACAAGATAAATAAGGTATTTATTTACGTTGAGTAGTTTTCGTGAGGCCAATGAGAATATAAATTAAGTTCAAATACGTATAGAGTTAATGCGGAACAGATACGAAAAGTACGGATTATATCCTTTAAATACAGTGATCCTATTCGTATATTTTTTTATACCATTTTTACGTATAAAAGTATAAGAAAAACTAATATAAAAGGAAAACACAAAACATCAAACGATACTGTTTTGAACTTTGTTTTTTTTTTTTTTTAATTTTTTGAAAGAGAAAACACAAAATTAAGGGTATTTATGTCACCAATGTTGGAAGTTAGGGTACTAAAAACACTGTAACCTAAGTGGTTTGTCACGTTAAGAAATTGCTTAAATACAATATGCATATACAATGGAAAAAATGTTCCGTGTGTGCGAATCTATTTATATAATGAACCCAAAACATACACAAAAAATGTGAGCCTCACCATAATTAACAAATGTAATCCACATCTTTGGTTCTGCTTTGTACTGTGCTCATGCCGTGGGTGCTTTACTCGCACGTAGCTCCGTTCTATACCGTAAAGCCCCTTTCAGTTCCTCATTAGGCTTCCCAAGCAGCCAGCAAGGCGCTGGAGCAGGTACTGGGCCTAAGTTTCATAAACCCACGTAACTCGGGCCTGAATCGAGGGCCTTGACCAGTATCCATAAGAATTTTCAAACGTCGGCCCATTCTTATAAAATAAGGATGAAAAGCGTGTGTGCGCCCGTGTGAAAGTAGAGGGCGCTCGAGGATTTCTATTGCATCCCATCTTCCCTTCTTACCAAATATATATATATATATATATATATATATAAAATCTTATCTGGTTATTTTATCATGGGAAACAGCAGGGAGACGTGGCAGTAGCCACTTTTCGGGAAACCAAAGGGCGAGAGTGAAATAGTCAAAGATGAGTTGCAATGCGATCTTTCAGTGTGAAAGCACCAACTCATGGCCGACACTCCCATCGCAGTTAATGAGTGTGCGGATTTTATAAATAGATAACTTTTTTGGGAGGTAACACTGCCCCTAATAAATTTTTGGTTCATGGTTTGTTCGTCGTTAATAAAAGGTGCAATGGGGCGTAGTTATAACAATACTTGCAATTAATACTTGAAGTCATGAGATTGATTATGTGGACCGAAACAAATGAGGAACGATATTTTTTGTCAATCGAATCTCAAAATTTTAAAATAATCAGATTATCGTTATTTTTTAAAATATTTTAATATTTTCTTACAATTAATTCGATAAAATTATAAATCAAATATTTTATAATTATAAAAATTATTCTCTCAGTTGTCCATCCGACTTCTCAACATATATATATTTTCAAAATATTTCCTCTATATTCTTTTAATTTGTCTCCATTCTCAATATGTTTTTTTTAGTTTTTAATTTAATCTTATATATTGAAATAAATATATATAAAAAATTATGTTAATAAAAAAGACTATGAGCATGCGACACGAAAAGTCATAAATAGCTACTATATTTAATGTAATTAATAAAACATGGTAATGTCATTAATTATGTAAGATATATAGGGGGACCCTAAGCACTCACGTAGAACGTGGGCCGGGCCTTTTATAATGCTAGGGGCAGTCCGCAATGGATTCTTAATAATTTTTTTCCAATGCACTAAATGAAAGACAATAAATTGAATCCTAACAAAATTCATGGAGACGGATGAGAATGAAAAACATTGAATTAATGGATTCTTCCACCATCGGATAGGAATCGAAAAATAAAAATATTTACGTGTCCAATGAAAATCACAAGAGTTCATTATATTTTACGTTACGAATACTCTTAAGGGCACTCCATAGAAGAACTCTAAATAATTTATAAATATTCCAATGAACTTACTATATCACTACTTTCTATTTGTATGTCAGTAATGTATGAGATATTCAGGATATAGATGGGAGTTAATATGGATTTATTGCATTACTCACATAATTAATTTTACATATTTAATGTCATAATGACGCCCGTTTAATATACTTTGTGAAATTGAAAACATTTTTTGTTCTTAATATCAACTTATAATTGTATTTGCTTCTCTCTTTTTTTTTTTTTTTTTTATCGTGTTTTCTGTAAGAAATTTTTGCTATTACGTACCAACTATTATTCTTACCCTTTAGTTTTTACTACTTATATTGCACAATCCTTAATTTAACACGACAGGAAAATTTCAGAAGAAAAAAAATTTATTTCCATAGAATACGATGCAAATTATAAAACTCATAAATAAAAGAATACAAATTGAAGACAATATTTCTGATTTTCCTCAATTAATAAACAAGTAATACTGCATGTATAACCTTCACACCCCGAAAGGATAAAGTGACAGAATATGCTTGATCTTTTTTAAGTGGTATTTTGATCAAATAACGATATAAAACCATATATATTTTGTCATGTGAATACTTTCTATGTGAAATTTTTTTAAAGGATGTACATGTAATGTTACTTTTAATAAACTCGGTGACCTGATTACGTTAAGGATATATATGAGCAGAAGAATCAGTTTCCAAATTCGCTTCAATCTCTTGTATCCTTCCTCAAATTCTTCTTAAACATATAATATAAAAATAGATAGAAAGAACTTTAAAAAACTGAGAGTCCCGGCTTTTTTGACTGGTGCTGGCATATATCTTACGATAAATAGTAAAATTGTAATCTAAAGAAAGGTTCCTTCATTTATTACGTAAGCAACCTCAACTTTTTTTTTTTTTTTTTTTTGGAAAGAATGACGCCCCTAGTAAATTGGTGCATCCGTTTTTGTAATTTCTAAAAGTATTTAAAATAGGAAAATATTAAAAGTGCTCTTATCCAGTAACATTTATTGAAGGTCTCCAAATTCAGAGTTCCCGACCCATAGAAAGAATCGTACACGTGGGACAGATCTAGTGGTCCGTTCCGTGGGCCGTGCACGTCTGTAATTAGTTCATACCGACGTGGTACACACGCACGTCACTTTATCAGGTGGGCATGCACACACGAATGGGCCGACCCAAGCCTTGCGCGCAGCTCACCGAGAAAGAGGCTCGGGCCCAACAAGGGGCCCACCAAAAAAAAAAAAGGTGAAAGAAGTGTGAAAACTAAAAAGAGGAAGAGAAAATAAAGGGGGACGCTTGCGTTGACCGCTAACTGGTTGGCGCGCCATTGCTGACCAACTACCACGTGGAGAAAACCTCTGTGGTGGTGGGCCCGCTCTTTTTTTTTTTTTTTCCTTCCCCTAATCCGTTCGCTCCATTATCCCGGTTCTATATAACGACGACTCGCAACGGAACTGACTCTCAAGATCGTCTCTTACACTTCTTCATTCTTTATTTCTTTTTTGATCTTTCTTTTCTCTCGGCGAAGTGAAGAAGAGACAAGAGAATCAGTAAGCTTTTCTTGATTCGACGGTGTTAATGGCGGGGGGAGGGTTCGCTGCGGCGTCCCGAGGCGATGGGGTGGAGTTCGAGGCCAAGATCACTCCTATCGTCATCATCTCCTGCATAATGGCGGCCACGGGCGGACTCATGTTCGGCTACGATGTCGGTGTTTCAGGCAAGCTTCTTTGATCTGTATACCCATTTCGTCTACTTGATTTCACTGAATTCATCCTCCCCCCCCCCCCCTTCTCTGTGTCTTCGGTTGATTTCCTAATTGGTGCCCTAGAATTGGTTTGAGGAAAAGAACCATTCGATTCAACATTTTTTTTTCACTTAAAAGAAATTGAACCGTTTAAATTTGAGTTGAGAAACTGATTTCACTGGCAAAACAGAATCAGTTACTGATGACTTTTTATCAAGCCGCTTTATAACTTATACTCTGCAAAATATCTGTCGCGAAGGATTCTTTATAATTACGAAATGATTTGTGAATTGGATGCAGGGGGAGTTACTTCAATGGACCATTTCCTGAAGAAATTCTTCCCAGCAGTGTACAGGAAGACGAAGGACCCGAACATCAACAGCAACTACTGCATGTACGACAATCAGGGACTCACGCTGTTCACATCCTCGCTCTACCTCGCTGGTCTCGTCGCGACATTTTTCGCGTCGTACACCACGCGGCGGCTCGGCCGGAAACTAACCATGTTGATCGCCGGGTGCTTCTTCCTGGTTGGGGTGGCGCTCAATGCCGCGGCTCAGGATCTCGCCATGCTCATTGTTGGCCGAATTCTTCTCGGCTGTGGAGTTGGCTTTGCTAATCAGGTCCGTTACTCCTAATTATTTGGATTTTCCGTAGTTACCTATCTTCCATTACATCCAGTTAAGTAGTCCATCATCTAATTTTGAGGAAGGAGGAGCCTTAGTCGTCTTAATGAATACTGAGTTAAGCTAAGGATTTAATTTTCTGCTAGATGGGGATTTGAACTTGGTTAACTTTTCCACGTCAGTTATATTAAAAAAGTAATTATCTTTTATATTCATTTAAAAAAAGAGAGATTATTTAGTCTTTTCCTGCGATGTTATGATGACTTTGATAAGACTTTTTTTTTTTTATTATAAGGCATATCGAGTACGTTAACGTGAAGGCGGCTTGAAGGGAAATTGGGCGGAAAAAGGAAAAAAAAAAATAGCTTTAGAAATATTTTTACTGTACCTTGTTTTTATTATTATATAATTTTTTTAATAAATATTTTAATCAAATAATAATATAAATGACCTGAGCACAAGAATTAATTTTTCGTTTAAAAGGCGAAAAAAGGGGAGAGATACGCTGTGATGTGAAATATTGTGGTCCCCGCGGGAGGACCGTTTGATGAGATGCTGACCCCACGATTGATCACTTGTTCCATTTTTCTTTTTGTACGTTCTTTCTTTTTAAACTTCCCTCCTACTGATGGAGACATTTCATTTCTTTTAGAACTCGCGTTGTCGTGATTGGGATATCCCCTTCACTGCGTTGTTGTCCACAGCGAATCTTTTTCCCCTTAAAAAAGTCTCTGCGGCGTTTGTTGAAAAGCTGGTTCAACCGTCTGTTTTCTATACGAATATGATTCCTGATTTTCCGTCAATTATTTTTCTATCTACATCATGCCTTTATAAATATCATTAGGATCTCAAACAATTCAACCATTTAGGTCACAAGGGTTGTCATTGACTGCGGAATATTAGGACATGGAGTCTCTCCATGTGATCAGCACTTAATTTTGTGGGGACTACAATTTTTTTAAATTTAAATAAAGAAGAAAATCTCGGCTGCTGTACTTAATACAGATCCTTTAAACCAACCGCCCCACTTGAAAAATTTCTGAACCTTCAATTTGTATCTATTACTTTCAGTCAACTTTGGGTTATTAATATGTTGCATTTTGTATTCAACCATAACAGGCGGTTCCGCTGTTTCTATCTGAGATTGCACCCACGAGAATACGTGGAGGATTGAACATCCTATTTCAGCTGAATGTCACCATTGGGATCCTCTTCGCCAACCTCGTCAACTACGGCACCGCAAAGTACGTTGCGTTCCTCCTTCCGGTCTACTCGTATACTTCACTTGTTCATACAAATTTTCGGAAAGTCTGTTTTCCTCCCTTTGATTGTCACACAATCGCACATACTTTGAATGAAACTACCGCGGTTGACCCGGGTCCGTACTTAAACTACGGGGCTTATATAGCCACCCTTGTCGAAGTTGACTTCCGTGTGAACAAAGCAAGCAGCCTTTTTGTCCAAGGTTTTGCGCTATGAGTGAAGAATCTTGCTTCTCCTCATTTCTAAACGCAGCCTCTGTCGTTCAATTTTATGTTGAGATTTTAATCTGGAGTCCTACTTTGTCATCGTACAATAAATGACTGAGCTTGTATTAATTGTGAAATGGACGGTCCATTTTTCATCATAAATCAATAGAGAGGATCAAGATCTTGAAAAATCACCGTGTGCACTATAAGCTGCTCAGCCTTTACACAAATTATCTTGCACTTAACATTTTTCTGATGCTTTGATATTAACTTCAGTTTTTTTTCATAAAAAAAATCTTTCATTAATTGGCTTTGCTGCTATGATCCTTCGATTGCAGGATCAAAGGAGGATGGGGGTGGAGGCTGTCTCTGGGGCTTGCTGGGATTCCTGCGCTCCTCCTAACCATTGGGTCGCTTTTGGTGGTGGACACCCCAAACAGCCTCATCGAGCGCGGTCACCTAGACGAAGGAAAGGCAGTCCTCAAAAAAATCCGCGGCACTAATAACGTAGAACCGGAGTTCCTCGAGCTTGTTGAGGCGAGTCGCATTGCTAAAGAAGTCAAACACCCGTTCAGGAATCTCCTTATGCGGCGAAACCAACCCCAGCTCATCATAGCAATCGCTTTGCAAGTTAGTACTATTATCATCTACTCTTTAGGTCTCAATTAGTGTTAGTTTACTGAAATTCTTGGTGCTTAATTGTGTTTTCGAATTCGCTTTTGCTGCAATAGATCTTCCAACAATTTACTGGCATCAATGCGATCATGTTTTATGCGCCGGTCCTCTTCAAAACGCTGGGATTCAAAGGCGACGCCTCGCTCTACTCAGCCGTCATAACTGGAGCAGTGAATGTGGTCTCCACCATTGTATCCATATACTCCGTGGACAAAGTCGGGCGCCGCCTTCTTCTACTGGAAGCTGGTGTTCAAATGTTCTTCTCCCAAGTGGTGATAGCCATACTGTTGGGAATCAAAGTGACGGATCATTCGGATAACCTTGAGAAGGGGTATGCGATCTTCGTGGTGATCATGGTCTGCACTTTTGTTTCGGCCTTTGCATGGTCGTGGGGACCGCTTGGGTGGTTGATTCCGAGCGAGACCTTCCCGTTGGAGACTCGGTCCGCAGGTCAGAGCGTGACGGTTTGTGTGAATCTGCTGTTCACGTTTGTGATTGCGCAGGCCTTCCTTTCGATGTTGTGTAACTTCAAGTTTGGGATATTCTTGTTCTTTTCGGGGTGGGTCCTGATCATGTCGTTCTTCGTGCTGTTCTTGCTCCCGGAGACCAAGAATATCCCAATCGAGGAGATGACGGAGAGGGTGTGGAAGCGGCACTGGTTCTGGAAGAGGTTCATGGACGATGTTACTGTGGTGGATGATGATGATCTGAAGAAGGGTGGAAGCACCATTGGATTCGATCCTACTTCTCAATTGTAAAGTTTGGGCAAGTTTGGAAGACAAACTCTGTCTCTCTATATATTGTATACGTATATAAATGAATGTGGCTAGAACGATACTTTGGATCATACTGAATTTGAGCTGACATAATTATGTAGCTCTTTTGTTTTGTAACCCTTTTGTGTAAGCCGAGGTGATTCATTTGAAAAGAAAAAATAAACAAAAAACAGAAAGCAAAGAAAGAAATGCTTGTATTATCTTAACCCTCCTTGCCTCAGCTCTTGATTATCTTTTTGATATACATTTTTAGATTTTGCATTTGTCGAGAAAACAAAGTCCCAACTTTTTGCTTGCAATCCTCCGCGATGCATTTTTTATGAAGTGTTACAATTAAAATGAACAAAGACGCCAACCAGCCTGCGGGATGCGATCTAAGTTCATGAAATATGAAAAATCGAATCAAAAGAATGCTCATGTCCATATTCATCTTCATCCTCCATTGGGGGATCTGAAACATTTCGCGAGATTAGTTTTGTCTAGGGCTTGGATCCATGATCTTTCTCATCATTCATGAATCTCTTCCACGCGGGGTGCTTCTTCCAGACCCTATCTACCATGGCATCGATCGGCACGCCCTTGGTTTCCGGTAGAAGGAACAGAACGAAGAGTCCCATGACGAAGATCCACGCCGAGAAGAAGAAGAAGATGAATGCGCGCATGTGGCACATCATGGAAAGGAAGACTTGTGCTATCAGGAAGGTGAAGAACATGTTTGAGCTCACGGCGAAGGCGAATCCCGCGGTACGAGTCTCCAGAGGGAACGTTTCGCTCGGAATCAGCCATCCAAGAGGGCCCCATGACCAAGCGAACGACATCACGAATGCGCAGACCAGGAAAACCACGACGGCTGCTGGTCCTTTGCCTAGCGACCCCGTCTCGTCCAACTTGGCCAGTAGGATCCCTCCGATTGCCGCCTGCGTTCAAGTTTTTTTTGTGGTAAGAAACAGGGGAGGTTGAAGCTAAAACAAAAACAAGGGAATCTGAAAGCTAATACAAAAACATGGGAATTGGATGCTAAAACGAAAACAGGGGACTCTGAAGGTAAGAGAACTGGGGGATTTGAAGCTAGAATAAAAACTGGGGGCTTTGAAGATAAGAAAGCTGAGGGATTTGAAGCTAAAAAAGCGGGAGAACAGCGGAATTTGGAAGTTAGAAAAAAGAAAAAGAATAGGAGTCTGAAAGCTTAGAGAACAGGGAGATCTGAATCGAAAAAACAGGCGAATTTAAAGCAAAAAGGGCAGGGAATTTTCAAGAAGAAAAGGATTCTCACCTGGCTGATGAACATTTGGATACAAGCCTGGAGCAGCAATTTCCTGCGACCGACCCGATCCACGGCATAAACCGACACCAATGTGCTGAACACGTTCACGATCCCGGTGATCACAGCCGACAACAGCGCTCCAGTGCTCTTGAACCCAACGGTTTGGAACAACACCGGAGCATAGAACATGATCGCATTAATCCCGGTAAACTGTTGGAACACTTGCATCAAGACGCCGATGATCAGCGGGGGCATGCTCGATTTCTTCATGAGTTTCTTGAACGGGTGCTTCACCTGCCTCGCGTTCTCGCAGGCCACTTCGATTTCTCCGTACTCCGCGTTGACATTATCGGTTCCCCTGATCTTCTTCAGGGTTTGTTTCCCTTTATCGTTCTTGCCGCGCTCGACTAGGCTTGTGGGGGTCTCCGTGATGATGAAGGAGCCGATGAAGAGGCAGAGGCCAGGAACTCCGGCGAGGCCGAGGGCGAGCCTCCATCCCCAAGGATGAATGTTTGCGACGCCGAAGTTCACTAAGTTTGCGGTGAAAATGCCGATTGTGACGAAGAGTTGGAAGAGAATGTTGACTGCCCCTCTGTGTTGAGCAGGGGCAATTTCAGACAAGAACAGAGGAACGGCCTGCAAATTTGAAACCCAACGTTGGTTCTTATGTTAGTGGATCATCTTACAAGAAAAGTTGGCGCTTTTCTCCCGGTCTTGACACGAGTTTCAGAGGATCTAACTCTAATGAGAAAAGTTGACTCTATATTTCTTGCTAGCGCTATCATGATTGATGTGAAGTACCTCATTTCCAAACCCAACGCCAACCCCGAAGAGGATACGGCCGAGGATGAGCTGCCACATAGCCTGAGCAAAGGCGCTGAGGATGGCACCCGCGACGAAGAAGGCGGAGGCGAAGAGAATGGTGGGCTTGCGGCCGCATTTCGAGCATACCTTCGACGCCCCGAAGCTCGCCACCAGCGCCGCCAAGTACAATGAGGACGTGAACAGCTGCAGATATTGATCATCATATTTACAGTAGTTGTTCTCTACTGCGTGAAGCTTCTTTTCATGCACATTGGGAAAGAACCTTGTCAAGAAGTCGTCCATCGCCGTCACTCCGCCTGAAATCAGACCCCATCACATCCCAATACATGTTTTTTTTAACGTCAAGGGTCGAGGACTTTTGAAGCATTCTCGTATTGAAACCTGTACTTGGGTGTATTATTGGGTCTTTTTTTTTTTTTTATTGGGTCTTTTCTAATAGGATACTGGATAAAAATATGAATAATAGAAAATTTCATCACAAGCTAGAAACTATAAAAGTTAATCCACTAAATGCGAGAAGATTTTCTATTAGTGGTATTAATACTCTTAGAACACTCTAAATCACCATATGAGGTCTAACTTTTGACTGTTGAGCTAACTCGGAGTTGTCATATGAGTGAGTCCTGGCCTCTTAGTATGAACATGGAAGCTAACTTTGGCCGATAATGACGCTTCTTGGTGTCTCAAGTCAATGAAAGAATCCAATTCGATTCCCATCAAAATCTGAGGTTTTGAAACTGATTGAATAGTCCACGTCCGACAATAAAGAAAAGGAGAAAGAGACTAATGTAAGATGGGTGGAAATTCAAATTTGTTGATTTGGATAAGAATGTCCTTATGATTTCGTATAACTCATAAAAGAGAAATTGATGCTTTTCATTTCTTGCCAAAATGAGGAAAACCTAAATCCTTTCAAATCCATCACATTTGAAATCACCAGCAAATTTAGTAGTTTACCATAACTCATTTACACTGTAACAAAACCTTCGAAAAAAGGAGAGGAGCAAACCTGAAATGCCAATGTCGTATCCGAACATAAGCCCTCCGAAAGCGGCAATAAACCAGCAAAACACCACATATATGGTGGTTTTTGATTCGTGTACTCGCTGCTCACCGCCATCCTTAACCGCTCCTCCGACCGCCATCTTAGCTCTGGCACTCTGTGATGGCTTCACCGAACCAGAAACTCAATAAATCAAATTATGGAGAAGAGGAAAAATTCCTATTCACCAAAGAAAAAAAAGAAGAAGAGGAAAAATTCCTCTTGATGCAGTGAGTAAGTGAAAGGGGATGGTAAGGAGGGGGTGATTATAAATAACACAACTAAGTGGTACAGAATGTGGACAAGCTAGAATTGAATTTACCAATTTAGGGATCCTTTTAAAAGGGGGAACTGGCTGACGTGTAAGGATAGATTCTAAGATGTATGTCTTGGGTAAATCCAACTCATTGACCATTCATACGTTGACCTTTTAAGGAAAGCCCATTGATTGTAATTTTGTGTTATCAACCCTATTTTGGAGAGAAGGGCTTAACATTATCCTGTTTATTTAGTAGATACTACTACTAACAATAGCGGAAATGAGCTGTTCAATGGGGATGCAGCTCCTTTATAATTTCCTGAGAATTTTAGGTGGCTGAATTATTTTGATATGGTCAATCCATTTAGATTCTATGAACAGATTGAAAACACATCATTTTCCCACTAATTGAAAACCTTTTCCTTCGCCAAAGAATTAAATTGCCAAAAATAATTTCCCAACAAATTAATGCATCAAAAAAATTTACCCTTTTATTAAAAAAATAAAACTATTGATAACATTGAACAATTATTCAGTAATAACGTCAAAAGATATGGAGTTATTGTTAAGCCCATAATTCTACACAATTACTGTTGTTTTCTAGATTAAGCGGGTCGGGTCTGCTAATATTTTCCTAATTTTCGTCGGATTGATTTGCTTATATTTTTCTAGGAGGGGAGATATTTAATTCTTTTTATTTGTCATTCAAAGGGGAAAAAGTCTTCGATTTGTTAATTTGTCGAACAATTGTTTTTCAAAAGTTATTCTTTGATAAACAAAAAGGATTTTCAATGGGAGAGAAAATGATGCGTTTTAATCCCGTTATGAAATTTAAATGAATGGACAAGACAAAAATAATAATACCTTTGGGACTTCTAGAAGAGCCGGATCCGTTTGATGGAACAATGCCTACCATCACGAGACAAATATCTATCAATTAATACTTTTCTTAAAAAAGATTGTATTAGTCATGTGCTTGTTCATATTGGCTTAAGTTTGCGATCGGCTCATCTATATCTATATTTAGGGTAGAAAATGCACTCTGTAATTAGTACATAGATGGTCACCATATGTACATCAAAGTATCTTGATTATTTGCTTAAGTTTTATACTTACTATTTTTGTAAACTGCACTCTTTTAAAAAAATTTATTCTCGATATATTTGGTAAGTATAAAACTTAAATTTATGGTCAGGATATTTTCATAGACACATGGCAACAATTTATCAACGAACCATAAAGTACATTTCTTGCCCTAAATATAGAAGAGCCCGATTGTTATACTCTCTCTTTTCAGGGATTGCTTGCTGGGCACCTATTGATCGCTCAGTTAGCTCACAATACTGGAAACAAATTCTCTCCAATCCATTTTCTTCATTTCTTGGTGCATTTTGAAGTTATTTGAGAATATAAAACCTATTCATTTTAAGAATAAAAAAATTATAAGTGAAAAATGTGCTGAATTTTTCCATAATTTCATTAATAGGTCCCGCATTCTCAAATCACTTGTAAATTGATAGACCCATTTTAACAAGTTCTGAAAATGCCTCGAACAAAATAATATGGGACAACTACACCAAGAACCGGAGATTCATAAGTCGACCCGGTGAAGCTTACGCTTGATTTCCTACACGCAACGCATGAGACTCGATCTAAGTATATAATACTAACTTGCATCATAAGTTATCATGAGATTCATCATTTAAACAATAAAAGGAAAATTTTCACATTGATGAGAAGGATCTCAGTAAATGGAAAGATTAATTTCACCTGCAGTTTATTTTAGTATACATATACTTTTTAGTTAAAAAAAAAATACAAAAAACATGAGTAATGCTTGATGCTTGAATACATGAGAATGTAAGATTTTGGACCTTTCCATGCTGCATCCCTTTCGCATCTTATTCGCAAATGTAAGGCCGTATCGATAGACCTTGAGCGCATCTTTCTGCGGGTTCAGTTCACAACGTGCTCTGAGGAGCAGGATCGGATTTTGAAAGCTCCGCATACATATTCGAAATTGCTTGCGCAAAGTATGCCTTTGCTTGGGGTCTCTTGACCTGAAAGAAAATTTGAAAAAAGAACAAAGTGAAAGCCGGTCGCTTTACTTGGCCATCAGCGCAAAAAGCAGGTGAGATATTGAGGCTAATAAGAACACTTTCGGCAATTAGGAGTTTTTATTTACATGGCATTTTAGAAGAAGAGGGGGGCGTTTTGGCATTTTCAGGAAACCAAAGAATGGCTTCAACAAATCCCCCTGCGCATTCGTGATAGTATAGAAGTGAATGGTTTTATTCTGCTATTAGCTGTATTGAATTGAAACACATACCTTAAATGTGGGAGTGAGCAAACCATTCTCCAATGTAAATGGTTCGTGCACTAATGTCACAGCTTTAACAAACTCGAAACCTCGGAGCTGTTATGAAAAAATAAATATTAAAAATGGATAATAAACTCAAGGTATTGCTAAATGTTTGGCGAAATGGGAAACCTGTGCTTCTCTCCCGACAGCGTCCATCTCAGCCAGGACAGCAGCCCTCGTTCTTGGGTCACCGCACAGTTGTCTTAAATCTTCAAACTGCAGACACAAATAGGCACAGAATCATAGATACACGGTCGCACAAGTTGCAGCACCACTCAATTCTTGAAAATAAACACGATTGCATGTTCTCATAACTTGAAAGTGGTGAATAATATTTCTGAGTCGATTCGTTATGGAAGGAAACTGAAACTTTGGATTTTCCTCGTTCATCTTAAGCTTTGGCAAGTCAACAGTAACTGGATTCAACAGGGTTAAGCCTTTGTTCAAAAAATAAAGACATCTCCTTATGCCTAGAGAATCCATCTTCACAATCATTTCAAGCAACGAGGGCTGCTTAATGGAACAAGAAACTTCCTAATATCAGATAAAGATGGCACACTCCTAGGAAAGAAACGCACAAAAATACAACTCCAATAAAAAGGACCCCAATGCTAGCTATGCAATGAAACCACCACCATCCTGTTATACGCTTATCTTTTGAGTTTGGTTGCAAATTGTTTGCCATAAAGTGCAAGTATAAACTCCAAACAGTTTTTATCAGCGACTTTAACCACGAAAAATTCTCACCAGATTAAGTGCAACTTGAAACACAATATGCAAACAGGCTTATAGTAGCTTCACCAATTCACAATATAAAGCATGAGCTAAATCAGAACCTTGATGCCTTCAGATGCAGCCCATGCTTTTAATACATCTTGGTCCACTGAAACAACAGCTACCAGCGAAGAGTTCAAGCTGTCACCTATCGAAAAAAGACAAGAAGCAGATAGTGGGAAAGGAAATAGAACTGATCATTCCTCTATGGTTGGGAAAATGGTGGCCCGGGGAGGAAGGGGGGGGGGGGGGGGGGGGGTGGAGGAGAGATGATAAACCTCATTTCTTACCATACACAAAGCACTGAGCAACAAATTTGCATTTAGCATATACATTCTCAAGTTTCTCTGGAGCTATGTATTCTCCCTGCGCCAACTTGAAAATGTTCTTCTTCCTGCCATCGTGTGGCAAAAATTTAAAAAGTATTCACGCATCAAATTTATATTTATGAGACTGCGATTTTCAATAATTGGCTCTGCACAAGTACATAGGAGTTTTTCAAAAGGCGTCTTAAAATCAGGCGATGAGCATAGCACTAGCATAACTGAAGGTCAATTCAGGCCCACACGGCTCATCAGTTTGTGAAGAAAAATAACAAGACTAACCACTTGTTTAATTGATGGGAATGGAATAGCTATTAAATAGAAATATAGCATGAAAGGAATAATATCCCCAAGGATTATAAGTGAAATGGATACCCCGATGGAACATGAAGAGAATGGACAAGTAATAGCTATCACCGATAGCTAAGGGTGTGATAGCTATTACTTGGCTATTCCACTCATGGGTTTTTGAAAGAGCTATTCTCCACGTGCTCCTCTTAGTGGTTATGTTCAATTTCTATGGAATACCTCTTCCATTCTCATTTCATGCTGCAAACCAAACGAGTGGTAGGCAGGGAGAAAGGAACAAGGGGACTGATCATTAGCAGCAGAACCATGAATCCTACCCTTTAATAAAAGCTATTTAGCATTGGAACAAAGGTAATTCATTAAAAACACTAGAAAAACATAGGATATGAGGAATGCCTTCACGTGCAGGTGTGATATGTGGTGTACACAACAGTTTCAGATATTAGGTATTTGCTTGGTACTGAGACAATATATCCTCACCTATAGCTAACAAAAGAAAAAAACAAAAACCTCACCTATCAACAATCTTCAGGCGACCCCCAGGCAACCACAACCCAATGTCTCCTGTATAAAGCCATCCATCTTCATCAATAACTTCCCTCCTGCCCAATTCGATTATAAGTGAGATGAATTCAATTTCGACAAACTCAAACAATTAGATTGAGAGGAACCAGGAGAATAGATAAAGTTAAGTACGTTTGCACTTCATCTTTGTAGTAGCCCTGGAAAATAATGGGCCCCCTGACGCAAACTTCACCGCGGGGATGGGGGGTGTCCTCAGAAGTGTAGTTCATTTCAGGAACATCAACAAGCTTTACTTCTGAAACATGAAAGAATGGTTAGAATATGAACCCGGCCAAGAGAAGGCAACAAACATAAGAAAGATATCAGATATCAGATATCAGAAAGGTAACAAGTTTACTAAATATAAGAGAATGCATACATACATACATACATACATACATACATACACACATATATATATATATATTCGGTTATTTTTTAAATCCTTATTTGTATTCACAACTGCTGTAAAAAAAAAAAAAATGTGACTAGCAGTGAAGCCCGAATGTCAGTGCGCTTCCAGGCTCCTAGACAGCAAATATACATTGGCGCAAAAAATTATGGCTGGAAAAAATCAATGTAAAGGGAAAAAAGGAAAACACCCCAGGCAAGTGTCCTTATTTCTTAAGTTATTTCTTTTCCAATCGGTGTACCACATTCAATTACTTCTGTGGTTGGATCAACACACTAGCTACGATCACCTCTAAAATGACTTACATACTAGTGTCTAACATTCTCCCAACACCGACACGCACTTGACGTGTTCAGGACACGCGATCAATGGATCCAACACCCCCCCCCCCCCCCCCCCAAAAAAAAAAAGTATGACAGTTTTTTCTCCCTTCTTCCTTTCTGTTTTCTCTATTCTTTTTCTTTCTGTTCCCTCTCTTTTATATTTTGGCCCCTCCCATCCCCCCCCCCCCCCCCCCCCCAACCCGCAAAAAAAAGGGAGGGCAACCAAGCAGCGACCAGTGATGATCCCTTCCAGCGAGTCAGCGACAGCCAACCTCTTCTCTGAAGTTAGTATCTCACTCCCTCCCTCCAAAATTATTACCCGATCTGAGCGATTCTCTTCATCCCTTCCATCCTTTCTTTTGCTGGAACCCTAAGCTTCTGGAATCTTCCACTCATGGCCAGAACAGCTTCTACAGGAAGTGGAACTAGTAGTGTCGAAATTTCTTCAACTTTTATGATTTGCTCATTTAATTGGAATTTTGAAATTTCATATATATATGTGTGTGTGTGTGTGTGTGTGTGTGTACACAAGCACACACCAATAAGGTGTCGGGCAACACGTCGAAGTTAATTTTTTGAAAAATTGTGTGTCGCGTGTCAGTAATGTGTCGCATTGGCATATTGGTATCGGTGCCCGTGCATCCTAGCACACCGGTGATGCAAGACTTTAAAAGTGTGATAATGTACCAGACCCAGAGAGTGAGGTTCCTCGCTAAAGAATCATTGCTTAACAAAAGAAACATGACAATAACGCTTGATGGAAATTAGTGAGAAGGGGGGGAAACCAGAAGGTAAAAAAAAAAAAAATTCCTACTCTGACTGAAAATTTTGAACAGATATATGTACCATATAATATCTAGCAAGCATCTTTAACATAAAAGGGCAGAAACCAATTGCAACTTAAATTCATAACTCACCACAAGCTGCATTGGGTGGGCCAACATGGCCTGATAGATTGTCACCTTCTATCATAGAGCTTATAACACAAGACGTTTCAGTCATTCCATAGCCCTCAATCACGTTACAACCAAAGCACCTGTAAAGTAACGTGCAGTAAAAATAGAAGATATGTTCTTCAATAACACACCAACATATGGTGCAAGTAATTTGTTTAAATCCAATAAAAGGCTTTTTAATTTCCTGTCCTAGTTTTGTATTTCATTAAAGGATATAGATTAGTAAGATGAAAAAAGAAGGTAATTGTCAGGTGTATCACTTTAAATAGTCAGGCATTAATTTTCTTGGGAAAAAGATGAACCTACACCCTCAAGAAGTCCATGACATCAGGAGACAGTGGTGAGGCACCTGAACCCATAAATCGAACCCGTCCACCAAGCTTTTCCTTTATTTTATTAAATACCAATCTGTCCCATATGGGAGATGGATTTTTGCCTGAAACAAATTACATATAACACAAAATGATATCAAAAGCCACGACTATACTGCCGGTTAAAAAGCCTCTATTTTGGAGAGCTCTAAAAATTTAACTAAGGGACAGGTAGAATCAGGTCTATAACTATAATTAGACGGAAAAAAATAAAGCTAATCTAATAGATTCAAGTATAAAACAAATAAGAACATAAATCAGGCCTAAAAACATAACCAATATGTTTTTTTAAAAATAAAGTTTACAGAACACAGGAACGGAAAACCAGTTCTCAGCCCACAGCAGACAAAATATAAGCCATGAAGACCCACGAATGAACGTGCTTATGTATGGGAAGAAAATTGAAGGGGGGTAACTTTAAATTTGATAATGAGAGAGAGAGCTATATATCTTTCTTACAACACAAAAATATGAGAAGGGAGTTTTGGGGAGGGGGGGCGGGGCGGTGGAAGGGACTCCTTCAAGAGATACACTCCATGGTAACTCAAGCAGAGAATAGCCTATGTAGTTAATCTTTTAACTCAATTACAAAAATCATATGGACAATATTGACAAGCTTAAAAGCAGTATATTTAGTGGAGCATTCTGCCCTAAATTTTCCTTGAAACTGGCTTCACACATAAAACTGTTCATAGACATCATTAGTGCGCCTGTTGCCTGAAAACATGTTCTAATAACATCAACAGGGTCTAACATACTAAAAAGGACTTCCTCCTTATAGAATACAGAAGAGACAAAATAGACAAAATAGACAAAAGCAGAAGTTCAACATCAATATAACTCCCAGCTCCAAAAACTTTTGTCAATGTCCATGTGCCTGTTACTGATAAAGGAAACAAGGATCAAAGAAGCTTTAGTTTACTTTAAGGATTGGACTGATGGACACCTCTGACAGACTCATTGTAAAGTGAGTTGGATTTTTCTGTTAATTGATCTAAAAGATATAATTTCATCTGCGTTTTAATTAAATTTTTTAGTTTATGCCGGTGTAGTATATTCCGAAACTTTAGTACTTCAATCCAGGATCCAACATCTCATGAAGTAGTGAAAAGTTTTCAGCTTGTTATAACACAAACACAGTTACGGTCAAAAGTCAAAAGTAATCAAAACCGTCAAGCATGAATTTTCATGGAAAGCAAGCAAACATAAGGAGGGCTTCTCCTACATACAACAAGCGTGCAGTAGATAATATACTTTACCAGTGAATATTGCTTGCTTCTTTGCATTATATGCAGCATTAAATATCCTCTCTCGAAGAGCACCAGATGTCTTTACAGCATTTATAATGCTGCAGCAACCAAAGAATTTAACTGAATGAATAAATGGACACTGAAATTACAAGCAGGGACAATACACAATATTCAGGCAGAGATGAACTGCGAGATTACCCATCATAAATTCTATTGTACAATCGAGGGACACTGCAAAATATAGTGGGCCGTAGAACAGCCATATCATCCATTAATTTCAAGTTGTCCTGTACAAAAAGATTGGGTAACAGGTAAAAGATGTCATAAATTTTTTTCCCCGTAGTTTCCAAATGCACCAAACATAGCAAATATATCCACAAAAGATAGTTTTCCATTTGACATCAACAGGCAGGCTGGGAAACTGGCATATTATAATCAGTTCAACACGTAGCTTCAACCCCTAAACAGTTACCAACCAAAAGGTATACTGATAGCATTGTAAGAAGTCTTACAAGGAACTGCTAATTAAGCACACACCAGTTCGCTATAGCAGCTAAGTTAGCAAGCAAAAGAAGAAAAGAAACATAGAAATAGCTTATTGGAAACTCTAAATGTCTGGATATTATCAAAATGAACTAAAAGCAAACTCGCATATTTAGCATTTTTGAAAAATGGCTTATTACAAATACCATGTAGAAAAGGAAACTTCAATGGGAGTAACAAGGGGAAACACCTTTTTGGTCCCCCACGCTTGGGGTTAGTCCCTAATGTTTGAATGTTGTCAATTTGATCCTTAACGTTTCTGAAAAGTGGCTAATTTGGTCCCTAAACTAGCATAACCGTTAGAGTTGGACCCAAAAGTCCCATGTGCAATGCAAACGAGGCTTTAGATAGGAATAGATTTGGAACTTGATGTGCTTTCTACCAATTGAGCTTATAAAGCACATTTTCCCTAAATATGTAGTACTTTTCTAGCATGTTCCAACAAGGGAAAAAAGCTTAAATATAATTTATTTTTAGCAAAAGTCAGAAACAGAAAAGCTAAAACTATAATAATAATAATAATAATCAAATTTAGGCATTTTCTTGAAAGTTTTATAGAAAAAATAGAAACCAAGATATAAAAACAGCTACATTTCTTTTCTTTTCTTTTCTTTTCTTTCTCTCTCTCTCTCTCTTTTTCTTTTTCTTTTTTTCTTTTTTTTTCTTTTTGCTTTCAAGTAATAATTAAAACGGACTGGCAATATATAAAAGAGCCGATAAGATTTCACAAGCTAGTAGGCTTCAACTAAGGTAAACAAAGAGCAAAATGTTTGGTCCAAACTCATACCCCCTGGTAAAATCCAGTTGCAACTCCATAATATGCTGTCAAGGCCATATTAGCCCTTTCATAAATGTGCGCCAAAGGAAGATAAGAGATGTAACTGTCGGGGAAAAAAAGGAAAAGTTAAACAGAAACCAAGCAACTCAATAAGCATAGTATACAATGCAGTAGCAATTGCAGAATATACGTAAAATGGACAGGGAAATATACTCACACATCAGAGGAGTAGAATTTGACAGAAATGGTGGACCCAGCAACATTTGCAATCAGGTTTCCATGTGTCAGTACAGCTCCCTTACCAGAGACAGAAAAACATCTAGTAACTATAGGTGGCCGAATCAATTAAAGGAACACACTTCAGCGGCAGGATCAGAGAATTAGATTTCTTGGGAACTTAAGCAATACCTTTGGGGTTCCAGTGGTGCCACTTGTATAGCAGATTGTTGCAATGTCCTCAGGCTTCGGAGGGCAAGCAGGCTGTATGCTGCTGCTGCCCTAAAAGGAAAGGCAATAATTAAACTCAGTAAAACATATGAACATAGTAGTAAAAGAAAATAGTACATTACTTAAAAGAAATGGACAATGGCTTAAACACCAAAAATGCATGCCACTTAAAGCTCATTTAGAGATACCTAGATCCCTCAAAAAAGAACCACAGAAAAGGAAATATTATCACAATATGTGCATGATATGGGCAATCACTCTAATTTGTGGAGGTCAACACAATCACCCCTTCCTAATAAGGACATTTAGACACCCCAATGCATTCATCAAGTAACCACTCTATTAATACCAGAAGCAAAAAAATAGAAAAACAAGCAAACAATATAAAAACATGGAGAGAAAATATTCATCTACAAATGGATAAAGGACTCTGCCACGAGGGAAGAATACAAAGTTACCTGATTAAGTAGTTTGGAATAAGAGACGATCTTTACTCCTGTTGTTGATGGAAGCGAAGGCAGCTGCTCATCTATCCCATCAACCACCTGTTTAACATGAATAAAATGAAAGGATTGTTATGGAAACTGAACGTTTTTAGTACAGGTAATTTCAGCTTGTTCAGAATTCCAGAAAAGCTGATGGACTCCCTTACCACTATTAGTTGTACAGAAGGAGTGTCAGACAAAAAGCTCAGCAACTGCAAATTAGAAGTTTAGAATATAAGATGCATTATCAATTCAAAAGATATTCAGAAATGATGTAACTCAAAAAGGGAGTATAACTGATCAAAAAAATAAAAAAGAAATATATGAACGAGATACAAAATTCATCAATTGAGCAGAAAAGGAAGCAGTCTTGTCCTCCGTATGTATGGATATTATCAAGTTTAGAACTCAACCTTTATCAATGTCATATATATGTATGTATGTAATCTTTGACAGATAACCAATTAAAGATTTGTTAACAGAAAATTCTGGGTCTGTGCTCTTAACAATTTCTCACGTGGAGATTATACCAGTTATCAGTAATCCTGTCCATAATCCAGAAGATAGAATATTCATTATGATTTTCTTTATATTTACAGTTACAAAGCTGATATGATTTAGGTCATAAACTTTCTCGACCAGTTGCTCAGCACAACTCCAAAATTTATGGTACAAGTAGAATGATAAAAAAACCTATTTTTTTCCACCACCTAAAGAGATGATAATTGAAAACACACTGTTCTATACACAATGATCTCCTGGCTTCAATAGACATCAATAGTGTCAAAGGAAAATATCAGAAGAGCAAATATCATACTCACAGTATTCAACACTTGTGGCACACAAAATATAGCTTTTACAGCAGCATGATTTACAATATACTTGGCAGCATCAGGACCTGCAGCGCTCAAGTAACTTGATTATAGCACCCATAGGCTTGGGACAGCAAGCAAAGATACAATTTGACTCCCCTTTAGGGAGATCACAGACCTAGAGTGTCATATAATGGCACTGATGTAAATGAATATGCGGAGCAGGCATGATCAACAATAACCCACTCAGGTCTGTTGATAAAATACAGCCCAACACAAGATCCCTGTCATTGACAACACAATTATGGCAATCAGATTAAATCTTTGAACAGTATCAAGAATCTGACCTGGTTGATATCACTAGCAAATAAATGTTTGAAATTTGAAGGAACTACATCTGGCCAAAAAAATATAACACACACACACACACATATAAAGGTTAATTACTACGCAACTTGCCTTGGGCAGACCATGATATAGAAGGCCTGAGCCTATTGCCAATCGAGCAGTACCTGCCTCTCCATATGTCATCCACTTGTACCTTCAGTGTAAAAATGATGCAAGATGAAAATAATATTTTAAATGACAACTCCTTTAATCTTTATTTTAATTAATAACTTACTCTCCAACTGCCCCATCAGCCCGAATTCTTGTCCCCAGATATTTGTAATCTCGGAAAGTCTTAACAGAGCGCCTATATTGACAAATTGGTAATGAAAGAAACATACAGTTACAGAGATAACTATGCATGCATAAGACACTGGCACGCACACACAGCATATGTGCAATGTTGAGTCACACATCGAATTGGGACTATGTCTTCTGATGCTTGAAGCAATCTGTTGGGCAACTCCTCCATTACCAATTGGTTTTGGATGGAACCTTGACATGATATCAGAGCCTGGTTTTCTTTGGTCCAAGAGTGGCCCCATGTTGTGCACATGCAATGGCTGCACATGAGGGGGTGTTGAAAGTCCCACATCAGATTGGGGCAATTATCCTGAAGCTTGAAGTGCCCCTCCCCCATTGCCAATTGGTTTTGGGTGGAACCTCGAAATTTAACTTATTGAGAAGAAAAAGAGAAAAGAGAGGATGCTCACACAAAATTATCGTGCAATGTACCAATTTCGGGGTGATCAGGGAATCTACTGACAAGTTTCAAAGGTGACAGTGCGGATCTGCGAAAAGAGAAGACTTGTAGCAACAACCGCGGAACAAAAAATAGGTTTCAACTGAAGAAAAACAATAGTTCCTACCTGTACACATTCCACTTGCCTGTCTGCAATTTCTCTGGAAGTACAACACTATACCCCTGCTCTGTTCAGAATCAATGACATTGTTGACAACATTAATTTGGATTAATAACATAACAAAAACATTTAGGGAGATGACAAATATAGCTTGGAAAACTTAAGCGTATTAACCACATCCTTCAACAAACAACACATACAGGCACACAGACACACACACAACTCTATTTAATAAAAACCTGAAGAAAAAAAAGAAGGTAAAATGGAGGCATACAAGTATTCTGGCTTCTCAGTTCTGTTTTTCATTCCCCCCCCCCCCCCCCCCCCTCTCCTTTAGGAAATAAAAAATAAAAAATAAAAACAAGAAAAAGAGCAAAAACATGCTTCTATGATCAGAGTTACTCACTCAGAAACAATAAAAGCAATTTCCGTCGGACATAAGGCCTACCATTCGCTTTAAACCAAAGCGTAAACACAGTGAGCATCTAACATAGGTCTTATCATTGCTTTACACAAAAGAAGTAACACAATTTGTGTCCAACATAAGTCTTATCATGCCATAAACGAACCTCAAAACCAAAGTATGATAATTATCACAACTTTCGGAAGCTCTACCCATGACATGTATGCTACAACAAAAGAAAGGGGAATTATAGGGCTTCTCTATTAGCCAGCACTACCATTCCTAATTAGGTGCAGATGGACCCAAAACAAAGTTGTTTTGAACAAAAAGTGCTGAATTTAAATTCATTTATCAAAAAGACGACATTTTCAGGGGAACAGCTGTGTTTAATTCACAACAATGGCACTGCATGTAAGATTTTCCCTATATTATAACGTAAGAAACTGTGATGAAAAATATGGCCAATGAAACCACAGACGGTCAACTCTCTGCTTTTCCAACAGAACCCAAAACTCAATGAAATGTGTAACAACATCAAGAAGCACAATCAAATTAAAAGGACATATCGAGATCTCCAAACTCAAATTCAAAAGATAATTAACTAAACATTACTATTCAGGGCACAAACAAAATATATCTTAGTTCAAATATAACCCAATTCCTGAAAGTAGTAGTGAAAATTATATTTAAAGTAAATTAAAGTAAAACGGAATAGACTAAATTTAAGAAAGAAAAACAACATATGATCCACAAGTTTGCCTGTGACTAAGGGGGATGGCATGGATAGCTTCCGACTATATACAATCAGTTGTTATATATCAAGCACTATCACTATTCCCGGGTTGATTCATCCCTTACACGATGCATATAGATATACATTTTGGTGTATCTGGGGTCCATCAATATTTTTAAAACATTGTGGCACAAAATCCATAAAACCAACAAAAGAACAAAATCCATAAAACCAACCAATGAAACAAAGCAGGACCGAAACCAAAACTAAGATTAAAAAAGAAAAAAGTCAACCGGGGAGAAAATTTTCAAACTTATCTTTTCTACTTGGAAAAAGAAAAGAACCAAAAAGAATCCAATCCGCGCATCAGCTGCTTTTCATACGATGACGAAACACAATTAGCTACCACAATCAATCATCAAAGAACTGAAAATAGGGCGCCCCTCATACAAGCCCTAGCTTACACAACGTTCACCATAACCGTTGAACTCATAAGGGTCAACTTCCGCTTATCATCGCGAAACGAAAACAACCAGACAAAAAAAAAATACTAGAAAGAGAGATTCGGGATAGAGGAAAAGGGGAAGAGGGAATTGAAGAAGAATACCAAGTACGAACTCGCCGGCGGTGAGACTTGGACGGAGCTGGGAGAGGGCATCGGAGGCGGGCGGTGGAAGAAGGTGGGAGTGGATTACTCGGAGGCGACGTTGAGGTGTGGAGTCCTCCATGATCCCACCGATGAGCGCTCAAAACTCTCTCGACTTCAATTCTCCGAGAGAGAGAGACAGATAGAGAGAAGGGGAATGCGTTTGGACAGGTGAAGAGGAGACAGGCGCTGGAGGCGGCGTATGTCAGGAACTAGGCAAATGGAGATTGCGTAATACCTTATGTACAGAGAAAATTAGGAGTCTTATGCGACGAAGAAGATGTATATAGGATTTACCAAAAAAAAAAAAAGAAGATGGACATAGGAATTTGGAGAAGATGAAGATTGGTTTCTCTTTCTTGTATTATTATTTTTAATTATTATTATTATTATTAAATGGATTAGAAGATAAGACTATTCGATTCGGCGGTGAGTGTCTGACGTGCTCTTACTTGTCTTTTTTATTTTTATTTTTTATAGCAGTATTTGAATTCTGACATTTCCATATTTGGATAATTTATTCATGGATGAGTTGTAATTGATTTTTCTTTTCGAAAAAAGAAGAAGCGTGCCACGCAACTCGGGGCTCATCAACAAGCTTTTTTCACGAAATGAGGCAATTCGTACGAATCATAAAAAAAAAAAGTGCTTTAAAGATACAATAACAAATAAATAAAAGGCAAGATTTGGAATATAATAAATTCCTAAAATTCTTTTTAGGAAAAATTAAACTTAAATTTCACTTCGCTGCAGGGAAGCTCATGTAATTTGAAAATTAGTACGTAATTTCTCTGTAGTTTCAATGGACTTACAAAAGTTAACTTTTTGTTAAATCTAATAGTTGGTTCTTCCAAAAGGAAAAAAAAAAAAATTAGAGTGTTTAATAGAAAAAAATAGACTTTAATTCCTCAAATTACCAAAAATCAACTCCTTACCTCAATCGCAATAGCTGTCAAAGAACCAGTTGTTTTTATAATTCTTAGGCTATGAAAAGACATATTTGTTATACAAAAAAAGAGAGACATTTGTATATGAATTTACCTAGATGCTTACAATATTCGTATACATGCTTCTAATCATTATGATTAGTTGGAATCATGAATATATAAACTCTATAAAATATAAAGTGTCAATTTATTTAAGTACCACTACAAAAGAAATTAAGAAATTAGTTTATGAATAAATTTAAAAATTAAAATCTTTTTTATCATATTAAACAGAAAAACAAACCGTTAAATTTGACGAAAAGATTAACTTTTACAAGTCTATTAAAACCACAAGAAAATTATTTGCTAATTTTTAAATCACAAAAAAAATCCTACAATAAGGTAAAATCAAAGATTAAGTGCAATTTTCTCTTCTTTTTATTTGTGCAAGAGAAACGAACCTTATATTCTTTAGAACGAGACTCTTTCGTATAAAACAATATACACATCTTAACTTTGTTGCTCCCTTTCGGAAATTCAGAAATAAATCTCAACATACTTTAACATCTGAAATATCATTCATAGAAATGGAATGGATTGCGAATAAAATGACCATTTCACAAAAGTGCAGCACATAAAAAATAATATTTTCACAGCACATAAAAAATAATATTTTCATGAATCATTGAATTGAGAAATGAACCAGAAAAAATATAAACAAGGAATAAATACATGATTATTCCATTTTCGCTCAATTTCTGAACCAAAGATGAACACCTCAATTCAACATCTTTGAGGCAATGTTTCGAACTGAAGTATTTATCACAGTATAAGAGAAAAGAGGACAAAACCCAAAATAAAACTGGCAGCTCTCTGCAGCTCCATATCAGCATGATAATCAACCTACAACCTTGAGCCATTGAAATTCATCAGCTCATACAGAAAAGGATAAGATAGATGAAATCAGTATAACAAGAGGCAATCCCAGCAAAATAAAATAAACTAAAAATCTCACGCAGAGCAAGGACTATAATGCACACACGTGGCGTTTACAAAGTGCTAAAAATAAATGCCTACGTAGCAGAAGTATAGAGGAGCATAACAATTGAAGTTCCAAGAACACCTTTTGTTGTGCTACTTCACACTTTTGCACTCGCTGTGTATAGGACTATTGACAAAACAATGGGCAATGCATAAGCAGGACAGAGTTGTTATTGGTATGAATCTCTGAGCTCATTAAAATCATGCAAATTACCAAGTCCTCAACAAACTCCTAATTTACAAGTGCTGGCACATCATTATTCATTTAGACTGTACGAATCCGTATCAACTATCCTTGTCACACATCCTTCTCAAACTACTGCAGTCAAACAGCTTTTTGCATTCTCAACAGATCAGAGCACACAATTTTATCTAAAAACATTGAACGCCCATTTACTCGCATGTCAAACGAGTGCCACCAACTCTTTCCCCCGATCTCTTTTCTAATAGACCTCCATTAACTGCTGGACCACATCTGCACCAAACAAACAAATGTAAGGCAAAAGATTGGATAATAAACAGGAATGCTTGACCTAGATCTCGCAAGGGCATAGATCTATCAAACCTCTGCTAACAGTAAAGAATGCTTCAAATTACTATGCCAGAAACAAATGCAAACGGCAAACAAACCTTGAATAATAGCCGGCGTTGTTTGGAATTCCTGCCAGATGTGGTGGAAAGTAGCCACATCCATATTTAGGAACTTGGCAGCTAAGTATACAGCTCCAGCAGCAATTTGATGAGGTTTAAATTGAAGCCATAGTGAGCTCCGAAGCCTAAAAGAGACATCCAGGACAAAGAAAATGCAGTCTTCAAAACGGGATAAAATAAAAATATATCAAAAAAAAAAAAAAAGAGCCATCACAGTTTTCAGCATCAGCAGGGAGATAATGTGCTCCTTTAAAGGAAGTAACCAACCACTTGGAGAACAATCAGACTGACCAGGCATGTCATATAACTTAATATATTGCTACATCATCAGAAGCTACAACATCATTTTCAAAGACACTTGAAAAGATCATAGAATACGCCTAAACCTAAAGAAATAAAATTGAATGAGCTCTATAAGAAAAGCAAGCCAAAGCATTTTCCCTTACCAACTAAAAGCAGCAACCCAGATGGAATAACCTTTTCCAAGAATCTTCTGCACATTGATGTAAGGGTACGAAAACTATAGCAAACATGCCATACAGATTTAAAGACCATGTCAGCTCCCAGACCCAGTTCAGCTGCAGGAGCATTTTAACTCCAACATATGCAATTAAAAGAGAGATGAAGTGCCAGATTATTGCAAGCAATGGAATTTCAGAGCCAATGCCATTATCGTCGGCCATAGTTCAATCTGGAGAAGCTTGCCACTACGCATGCTTTCTTGCACATAGACATGCATGAGCATAACCACCACTTTTAAATGCCAGAACCTCAAGACTAGAGGTAAGAAACATACATACATATACATATTTAAAAAACAGTTACTTTTCATTTAAAACCAAGCTTAAAGATCCCCAACATTCATGCCATTACTAGCTAGATAGGAAGTGCCTCATCTTAGTTCAGTTCAATGTTTTACTATAAGAAACTTCAGCAAAGCTTCAGACACCAACAAATTCCACCTCATCCTCCCATACTCCTCTTTTGAGCAACCAAAAAAACAGAGGCAATTGCCACAACTTCCGTAATAGAAACAAGGGGAGAGGGCAGTAGGAGGGAATTTCATTTGAAGAGAAATATCCCTCCAAAAAAAATAGAAAAAGACTCCTGCAGCCATGCCTTAGGCTTCAAGTTCATATAAGTATTCTATGCGAACCATTCCAGGTGGGTTATGTATGAAGCAGAACTACTTTTGGAGATGCATGTAGCTATATTCAATAGTTAATGACCAAGTTGATGTTTCATTGTGCAGGCATCCAAAAAACATCAGCAGTTCAACTTCAGACGTAAAAAATAAACTTTCCATGAACAGCATATCAATCCACCAGCTAAGATTTATCATACAGGCGAGCACGTTAATCTTGAGTAGACCCTGCAATTATATGGCATGCCAAAAAATAATCAATATCCGTTCTAGAATGATTGTGTGCAGAATTTGTTCTAAAAAGCACTGAAATGAGTTCGAGAAGAAAAAGAAGGAAGACCAAATTATCATCGTCATATATATATCTGCCTGCAACCCTCAACAGATCAGCATTCCAACACCAGTTCAAATGTAAAGTGATCAACTCAAACAATCATAGAAGAGGTTCCTGATCCCTGTCTACATTCAACTTATAACACAAAATAACAAAGGGAAAAATTACACAGTATAGTGCAAGAGAATTGTGTAAAATTAAGTTTCATGCGATACTTCACAATTTGGTCAACCAGGTGAAATTATATAAAGCATTGAGCTTACCCTTGGCTGACCAAGTTCAGTGCCAGATTCACCAAAACAGATTGCGAAAGGCCTAGCTTGTCAAGAATGGATGTAAGGGGAGCATATGGGTGCCGCACATTAAGCTCAAAATCTAAAGTAGTTAATATTATTTGTTCTGCCTCGAGCACCCGTTCTCTGTACTGTTCAAACCAATCCTGTAGAACATGCAACTAATGTTATAACACGACATAGAGATACAAACTAAAATCATAAGTCTACTACTTATGCCAGTAATGTTATAAAACGATACATAAATAAAAACTCAAACTGAAGCTCTAATTCATGTCAGTATAACCACATTCATGTCTGACACCTAAAATGTTAAGGCCCAGCCTGTGTCGACACCAAGCATATACTTTAATACAAGTTCAAAGCATAATAAACTGCAGAATATTCAGGCAGTGATGAACATAAAGACAATTATCAATTTCATGATTTGTGTTCCTTGCAGCAACAAGCATTTTTTCCACTAAGAACCATCCTACCACCTAGAGACAAGTAAAAAGGTCGAAAAAAAAATTGCCATTTAAAATACTCACTATGGGCAGCAGATAGGAGGGAAAAGTAAGATCCTGTTTATGTAAGATTTCACTGGATGCTCTTAACACACTGCTCAATGGGCGTGCTGTTTCCTCAGACTTGGCAGCAAGGAAAAGAGTAGCAGTAGCAATCAACTGCAAAAAGCAACAAACTTCAATCAATTGCAATCGACTTCTGAAATGTATAAAGAGTATGAACATACCAAATGCTTAACTTCCTAATTCCATTCAGCTGAAGAATGGAAAGTGGTTAAATATTTAGATTGGAAAAAACTAACAATTTCAATACATTTGAGTAACAAGAAAAAGAAAGTAAGGCATTAGTTCAAAACATACCTGTATTAATAAGTTTTCTCAAATGAAAGTTAACAACTATTCCGACAAAGCAACCCATATATGAATGGTTCAATAAACTGAAACTTTCTAAATGTGCCTATGTTTTGTGCATTAAAAGTTAAAACAGATCACTTTTTCCCCAGTAACACAAAATAATCACTGCCAGACGGAAGAAAAAGAAAAACTTGTAATCATACATATATTTCTTTAACTTAAACCTCAAATCAGACCTATTTTCCCTGTGAAAGATTTGCAAAAGTAACTTCAACTGTAACCTCAACCCTGCACTGTATTAAAAAGTTTATATATATATATATATATATATATCCTTAAAGTTTTTTAATTTTCTTTTTTTTTTTTTTTTGGGTTGGGGGGGGGAGGGGGGGGGGGGTGGAAGAGAGAATGGAATATTTCTTCATGCATTGACATGAAATCATCTTTCTTTATTTTTCCCATGCTAAAGCTAACCATCACTAATTTCATCAAGAATTCTTTGGTCACAGTTACAAACTCACAAATCTATCATGACAGGCATGTGAACGTCGGACAAAGAACCGGTGGCAAAGAACCATGGCTGTTCCTATAGTGGTTTGTGGCCTGCAAAAATTCATAATGCAGTTCATAAATATCCAAAATGATTTAACCAGAAAGATTAAAAGAAGGGTAAATGAAACCTTCAACAATAACTTTGAAAAATGGAAGGCATAAATTAACATGAGAAAATATAGAGCTTACAACTTGAGGTGCAATCCAAGATTCTGAACGAAAGCACAATAAGAGTAGCGCAAATGGGCTTCGTGCGATGCATCTATTCCATCTTTTCTTGATGGCGAGTATCTTTCAATATCATCCCTCGACATAAAGGTAAGGTCATCATCTTCCAATTTTGAGCGGTCGCGTTTACCACTTGTAGACGTGTACGCATTTGTATTGGGTCTCGAACAGGAATATGCATTATCATTGCATGTTAAAGAGGCAGCTTCATAAGTATTGTGTTGTTCATAGTTTCTACGACAGTTTTCCCAACCAGACACAGAAAATTTTCTCCTTTTTAAAGACGGAATATTGTTTTCATGCTTAACATAATTAAAATCAAAACCGTGCTCCCTATACTCCCCTAACGGATGATGGGTATTGCATTGATTCATGAAATGGTTGTGGTTTCCACTTCTACTGAGATTGCTGCTGCTGCTAATTTTGCCACGATAACTATCACCATTTCCATTGCTACCATTGTTGTTTCTCACGTAGGAGGACCTGTAGCCTTGAGATAAAGCAGAACCCTGTGCACGGGAATTTGCAAGCGACATTGTTCCTGAAAAACCACCAGTACTAGAATTTTAATTTTCAACCTGCATCTGTAACAGAAAAACAATGATAATGCAATCACACTCAATAATGAAGCAATGCTGACTAACATGGCATAAAACTTCTTTCTTCCATTCCAAGGTGAAATTATTGCCTCATTTAATAATTCATAAAGCCGAGGTAGCCCAGATAAATCTCACCATCTCAAAAGCAAAAAAAAAAAATCACAATGAAGCAACCATAACATTATACAACACCAGACGTCATTCAGATGTTACATCCAACGGTTGACTATTATGGAGCGGCACTTCTTCATCCCACTCCAAACCACGATGCACACGATTGTCTCATTAATTTCAGGAATTCAATGGTCCTAGCAATCTCACAATTCAACTAATATTAAATTACCCACATAACCTAACTCTTAAACAAACATGTCAATACAAAACGTTTCAAAAATAACTAAATATAATATAGAACATTTTTCAAGGAAAAAGTAATAATCAGGTGGTGACCTTAAGGAACATATTCTTGGCAACTAGAGGGTGGAGGAAAGGAAGGATCCTTGATTGACTCATCCTCAACAACTTCTACGGATTTAGAATTAATTAGGTTAGGAACAGTATTTCCTGGAATGCTCCCTTCATCAGGTCCAAACTAAACAAAGGAAGATAATAAGCTGTTAATCACAATCAAGTAAAGAATTAGATTTTAAAATTCAGTAAGTCTTGAGTATAAAGAAATTAATATTACAATGAGAATTAGCTTTATGATACCAGAACAGCAACAAAAACGATACCATCAACTATCACAGTAGACAGGTTTCTTTACAGCGAGGAAGAACCCAGATCTACTTAATCTAATCTTCGACAAATAACGCCCATCTCTAGAAAACCTAAACAGATAACCACAAAACATAACAAAAGATCAACGAATTAAATAGTCCCGGCGTCAACATTTCCTAAGGTTCCGCCTGTTTGGAAGGAACTGGAGAGAAAATAAATTCACAGACATATTTTTTTGTATCACATCGTAAACAATTTCATCAAAAGGATCAGCGATCAACCATAGATTTATTTAGCACAAGGAGGACATATTTGGATTTCCAGAAGACTTTTCACATGATAAATTCCATGAAAGCGAACAGAAAAGCAGAGATTGATCAATTGAAAAACATACATAACACAACCGCAGAATCGAAAACCGATGATGATAATCTCACCAAAAATTACCTGATATTGGCAGATAAATCAATGCGAAGGATCCGGGTGAGACTATCAAGTTTGGTTTCTCAAGACGCAATGGGGTCAACGATCGGTGAGGGGTGTATTGAAATTAGGGTTTCGTGAGGTTGCAGGAACGAAGGAACAAGAAAGCGTGCGTGATTTCGAAATAAAAGACGGAACCTTAAGCCTATAGAAGGACGATGCGTCGAAAGGAAGCATCGGTTGTGATTTTGTATCTCTCTGTGCTTTTTTAAAATAATAATAATAATAATAATATAGGGAAAGGAGAGTATCATCCGGACGTAATTTACTGACGTGAATTACATGCGCTTAAGTGCACATAATTTTTTCAAAATTTTGATATTTGTAAAAAAAAAAAAAATTTTATTTTGTTAGAAACTGAGTTATTGTAAAACAGAGTAATTTTGGATTTTGTATTAAATTTTAAAACAGCATTTTTCTAGCCGGGTTTTTCGATTGCGATTTTTGTTTCCTTTTATTGGAACAGATGGGCTTAATCCAAACAGGCTTGTGCGCCAAAGGGTCAATTGGGCTTCGACGGCTCCTTTGTTTTGGACCAAGCCCATAGGATGATCAACGCCAACTCCTCTGCTAAACTCTCATGCCTACTTGGGCCCATTCCTCTGATGAAAGGCCCAAATACGTATTGTCCATTTTGAGGTAAAACCCAAATCCATTTTCCATTTTGATGTCAGCCCAAATCCATTAGGGCATTTTCGCTCTAATCGAGACATTTTGGGCTTTTTAAATATTTTGGAACTTTTTTAGCATTTTAGGCTTTTCGAGATGGTCCTTGACATATTGAGGTCATTACCCATGGATGATGTTTATGATCATTTTTTGAGCATTTTAAACCTATAGTTGATGACTTTTATCATTAAACTATTTTTTTTCTTTTTTTGAAACTAATTAGCCATTAAAAACCTAGTCGATAATCAGTAAGGTCTAAATATTTTTTTACCGATCGATCCAGTCAGTGAAATGCATGAGGAAGGAATAATTGTTAAATGAGGTGACTTTTGTTAAGGAAGGAATAGTGCTAAATTTGGTTTCGTTGATCAATTCTGCGCTCACCCAACACAAGATTTAATATGAACTTTTTCTTTCTTTTTTTCCTTCTAGTGCATAAGCACAATTTATGATAATTTTTTTTTTACCACAAACAGTTAAAAATTACTCACAAGCATAGTTGAGAATAAGTATGATACCCTTAGTTTCTATTTACTAATTGAATCAGTCCACGTGCCCCCACCCCTAGCAATAGGGCCTTGTATTTGATATCTCGTACGGTTTAGTAATCTCTTGGTGGGTGAGATCCTCTAAAATCCTACGCCCACAAGGAAAATAAGAAGTCTAATTCATTTTTAAATTTTAGGACTTTGTCTTGTTTGAATTCCTGTGCTTCGTTTAGCTTTATTTATTTTAATCCTGAGATTTGGTATCAAAGCTACTGGTCTAAATGACATGGAGGGTATCTTTTACGTGCAATCATTCATTTGAGAGGTGACCCTTCACTCTTGAGACACACTTCATTACATGTATAATGAAACTAATTAATTTTAAATTAATACCCATGAAGGGCCTATTGGATTAGCACTTCCCACCACATGGACAAATCTGTCAAAAATGACCAAGCCATTTTACCAATTTTTATCAATTAAGCATGTGCCTCTGAGTTAAGCATTTGCACGAACATGCCACAATAATTTTACCTTAATGAGGAGGCATGGATTCGTGACTGATTACTCGGCTTCTGATGAAAAATAAATATAGGATAGCGAGGTAGCAAAATGTGCTTTTTGACTTAAGGTCATTTACATGTGAACTCTTGTCAAAATTATGAATAAACTTATACATTTCTATCGATATTTTATTCATTTGATTATCTTCGGATGAAACAAAAGAATTATTGGAAAGTGTGGATAAATCAATCCCTTTTATCATCTGATGGGGTGAAGTTAATTTTTTCTGCCAAGTATTAAAAAACATTGTACAATACTTTCTTGCTCTTTAAAACTCATTATACAGAACCCGCCATGTTTGGATTAGCTTATATAAGCTATTTTTCTGTTTTTTAAAGGTAAAAAATTGCTTTTTACTCAAAAACAATGTTCGGGCCATAATTTAAAAAGCTAGTTATTTGAAAAAATAAAATAAAATTAAAAATTTCCTGTTTATTTAGAAAGCAAAAGAAAAAACAAAAAGAAAAAAGCTTTTTAAAACCATAAACGTTGTTTGAGCAATCAACCCCTTAAAATAAGGAACGCTGTTAACTACCTCCCCCTATTTTCTTTCTCATTTTCTCTTCTCCTTATTCCTCATTAGGGGAAAAATAGAAAAAAAAAAATGGTACTGGACTATAGTATGACATGGAAATACCGTTGAAATACACTTAGTCAAATGCATGATTAGTATAAGGGCCTACAATTATTCTGAGTGGTGCTCATGGGTCCAATTTACCATGTATTTAACTTGATGAGGCACTCATACTAGACTAGATAAGTTTTTCTCACGTTATTAAGGACAAAACATGCATTAATATTAAAAACTAGTATTAAAATATGAAAATGAAATAATTACTTTTTAAAAGACAAACAAAAACGACGTAAATAAATTCCAAGCGAGACCTTCGTATGTGAATTCGGTCGACCAAAGCTCAACAGTGATTTCTTCTCATACATGACAGACTTTTATCATCAAAGTTATTAAATTTAAAGGCCTGAGGAGATCAAAGTTGAAAATTCCCAACATTAGTTACCTGTTTCTCGTGATCTGTCAAGTTTGCAAAGAGAATTAAGAGTTTTAAACGAGACAGTTCTTCCATACAGTGTCAACTGGAAAAACAAATTCACCCAATCTATCATTTGAAAAACTTGTCCAAGTACTATAATCAATCATTTGCCAATTTTATAGATTTATTGAAACCTAGATCTAAGCACCCTATAACATAGCACCACTATACACAACATGGGAGGACCGGAGTGAAGCTTTGTTTGGGAAATAGGGCCAGAAATGCGGGCCCACGGAGATCACATACCGTTGGGCTTGATCCTAGACAAATAAATTGGGCCTAGCTGCGTAGGCCCGGGATCCATTGTCACAACTGTCTAAGGGTGGCAACGGTCAAAGATGTTCCGTGCGCCGGGGCTTAAGGTTTGAATTTTTGACGATGATTATTATTATTATTATTATTATTGGGAGATTGGTTTGAATTTTTGATAATTAGTATTATTATTTTTTCTTTGGGGATTGGTTTGAATTTTTGGGTAGATTTCAGTGATTTTTTGGCGACAAGTCTTAATCATTTAATGTCAATGATGCACCAAGTTTAATGTGTGTTGCTGATAAAAAGTCATTTTAATCATTCTTTTTTCAAAGTAGTCAGATTTTTGACCCTAAAATTTGGGGAAAGTGTGGGCCGTTTGGGGATGAATGTGACTCCCTGCTTATCCTTTTTAGGATATTAGAGAAGTTTATCATCTCAAACAATCATTTGTTCATAATGGATGGGGTTCAATTTTTTTGACAACTCTAAAAGTTAGGTGAAGGCAATGTGGATAGCCTATCCATATATATATATATATATATTATTAAATCTTATAACTTTCACTATATTAAGTAAAGAGGGTATAAGGGAACGTTGACTTAATATTTGCATTTTGGATGGGAGATTTGTGAAAGCGATTAATTGAAAGCAATTTTTAACCGTGAGGAATTAAATTAGGAAAAAAAAAAGAAAAAGAATACCGAGTCTACCTAATACAACTCAAATTTACGAGATGTTTTAAGACAAAAGTTATAACTGATAAATAAATAAAACTTGTGTGGGTGTGATAATAACATAATATCGCTCATTATGCAATCAAATCAAAAAACATTTTTAAGCAGCTTTAAAAATATGAGACTCATTTATGAAAAGTGTACCAATGTCTCGTTACTTACTTTGTGCATTATTTCTTATACCACGAGATTGAATCGTCACCTTATTGCTGGCATACTTTTTAGTTGCATTGAATTTGTACCTTCTCAATTTTATCTGATGTCCACGAGGGGGACCGCATTGAGTTTGTACGTCGTTTTCATTTTTTGTAAGAATTTGGTCCTCTAATGCCCTCTTGTTTTCCCTTAAAGATTTTGTGCCTTTGATTTTCTTTTACGAGATCTTCAACAAGACATTAGAGTTTTTTCTTTTCGGGGACAAATATATCCTAAGATATTCTTTTAGGAACCAATTTCACGATTTTTTTTTTTTTTTACTGTTTTATAACATTTGTGTTCATTCTTTTACCATCTCAAAACAAAAAAAAAAAATCATAAGATTAAAAGAATGATTTGGTGAATTCTTATGTCGGTGCACGCGGCAAAGAATGCGCTAGAGTTCCTCTAAGCTTGGAAATTCATTTCGGTGTATTTAAGGTAACCATAAATATACTTTCTTTTTCTTTTTTTTGCATCAATATAATAGCCATCAATGGAATGCGGTTTTGCGTAAACTTTAGCCATTCATTAAAAGGTATTGAATAACATAATGCAGTCGTGGAAGCTTGTGGAAAAAATAAATAAATAATCATGTATCGTATAATAAGTAAGGTATATTAAATAGTACATCTAACACTAAATTTTTCATCTAGACATTCTATCCAGTTTTATAAGCATGCTTTTAATTACTGTTAACCCAAGCTTGTTGACATGGCCCGTAAACAGTAAGATTGGAATAATCTCAATAATTTGGAGGTGAAGAATATACGGCTGAAGTTTAAGAGTCAAATTAATAACGTGATATAATATAAAATACCTCAATGAGAGTAAAAGAATTTGTCAAGCAATCAATTACAAGAAAATAAGAGCAAAAAATCTGTCAAGCAATCAATTACAAGAAAAGAAAAAAATGAAAATATACATATTTATTCTGATTCACTCAAGTGTAGGGTTATATGCACTAGAGAGAAATTTGTACTAATATTATTAGTAAGGTTTCGTTAAAAAATCACCTTATATGTGAATAAGAAAAAAATAATTTATATATCCATAAATTAAGGCATTATAAATATTATCTCAACCCACTGACCTTTCATATCACATTTGTATCGAAATAAAAAACAACCCTAGCGATGCGTGCCAAAAGAACTCGCCGAACAAAATATTACTTTAAAATTTTGAACGTGAACTCATGGGATCACTGGATAATTTATCCCTACCTTCTATCGGGTTGGGAGAGGGACCAATGTAAATGTACTTTTACACTAAAAAAGATAAAGTAAACTAAGGTAAATAAATAGAATATTCTCGTGGGGTAAGGAAAAGTTGTGCTGACGTGCGGGAGCAATTTCACCGCGAATCTAGCTAACCACAGGTTGATGCGGTGAATCTAAAGAGGGGATTAATGCACTGTTGGTCAACCACCGTTGATTTACTTGAAGGACGGGAGTGATTCTTCAACAACTCCCTTCGAAAACATTAAACGCCCCTTTATATGTGGGTAGGTAATATATTAATACGAATTAATTAATGCAAGTAAATCGTAAAAATATCAAGCACAAAAAGGCGAGGATTTACCCCCACTTTTCACGTTGAAGTCACGTGATCCCCTGCCACATGTAATCACAACACATGTAGATGTCACGAGCCCCTCGGTGCACACGTGGCATAAAGAAATTGAAGAAAGGGGAAGCTTCAAAATTCAAAGCCCCATGTGACGATCCATTTTTTAAAAAGAGTCCACTGGGGGGATTGATGAAACAGAGGACAAAAATCACGCGGTGGCGCGTCATTCCCACTCTCCGATACTCGCGTGAGGAACTACTTCACCAATGCATGTTCCCGTAGATATATAATCCAAGGCCTTTCAGAGTCTTCTGAGAGAACTGGTCTCCTCCTCTTCTTCGGTCATGGGGAAGAGAAGAGAGAGAAACCCTAAGTCTCAGACATTACCATCATCCCCTTGCCACTCGTTCTCGTCGTCGTCTTCGTCGGATTTCGAGTTCAGAGTCTCGAGATCGCCGCACAAGTCTCCGGCGGCGCTGTGCCCCGCCGACGATTTGTTCTACAAGGGACAGCTCCTGCCGCTGCAGCTCTCGCCACGCCTCTCCATGGTCCGAACTCTCATCCTCGCCTCCTCGAGCTCCTCCTCCGATTCCGCCACCACCTCCTCCCGCGACTCCTCCGGCAGCTCTTCCGACTCCCACTCCTCCTTCGCCGCCACCTCGGCCGCCGAAGGATGCGACTCCTCGCGCCCGAGCTCCGTCGCCGAGGAGGACCGCGAGTTCACGAAGCGCCCCGAGAATCAGGCGGCGGCGCTGTACGATGCTGCTCATCACCCGCAGGCGCATCACATCAAGAAGAACAGGTACTTCTCCCTGTCCAGATTCTCCTCCGTTTTCAGGAAGGAATTGGCCCCGAAGGCCCGGCCCGAACCGGACCACGGATCCGGATCCTCGGTGAAGCGCGCGAGCGCGTCGGCGAAGGATGTGATCCGGAAGTACTTGAAAAAGGTGAGGCCGTTGTACGAAAAGCTGTCTCAACAAAAGCAACAGAAAGTTCTTGAAGCGTCCCCGGTAACAAATCTTCCAACAGCCCGGAGCGCGCCATTCTCCGCGAATATGGCCTTTTCCGTTAAGGATCGAGAGGCTTCGACGGTCCAGATCGGGAAAAAGGAAACCATCCGAAACTATGGGACAGGGTTTTCGCACTCTTTCTCGGGGAATCTGCGGTATCCGCGGCGGAGGAGCTACGTGTCGAGCTGCCCGTCGTCGATACGATCGTCGCCGAGTCACTCCGGTGCTCTCTCCCGAAATGGAGGCGGCGGCGGCGGCGGTTTCGCGGGGAGGATGGGGATTGGTGGAAACGGGTATTACGGAGCGAGCTCGTCTTCTTCGATGGAGGAGTTGCAGAGTGCGATTCAAGGGGCGATTGCGTATTGCAAGAGTTCCATGATTCGAAACGAAGCTTTGGTCAGTAATGAGATTTGATCACTCTACGCTTATTTTAATTTTATCCGTCTCTCTCTATCTTTTTTTTTCTTTTTTTTTTTTTTTTTGGTGAGGAGTGCTGTTCACTGTCTGTCAATATAACTTATGTTTCTTACTTTCTTTTTGAGATGAACTTTTGTTTGAAGTGGCATCAAAATCGCTGCCTCTGACTACGAGATTAGTTTAAGCTTTGATCTTTCGTTCGTTAACTCTTTATCCTCTCTCTAGATCTAAAAAAGTGCTCTTCATCTTTCGTAATTTGGTTTTCCCCTTTTGTGTCCCAAAATTTGATTCTCCTGACGTCGCTGTTTGGTGTGGCGGTGATAATTATTAATCTTTTTTTTTTTTGTTGTTGCAAGTCGGGTGCACAACGGGAATTAACTCATCCCTGGATTAGCATGAGGATTAACTTTATCCCTGCCCCAACGTGGGTATCAACTTAACCCCACCCTGGGGTCAGGAGAAAACCGAGATCTTACCAACTGAAAATTAGTAATAATGTGGATTTATCCCGATTCCTAAATAATTGAAAATAAAACATCATTTGTTAAAAGTTTTATTAGCAATTATTACGTTGGAGCGAATCAGCTTTGGAATTGCTCTATTAAGTGTCGGTGGCAGCAACTTGTGGTGGTGGCAGCCAACCAACGGTTAGATTCCAAATGAAGTGAAGCAATCCAAAAGTGGTGGGCGGTCCCTGGTCCTCTACTCGTACGAGACAATTATCCTTCCACCAGATGGTGCGATCAGAATCGTACATTGTCTCATTATCATGTACATCATGATTTGAATGTCTAATTCTTGTTAAGAGTATATTGGGTATAGTTAGTTATGCCAAATTAGATGGCGGATTATGCGTCACGATTGAATATCTAATTCTTATTAAGATAGGCCTAATAACGTGGAGGAGTGAAAATTAACCTTAGTTCTAGACATTAATTAAGACATATAATGAAAGCTAATTTGTGATCGTGTCTAATTATATTATTATAATGTGTTCTAAATAAGTTTTAGGGTCTGATAGAGGATAAGAGAAGGGAAGTTTTCAAAATGCTCGAGGGTTTGATCAAATCGATGGGATATTTTTGACTAATTCATTTAGAGACGATTCAAATCCCTTCAATAATTTTATCAAATGCACTGAATGAATTTAAATCTGATCGAATCAAATGTGAAATTAGTTTAGATCCCAATGAAGCAAACACTTTCTAAGTGTAACAAGAGACAGGTCAAAATCTTTCGCTAATGAAACGGCCAAATTAAGATTCAAAACTAATAAAATTCACGCATTCAACTAATTTTAGGATGTATAATGTTTAGATTCCATCATAACTTTATATCGGTGCGTTTTTGGCTTAAATGTTATTACAAATGATTTATAATTAAATAATAAAATCTTAATATTATGTTATCCACTACGAAGGGCGATAATTTTTCGAAGTTGATAACTTTGAAGCTGGGAAAGAAAATCTACGGACGCATCAGTGTCTGATCACGTGATGGAAAATCGCCAAAGTCTATGATTGTTTCCTATGAGCCTGTCTTTACAGAAATGCTTTATGTGGGAAAATATGGAAGCTCTGATTGCATACGTGAACCCTACTTCCGTGTTTTAATACGTGGCCAATAATAATTTGACGAACAATCGAAATACTATGCATTTGGGACTAAAAATATGCTTTTGGACGGTTAATAAAGGGATCACCATATATTTATATTATATATAAATATTCTAATAACTTATTCAAGTTTTATATTTTTTATTAGTAAACTATAATATTTTAACAAGTTTTATTTTAGAAAAAAATTGTTAATATAAAACTCGAATAAATGATCATAATATTTTCGCATATAAATAATAACCATCAATCGACAAACTATAGAGTGCATTTATAATCTAAATGTAAAGGAGTTTTGATTAGCTTATCAGGCAATCGGGCTTCTCTACATCTAGGGATAGAAAATGCACTTTATAATTTCCCGATAGATGACTTCATGTGTATGTGAAAATATATTAACCATTTATTTAAGCTTTATATTTACTATTTTATAAACTATAACACCTTAAAAGATTTTATTCCGAATAAATTTAATATATACAAAACTTAAATAAACAATTATAATATTTTTAGTGTTATCGGCAAATTACAAAATACATCTTTTATCCAAAGTGCGGTGGAGCCAAATTGTTAGGCAGGAGAAAGAAGCCTTATCTAAACACTGTTTGGAGTTTGGAAATATGCACCATTGTACCATTTTTTTTCCCCGAATTATTTCACTCCACGTTCTAGTTTTAAATGTGAGCTTGCCGCATTTGGACTGCGACACCTCTAACCTTTAGCTAGCCCAGTTGAGAAGAGAGCTCAAGAGTCCAAGAGGGGATGTTCATAAAAATATTACGAATACGACATAAGTATTAATGCACCGACAAATAGAACTAATAACATTATCATGAATCTGAATATAATCTCACAAAATTAGGGTAAATCCCTCGTAAAGGCTGAATCTAATACAATGTTATCATAATAATATTGATTTTGAATTGCCATCTTGAACTTTTGCTGTGAAGTCACTGTTGACGTTTGGATTTGGCGTAAAGTGAGAAGTTTGGCGCAAGAGAAGGGAAAAGGAGTTCCACTGAAATCAACTAGAAGTAATTTGGGGCAAGAAAGAGAGCGGTGCCGATTATAACGTGACATGACAATTCGCAGAATTTAAACGGTACGAGCCAATTCCAAATTGGAAGTCAAAAAAAAAAAAGGAAAAAAAAAAAGAGAGAGAGAGGGGACCAATTTTGCTTTTTCCAGTTTTCTCCTCTCGGGGAGAGTGTTCGCGTACGACGTCGTTATGTGTTACACGTGTCATTAGGGCGACATGTAACGTGAGGACTACGGTACATTGACCCCCCGCCCGAAGGGACAGCACTTTCTTTTCATTTTAATGATGATAAGTTTTTTTCCCCTTGCACGTGTGGGCGTGTCGCACGTGTAAACAGATGGCTACAAGTTGACGTCTTTACCCATGGTTTTTTTCCCCCCCTTTTTTCCTTTTCTGCCTGGGCAATGCCCATCCCTTCGAATCTCATCACAAATTCTATTCGTATATTTTTAAGGGGATAAAATCTATTTATTTTTTAAAAATTAATTTTAAATAAATTTTATCATTTATATGTAATAAGTAAGACTCATCTACATATGTAAGGTCCACCTCTCATATGTGAATGTTAGGAAGTTATATTATTTTTTTAAGGAATATTTTAGTTAAATAATAATTTAAAAAATCATATAAAATTTGTTATATGATTATTTTTAAGGTAAAGGATATATATTTAATATTACCTTAGAGCTCTCTTAATTTTTAATTGGTTTTAGTTATATTTCTTTTTATCCTTATGATAATTGTCACGGAGCTAACCAAAAATTATATGACCTTTAGAGATTCGGGTGTGACTTGTAGGGGATGAATAGCATTTTGAGTTTTTTCCCCATGAAAAAGACTAATAGCATTGAAAAAGAATAATGATAAATTATTTCACCACAAGATGCATCAAAATATAAGAAAAAATGTACATGAGTGGTCGGGGTGTGATTCTCGTGTTAAAATCTTGTAATTTTAAGAAAATTGTATTTTTCTTTTGAATGGATATGCATTATTTTCCATAAAAGATGTTAATTTGAAGCAAAACTAATACATCCTCAAATGAGACTCCACTGGACCAAGTTCCTCTCCTTTTTTTTTTTTTTTTTTTTCGCTTTTTCTCACAAATTTTGTTCTTACAGTCCATTTCAAGATATTTAAAAATAATTTTAATCTAACAGTTCAAAGAAACACATAAATTATTTAAATTCATCAATTTTATGGAATTTAAAAATATAAAACATGTTCGTTCAAAATTAATATGGCAGGAACAGAATGTGACCATAAAGACCAAGATGAATGAAGAACGGGAACATAATCTAAAAACTAGAGTATGGACGAAACCGAACAAGGCCTTAAATTCTTCGGCCACCGTTCATTCCGATGGTGACATGTGGTTTCTTCAAAGGATATACTGCTAGCCGTCACTGTCCACGTGGCTTTTGATGCTCACAGCAACCAAACCTTGGCGTGGGACCCACTTTCCTCATCCTTGACTCCGTGGCCTGCTTGGCCTTCCCGTTTTCGTGCTATTCATGGATTGTGCATGCAATGAAAGCCATCTTATACACTCCTCCACGTAATCATAAGGTTGATAGGGCTGGCTCCACAATTGTTCGGATAAAATCTTATTTTCATCAAAATTAAAGAATAATAGGTTTAACTCGGTTTTATCATGGTTAAATTCAAGTACAGCTGCTTTTATCTTATAATATTTTATGATTAATTTTTAATTATGATGAGAAGCCTCTCTAATTTTGAATGAAGAAAAATAATGTAAACTCTGTGAGATAATTTTATGTATATGATGCTTTTTAGTAGAGCGGCTTTCCAAAAGCTAATTCCATCCCCCCACCCTCTTTTGTTTGGATCAAAGGTCAACCTAATCCTTGATACATAGGTTATCTTTTCCTTTCTCTCAGGCAATAAATTTTACTCTAAACAATTATATTTTGCTTATTTTAAGCTAGAGAACACTCGGCTCCATCATCAAAAAGTGCTCAGGAAAGAGTTCGACTTACTTTGGTACTTAAACCTATTACAATAATCATATCAATAATTAACAATCAATAGTTTTGTTTTGTTTTTTTTTTTGATAAATTATAACAATCAATAGTTAACTACCACTAAAACCAAAACAAGGCTCGAGCCGTACCTCTGAAATAGCAAAACAACGTAGAAAAGTAAAGAACTGCTAGTTTACAAAACACATACACACACACACAACAAACATGAATAGTACTAAATTTTCTTCAGTTGGACTGCATTGCAGTTTAACTTTGTGATTATACCAATTCAGCAGTGTGCCTATTAATCATTAAGTTGACAGGATTCTCTTTATACACAGTCGGACTGTAGTACAGTTTAACGGGAGAGAGTCCTCCTCCGGTGCAACACTCACAGATTCGAGGCATATTTTCGCTGCCCCTAAGCCTAGAGTTATGGAAATGCGGAAGGTAATTAATTCTGTTGGCATAATTACAAGTTAACAGCTAAGCTTTGCATGAAACCAGAGTGAACCCTAATTTTAAAAAGTTAATGACAATTAAGAATGATCCTCAATGAGCAAGTTTACCCCACATCGCATGCCTCGGAGTCTTTCCCGGGTCAAATCCCCCTTCTCAAGATACGCATTCACTCTTTTTCAAACATCCCCCCCTCTGATAATTTCAGTTTGTCAATGGTCCCCCCCCCCCCTCCCCACCCACCCAAAAAAAAAAAAAAAACAGATGAAGGAAGAAAAGTTCCAACAGTAATTGAATCAAACTGAGTCGTAAATTATCATCTCAGAGAAACACAGGTACTAGCATCACCTATTCTTGATAACCATTACTCCTTGCACTGCACCAATTGCATCAATGGTTCTCCTTGGCCCCATTTCAGTAATTGCATCCATAGGTGGCCGTCAAAAACTCCACTTTCTTTCAATCATATTCATGACTTTCCCACTGTACGCGGGCGAGTGTGTGGTGGTAAATTGGACAGCTATCGCAATAGCGAGTTTTCAAAATCTCTACTTAAATATAGTATAAAAATTCAAATTAAATGACTAAACTGCCCGTGGTGGGTCCTGCATACATTAGAGTCTTTACTTGTTGGAATTACTCTACCAAAGAGGTTGAATTCATCTTTTCTTCTTTCCCCCTGTTAATTCGGTATGTCTGGATCCTACTGCTCCATCACCTTCCTCAAGTCTTCAATCATCAAACTGAGGAAGGACCACATAATGCCATGAATAATATTCTCATAAGCACTTCAAACCCATCCCATATGTACTACTAAAAAGATTTTTAATTAGCTGTCAATATTATATTGGGGCCCAGAAATCTGCATGAAGACTCTTCAGTATGATAGCTATGATATCCATCACTTGTGAACCCTTCCAAACTGACAAGGGAGGAAGAATCACAGCATAAGTGGTAATACTCACTCCTCCAAAGGGCACTAATGTCATCTTAGAGGGGCATCTAATGTCTCTGATGTAGTTGGGAAATGGGTTGTCACATGGACTAGAGTCACTTACCTTCATGTGGCCACATGCATGGGAGAGTCAAACTACAAAAGCTGTTGCTCTTTGACTAATCCATGTTTGATCCCATTTGCCACCAATGCCAGGAAGATAATTAATGTTCCCTATTTATCTAAATTAGTACCACTGGCAGAGTGGCAGCATCTCTTTATAAATGTAATTTTCAGTGAAAGAAAGAATTAAACTTCGAAAAAATAAATATGCTCCAAAATTTTCGTCTCTCTGGGGACTGGTTCTATACGTGCAGATTTGTAGAGAATAGAGCCATAATTTGAGCAGGGTTGGTAGGAAACACATTTGGTGCCATCGCCACAAAAGCTAGAAGTATAATTTCTTTTCCCTAATTACGTAAAGATATATAGCCACTAACAGAGTGTATACTTTCCAATAAAAGTAATTTCATAAAAATAATAAATAAATAAAACAGTAATTAATAAATTTTGCAAAGATTTTAGGGGTTTGTACAAATTTGAAATGGATCAAGCTTTAGAGAACAGAGAGCTGAGTTGAACAACAGAAGACATGTTCATAGAGAAAACAGACAAAAACTCTGCATTTTTCTTACTCTAATACTGCTGATCATCCTCGCACAAATTAAGGGAAGATATTGATATAATCTTCGTTCCTAATGCCAGAAGATACAACTAATGAAATGTAGACTGCAAGCACATTAGTCTGCATTAACTTTTTTGTCTTTTAGTTCCCAAGGCGTCCATGTGCTGTTTCCGTATTCTTAAACACAAGTTTAGCTCGCCTGTTTCGGCTTCACCAGACCATTTTCCTTTCTTTACTGACCTAGCCGCCCAACCACTTAAGATAATAAGCTCAAGTGATTAAACACAGACAGAACAGTAAAGCACCCTCTTTCTCTTTATAAATCTAGACCATGACCCTCCCTTCAAAAGCACCCCACTCCACCCCCACCACACCCCACCACCTTCTTCACTCATTTTCAAACACAGCAAACCAAATGGTGTCCTTCGAAGTTGCTCAAGCAACCTTCAAGGCTGTCGTGGAACCCATTTCGTCGAGTCCTCGAATTTCCTTCTCTTCTGATTTCCTCGATGAGAAGGATTTCATCACCATAAGCCCAAAGGCTCACATTGGAGAAGGGCAACAAGTTGAGAAGGGCAAGACAAGGAATACAGACTTTGAGTTTCTCTCGAGCAACTCATCAGCTAACCATATGATCACAGCCGATGAGCTCTTCTTTGAAGGGAAGCTGCTTCCCTTCTGGCAGATTCAGCATTCGGAAAGGCTCAACAGGATGAGCCTCAAAACGAAAGACGATACCCGAGAAGAAGAATCGGAGGGGGTGAAGAATAAAGAAGAGAACAGGGTAACTTGGTTTGTGGACGATGATCCGTCCCCAAGGCCGCCAAAGTGCACGGTTTTATGGAAAGAGTTGCTGAAGTTGAAGAAGCACCAACGCGCTTCTTCGCTGTCACCATCATCATCCTCCTCATCGTCTTCTTCGAGCTCGCTTAGTGATGTAGATGAAGGGAAAGAAGGGTCAAGAAATGGAGATAAGCACGTGAAGAGGATAAAGAAAGGGTTGGAGAGGACAAGGTCGGCTAGTGTTAGAATAAGGCCGATGGTGAATGTGCCCATTTGCACACAGGGGAGGAGCAGTGTCCTACCACCTCTGTTTCCCCTAAAGAAAGGAAGATTAGATAGGTAAGGACTTGGGTTGATGAAGTGAACTCTGGTATGTAAGACTGCACAACATGTTCATCTTTCTTTCCCTTCATCTCTCTTTCCCTTTTTTTTCCCCCCCGTGCTTGCTAGTCTAGCTAAATGTTGATGTTTGTGGTTCAGAATGTAAATGTAGACCTTTGTTTTTGTTGGTTGGCATGAGAAACTAATTGAATTTTCTTTTTTCTGTCCTCATTCAACCATCAGTAAAAGTTTAAGAAGCCTAGTCATAAAGAGCTTAAACTCCATGAGAAAAGATTAGAACACGTTACTTGTAAAAGGTTGTGCAGCATTTTCCAGATCAGCTTTGCACCATTTCAGGCTTTGCCTTATGTGTTTGACAGCTTGAGAAAAAAAGGTGATGGATCTGGATCTGTCGAGCTACAGAAGCAATAACGAATATGACATAGGAAAGATAGAAAGCTAGAGGAACCCCCAGAACAGAAACAGGAACTTGAAAAGATTTTCAAAAGTCTTGAAAACAATTATGGTTAAAGCCCGTTGCAGGACGTAAACATAAAACTCGAGAGGGGTTAGTCAGCTGGCAGTAAAATAGAGAAGGAATTGTAGCAACCTACACTTGCTACCAGAAAAATCAACCAGGAAAAGAACCAGAGTATGCAAAGCCCAGCAACCTCATATTTCAAGTACATGTATCACAAACTCCTTCGGCACATGGAGGAACTGAAATTTTTTGTTAAATACTGAAAAAAAATTAAAGAATGCTTCATGGAGAGCAATTAGCTTACAGTTGATAGAAATTTCAGTTTCTTTTTACAAAAAGGGGGAAAAAGGGGGGGAGGGGGGGGGGGGGGGGGAATGGATGCATCTGTATACGCACAACCTCACACATATAGTTGATCAAAACAGCATTGAAGTGCTCGTAACTGGCTAAATGCCGACAGCCATCCAGCGAGGCATTGGAGAGCTGAGAGAGATTACCTCTCGATGGATAGATTTGTTTTGCTTAAGACGATAGTGTTTACGAAAAATGGTTCCCAGGAAGCGTCCTGGAACAAATTCAAATGATTAGCTGCCAATAAGGGCAATGGATAAGATGTCCAGGATGATGACTCATGCCGATAGCAAAACTTACTTAAGGTTCAGTCCTGATTTTCCCGCAAGGCTGTTTGGAACTCGACCAGTGAAATTATTCCCTTGTAAGAACCTGAAAGACAAGGAAATAAGGTCATGAATTGCCAAAATCGCAACACAGTAGAAGCATGGATGAAAAAATACGACCATGCAAGAAGCCAAAATGTTATTGCATTTAATAGTGTTCTCTCTGGATATAATGACAGTCTCGAGCCGTCATATGAAAATCGTAAAGGATGACTGCTTTTAAAGACATTTATTCAACTACATGCGATAATTTTAATAGCACAGTTTCAAATCTGAAACATAATCACCCATATAAACAATGAAGAGTCATGTGACAGTTTAATCGGGAGTCAGTGGGAGCAAGATCACATGGCAATTATTTGGTGAACAACTGTAAATTATGGAAAATTGCAATAAATCAAGTATTTTACAGAAAATCTACAAGTTGAATATCTCAGCATATGATAACGTCTGTGGTCATCTTCTATAGCATCAGAACTCGTGGAGTTGACTCGGTGTAAGTTTGTAACTAAACATATCCATGGTTAGAGATCATATTTAACAAACTTAATTCTTTCAATTGAGGAAAGACCCACAAAAGCCAGATAATCAGATCGGCAGCCAAAATCAAAGTGAATGTTGGTCATGAAAATAAATAAATAAAAGGTACAGTGCAGATCAAAACTTCCTCTGGAACTCAGCAACAAGTATGCAAATTGCTTTGTTTCATCTGCATGACGTGACATAGATACTAATATTATCAAAGGATTGTCAAAAAGCAGTTGGAAACCATCTGATGCTCTAATAAAATCACATAATAAAGACTAAAATGATAACAAAAAGGCTTCATTCAGGATCTTATAAGCATAAGAACAAAAAAATTTAACAGTTTAAATGCAGCTAAATTTACTGCAGTATAGCACCGTTATGAATAACTTGATGCGAAACTTGGTAAAATCATATGCAAGTATCCGACAGGGTTAAAAGAATGTATGTTGTCCTCGAGGAGTAGAACTTACAGTTCGCGCAATCTACCAATGCCACCCAGTGATAAAGGAATCTCACCACTAAATTGATTGTCTTCCAAATGCCTATAACAGGACAGCAGTAAATTAGAGAAGAAAAAGATTGTAGCTTATGCAATACCCCACTGTATTGTAGTTCCACTAGCTGGAACCATTTTGAAGATACAACCAACATAATGGGACACTGTTTTATATGCTACTGATTGACATAAATTATGTTAAATTCACCCTACAACAAGACATTATAGGCTACATCTTATTGCAACACATGACACCATTTTATTTGGTCACTTACAAGTCAAATTTCCGCTCAGATGGTTAAGTAAAAAAAGGAAATAGTTAACTTACAATATTTCCAGCCTCTTTAATGAATTAAGATCAGGAATAGATCCTGATAAAGAATTGTTTCCGAGCAGGCTGTTAATAACACATAGGATAGTCAGCCTAAAAAACCTTTATCCCTCGAGTGATATAATTCCCCAAAAACTATTTCTTGAGAACTTACATGGAAGATAATGCAGTCAAATTGGCTATGTTGGATGACACAGATCCAGAAAGACTCATGCTTGTAAGGTTTCTGGAAACACCATGCGACAATACTTGGTTAGCAAAGACACTTACAACGTAGAACTATGTATCACGCATTCTTTTCTGTTTAAATTGCTAACTTACAAGGCAACAACACGAATCCGGGATCCTTCAGAGCATGTAATTCCTGTCCACGAGTATTGACGGGGTAAACAAGGGTCACCATTCCAATCTGGCGGAGGGTTTCGTAGACTATTCTTCACCTTATGCAAAGCGATTACTGCAAGCAACAAGTAATAGAAATATGATGACAAAATGTACCACTGAGAAAAAAATAAATTCAAGGTGAAAGAGAAGAATGTTTCACAAAGAAGAGCAAAAACACACATGCAAAGAAGTGGAGTGAAGAGTTATCTTTGTTAATAGCTGCCATACCATCTCGTGTAAGAGTTTTTCCTCCAAGGGGGAGTACATTGAAGATCTCTCCAGCGTTGATAACTGGACCAATGCCTGATGAACTGTTTGGAGTCAAAGTTATCTTTGTAGATCCAGAAAGAGGCCATTGCGTTGAGAAGACAGTAGAACCAGCAGGGATTGCATTCAGATTGTGGTAATAGGTAACATCATTTATGCTTACAGTGAATATCGAAGAATTTCTGCTGTCAGCAAAGTATAGAGCAATGTAATATGTTGAATTTGGGAGAGGGTCACGAGGCCACTGCAACTCAATCGGTGCTGTTTTGTTCGTTGCGAGCTCCGTCTCAAATATCTTCAGAGGGGGGAGATTCCAAAAATTATGAATGGCTATTTTATCAGAACTCTTGGCCACAAGATTGTTTTCCCCAAATGGTTCCCAAAATCGATCGAATGGATCATCGGGATATCTGGCATTTCCAGTTATTCAAAATCAGCTCACTGAAAGTCTATGCAATGACATGACATTATGATGCTTAAAATCAATATACCCCAGAACAAAAAGACACTTATCAAGCTCGAAATGAATCACAGAATCTAAAGCACTTAAACTAGCAAGCAATGAAATAGTATAACTAGGACTGCAAGTCCTACCATCGGGATATCTGGCATTCAACTTATTCAAAACCGACCTATGAAGGGTTTATGCAATGAACTGACACTTAAAAGAGTAAAAATTGATATACGCAGATGCATGGAGAAACTAGTTAGCAGAGAACACGCTTATCAAATCCAAACTGCAAATTCTATCGTCAGAATATCTGGCACCCCAATTGTTCATAATTAGCCTATTAAGAGTTTATGCAACGAAATACCATGTTTCAAGCTCAAAGTCAACATAGTCAGAAATGTAAAGAAAAATCAACACAATCATCTTCCTAAACTCACAAGTTTTCTTAGTCAATTTACTGATCTGATTTGGAAAAATTGCAACATTGCAAACAGACATATACAAGAGATTACTAAAATTTGAACCCTGAAGTTGACCCATCTAAATAGAAAGCACGGTGTTTCGAATCTTACCGGAGGACTGGTCCATTGTATCCGAAACTGTGCCTCGCAACCAAGCTCAGACCAAACTTCTTAAAATTCGTGGAGTTGTACAAAGAATCATCCAGAAGTACAAATTCCAGTGCCGATATAAACGGGTCCGAATCCGTGTACTTGTTCGCAGCAAGGCACACAGTCATAGTCCTCCCGGAAGCCCGGAAAACCCCCTCGTAATAAGATAGCATCCCCTGCGCGTAATCCTCGGTCGTGTTCACCGCGCTCCACAGCGTTCCATCCACAATCTGATCGAAAACGGGAGGCGCTGAATCCGGGCCGCCCCCGTTGATCCCTCCGTAGTAGTACGTGGCCCGAACAAGGTACTTCCCGCCGCGAAAAACCCGAGACTCGTAACAGAACTTCCGGTGAGTGGCAGCGCCGAGAGGGAACGATCGGACGGTGGACAAAATGGGGAGGACCCCCGGAACCGTCACGTTCTTGGGTACTCCGGCCGATACGAATCCGGCATCGGGAAGCCATGTCCGGCCGTCGACGACCGACGAGACGACGGCGCCGCAGTTGATGAGAATCCCTGTAAGACAATTACATCAATAAACAAGCAAAATTGAGAGACATATAGGATCACGAATTGGGGGTTTGCGTTAACCTCTTGGGGGATGCGATTGGGATCTTACTGGTACGGCGAGGAGAGGGAGGAGGAAGACGAGTAGAGAGAGAAACGACATGTTAGAGATAGAGAGAGAGAGAGGGAGAGAGAATGCAGAACGGGTCGCGAAAAGGAACGATTCATAAAAGAGAGAATGAGGAGAAGTTGGGGAAGAGGAAGGAATTTTGTTTGCGTGGTTCAGAGAGAGAAGATGACGCGGGAAAAAACCAGGTCAGAGAGAGGAGTCGCTGTTTTTTGTTCTGTTATATTAGGGTTTAGGTACAGCCAAAATGGAGTGGAGCCGTTACGCTCTGGTAAAAACTCTGTTACTGCGTTAGGGTAAATATTACACTCTGTAATACACCGTCTCTTCTGTGCCTTGCCCCAATTAAGATTTGAAAATTTCTGTTTGCACATCACACGCCTTTCCCTTGATAATGAACGTATCAAAATTTATGCGATCCTTCTAAAAAAATATTTTAGTCAAATAGTTATATAAGGGTGTGTAGATATAGTATTATCTCTTAAGATTTAAACTGCCATTACTATTTTTAAATAACCAGACGAATAAAGAATTTCATAATAAAATTTCAAAGGATTTATATGATAAAATTCACGATAAAGCATATTGTCATTTATTAAAACGTTATTCACTGAACTCATGTTGCATAAGCTTTTTATGACTTTGCATTGGTTTCTTTTCTATCATACTATTGATGGCAAAAGAAAAAGAAAAGATTGTTAATAGAATTTGAATTTGTAAAAACATTTTTACAATAATACGCAATAACAAATCTTAGCAATTTATAGTCTTATATTACACAGATTGCGTAGTATTTTTGAATCACCACGCTGATCTTACATCTAATAACCTCAGATGATCCCTTCTAAGTCGATTTAATCAATGAATGAGCTATAAATTACCAATTCATCTAATGGAAAGTTTTAGTAAAAAGATCTTCGTGTTTATCTGAATGTAAAATTTTTAACAGAAAAGGTCAAGTCAACATGTTTTACATATTCAAAGTAATTATGCAAAATCTTCATAATTAATAAGAGAATCAAACTAATAAAGTATACTTTCTTTTCAGATAGGTTATCATGGTTTAGGTTAAACATTTTCCTTAAAGCTTCCATAGTAAGAAAAAGTCGGAGGCTTTTTTAAATTAAGAAAAGCTCGTCATTAAGATAATACAAAACGTAATACTCTTACAGCAATAAGCCGCGCTTTTCCCTTTTTGGCGATTTTCTTAAATAATCAATTTTTTCATTAATTTGTGATTTTTGCTGAGTTTATTAATTCATTTTTACTGTTCAAAGAAATAGACCTGAAAACACCATCAGAACAAAAAAATGGAAAAAAAAGGAAAAAAAAAAGAAAAAAAAACTGTTCTGTGGTTGGGCTCGGGGACGGGCCTGGTCAGGTAAATAAAAATTCTCGCGCCCGACTCCAATTGGGCCGGGAACTCCGGCTCCGGTTCCAAATATTATTTTTTGTTTTTGCTCTTTTAATTTATATTTAGACGCTTTTCTTTTTTCTCTTTTTTGGTTTTGATGGTTGTGTTTCTTTGACTGAAATTTAGTTTTAAACCCTAATATCTACACTTTGTTTTAGGTTGAAGCTTAAATTTTAGCTTTTGATACTTTGAACCTTATAATCATTTACTCCCATTTGACCCTTTAATTTAATCATTGGACAAACTTAAGTCTGAGACCATGTTTGTTGAGATAGAAAACTAAAATTTACTCCTCTCATACAATTTCTACCTTTAAAAAAAAAAAACTCATTCTCCACATTAGAATTTAGTTATCTTTAATTTTGGGTTTCAATTCACGTTATATTCTAATAAATGAGATAATTTTGATACACACACACACAAAAGCTCAGCTTCAAGTTCTTGATAGTAATCCCAAGAACTAATTGATTTTAGACCCCATTTATTTTTAAAATATGTTGTGAGTTTGATAGTATGTTTTTATCGAACGTTTATTAAATGTATTTTTCTGCAAATTCAATGCTAAATTTACTATTTTTACTTGAGACTTAATTTTGCCTAATGATTGATTTGAAGCGTCGAACGAGGGTGAAATTTGGTTTTAACCTTAAAGTAAAGATGCGAGAATGATTTGCATCTTGTAAAGCAAACGAACATGACATGATTTGAAGTTTATCCTATTTTAGTAGTTTATAATTAAAAAAAACCGTGTTATTACAACAAGTGAGAAAAAAATCTTGAAATAATATGAAAAAAAATAAAATTTGCAAAGTAAGTGTACAACTTAAATTTTTTACGATATAAGTTTTAGTATCACTATAGTGAATTGTAAGACTAAAACTTATATTCAGTTTCGCAATTCATTATTGGAAGACTCACCCAGTCAAATGGATGACAAAGACTAAAGCAAAAGTAATTTACAAAAATGGGGTTGGGGAAAGATTTGCTCTCGTTGCTCTCTTCAATCAATGGAGTAGTTTGCAGTATTTTTTTTGTTAAATGTATTTTTAAAAAATTTGAACCATATATATGGAAACAATAATCAAAAACAAACATGCTTATCAATTTTCAAGTGATTTGAAAATGTAAAAAGCATTCATTCAAAGTAGGAAAAATTCAAACTTAAAAATAGTTCTAAAATTTTTGCTACTTAGGATGAATAGAATTTACATTTTCAAATCACTTGAAAACTGATAAGCATATGTGTTTTTATATGTTGTTTCCATCTATATGGTTCAAATTTTTTAAAAATACATTGAACAAAAGAATGATGTAAACGGTACCATAAATTTGTATGTTGTTTTTATATGATGCAATTTCTTCTTTTTTATATGTCGTTTTCTTGCAATAATGAATTGCAAGTCTCTGTTTGACTAAGTGAGTCTCGTAATAATGAATTGTGAGGCTAAAATTTACTATTATGAGATTAAAACTTATATAAAAAAATATCTAATCGGTACACTTTTGGGAATTTTTTTTATAGGTATTATTTGGGGAATTTTTTGCAGACCAGTATCTGCGGTGATATTGATAATTACTATTTTTTTAATTCCGCACCCCCGAACTTCAATGATTCGAGTCAACCACGTGCCAAATTGAGAGGGAATAGGGTCTGCGGAAAAATATTAGTAATTACTAGTTATTATTGAGAGCTCAAAGACCTGATTTCAATTTAATTTTGCAATCTCGATGGGATCCGGCTTCAAGATGCGACAAGTGGAGCGCATGATATCAACCCGTGAGTGACCCCCACGTATATAAACTCAACGCGCATTCGTGGATAATAATATAAAAATGATTTTAATATTTTATTTATTAATAATTATCGAGTCGCTTTGAATTGGCTAACCCTCAACTGCAATATAAAAATTTAAGTTTGTTTTTCAAACAAATGTTCAAGTATTTGGTACTCTGACGGATCTTTGATTTATATTTTTAATTTATTTTCTTTTAATGCTATATATTTAGTTTCCTCCTTTGTACATTTGACTTTGTCCATATACTGTACATATTGCTACTGCAATGAAAATGGAGAAAAAATTTCCTCAATCTTTTTGGTACTGTGAAACAAATAAATTATGTGGTCTTAGCATTTGGTAGCTTTACTAACGGTTGATAAAGAAAAGTGATTGCTTATGAAATCACTTTTAAAAGCTGCGGGACGTGGCTGATATGAAATAAAATTATAATATACCTAAAGTATTGTTGATGTGTTTTTTTATTCCGTCGGGAAGGAAATCAACTATTTAATCAAATAAATTCATTTTCAAGCATTGATTGATCAAGTCAACAGAGAATTTTCTCATTTTCGAGCCTACAACTCAATTTCTAAGGAGATATTCTTTTTGTTTGGGTCCTTGGCCCACTTTTTTTTTTTTTTTTGAGTTTATGACTCAATCATTTCTTAGGGTACCTTTTGCGGCGGTCCATAGGTTCTCACCCTTTTAAGGTTTTCTTCTTTTTCTCTTCTAAGAGGAGAGGATTTTGGGCCTAATGTTCAACCCTCTTTATAAGCAAAATTGCACGATTTTACAAAGAAGGGATTCTTCTATGAAGGGAGCGGTGCATATAGAGAGAAAGGAAGAGAGGAAAACCAAGGTTTACTTCAGTCCCTCCTCTATCGAATCACCATCAATGCCAATGGCAAGGTAAGCTCTACTCTATCAACCCCCAAAATTAAATGGGTTTGTTTCTTTTATGGAGATATGTAAGAAACCCTGTGGATTCGCCCTTTCCGAGACAAAGGGCTCCTTTTCTTCTTTGCCATCTTCATCTCTTTCTTCTTCTTCTTCTGTTCTTTTCAGTTTTTAGATCTATAACCCTTTCCATTAATGGAGTCACCTACTCCATTGGCTTTTAACACGATATCTTAATCGAAGGTGTTTCATGCCTATGACAATGCATGTAAACAATCATCCTCCTTTATGATGATGTGAAGGATGATGATGTGAACCTGAGCTCCTAAATCAAACAATAGACGCATTTGTGCCCAAACCCACCATTTTCCCAGCAAACAAGTATCAATAATAACATTTATTTATTTAACTCTTTTAAATGCACCACTACTTGATCATGAGCACCTTAAAAGCTCTTTCCGCTCATTTTCAAGATTTAAGAACTCTCACGTTTCTCACCGGAAAAGTGAAAAAATAAAAATGAAATCCCTTACGTTGTAGTAAAAATTACGGGAACATACATGCGGTAGTAAACAATACTTGGAATTTAAAAGAAATAGTATTGTAGGAGAACTTATCTCAGTTTGCATGCATAACGTGATCGAGTTGATTTGAGACCACAGTTTTTCTTGTTTTTTTTTTTTTTTTCAAAAATCACGGAACTAATTTTATTATTCAATAAATAGGTGGTTAAGATGTCCCATTTTACCGGAAATGAAATCTCAAACCATGCTTGATCCACAATAGGAAATATGGGATATTTGTTCGTGATAATAATTGTTATTTAATTATTCTATTCTTGTCATATATATATATATATATATTCTTTTTAGAAACATTTATATAAATTTTAGGCCGGTATATGCATAAAACTAACTATTACAAACTTTAAAATATTACTCTCCCCCAATTTGGTGTCGTGCCGTTTGGATCTTGATGCGGCAAAAAAAATCTCCGGCAACTTTTGATTGACGAACACCCGTGGTTGAACCTAAGATCAAAACAGAGAGAGAGAGAGAGAGAGAGAGAGAGAGAGAGAGAGAGAGAGAGAGAGAGAGAGAGAGAGAGAGCAGCTAATCTGAGGGTGGTTCCATGAGCGAACCCTTCAACGGTCAGGGCTGTTGACAGAATCAAGAATTTAGGCTACACCATGTGAGATTTGTAAGAGTATGAAATAATGCTTAGAATAATGTACCTTATATCTATGGTATCATAGATCCAAAGAATTATAAAAAATGATTAAGCAAAGTCATGAAAAATTGAAGATGATTAGATGATAATGCATGTACAGGCGCGCCTCATAAATATGCTAAATGAGTAATTTTAAAATATAATAAACCAATATAAATTGGGTAGAACAACCGAGTTAGTGTAATTAAAACATAAATGTAGATTGTGTTTATTAAAGTTGCAAATTTACAATTCATCCCATCTCCAAAATTAAAGGAAAAAAGTAAGAGAAAGAAAGTAAAGGAAAAAAAGAAAGTCCAACAAAAAGGGATGAGAGAGTGGGGTTAGGAAAGAATGATTCCCGCAATCCATCCAACTGCACCATCAAATTATGAGAAGATTACACACTGTATGTACCTCCAACCACATCCCCGCCGCATAACTACGGTTATTATTTCACAGGCCCTTTAAGCACGCTGGTCCACGAGCCTTAACTCGCGGGCCAACACTACCGCAACCCACTGGCGTCGAATAGGTGGAGCCCAAGATTCTCGTCGAGGGTCCAATTTCCCCCTTTACCAGCTTGCCCGTCACACATGCGCTGGAACGCTGTCAATTAGGGGGCAGTTGTGGGCATTTGGGAAAGTCGGGCCGTGGGGCGGGTTCGTTTATCCGCCGTACCCTAATTTTGAGAATAAAATGGCAACGGTTCTTATTTATTTAAATAAAAAAATATAATAAAAGTAGAAGAAAATTTCTAGAGTAAATACAAATTGATATGTTTCATTAGTTTACTAGAGAGTATTATTGTAAATATATGTTTAACCTAATACTTTATTTCGATTATTTACATAGTTATAGGAATTTTTTATGGAATCATTTTATTCATTAGCGTAAAATATTTCTACTGATCGTTCGATGTGATAAAGTAATTATGTTTTTTCTCATTTATTAGTGTAAAAGTAAAATCCTTGAGATTTGAGTAAAATTTTTGAGATTTGAAAGAAGGCTCCCAGAATGAAAGGGGTGCGGCATTCAAACCAATAAACCCCCAAAAGAGTATTGGGAAAAAAAGGAGAAAATTCACAAATGAAATGGAAGTGAAAAGGTGAAGTTAGCAAAAACAAAACAAAAAAAAAAAAAAAAGAGGAGAAAAGAAGAGGAAAAGTAAATGACTATAATACCCATAGTGTAGATCTCGTTAGCAATGGCTTCAAGGCTTCAAATCTTTATTTTCGTTCTTTCCATTTTGGTTGGCCTTCTGCCTCAAACAGTTACTGTGGAGCTTCTATGGAGTTCCCGCAGAGCTCCCCCGAGCGGAAGGGACAGAAGCGAAAACTGGAGGATCAGATCGAGAACGAAAGAGACAAGTCTCCTGCGCCGTCCGGTGAGGTTCCGCAGTCCCTCTTCTGCGAAATCACGGCGCAGGTTGAAATCCTCAACGGTTGTTTCTCATGGAGTGATGCTGATCGATCATCGGCGAAGCGAGCCACTCACGTCCTTGCGGAGCTGGCCAAGAATGGTAATGGAGCCTCCGATCTCGTCTTCTTCACTCCCGCTTTTCTGTAATTTGTTCTCGATGAATGATTTTAGTGTTCTTTAACCTGTATCCTGCTGGTAGAGGAAATTGTGAACGTAATTGTTGATGGAGGGGCGGTTCCGGCGCTGGTGAAGCATCTTCAGGCACCTCCGCAGTTGAGCGACGGCGATCGCAGCACCAAGCCATTCGAGCACGAGGTTGAGAAAGGAAGCGCGTTCGCGTTAGGGCTTCTTGCCGTAAAGGTCATTTTATCATTTGCGTTTTAATGAATTCTCGTGAATTATTTAAATTTTCTTGGTGAATTCCTCTTAGCAGCATGCAGATCTTATCATTTGTTTATCGCGTCAATTTATTAGTCCTAGAATGACTAAATTATTCCCTGTTTTGTAATTCGCTTTGAAATGAAAGTATGATCTTCAATTACACAGCAAGATTTATATGCATGATCTTGATATTGATGTGCCTAAGACCTATCACGTTTCTCAGACGTGTACTTCTTGAAAGTTTTTGGACTCATCGCAGGCTACAGTGCAACTCCATCTGCTAGTGAACTGGTAATAAGAGCAGTTCTAGGGTCACAATATTGAGTTAGGCTTTGAGGGGATACGAAGCGTAAGTTGTGTTTAATTTCTGAAGATCATGTGCTTGGGATTGTTATAAACAGGTCTTTTGGAGACATAGAGTCCTGGACCGAGTGCTCAGGGAAATATCTTTCAACTTTTCTGGCTTATTAATTGTAGAGCTGAAAGGATAATCTGAAATTATTTTATCATGTTGACCACATAAATGTAGCAGGGATGAAGCTGCCTTCACATAGCAGTAAATAAAAAATTGAAGATTTAAGAATTTTTTTAAAATGGCAGAATCTTGATGCAACATATCTACCTACGCAATATTAAGTAGATATAAATGGTAGAATTAGTAGACAGTGTGTCTACCTATACAATTTAATAAGCATAGGTAGAATAATTACATACACAATTAATAAGAAACTTCGAGAGAAAATGAGAGGAGCACTGGAAAAAATGGGAGGAATTAGGCTAAACTTGTTACGTAAGACTGCACAGAACGAATCAATATTGTTGTAGTTAAGTAGATTTTAGTATACCATTCTTTTGAAGTTGGAGGAGGAAAATAGATTTGTGGCATGTCCCATCCCTCCGCCTCTATGGATTAATATTTTCGTACATTTAATGTACTTTATCCATATAAGTAGAATCTGAACTCCTTTTCTGTTTATTTATTTATTTCATTAATCCTATCTGTCAGCAGCCAGAGCATCAACAACTCATAGTTGATAATGGTGCCTTGCCTCATCTTGTGAATCTTTTAAGGAGACACAAGGATCGTTATAGCTGTCGGGCTGTCAACAGTGTTATTCGAAGAGCAGCTGATGCAATCACTAACCTTGCTCATGAGAATAGCAGCATTAAAACACGTGTCAGGTTTGATATATGTACACACACACACATTTATGTATGCATAGTTCCTCGACATCCAGTTCAGCATATAGCCATGGTCTATTTAGGGTTATCTATATTGGTATACAGGTTAGAGGGTGGGATTCCCCCACTAGTTGAACTGCTTGAATTTACTGATACAAAGGTCCAGAGAGCAGCTGCTGGGGCACTGCGAACCTTGGCATTTAAGAATGATGAAAATAAGAATCAGGTACGAGGGATTTCATGGAAATTGGATTTCTTTGGGCTAGCTTGAACTTCTTAATTCGTTCTTAACTCACCACTTGCAGATTGTGGATTTCAATGCTCTTCCCACATTAATTCTAATGCTTTGCTCAGAGGATGCTGCTATACACTATGAGGCGGTATGAGTTGAACTTATTTAGTTGCCTTGGAATTTCACGAGTTGGAAGTTGGCTGCCTTGGCATTTTCTGCAGCATCAGATGATTGTTCATATTTACCAGGTTGGTGTAATCGGAAATCTGGTTCATTCATCCCCAAACATAAAGAAGGAAGTTCTTCTTGCTGGAGCTCTGCAACCTGTTATTGGATTGCTTAGGTATTTCACATTTCCAGTGCTTCATCTGGTTTGTTTAAGTCCAGAATCTTTTTCTTTTGTATGCTATGCATCAGTCTGATACTGGATTGATATTCATCTTATTTTGCTCCTTTCTTCTCCATTGGTATTTATAAATGACAAAAAATGTGAGTTATTAAGTTCGTATCTTGGATTGCAGTTCCTGCTGCTCTGAGAGTCAAAGGGAGGCTGCTCTGTTACTTGGACAGTTTGCTGCGACTGATTCAGATTGCAAGGTGTGTTACTCTTCTGCTGTCTGACTGTATATGTGTTATGTTTAGGACTGTGGTGAATTGCTGTTTCCTCAGTGTTAAGTTTGATGCCAAGAATATGGAAAATGCAGTTTTAAAGTTTTTCAGGTTGACCTCATTTCAATGTAATCTAATTTCATTTCTTTTATCTTCATTCTTTGGCACTTAACCTGAGCAGCTAATACTTAATTATTAGCTCCATAAGGTTGAGTATGTTGTGGACTGAACTTTGCTGCTAACCTCTTGCTCATCACTTGTATCACTTTCCTTTCTTGTTTCTCTTTCTCCTTTTACTTTTCCTTTTTTCTTTGTTCAAAGTGAGATTCTTGCAGGTGCACATAGTGCAAAGGGGTGCTGTCCGGCCTTTGATTGAGATGCTCCAATCTCCAGATGTACAACTTAAGGAAATGTCAGCTTTTGCATTGGGGAGATTGGCGCAGGTTATTTTCATTTGATATTCAATTTTCTTTGTTTCATCACTAGTTAGCTACTAATATTGTAATAATTGCTTCTGCCTCCCGCTGGTGGATAGTCTCTTGAATTCAAGCCCGACACACTTGGTCCCTGCAGAGATATTATTATATTCAGTGGACTCTCATGCGCATTAAACCCAAATAGGAAGAAAATCATTTACAAATAGCTTATTATTGTGCATCTAACATGATTTCATGTGGGTGAATTTTCATCTCTCGCATCCCCAGACATAATCTGTAATATCTTTGAAGAAAGCAGCTATACGTGATGACCATGCTTGCTACATGTTGGTTGGTGTTTCTCTGCATTGTGTGTTCAATAAGGCTTATATTGTATATGTTACAATAATATAGCAAAGTCTGCAACTAGCTACACATCTTGATATTTGTCGCAATAAAAATAGTGACAAAAAGTGGATTACTGGTTTTGCCAATTTTATCTAACCTTGGCCATGTTTGGCATTGTTTTTTGAGAATATAAGAGCTCATATATATAATCTCCAAATTATTTGTTAGGCCCATCATCTATCATTAATAGTTGTCTTTTAACCAATCATGAAGCATCATATCTGAGTAATTGTGGCCAAAGGTCAGCTGTAAATCTATACGTTAAATTTCAATGATTTTCATGCATGAAATATAGGGTCCAGCTTTGTGGTCTTTCCAACCTCAAACATACTTCACTACTTCACTGACTGTTGATGGGAGCACTTGAAATTGAAGCATTAGATTTACTGTTCTGTCCAATAATTTTGATGCATTTGTTTATGCGAAATAAATCTGTGGTCTTCAAATTTTCTCACTATGCAATATTATCTGTATTAGGTTCTTCTGTGCTGCATATTTAATAAAATCTATATTAACAGGACATGCACAACCAAGCTGGCATTGCTCATAATGGTGGTTTACTGCCACTACTGAAGCTTCTTGATTCAAAAAATGGGTCTTTGCAACATAATGCAGCCTTTGCTCTCTATGGCCTTGCAGATAACGAGGTAAGAGTTTAAATTCAAGGGTTCTTGTTAAAAAAAATTTAGGTGGTGGCATCCTCTATGCTGAAGCAATTCTTCTTAAATATGCTGATGGATTTATTCTTTTCACCTGTAGGATAATGTGGCTAATTTTATTAAAGTGGGTGGTGTTCAGAAATTGCAGGATGGAGAATTTATCGTCCAGGTCTAATTTCCAGATTCACTTATACTAGTATTTCGAGTTAAAAAGAAAACCTAATTTTACCTACAGAATAATAGACAATATTTTCATTTTTATGTGCTCAATATTAGCTGTTATTTGTGGAGTTCTTTGATGTGCATGCATCTGGGATAATGCAAGAGCTCATGGTATCCTTGCTTCAGTATAATCTGTTCTTACAGGAACCTGAAATTCTTTTTGGATGTATATTGGTGTTCTCCACGTCCCATTATTGAATTACATGATTGTGAATGTACTTACAGGCAACAAAAGATTGCGTGGCCAAGACACTGAAAAGATTGGAGGAAAACATTCGTGGACGAGTTAGTTTTTTTGTATATATGCTAGTTTATGGCTGCTGATATTTTTTTAGTTCTATGACAAGTCACTGAGATTGGAATGTCTTGAATTTCTTATGTAGGTTTTGAACCATTTGTTATATATGATGCGTGTAGCTGAGAAGCCTATCCCAAGACGGGTTGCTTTATCTCTTGCCCATCTTTGCTCACCAGATGATCTGAGAACAATATTCATCGATAACAATGGCATGTTATTACCGTAGCACACTTTACTATTTTAATGTTTACATTTCCTTTTGATGGTGGACTTTTCTGCTTGCTTTGTTTGTGCCGGCTTGAATTTTCTTACTGTGCATTATCCCCGTGCAGGGTTGGAGTTGCTTCTCGGGCTTCTTGTTTCCACAAGTGTAAAGCAGCAACTTGATGGTTCTGCGGTTCTATTCAAATTAGCTAATAAAGCTATGAGTCTTTCTCCTGTGGATGCAGCTCCTCCATCTCCAACGCCCCAGGTTGGCTTTCTTTCCAAGTTGTAGTTGCAAGTGTGCAAATTTGAGGTTCCACATCACCACTTCTTAGGAAAGTGCTGGACATTTTGGTTGTAATTTGATACGATTATTTTCTCTTATAACGTAGACTTTTTTCTCTCACTTTCCAATTATTCTCTTTGCATATATGAGTTGGATCTGTTAGCTGTTGCGTGATATCATGCTTTACAGCAGTAATCTCCATTCTCTCATTAAGAACTGGGTCCTGATTGTGAATTTGGGCATGTAGCTCATTGTTCATCACCTGGGGTCGTGAGGGAAGTTGTATGTGCATGGTGTTAGAGTGCTTGTGCTTATTTACCTATTAAAAACAGAGGTCTATTTGTGAGCAATAAAGCTATATTTAGCAAATTAATTGTCCTATGTTGCTGTCTGGTGATAGCTTATTGATGACAAACAATTCTAACTGCAGGTATATCTGGGAGAGAAATATGTCAACAATCCTACATTATCTGATGTCATCTTCCTCGTTGAAGGTTGTATGTTATTTCTTGATTAAAGTTTGCCGCTGAAGTACCAAATTCTTTGTTCTTCATGATTGCTTATGTTATGTAACTTCGGAATACAAGGTTTGTTTGCATGCATGGTTGGTTCTAAAATGCATTCGCCTTTATTTATTTATTTGTTTCCAGGACGAAGGTTTTATGCACACCGGATCTGCTTATTAGCTTCTTCAGATGCATTTCGTGCGATGTTTGATGGTGGTTACAGGGTTAGTATGTCTCTTTTATATCTTGATCTCTTTTTTCTGTGGGTTGCTTTGGGTCTGAGATAGTTTTGTCTTTTATATCATGATTCAAGAATTCTTTATATAGATTCTTTTTATGATCTTTGGATTTGATGTGGCAGATATGAGGCACAGATAAGATACAAGTCTGGATAAGATGTGACACAATGATATGAAAATTTTCAAAAGAAGGAAAAATAAAATAAAATAAATAAAAAAGGACATTATACAGTTGGGATATGTTGTCATGTAATTTTTTTTTTCCAGTATGTTTAAGTGTACTATCTTTTTCTTCCTTCTGCATGTGTCTGTGTGTGTGTATATGTGTGTCTAATGTTTTTACAAACAGAGAATTTAACATCATTAGAGAAACAGTTGAATGGCATGGCCCATAACAAGCATTTGTTTTCTCTCGAAAATATAGGGTCATACCAAGCCGATAACAAGCATATTAAGAAAAAGTTGCAGCATCAAGACCGATCATATTTTAGGTACAATATACAACTAGAACAAGCCATGGCAAAGCATAAGACGGCATCTGCTGACAATAATTTTTTTTATTCCACAAACCACTGGTTGTAATTTTTTCCGTGTATGAGATGTATCACAGGTCAAGTGTCTGGTACATTTATGAAAGGCTTGCCGCGTATAAAAAGAAAAACTGACTACTAAGTGAAGAGAAATAATGGGAGATGTTTGTCTGTTGGTCAGCACATTTTAACTGATCTCTTAGGCGTATATTGCAGGAAAGGGATGCTAGAGACATCGAGATTCCAAATATCAGATGGGAGGTTTTTGAGTTGATGATGAGGTTAAGGATTTCTATAAATTTTCTGGTTTCACAAGAACATGATGCGTTGGTAAATGCTGGTTACTTACTGGCTTTCTGTTTACAGATATGTATATACTGGGTCAGTGAATGTTACATTGGATGTTGCACAAGATCTCCTCAGAGCTGCTGATCAGTATCTTTTGGAGGGTCTAAAGCGTCTGTGTGAATATAATATTGCACAGGTAGGCTGAGAAAGCTACTTTTGTGGCATATCATTTGATGGCAGAAATCTGACTACTATTTATTTTTCATTTTAAGGATATTAATTTGGAAAACGTCTCGAGCATGTATGACCTATCAGAAGCCTTCAATGCAATATCCTTGAGGGACCGATGCATCCTAACTATCTTGGAACAATATGACAAATTAAGTGCTCGGCCGGGGTATGTATTCTCACCTACTTCGGATGGTGCGGCTTCTCTCGTCTGGCTCCCTAGAAACTGTTTGGGCTTAAATAGAACTTTTATTTATTTATGTTTGTCTCCTTTTGAAGATATTGAGGTAAACACTTTTTAGTTTATTAGGAGTTTCTTGGGGGAGTATATATATAATTCAAATAAGCTGGAGTTCTTGAGTTAAAGACGCTCATCAAGTCACCTCGTATTCTTGGAAGTTTGCTGCACAAAACTAAATCAGATTGGCTGGCGACAGTCCAATAACATAATCCTCACCTAATGCCTTTTGGAATAGACTCCCATCCAATCCTAACACCCTACCAAAAAGGGTCTTCTTCATAAAAAAGATTATTAATAGAGCTAGCGAAGTCCTGAGCAGCCTCCCTAGGGCTGGTAGCAACCCCGCCTCCAACTCACAAATCAGATTTCTCTTTTGATGGCACTAGCAATTCTTTGGAAAAAGCTCTAGTTACCATCTTCCTCATCATTTTAACTTAGTCTTTCGCCTCATTCAACCAAAGTCTTATCATACTCATTGGGGACTCTCTACGCCCTCAGCTGCAAAGGCTCTCCCTCAAGGGTGTCCGTATCAGTCTCAATAAATTTTTTATTTTTCTCCATTTAAACCTATATATATTTGAAAATAGAAATAGATAATATTTTCTAAGCAAAATCACCCTGAAGTTCCTGCTTTTTGTATTGCTAAATTATATCACTCTGTAACTCTTTGAAGTGATTTTCACGATGGATGTTTCTTTCAGTCCATATCTCACCCAACCCACCAATTGTCACTTCTATTTTGCAGTGTCTCTAAATTTTGCGAATTTCCATGCATTATAGAGTTGCTAAGCACACAGAGACCATTCATGTAACCTCATCCAATTACTTTGGATCTTGCCTAAAAATTTATGTGTAACTTTACAAGTGATAATCAAGCGTGAGTAAGCTTGTTAGGACGAGTGAGCTTCCCATTCTAGACACCATTACAGTTGCGATAAATTATGACCTTTAAATGTCATGGTAGCTGCTGTTACATGCTAAGGTCATCATTCTTAGGCTCTAACTTAAAATGTCATTAGCAAATTTATTTTTGTTGTGCACTTATTATCATCTTCTTTACTGAAAACTTGCAGGAGTTCTCACCTGATCCAGCGCATAATACCGGAAATTCGCTGTTACTTTGCTAGAGCACTTACTAAGCCTAACTCACATAACTTGCGGATGTAGATGCTGGTTTTGGTTCTTCCTCTCTAACCAAATCTCGTGTACAGAAAGCAGTGGTAGGCCCTCCGGTCGCTCGGAAAGATCTAACTGGGGGCGCTCTACATTCTAGAGTATTTTGTGATTCCAGAGTCTGTTTGATGTAAAAGAAAATGCCAGGTCCATTGTCTATCTTGTTCATTTCATTTTTAATCTTGGGCAACATTTTCCACCAGCAAGCAAGATCTCTTTTTCATGTCTTGTGACGTTGAACGATATAGATGTACGTACGTACCCACCCAAAGTCTAAACCCTCCACAGATTCTTCAGATGACCCGACTTATCCCACTCTCCCCCATTTTTTATTTCCAGCAAACGATGATAATGAATGTATGGTCTTTATATTTCTGTGGATTGTGTGTCGTGTTATAATATTACTTTCTTTTATTTAGTCTTTCCGATGTTTAGATCGTTGACCAATCTCGGGCTCTCATCAGTCTCATATCCCAGCGTCCAGTCCATACCTTCAATTCCCTCTTCCCCTCCCTTCTACAAATGGACGCTGCAGGTAGCAGTAAGGAAGTGGCGACGGAGCTCCTCCCCATCATCCGAGTCTACAAAGATGGCACGGTGGAGCGACTCATCAGCGCCCCCATCGTGCCCCCGTCGCCGCAAGACCCTAAGACCGGAGTCTCTTCCAAAGACATCACCATCTCTGAGGAACCTCCCATCTCAGCTCGCCTTTATCTCCCCAAACTCGCACTAGATCCCCAACGGGAGAAGAAACTCCCCATCTTGGTCTATTTTCACGGTGGCGGCTTCTGTCTGGAGTCCGCCTTCTCCTTCCTCTCCCACCGCTACCTGAATATTGTTGCCTCTGAAACCGGCGCTGTTGCAGTCTCCGTCGATTACCGCCTCGCTCCGGAGCACCCCCTTCCCATAGCCTACGACGACTGCTGGGCTGCCCTCCAGTGGGTTGCTGCCCAATCCGAACCCCAACTCGCGGCCGAGGGCCACTGGCTGACTGAACACGGTGATTTCCGGCGGATCTTCATCGCCGGGGACAGTGCCGGTGGGAATATCACGCATAACGTCGCAATGCGAGCTGGGAAAGAGGGGTTGCCCGGAGGAGTGAAGATCCTCGGGGCTCTAATCACGCAGCCTTTCTTCTGGGGGTCAGAGCCGGTCGGATCCGAACCGGCTGTGAATCGGGAAGAGATATTCGAGTCCAAGTGTTGGAAGCTGGTGAGTCCTTTGGCGGGGATCGACGATCCGACGGTGAACCCGATGGGTCCGGGGGCACCAAGCCTGGCGGGGCTAGGGTGCGCGAGGATGCTACTGTGTGCGGCGGAGAAGGATTCAGTGAGGGAGAGGAGTGTGGCTTATCGCGAAGCGGTGAGGAGGAGCGGGTGGGGAGGAGAAGTGGAGTGGTTCGAAGTGGAAGGAGAGACCCACGGGTTTCACCTCTTCCGCCCAGATTCTGAGAATGCCAAGCTCATGTTCAAGCGCTTTGCACTTTTCATCTCCCGACAATGATTCTGTTCTAGTGTGCGTGCGGAACCTAGTTCATATCATTTCCAGTAATAATTACTAGCGGGTGTGTCGCCATTTGCACTACTTGTAGAAATTCCAGTGCCTCTCTCTCTCTCTCTCTCTCTGTCTCTCTCGCTCGCTCACATTCTTCCCTGAACATTGTTGGATTGGCTCTAGGGGAATAAGATCTTGTAAAGGTGCAAAACGATTGTTGATCGAGGATCTGCGCATCTACGTTGATCGAGTGTAGGAATTTTCCCATTGTAATCAATCATCCTTTACATGGCCTTCATTGGGTTTCCTCTGTAGCCCTTCTCGTGGCATTTATGCAAAAATGATTAATGATCGAGGATTTGCATATCTGTGTTGATCTAGTGGTGGAATTTGCGCTCCTAATCAATCATCCCTTCCATGGTCTTCATTGGATCTCCTCTGTAGCTCCGTCTGTGGTGGCATATTGCATTTGTACGTGTGCACCCACCCTCTCGAAGGGTTCCATCATCTTCCAGTGTCGACTCTCTTCCTCCCACCTTACTTTCTGTGCATTAGTTTTGTTCCAGTTGTATTAGGTTTTGAATAATACTAACCCATAAAGTGAATTTTGAAAAAATCTCACTATTTATAGGTGGAGATGAATCTTATATATAAAAGTAAGTCTCACCTATTATATATGAGTATAAGTGCTGAGATTTGTTTGGATCACTTTTTTGAAATAAACAAATTTTTCTTTAGGTTTTCTTTCTTCTTTTTTTTTTTTTTTTTTAATTTTTAATTTTTAATTTTTTTTTACCAATGCTTTCTACGAGATGAAGACAGGGAAGTTGCTGTTTGGTCACGCCGACATTGGCCACAACCGCCCAACACGACACTTATCGGTAGTGCGTTTGGTCATTTGCTTATCAATAATAGTATCACGTGACGTGCAGGGGATGAATATGGGTAAAGGTGTGGACTTACCTTTTTCTTTCAGCCACTCTTTGCGTGAACTCTAATAATGTCTAATTTACTTCCACGTGGGGTGGGGGTGCCGTTTTGCCCGACCAATTATCATTTTGTAATTGAATATTTTCTTTAAACCCAATTATTTTTTATTAGTCATTTAACTGTATAAATTTACCATGATCAACCTTAAAAATAAAATTGAAGAAGGATTCTCCTATATTTCGGCTGCACAATTGGCATTTATCAAAACTTATGACTTTATATGCACTTCAAAGCAAGCTCTCTCAACTATTCAATTTCACCGAAAAAAAAGTAATTAAAATTTTTTTATGAATACAATTGTTCAGATTTTAAAAAGTAATACTATATATACATCTTTCATACAACTTTTGCATTAAAAATGTAACGTGTCAGAATATGTATAATTCTTTTTGAGTAATATTTTAGTCAAATAATAATATACTATGTACAGATTGTATGAGAGATATACATATAGTATTATTCCATTTCAAATCATCATTTATTTATGCATCCTAACTAAGTTGCTTTTGAGCTGAGGAGTAACAAAGCTCTCTTTAGTGGCATCTGGAAAATTAAAAAGTAAATTATTTTCGTACTTGATCCAGGAACTGTGCAATAAAACCACATGTAAAAGCCCTTATTGAAAAAAAAAGCCCGTTTCTCAATTATCGCAGCCAAACACTGCCCTACCGACGCGTAGGGCGACGAGTGGCGTCATCCATTATTAATACATCGATGATTTCACGGAACCCGCCTCTCTCTCTCTCTCTCTCTCTCCGTTCTCCATTTCCTGTGCATTTACTCCTTGGAAGATAAGTTAACGCAAGGAGACGGACGTTACTGAACCCACTGATCAGAACAAAAAGGTATTCCCTCGCATCATCGTACATTTCTAGGGTTTAGGGCTTCATTCGTATTTCCTGAATTGCATTTGTACTGAGAATGTTTGATTTTGTTGCTTATCCGTCACATTTTGTGCCTGATGATGTTTAAGTCATAGGTCTATTATTATTATTATTATTATTATTATTATTATTATTATTTTCATGTTGTTTCTCATGTTTAGATCTTATGTATGTGAGACGATGCTTGTATTTTTTTTTTCCTCGCTTTGCACTGTAGCTGTTATTTTCCCTCTGTGTCTGTTTGGTTGCTGAGAAATACTGGGAAAAGAAATAGGCTAAAATTTTGAATATATTAGTAGTCTCCTGTCATCCTCAAATTTGGGTATTGGGATGGGGAGTGCAGTTTACTGAATGCTTTGATAAGCGATTGTTCAGCAACAGCGTTTGTTACCATTCTGACCGTAAGTTAAGAAGTGAAAAGGTAAGAGAAAAGACAAGAATAATAACCTCCTTTGTTCCTAGTTAGTCGGCTGTCAGCAAAATTTACCATTTTTTCTTAATTTATTTGGGTTTTGTTAGAGGCTATACCTGCTATCTGATCAGATTTTATTTGTTCGTTGTACATTTGCTGGTCCTAGTCTCCTTTTTCGGTTCAAAGATTCCTAACGCTGAAAATTTCTTCTTTATAGTGCTTCTCATGGTCTGCCCTGCACATGTTCAAATCATTTCAAATTATCGATAGATTATTTTGGCATCAGTTGGCGCTACCACGACTTCATCTATGTTGTCTTCTCCTGTATTGCCACTGATCTATAGTTTTGACACTTACTAGTGGTATACGTCTTGCTGCCAACTTAGTTATAATTTCTGCTGCTCTCATTCGAGAGCCAATAGAAGTGAGGTTTTTGAGCGTGCATTTTAAAGGTTTCAATTTAACCTTTTGAATTTATTTAAAAATTTGGACAAAAGTTTGGTTGTATTTACAGGGTATCTATTTTTATGTAATTTGTAAACTTTCAAGTAAACTGTGAGCTCTAAGTAGTATTATTGGAAGAAGTGGTATAGTGGTCAGCTGTTGTAGCTTATGTTTCATACAGAAATCTCTGAAGAATGATTGCAAAGTGGACGAGAATGGTACATAGATCTAGGCCAGGTCCAGTTTGACCCAGTTTAACTGTGGTGAACCCAGGTCTGAAGGTATTGATTAAATACGGGGTTTACTTGCACAGGAAATAAGGCCGGTTTCCTGCTTTCCTGGTTGAACTGACCTCTCCTGTCCAGTCTCAAAAAACAATGGTCTCAGTCAAGTTATAAGTAGCTAGTTTCTGCATTTTTTGCTATTTTGAAACTTCTATGTTGAATGTGCTCACTGTTTGTGTCCAAATTTGTGACTGGTCTTTCCTCTGTAAAGTGTTGTTCTCAGAAGAACAAGAAGAAGAGGAAGAAAAGAAAAGAAATTCCCACAATACAACAAAAAGCTTCAATATTTCTATTATTGCCAACTATCTTTTGCATTTTTTTCATCTAAAACTATCAACAGCCTATTTTACGTACACAGCTTGGTTTGCAATTGGCTACCAACTGTATGTTGGACTTGCACAAATCAGTATTTACTCAAAGCTAGTCACTTTCTCCTGTCCCTCATTTGTAGGTTCAGTTGCAATGTATACTATAGCTCAAAATTCGGAGCGGCGTCAATTTTCAATTAAACTGTGGCCCCCTAGCCAGAACACGAGGCAAATGCTCGTGGAACGTATGTCCAACAATCTTTCAACTCCATCTGTGTTCACGAGGAAGTATGGCAGCCTGGGCAAAGAAGAAGCAACTGAGAATGCCAAACAAATAGAAGATATGGCTTTTGCCGCTGCAAACCAACACTATGAAAAGGAGCCAGACGGTGATGGAGGTTCTGCAGTTCAGCTTTATGCCAAGGAATGCAGTAAGCTCATTCTGGACGTTCTTAAAGGAGACCGTAGAGTGGAAAAGAGAGACATGCCAACAGCCGAGGAAGTGGAAGTCACTGCACAAAAGGACACAATTTTTGATATATCTAAAGGCCAGCGATCCTTCATTGAGGCACAGGAGGCCGAGGAGCTTTTAAGACCATTGAATAAGTCGGGAAATTCTTACACTAAGATATGCTTCAGCAATAGGAGTTTTAGTTTAGGTGCGGCCGGTGTTGCAGAACCCATTTTGGTTTCCCTGAAGGATCAGTTAAAGGATTTAGACCTTTCTGATTTTATTGCAGGAAGACCAGAGGATGAAGCTCTTGAGGTCATGAAAGTTTTCTCAGTGGCCTTGGAGGGTTGCATCCTGAGGTCTCTAAACCTCTCAAATAATGCCTTGGGCGAGAAGGGTGTTAGGGCATTTGAGGCACTTCTGAAATCACAGAATAGCTTGGAAGAGCTTTATTTAATGAATGATGGCATCTCTGAAGAAGCTGCACAAGCAGTTTGCAAGTTAATTCCGTCAACAGAACAACTTAGGATCCTTCAATTTCACAATAACATGACAGGAGATGAAGGGGCGCTAGCTATTTCTGAACTTGTGACACGCTCTCCCCTTCTAGAGGTCTTCCAGTGCTCATCCTTGAGGGTTGGCTCTGAAGGTGGGGTTGCTTTATCTCAAGCACTTGAAATATGTACCCATTTGAAGAAGCTGGATTTGCGGGACAACATGTTTGGCGTCGAAGCAGGAGTAGCTCTGAGTAAAGCGCTTCTGAATCATTCGAATCTTACTGAGGTTTACTTGAGCTATCTGAATTTAGAAGATGAGGGGGCGACTGGCATAGCCAATGCTCTCAAGGTATCGGCTCCTTCACTTAAAGTTCTAGATATGGCTGGAAATGAGATAACGGCTGAAGCTGCTCCCGTCTTAGCGGCATGTATAGCAGCGAAGCCACATCTCACAAAGCTGTTCTTGGCCGAGAATGAACTCAAGGATAAAGGCGCTATCCTCATCAGCAAAGCGCTGTCAGGTAACTCGCAGTTGGAGGAAGTTGATATGAGCACCAACTTTATCAGGAGGGCTGGGGCTAGGGTCTTAGCTCAGACCCTGGCTAAATTTGCCTGAATTCAAATTGCTGTCAATCGATGCGAATTTCATCTCTGATGAAGGCATTGATGAAGTGAAGGGTATATTTGGTGAATCTCCTCACAAGCTTGGGCCCTTGTATGAAAATGATCCCGAAGGAGAAGATGATGCGGAATCCGTAGAGGATGGGGAAGGTGACGAGGAAGAGTTGGAGTCAAAACTGAAAAGCCTGGATGTCAACAAAGAGGAGTAAAGGGTCTCCTAATCTGGTAGTGCTGCTTGTATTTCTGACTTTAGTCACCTCAGGAAATCTCATTTATCTTTTGTAATGACATTTCTGGATCGATTGCTTTGAGAAATTTTATTATGCATGAGCAGGTCATTAGCAGAAACAGGGTGCTTCTGCTATTGGTAATTTAGGTTGGTCGGGATTTTCAATTTATTGTAATTTTTGCTCTGCCCGTGGCCAAGAGAACCTTCTTTTTGCTAAGTTATTATTAGTTAGCTTGAGCTTGTTTCTCTGTTGCATCTGTTGTTTTAAAGTGGTACCTTCCTCCAAATGCCTTGCAACTTTCATAAATTATTATCCATGATATCCTTTTTGTTTTTTCAATCAGCTCGAAGCACGAAGAAAACAGAAATCATTATTATAGAACAAAAAATTAGCCAAATTATTAAGCCAGACTGATTTCAATTATTCCAAAACACTAGATTATTTACTTGGCACACCTTTATTTATTTTAAGTTTTCTGAAAATGCGACCAGCTGTATTTAACGCATTTTGTGAACGACGAAGTCAAAACCTCAGGTTTGACATCCTTGGAGCGTGAATGCTAACTAAGAATCATGATTTAGCTTGCATGGGCAATTAGCCAAGTAGAGCTTGATTTGTAGTTGGGTTAAGCAAGTGTTTTCCCGCATAAAGGCCACCACCAACACTTTATGGTACAACTAGGGTTTCGAGCGGATCAATGTAAGTCATAAGTCAAGACAGGTAGATCAAGACTCTGTTGTGAGTTAGATTGAATCGAATTATTATATGAGTGAGTCGAGCGAGTCAAAGACTTTCATGACCGATACAACTTATATATTTTTTTGATATTTTCATGAACTCATTAATATTTAACAATAACTACAATTCTAAACACAAAAAAATATATTTAAAAAAAATCTAAGTAAAAAAGACAATTGAACAAATTACTGTCATTGGTCAAAAGGTCAAAATCAGCCCAAATTATGTTGCAGGTCAGATTTGTTTATCCCATGAGTGGGTCGGATGAATCATGGGTTATGTATGATTGCTGACTCTAGCACAAGTGGGTTTTCCATTTATATAAAAAAAGAAATCAAACATGATAATTTGAATTTAGCTAGCCTCAAGGATTGGCTAAGTATGCCTAAGAGACGCAATCTAATTGAGTTTAGTACGCGCCCTACTTTAACTGAGTAAAGGTCATGTATTGTTGTTTACACTCGATAACTCTTTCTGCCCCCTTCACCATCCTATTCTCCAAGCCCAAAACTTGAATTACCACAAGTTGAACTGAGATCAATCACGAGCATCAATTCAGCGGGCCTGGCAAATTGACCATAATATTACACGAAACAAAGATTACATCGAGGGAAGCGCGTTTACCGTTAGAAAATTTGGGGCTACACATCAATGATTTTCGACCAGCCATGAGTTGAACAGAGAAGGTCAGGAGGTTGATAAATAAGGTAGCCACCATTGGCACCAACCCTGACCCCTTTCTCTGTGACGGCCACAAATTCAGGATCTGGAAAGCTGCAGCATGAATTGAAGCCGGATCTGGGGAGTCACAATTGTGCAGTGCTGGAAGTCTCGAAAGTTATCATCGTTCCATGAATCTCACGCAGCTAAGTTTGATGCTCAAATCTCTTCACTGCACGCTCAATTGGTTCTTGGAAATACTGAAGACATATCAAGATGGCTTCCTATATGTAAAACGGCAAAGTCAAAACTGATCGCTTCAAATGGCAGCGGGACTCCAAAGAAGTAATAGCACGGGTGGAAATTCATTACAGTACCTCTGTTCGAATTGTGCGACTCCCTTGATAAGGACATGTATTCAAGTATAAATTAAACACATCTCGCACATTTTTTCCCTGCAAAAAGAATGAACAGGCCATAGTTTTTAACTTTGCCCATGTTTCTAGGTAAAGCGCTTCATTGCCATGGGAAGTTAATCGATTTTTATTTTTATTTTTTATAAGCATGGTACCTTCATGTTATTGTCATCTTCCATGCATTCTTCCAACCCAGCAAGTCCACCAAAAGCAATCAATAGATGCCTATCAATGTATGTGCACATAAAATTATATTAAAGCCCAGCGACGAAAAGACATAAAATTATAAAACAAGCAAGTATTACTCATTTCATTGACACTAATGACAACATGCTAACTGATCTCCAATACAGAGTGATTTCCTCTCGATACTCTCCCTTCTAGGAGATGACAATGTTGCATAGGCTCCTAGAGGAATAGAGCATCTAAGCCATATATTCATATAAGACGTGAAAATATAGTAAGGCTAGCTTTAAAGAACTAATAATACATAGTATTTACAGCATGGAATAAAGTAGGCCTCATAGACATTCTAGTCTACCTGGGGAAAATGGCTATCTTATCCAAACGACCTTTTTTTTACCATCTCAGTTAATTTGCACCAACAAGATACATACCTGAAAGTGGGCAGAGAAAGCTCTGAAGAATTAACAATCACACCATGCTCCGAGGTACCAATCAAATGATCATAACCACCCTATAGATTGAAATATCAAAAGTTGAAAGAGGAAGGCCTTAGAATTATATCAGCACAAAAATCATGTATTAGATTGATTATTCTGGTGGGAAGGAGCCACACAGCGAAGCGGCGACAAGAGTTAAATATAAATACCTCGTACGGGCAGTTATTAAATACTGAACTGATGTTGGAAGCATATCGCACTCTATACCCCCAATAAATTCCCATTTCTTCTCTAGGTTTTGATGATGGGACAATCTGGTGCAAAATATCTAGATAGAAATATTAATCCATATAACTCGTTAGCTCAAAATTGCCATGATTCATATGAGGAAGCAGCCACATATAAAATACATCAATTTAATGTTTCGAAATGATCACACTGTTATATCCTAAATGTGAGTCATCATAGATCACCCTTAATCACCAAAAAAGAAGAAGTTTGTTTCTTGTTGATTTTAAAAAAAAAAACAGTGACCTATGTGAAACTTGTGGGGTTGATCATATATCAGACAGAAAAGGAGCACGATTTGTTACCAGCATCCAAGTTGCGGTTGGAACCCATAGAGACAGTCACTCTCTGTCCAGGCTCAACTACTTGACCGATTACAACATTCTGCACAATTTAGCAATGAATCAATCTGCAATCAGATGTCTCAAAGATTGCTTTTGTTTTACACCATATTATATAAGAAACTGGAATATCATTGTCTACTGCTAATAGGTTCTGTAGCTGAAAAGCAAAAAATTGTTGACACGGTAAAGTTGCTGTTATTAAATCTAATTTTCCAAACATTGCCTGTGCATTTGATGAACTGTTTCAACTTGCCTTGCAGTTTCTACAAAAGTTTGAACAAATGGAACATAGCAAAGTTACATGGTAGGAATCTAGAATAAACCTCCTTAGTTGCTTGAAAGAGGTTCGTGAACCAAAAAATTGTTTTAGGAATGGGAACTCAATACGGCTTTACCAAATCAAGAACATTTTTACTGCTCGAGAAGAGGTCTCTAAACCCATCAATTTTTTAAAAAGACAATGAAAGGAAGGAAAGGTTTAGATGTTATCAAATATACAAATAGTTTTGCCTAAGCAAACTCTGACCAAATGTAGTCGCACCTTATTTAGTCCCACATCAACTAGTGTTCCCGTGGAATTCAAAGCTTTTTCTTTTAGTGTGACTCCTGTAAGTTATTGTAAGAAAAGAAAAACAATATCTCAATCAAGAAAGGCAAGAGATTAATATGGAACGCAAATAACTGACAAGTCAGTGAAACAAATAGGTAATTTATAGATTAAAATGTCCATCCAAGCATGAAGAAACCAAAAATGCCATAAGAATAATTCCATCGCACAAAAAAGGCACAGAAAAATTGATAAAAGAAAAAGGAAAGAAGGATGTAAAAATAAAAAATAAATTAGAATAAGATATACTTACCAAGTACTAGATACGTTAGAGTTTCTACCTCCCTTTCAGATTGGCATCCTCTAAAATTCCCCTCCCAGACACGTGATAGAAGGAATTAGCAGAAAGACTGGAAATCTCGTCTTACATCTACCTTGTCTATCTTTTACATTTTCCAGACTAAACTACAAAATATGCTACCCATAACTAAGCTTTGACCTGTCCAATTATTTGATCTCTGTAAACAGTAGAGTTCCCTTGCTTGCAATCAAGGGTTAGTCTTAGTAAAAATATGCACAAAAGCTTCCTCTTTGCCTCCTAGAGTTTGTACTTTTTTGAGTTGCCAACAAGTATGTGTTTTTGGTGAAAATCTTCTTACAAGAAGTTTTTGGCTCTATAACATGTGCAATGGAGGCCTATAAGTGTGCCAGTTAGGAATGAGGTGATTGATTAGGTAGGGAAGTACAGAAGTAGACTACTTAAGACTTAAATGCAAGTTCTAAGAAAGGTCATGGGTATTAGTGAGGTAGATATCAATATATATCTCAACAGGAATAATTGGACCAAGAAAATTCAGATTAGTGCCCCAATGGGGTCCAAGACTTATGGAACGATGATCGTTCATAATACAGCAGAACAACACCTTAACACCCAGGTCAGGATCCTTTATTTAATTTCTCTATTTACAGGGAACGAGTGACAAGGGGGTGAGAAGATTCTGCTGGTAAATGTGACAATGACATTCAATTGCAAGGTCGGAAAATTTTTTATCCCTTGATTCCCTCCAGGTGACTTATGCAATGCACATGAGTAGAGAAGAATTCGGAGTGAAAAACCCACCTTCCCGATATGGACCCCATTCATGCTTGCGCAAATGGTGTGGAGCATCAAGTGGAGGCAACAGACCCTACATGAAGGTATGTAACGATATCAAATACTTCAAGTAACAGCAGATCAACAATCATCAGACAAGACTCGTGTGTCTGACATCTACATGACAAAGACTCACCACAAATCTTAAGCTGTTATGCTTTGGAAAGAGGCTCTTTCTTAAATACTGTGGTGTCTCCAGATACCGCAACAACCTTATAAGAAAAGCTGCACCGCTTTCAAACTCATCTGAATTTTCAGATCTTTTAAAACTAGAGTCATCCACTGAAATACTCTTACTATCAAATACTACAACCTGTACATTACATTACAGCAATTAGGAGGGAAAACGACATACCTCAATATTAATCACGAATTGTCTAATTGATTTCAATTTCACTGATAAAAAAACAATATTAACCATAAACATTAAAGTGCTATATAGATAGTTCAGGAGCTAAAACCTTCTGTTGTTAGAGAAAGCTTGGGCTCCTGAATTTTCTCACTTGCACCATGAAGGCAACAACGAAAATAAATAAGGTTGAAAGTATTTGCTCAAAATTAAGGCATTTGAGGAAGCCACGGTTTCCGCAAGTCTAAATTTCAGTGAAGGAATAAGAGCATTAATTCAGCACTCCATTCCAAAATCCAGACACAAACATGCACCTATTCTTGCATTGCTCATTCTCAGAGGCTCTCTGGACATGGCTTTTGCGGGGTCTTTGAAGAGTCAAGGGTTTCCCAAAATTTTGTACCTGGACTTCCGTTCATGGCCTACTGCGCTGGTAGCAGTAAAATAACAAAGCGGGGGGCTGTGTTTGCTATGGTCTGGCGCATTTGCCTCACGAGGATCAAAGGGATATTTAAAGGGATAAACATATCCCCATTGGAAGAAGCCCAAAGAGGTTAATTTTAAGGATATTCCGAGAGATTATAGCCCTTTTATTGTAATATTGTTTCTTCCTTTTTTTCGCATCTTCTTCAGGAGGATTCCTCGCTCTCTCTTCGTGTACTCTTTTCTTCTTTCATAATGAATGCATCTTTGTTCATTTTAAAAAAATAAAACAGTCAAGAAAACTGACAGAAAATACATATATGTTTGAAGAAGTAATCAAGATCAAACCTCGTCGACTCGGAAAATGGTTGCAGCACGAGCAATCTGACCAGCTAACTGAAAATTTTAAGAATGGGGGCCAAAATTTGGGATTAGGAAGACGTAAGAAAGCGCCCACAAAAAAACGACATCACCTAAACCTCTGTTCGGTTGAAAATGGAGGAAATAGACGAATAATGAACAAGATGAAATGCCCAAAACTTAGTTGTTAAACCATAATTAGGGTTCTCGGAACATAAGTATTACTATTCTCAACCAACAACTAGTAAACAATAAAGAAATCGGAATTAAAATTTCCTCTGTTTTTTCCATCATTTTTCTCGGCAGCCAAAAGGTTTTGAGTCGAAGAATAGGTCGAAAGATAGGGAGAGAATACTCTTGTGGCGAGTTCGAGAGACTGAGTGTTGTCGATGATGGAACCAGGTAAAGCGATGGTGACCGTAGGAATCTCCGTAGCTACCGACTTCTTCTCCTTCTCTCTCTTTTTCTCTTTCTTACTCTTCTTAACCTTCTTCTCCTCGGAGACGCCATTGACGATCCCAAGCTCAGTCTCTACTTTCTTCTTCTTCGTCATTGTCGCGCTGCGCAAGGGGCTTCGAAGCTTAGGGCGCGGTTGTATCAATTAAGTTACAATACAGTGCTTTCCTTCAGCATGGGCCTCCGTTTTGTGACCATTAATCAAGGGTTCTGATGAAAGGAACCACAAAACCATTTGATCCAACGGCTTAAATAAATTGGTCTTCTTCGGAGCCAGCCACAATCAATTGGAGCTCTGCGGCTTCCCCGTTTACCAAACCTCTTTCTCATGTGCTTGGTGTTTGCACCGCAAAACGGCGCCATTTTAGGGCTAGTTTATAAAATTCTATGGGTTGGATGTACATAAAATGAACAAGAGCATAATATCAATTTTTATATAATTTTATTATATTAAAATTTCTTATTTACCCTTAAAAAGAAAATATCTTAAGGTCAAAATAATTATATGACGGTTAAAATGTTCGCGTCATTTTGATAAACATGCTGCAACATTCACTCACATAATTCTTATAAATTTGATGTATAAAATTAAAATAATAATTATCAAATTTTAAGGGTTTCATCTTACAACCAATTAGCAATAAGTAGGATGACCCCGAGATCTTATTAATTAAATAGGTAACCTTATTTTCTCGGTGTGGGATAATGTTCTCAACATGTCCCTTTACGCGTGGCAACGATAAAACTCGGGGTTGCATAGAACACACATAGAAATGTTAGCTCCAGTGTGATCTTTGCATGGCTCTGATACCATGTTAAAGTTTGGGGATTTTCATCCTACAACAAATTTATAGGTAAGGTGGTTTCAAGATCTTACCAATTAAATAGTTAGGGCTTATTTTCCCGATATAGGATAATATTCTCAACATTTCGCCATGCATAATTTGAGGGGAAAAAATAGTTTAGGTTTGAAGTGCATAGAAAAAAAGTATTACAAGGGGACAATCTCGATAGATAAGTATTAGAAGAATAAAGTATTGACGATAAAGAGTTTAAATAAGAGTACAGAAGTCAACGAATCTTCTCGTTAATACAAATTCATAAAGGGAGAAGTGTTTGTACTGTGGCATCCTAAGTTGATTTAGTCAATGTTTATTTTACAAATTTCAACCCCACATTAAGAGATTATTGTCAATTTCTATATAATCTTTTTATATATGTGTTATCATTTGTACTGCAAACTACAAAAAGATCTAAATTATTATAAATATTTAAATATTTAAATCTTATAAATGAGAGGTTTATACATAATAAAATGGAGCAAAATTTGGCATGCCCTCTTATTTCTTTATGTGCATCAAAGCCAGACGTGTCTCTTTGGCCCAAGAGTTGGAAATTTTATCCAAAGGTTAGGAACACCAGGCCCACAATGTAATTGGGTGTCTTGTGGGATTTAGGCAAATCTAATGGGCCTGTTGTTAAATTTTACGGGCCCACGGAGGCATCAGAAAGCCCAAGACCCAGGCGCTCCATGATGTTTGTTACTGTGATTAGAACCAAGATTCCCCCAAGTTCCATCTTCTTGTTCAACGGTAACATTTTTCAGAACTCAAAAGATGGAGGCAAGCTTAGTGGAGGCGCTGTTTGAGATTGGAAACGGAAGTTGGAGGGAGGGATTTTAGGAGAAGAGGAGAAGGAAGCTCCCTCCTGTATGCTACTGTTCGATTTCTTCGCAATTGGTTTTCTCGAAAAGGTAAACTCTCCTTTCTTTGATCGATCTTGAGGAAGAATGTTCTTTGATTTGATCTTGTCGAGAGAAGTACTTTCATAATTTTTCCTATACTAGTTTTTTTCCTGTTATGTTGCCTTTAGAACTTATGAGCCATTGTTGCGATCTTTCCAATCTCGTTGATTTAGGTTTCCAAAAAAAAAAAAAGAAAGAGGAAAATATTGTAATTTCGGAATACAATGTGTTTTTTTTTTTTCATTTTTATTCATCCACTGCCTTTTAGTGAGGGAAAATTTGAGGAGAGGAGAAATTGAATGTGCTTTATATTGTAATTCTCAGGAAAATTAGACATGAGACGTGCACAGAAGTTTGTTTTCACGCTCACACACCCACTGGCAACAATAGCAGGGAAGTTGAATTGGTGACATTCAGATTATAACTGGAAAGGCAGAAAGATGCATTCCTCCACTTTATTCGGTTGGGCCGTGGTCAGTCGTGCGGAAGGAGAGATCATTTAGTTGACGTATGTGTCTGCATTGTGTCCATAAGTGGAACCAAGTCGATGTTGCTATGGATAAAATTTTCGCTAGAGGTGATCCTAAACAAGTCAGACTTCTCTATTTACCAAAAAAATAAAAACAAGTCAGACGTCTATGTTCTTGCAAGTTTTTTCTCTACGTATCTTCTTATTACATGGCACACTGCATGGGGAATTAGATTCATTACTCTTTGACTTGAGATGTTTTGACAAAATTATGAAGTTTGGACATGTGCTCCCCCACCTCCCCCCAGGAACAAATAATCTCCCAGACAGTTTGTCTGCCTTATTGCCATTCATGTACCCAAGTACTTGGACTTTAATAGTTTCCTCCAAGTTCTTTCCTCCTCCAAGTCTAGCTATTTAAATGCTTGCTGCCAACATACATAGGCGTTAGGGTAAACCCAATATTTGTTGTTAGTGAACAGCATCAAGATTCTAATCTCAAGAATTTCGTTGTTGATAGATATTGAAACACGTGTAGTAGTTTTTCTAGTTTTGATAAATAGGTGTCCGATCGGAGAAAATGCTTCTTATGGAAGGCATCCATATCCATTGATTTTGGTGAGGAAACCATAGAGCCTCTTGTGTGGTTCTCAGCATTTGGTCTTTCCTCTTTGACTTTCAGTTGCACTTGTGATCTTGTGGCAAGGTGTTGAACACTCAAGTGGATTTATGAAATGATATGACATTCTAGGAGACTAATGGAAAGCAAAACCTAAGCTTTAAAGGTGAATCGATTGTGAAATAGGCAAGGGTTCCAATTTTTATTTTATTTATTTACCTCTAGCCGTTTCTTGTTTTCCTCAGACACACAATATCCAATTGCAATTTGTCCCTGGTAGTGATGGCTGGCCAGGGGCACATCTTACCTTCTTTTTGGTAAGAAGGCGAGCTATACCAAACTTGCTAGCCGTTTTGTTCTTGATAGTGGAGTAGAATGGAAACTGAGTAGCTATTTGATAGAAAAATAACATATCACCTGCCCTTTCCTGAAAGCAGAAAGGAGGGTAATTAACCAACTGGAGCAAGTAGTCTTGTCCAGAAGCCTCAGGCCACCCAATCCTAGTTAGCATCATAGATCAGTTCTGTGCTTCTCTATGGCACCTCTTACAATTGGAATAGGCTGAAATGGCTAGTTCCATGGACCATGAGAGGAATAGACAATGAATAGCTATTACCAGTGGCCAAGGATGGAATAGGTATTGCTTACCAATTCCTGCTCAGGGTCCTTGAGAAGTATTGTTCCTCATATACTCAGCTCATGGTTCATGTTATATTTATATAAAATAGCTACTATGTTCACACTTTGTTTTTATTCCATGAACCAAACAAGTGGTTGGTTCTAGCATTGCATCTGTTCAGATTACATTGGTATTGCAGGAAGATTCATGACAAGCCCAGCACAGTAAATAAAAAAGCCAATTACACTTGCTTGGATGCTTTTATATGAGTTCACAAAATTTTCTATCCTAGCTCGAATGTCTACAAGAAGCATTTACTGTACTGATAAATTATCTATGTGAGTCTGGCTCTGACTAGTCATGACTCTTGTTTCATCAAGCTGATATGGATGCTCTCTTTTTTCTTCCTCGGGGGTTAAAAAAGGCATGTGGAAAAGTACCATTATAAAAACTTGGATATGGAACTCAACATGTATGAATCAAAAGCAGGAACAAACATATCAAGTATGAAGTAAATACTTTAACAAGCCCAGTGGCTTTAAAACCCCGCGTTGAAATGACAACCTCCCTTCTCAATGGGAAGTAATCCTTGTGAGGAAAATGTCATCTACAATGCTGGGAAATAAGGACTTGCAGCTGCTTTGACAAAGAAATATGCTGATGTTAGCACTGCATGGCATGAAAGTACTTTCTCACAAGCACAACATAATTCTTAATCAGATTCATGAAGTTGTCAATTGTACCAAATGAACTCAACAGACCCAGTTTAGAAACATAGGCAAGGAGCCTTTGAATTTTTTTTTTTTTTTTGAATTTTATGGAAGAACTCAACACAATTCAATGCAAAAAATGCAACCCAAAAAAATGTATTGAGTACTGGTGAGCATGCTTTTTCTAGTGATTCCAGAGAAGCTTTTAACCGTATTTTAAGAGTCAGCTGTAATTATGGTACTTAGACTTGGTTTGTTTGTTTGCTTAGGTTATTTACTTTCTGGCTTCCATTAGGCTTTGTGTGTTTTTTCAATAATTGACTCTTCTTGATTGTCTCAATGTTGATGTGTTATCATAGCCATGGCTCTTCAATTAATTTTCTTGAACTGCTCCTCTGTCTACAGCTGAAGTTAAAGAGTATTAATGACCTTTTTTTTCAAGAAAGTGATCAAGGAAGGTACCAATCTGGGGAAAAGATTTAAAGGAATTTGCGCACAACTTCCGACAGATTCTACTGGTGAGTATGCTCAAAAAGCTTCTTGTTGAAGTGTATGAAATATTATTTCATTTGTCTGTACGTACATTTACTTTTATCAAGTTGTATTATTATTCCCCAAAAATTGTACAAACTTCATTAATTAACTCAGCAGTGAAAAAAGGAAAAGGTGGAAATGAGAACATGAGAATACATGTAATAATTATAATAAAGCGAGGTGACCAATGACCATTAAAGTTCTTAGTGGGCTTGATGCTTAAAGTTGTACTTATGTTTGTAATTAACCTGATGACCGTTGCTTTGTTGCATGATTTTATTTAAAAAGAAACAGGAAAGAAAAAGATTGTAAAGCAGAGAATGGAGAAAGGTATCATGCCCGCAACATGGTCAAAAAGGTGGAGGATTCCTTTGTTTACATGCTTAAGCTGGCCATGGAGTGGATTCTCTTGTCCATCAAATAAAAAATTCTCAAAATTGTAAAAACTTGAAAATAAAAGGGAAGAATAAAAGGACACACTGCATGTTTCTCTTAAAAGTGGATGTGATGTTTTTTCTCCTACATCTAATAAAATTAAAGAAATGTATATAGATTCCGGTACAGATTGAATCCGCTCGGCATGAGGAATTGGCTTACTAAATTATAAACCGAAAGGCGATGACTAAGCACAATAGAATGATAGAATTGTGCAGATGGATTCTGATGCGAATTTGATGGCCTTCCTCTTACTGGCTCATTTAAGGGTATTATATGCTATTATGTTTATTTTTAAGGTCTAACTGTGGGTTGTGCTTAAACTGTTAGGACCACATACTACTTTTGGGCTGTTACGGCAGCTCCAGACACATACTATTTTGGGCTATTATATTTTTTTTTTTTTTGGTTCAGGTGGCTCATGACTGGCTTGACCAGGTAACTTTTAACTCTAAACCTTTCCCTTTCCATTGATAATATTTTTACTCTACTTTTAGCTCACACACACAAACAAGGAGTGAGCAAAAAGAGAGGAGGGGGGGGGGGGTACTGGACACAAAAACTATGTTACCCGATTTCGTGTCATTATACCTTCTCATAGGCTCCACAGTCTGAGATAATATATATGTAGAACTAAGCAAAAATGACGGTAGATGGAAAGTACATTTTCAGTTGCATGTACTGCATATTTTATTTTACTACGCTTGGTTATGAGTCTCATTGTATGTGAAAGAACTGACCATTAACAGACAGCGAAGTTGACCATAATTAGACTGCTAACTTGTGAAACTTGAACATATGCTATTTTGTAGAGGGAAAGAAAGGAGAGAAATAATACATAGTAACAGGCACAAGGCACTTTCAAAGCATGGTGCAGTGTACGAGACCAGACCCTCATATCCCTTTCGTGTGACACGCACCGACAGTGTATGGAAACTAAAGGGAACAGAAAGATCCCCTTGGGAATTCTCTCCACACTACCATACTCGGTAACCGCAGCCAATGGGCTGTAGGTTGCATCCCTCAAGTTGGAGGGTTACTCCTTTCTAATAGTAACTTATATGGGTTATGGGCTGAGCTATCTAGGGCACTTTTTAAACATTCTGGAGAGGTCACATGTTTGTTTATCCACATGGCCAAGGGTTCATTGGGTCCTACGCATCTTTTTTTCGTTTGTGGTTGTAATATTTTAAACTTCCCTAGGAGACGAGGGAGAGGGACTTCATGTTGACGTAATCTTGATCTTCAACAGTTTAAGAGCATCAACTCTACCATGTTAGTTTGATGCTAGAACGAGTCGAAGCTGAATTTTTATTCACTCCTTTCATGTGTTGAGTGAAAGGTTATTTAATGCTTTGTAATGGTTATATACTTTTTTTATTTTGGTTGAATACATATCGGAAAATAAAAAAATATCATGAAAGACTCTAATTTTTTACTTAAAAAAAACAGTTAAGCTAAATTCACGTTCATCTTAAAAAGAGTTTAACCTTTAAAGAAGGAGAATGAAGCTTTAAGTATTCTAATCCTAGAATTCTAAAGTAGGACAAGGCTTTTTCTTGTATCGTCCGTGCATACTTGGCCGACCAGAAATGGATTCTTTAGCTGGGGATCGCTACATTATTTTATTTATTATTTATTATTTATTTTAAAGTAGTGGACATCCGTACTGCAAGTGGGATTTCTGAAAGGGTTCTTGTGGCTACTGGAGGGCGTACAAGAGCATGATCGTATAATATTATCAATACCACAATAAAACAAAAAAAAAAGAAAAAAAAAAGAAAAGAGGAATTCAGAACAATGTTCCTCGGAAATTATCAAGACACTGTTGCCATAATTTTTTCCCGCGAAACATGATGAAGAATGTGACTATTATTAGTTAATCTTCTACAGGTTTACGTACAAGCTAGGTGAATAAGGTCATTTTATTTATGGAGACAGTTGTGAGTGGCAGCTCGACTCTTACTTTTCTTTTAATTTCAGGACTTTAAGGGAGCTTTAGTTGTCTTGTCCAAAGTGCTGGAACAGATGCATGATGATGATGATTGAATGCCACCATTGATAAATTACCAAGTATTCTATTAATACTAGGTGTCCTTAATTTCCAATTCAAGGTGTGGACTTTATTTTTATTTTTATTTTCCTCTGCATTCATTCCCTTTGAATTCCACAGACATGGGGTTTGACCTTGTAAGACATGTCTCGGACATAGAACCACTGATTGCTGTTCTCAATGGGGAAAACCAAGGGAAGAAGAAGCCATCACTATCAAGAAATATTTGGTGAATCCTTTATTTCCTGACCCTTCTTCTTTTATTTATTTTTTCTTTTTTTTAATTTTAGTATTATTTTTTTAATCTTTTCGAAGGCAAAGGAAAAGTGTACTGAAAAGCTGAAAATTTTGCAGAATTGTTGAATCCTTCCAACCCTCCCCCCAAGTAATGTCCAAACACACAGAAACACGCTCTCATGCTTGGCATGACATTATGGCTTGTGCAGTTTAAAATCAAGTGGATACTCTAATTTTTCAAGGAAAAAAGGGGCAAAAAAAATCAAGTGGGTCCTTTCTCTTTCTAAGTATATGTATGCTTTGTGGACGCGAAGAGGCTCCCATTTAAAATGATATACTTTGCGAAGAAAAATTATTCGGTCTTGGGATTTTTCTTTTTTCAAAACATCATTTTAAGAAGCTCAATTATGAGCTGAGCATAGTTTATTCACTTTTTTCTATTCGTATAGTGAAAAGTGTCTGTGCAACTGAGATGCAAGAACTCCAGTCTCATATTTATGGATGTAATATGTATATATATATATGAAAAATTAGGTTCTCTTTCATGTGATTTTTCCTCCTCCTGGTTAACTGAGCAAAAAGAAAAATGCCTTATCTCATATCGGGATCCTAGTTCCGTTCTCATTAAAGATTAACACATTTTTCTATGTGAAAAATTGGGTTTTGATTTTTTCTTCTCTAGTTAAAAGCAATAAGAAATAAGCATACAGTCACTCTCATGGGACTTATATCGGTCTCAATCTCAATTTAAAAATTTCAATTGTATGAATTAAAAGAATATAAAAAAGAAATGTGAGGATTTGTTAATTTTTAGATCGGGATGAAAGCAATATCTATTTATGTACGTGTGTATTAAACTTTATAGCAGTATTTCCTAGTTCTAATGGTGCAATTTGAGTGGTGCAGAAGAAAGTGCCCCTTCCACCCAATGTACAGGAAACCCCCCGGGGCACTACAAATTCATACCCACACCCTCGCTTGCTCCACATGCCCCAATCCTCCCTTCACATCTCCCCTCACAAACCCATCCATTTTTTGGTTTCGCCATTTTTGCGGTGCAAATATGGTGATGTCGGGGATTGTGTTTCAAGGTTTACAGTCATGCCTCGATTCCCAGCTCGCCGAGCAGCGGACTCTGAGGCTCAGGATCGCCCCTACAAAACCTCCCTTATCCCAATTGCTCGAACTCGACATTGATCAATCTTCCGATTCGGAACATGTCGTTGAGGAATGCCACAAGGAGGGAAGCAACAAAACGACCCCATTCTCTCCAAACTGTGCTCTCTCCAATTGCTTCTCCTCCCCTTCTTGTCCCAATCCCAGTGGAGGAACAATGAACATAACACACCCATACATTACTGAAACTTTAGGCAGCGAAACGGGCAGTGACATGGTTGTAGGGGATTGCATTTTCACGCACTCTTCTTCTTCTTCTTCTTCGCCTAATGTTGGAAATTCCCCGACACGGCGCGAGCGATCACGGGAGAAGAAACGTAGTTGTTCTGGCCACAATTTTCCGCCGCCATTGACAACGATAAGTGGGTCGGAGTCACTTTGGATCAGGCCTCACCGCGAAGGCGGGCGGGTCGTAATGAATGCCGTCGTCGCTCCAACGCCGCCCTCATTTTTAAAAGTAGAAAGAAGCCATGGTCGCCTTCGACTCCACTTTCTGAAGAACGACTCCAGCCGTGAGTTTGACGACTCCGAGGAGGCTGCCACCGAAGAAATTGAGAATGATAACAGTGAAAGGGAAAAAAGCTTCGAAAATGATGGAAAGGAGGATGAAGATGAAGTTGAGGGGGAAGTAGGATGTGATGCGTGCTTGGGGGTGACGGAGGGCATGGGTGAATACAATTTGGGGTTTGGGGTTGAGATGGGAATGGAGAAGTTACGGAGGCCCCACTCGTGCAAAGGGCGGTGCGTGAGAAATGAGAAATTGTTATATTGGGAGTCCCTTTCGGTGGCCACTTCGTAAAAAGTTCATCTGTCTCTCCCTGTTATCCTTGTGTGTTATTTATGATGGAGTGATCTCTTTGTTTTGGACAAGGCAAATGAAAATGGCATTTAAATTTGAAGAATCTCTTTTAGCATTTCTTGTATGCAAGTTGTTTACATTAATTCCATCCAATGTTTACAATTATAAGAGAAGTCATATGATTTCATAAAGAGTAATACTATCCTTCCCGACAAGGTGTATTCTGAATAAATTCAACAATTAACATGTGAGGATAGATCTTACAAACACAGATGAGTTTCACTTATCACATGTGAGTGATGTGATTTGTTTCGAGATCACTTTTTCAGGAGGATTAGATTTATCCTTTGATAAATTTAAAAGAACTACCTCCAAACTACAAGATCTATACTACATCATTTATTTTCTAAACCTTTTTACGTGAGTTTAGTATCGGCAAACGGTAAGATTATCATTTGTGATCTAAAATTATTGCTGTAAAAGCTATGGAGTTGGTCATCTTTCATGCTGAGCTATTCAAGTAATTGCTCGTATATCGCCATATTAAGTACGGACGGTTTCAGAAAAAATGTTAAGCTATATGGATAAGAGTTTTCGCAGATCTCCGTGAAACAAGAAGACGTGGTTGTACATGTGAGTCATGGAGACTAGGGCTGCAAATTAGCTTGTCAAGTCAAAAGTTTAGTGCTCACGGCTCACTAACTTTGAAGGGAGGAGCCTAGACACAATCGACTCAAGACTAACGCGGCTCGAGCTCAACTAATCCAGTAGTATTATAACCTAAAGGCGGTTCGACTAGTCCAGAATTACCACAACACGAGCTCGACTCAATTTAATTTGGCTCATTGCAACTTGCATGTTGGCCTACCATGTCACGAGTGTGCTAGTTTTTTATTTTACTGAAATAAGAGTCATCTAAAATATACATATATAATTAGACTATTCGAGAGATCAACAGGTCGAGAGGTCAACAGGTCAAGTTAGCGTAAACTCCAAACCCAAATCATTTAGGGAGCCAAGCTCATAAACAAACATTTTTATTAAATAATCGATAACAGTCGTGCTATAAAAAATAAATATGCGGTAAGAAAGACTACTTTTACTTTCTGTTTTTTTTTTTTTTTTCCACATGGGGAGGAGGTTTATGTGAGGAAGGCAAGGTTCCATCGGCGGTGAGCTTTATCATTGGAAATAAATTGATGCGTGGAGTACTTATACCCGAAAGGACAAACATTGTCTTGAATCCGTACAGCGCCGCCACCGGGGACCACTAGCTACCGGATCTTTCTTCTCCGACATTACCATTTTTATGCATTTTATGTATTTAAGTTTTCATTCGGATGCAAACCTCAAAAAAAAGTGAAAAGAAATATAAAGAGAAATGATGGAGATCAGAGTGCAAGTTGGGGATGCACCAGAGCAACAACGCACCCCAAGCCACACCATATGATACCACACATGGGTCGGTCGATGGATGGGGCCTCTCGGTCGATGGATGGGGTCTCCCTCCCTCTCTCTCTCTCTCTCTCTCTCTCTCTCTCTTCAATTTGCATATTTACCACTTCCAACATGCCATCAATTGCCGCACTTGAAAAACTTACTTGTATAAATATATATATATATAGCTCTAGAATCCTTTCCAATCTTCGCAGCATATCTCCTTTTCAGGATTCTGAAACTGTACAATATTTTCCGATATATCGACAACTATGGTAATTATAACGAGTGAAACTTTTATATTATCAGACCCCAAGAATTTAACGTACACATGTAGTGCCAGCAAACTAGAAGGAACCAAGCAGTGCACAGTGGAATGATAATGGAAACTAAACACCAAGCAGTGCACAGTGGAGTGATAATGGAAACTAAACATACTCATCCCACGAACGATAATACAATGCCGTTGTTTACTGTTCTTTAGAATCCAATCTGATCTTATTTTAGTGCAGGTGTGTGTCTTATTTTCGTTGATTCATATTTGTTTGCATGGCGACCAGTAGTTATGAAAAATTAAGAGAGCATTGGATCCTACGACACTGAGCCTAAGTGATCTGGACAGTTCCATGTATGCTATATAGTTAATATAAGATCTAACATATATAACCTGTTGGGTTTCTAATGGTTAAACTCAGTAAAACCAAAAGTCTTATTGCATTGGCAAGGAGCAACTCTAAACCCCTGTTGAGATGATAATGACTATTGAGAGGGTCTGTTTGGCATTATTCTTTAATGCTTTTCGAAAAAAACGTGCATGCAGCAATACATAAGGAACATGCTGATCCATGAAAACTGTAGGAAGAGCAAGGCGTTGAGCATTGGATCGTGGAGATTGGGTATCCATTCATTGCTGGTTAGGGATAGCTAGATGGATAGGGTCACCCATCCACCACCCCCCTGTATGTATTGCGTGTGTGTATATGGGAAAAATCCTTTATGTAGTTCTACTATTTTTGATCGGACAACAATGTGCCTAAAAAGGGCATAATTTTATAAAATGATTTTTTAAAAAAAACATAATTTTTTTTTTAATAAAACTGGTGTCTTTTCAGGGATCTTTTATGCCTAATGTGGAACTCATACATCACTTAAAAGACAAGCTATACATATATATATATAGAAAAATGCTGATACAAGTAGGTGAAAAAACTTTTCTTATATTAACAAGTCATATAATGCAAATGTACGACCACCAAAACCACCAGATGATTGGATTAAAAGATTTACACATATATTAGATAGAGAGTTTGGGAAGCATTAGAGTATGGATGAAGTAAGTTTATAACATTCATTATTGATTTTTGGGGAAAAAAATTTAGAAGACCGCCTATGGTTTAGGTCATTTTTTAAGAGACTCAATGTGGTTTAAATTTTATTTATCACACCCCTTATACTTTTATTTTGTTTTCAATAGACCCCTTTCATCCATTAGCCATCTAATTCCATTAAGTATGTAGACACATGGCAATTTATTAACTTTCCACACCATTATTTCAAATTTAAATTATTAAAAAATTAAAAAATACTTGAAAAATGGGAAAAAATTATGAAAATCTAAATAACAAGATAAAAAAGGTGAGACTTCTTTCTCTGGAAGTGCACGTAAGTATAATAATACAATTAAAGTTTTATTTTTTTTTAAAAAAAAGCACAAAAATCCTAATATTTTTCTTTAGAATTTTCAATTGAGCCATAAATGTTAAGATCCTTATCAATTGAAAATATAGGTAAAAGTTTTCTTATTTTGTTATTTATATTTTCTTAATATTTTTTTCAAGCATTTTTCAAATTTAATATTGTTTTTAATAATTTATATTTCAAATAAGGGTGTGAAAATCTAATAACTTATAATGTGTTCACCCATATAACGGAATTGAATGATAAATGAATGAAAAGAGTTTATTGAAAACATAATAAAAGTACGAGAGATGTGTGATAAATAAAATTTAAAGCAGATAAAATTTCTTCAAAAATAATTCAAATCACATGAAGGTCTTTTAAAAATTTTCCATTAATTTTTTGGGAGGCAAAATTAATACCTAACGTTGACCAAATAGCACCTCATCATTGTCTCCATGGAGAAAGATTATAACATTCATTATTGAAGTTTTAGGGGGCAAAATTAATGCCTGACGTTGACCAAATAGGGCCTCATCATTGTCTCAGTGACCACATGCCACTTTCTTACCAGTTCAAATTCCCAAATTTCTGGCTCAGCAAGTTGTCCTTCCAAATTCAAATTGTCGCTCAGAGTTCAAAAAATCTCGATATGATTACTCCAAATTTTCTAGGATGCTACGATACAAATTCATACTTGTACTCATGTGAGCAGAGACCTATAGTGGCTGGGCTTGGGCCAAAAAAAATCCTAACGGTTGTATGCGACAACTAAAGTCCTTCGCGCTCAAAGAAATCTAATTAATTATTAATTAAAATTTTTACAAATATCAAATCATGACTCGACTCTAACTTACATTATTTAACAACCAATAGTTATAATGATCCGTCGCTCTCAATCAGGAGAAAGGTTATTATTAGGGAAAAGTAAATTCACTTTAGTCTCTTTTTGTCTTTCAACAATTCAGACTCTCATCACACAATCAGTCTTCCTTTCCGCCATTCTCTATTCATTTGTTCTTTCGGAAATCAAAGAGAATAAAAGGGCCCAACTTTTCTGTTCTTTGACTTCACCTACTCCCAATTTGATTGGGTGGTAGGAAATTTTTTAGAGGGGAACAGATGGGATTTTCAGAGATTATTTCCATGATCCTTTTGACATGAATAAAGGGCCGACTCTGTTGTGTATATGCCTTTGGAAACAAGGGAGCCATAAATTGACTGGTGGTCCTGAACAACTCGATGTTGGTCTCTCACCGCCACCCACATTCATCATAATGAAGCCCACTATAAAACACTTCTTTTCCGATAAAAACTCAATGGTGGAATTATATCACTTCTGCCCCAATCCAATCAAAAAATCATTTGTCGGCAATCATGATATAAGTGTGGAACAACCTTCGATTCGATTGTAGCATAAATGATGTATGTTACTGTTCATTGTAAGTAAAGCAATCATATTAGTGCGCCATGTAGCTTGTGTGGCACATCTATTATATTTCTCCAGCCACTTTGAGAATTCAAACATGTGCCATGTCATCTAGATTTACTTGACAGTACATCTCAAATAATCTAAGATAAGTTCTACACATGCCAGAAAAATTTAAAGCCTAGTATATCCTTTCACAACCTTTTAAAAAATAATAATAATAGTAAAGGAGCCCAGAAGAGGCCCTACGGATGCACTCGCTCTGTAAGAAACTTACCTTGGTGCGCACCTCAGAAGTGTATAAATATTCATTTCCCTTGGGTTAAAAGCAAAAACAGATGTGAAAACTGCTTAGAAATGCGAACGGTAAAATACTGGATTTGCTACATTTTAACATTGATTTCAAATAAGAGCATTGAATTCAAGCTCAGATACTTCATATGTGTTTCATATGCCGCAATAGCATGCATAAACACAAGTTAAATAAAAGCTAGAAAGCATAAAAACGGTACGCTTGTGTGACATCCTTCCGGCTGAACCACTAGGCTACCGGCCACAATGTGGTTACACAAACAACAATTTGAAATATATATATATAGACATTGACAATGGGAAAGCCACTGTTACCTTTGGGCAGAAAGCTGTGATTTTCTCTTTAAACAAGTGAGTAAATATAGGTAGAGTCATCTTCCCTCTAGCCTTTCTCTCTGTCCATTTATATGCCAGTCTTTTGGAGATGGCATTTTCCCCCCTGTACCTGCTCGACGCATCGCCGCTGCAAAATACATTTACCATTATCATGCTCTTATATTTACCATTATCCAAATGAAATATTCTTTTGGTCTCTCTTCGCCCCCGCCCCGAAATATCAGTGAAAGGGGGATGCAAAAAAATTATTATTATAGTACAATCGAGGGATTAAGGGTTAGGGTATCGATTTCCTCTTTTATGCAAGGATGGGCCAAGTAACTAAAGTTTAATGCGCTTTCCCTGCCATTGGGACTGTGTAATTTGTGGGAAGAAAACCTCATAGATGATGGAGATAATTATAATAATAATAACTAAGCGGAATCGATGAGGAAAATGCATTATGATCGGGAATACACAATACAACTTCATGGATGGCAAATAAAGGCGCATCAAATAAGCACAAACAAAATTCTTTGACAGAAAACATTACACATCCAGGAACCAAATGTCGCCAGGCTGACTTAAAGCAGGCTATGATATTGGATGTATGAACTAGCGATGTCGGAAACATAAGGCAGCGAAGTTAAAACCATAATAAGAATGTATAGAGCTTACCTCGTTGCCTTTCAAGCTCTTCATCAAGCTCTTCCTTCCATTTTCTCTGTCGTTCCGAGAAGCTTGCACTGCAATTTAGACAACGCATTCTAAGATCAACTAAAGGAACATACAAGAGCACAACAAGCACAAACAGTTCGATATAATAAATTGCAGTGAGCGAGCATCCAAAGCCAGTAAACAGACCTTGGACTAACTGCTTCCTGCTGAGAATCAAGAACACTAAGTCGAGTTAATTGAGCTCTCTGATTTGTTTGGTCGCTCATCACACCAGCATTTGACATGTGCACGGTGTGCATTCCAGGACTTGCGGCACTAGCAGTATCAACAGCTGCGGAAAGTCTCCTGCCAGGTATCCTTTTGGGTGATCTGCTTTTTGAAGTAAAGTTCAAAGTATTTGAAGCATTTTCACCATTTCCAAAGCCAATAGAATTTGGTAGACAAGCTGCATTTATTGAGTTGTAGAATTCTTCGTATAGTGGTGTTTGCAGCTTCTTTAGATCTAAAGCCTGAAATCCAAATAGAAAACCAAAAATGCATCATAAGATAGAGCTATGTGCAAATATAAAACCAATAAAGAACTTCAAAATTTTGTTCCTAGAAAGGATTTGACAGGAAGTATAACCTTCTCATCCAAAAAAGCTCTTATTTTTGCCTCTGTTAGTTCTTCTTCATCATCGGCTGCTAGCATCCTGCATGGAAACGTGAAATTGTTCTCCACCTTGCCAGATGCTTGAGGAATACCCTTATCAATTGTTTGGCTAGCGGATAAGTTCCCTCCACCTCTCCCCACTTCTGGACTCTCACTAATATCACATGGCCAATCATCGGCAGGCTCACTCATAGGATTAAAACTCTAGGGTTAAACAAACAAACTTAGTAAATATTTCAGGAAGCTATTTATAGAACAAAACAGCAGTCCCAAGTGACTCCTTACCTTGTTAAAATCACCAGATAGTAATGCAGAATTAATATTTATTGACGCACCAACCACAAGATCATCGTTATCATCTATCTGGCACATGTCATCATCACAACTGCTTCCTCCTTCACATAGGGACCTCATTCCTGATAACTTCTCAGGATACATAGTAGAGCACCTAACACTACTAGTTTCATGAACATCCTTCAAGCCCCTGCTGGTTGCCCTGATAACATTCACAGGGTTCATTCTGCAGCATCAAATATCGTATAAGAGCTTGATCAGACATGTAAACAGAAATCCTTAAAAACCTCCAAAGCCATCAAATTGATATACTTACGAATTCATTGAGGCCTGGGGTTTAGCTAACAGGTTTGTAGAATTCTCCTAAAAATAAATCAACAGGAAAATGTTCAAATAGAGAGTAATAATCAAAACAAAATAGCTACTTGTAATATTACTGACCATAATGGAGGCACATAATGCTGGATGAAGCTCATGATACTCGGCAGCAACAAATGGGTGCTGCATATGGTTGGAAAATAAACACACATCATCAGAGAAAATTTAAAAAGCATGATATCAATAACAATATAACCCAAAACAAACAAGATGAACATCTGCATATTAAAGCTCCTCATAGTGTTGCAAAAGAACGTGTTTCCCCCAAGGCAAACAAATGATTTGATTATTCATTCCCCAGATAGACTCATTCAATAAAATCATTTTCTAGATCAAATAAAGGAATTTCTACTATGAAGTCCCAACCTCAATTACAAATTTCTTTGACCCATTGGTGGAGGCTTGCACACAGAAAACTCTATGCCTAGATATGTGGAAGACACGCAATTGGAGCGAAACAGAAACTTTCAGAACAAACCACATGGTGCAATCCATCATCCAATTGACAGAAATATATATTGAAGATGAAACTCTACATGCTAAGAGTAAGCAGGCTGCAACTTTTTAATTCCTGATTCTCAAGTTTGTGAAATTCCGGATTTTAAATCATAAATTAATAATCCATTCCCCTGCTAAATCATGCTCTTTGAATGCAACCATCCTAGATCTATGATGTATATGCAAATGCATCTTTTATCCACAGCCAAAGCGCCTTGAAATTCAGAATTACCTGCAGCAAGTCGGATGCAGAAAGCCTCAAGTTTGGTTCTCTGCCACAACATGCAGTATATCAATCATCCGGAAAGCTATGAATCAATTAATACTCAATAAACATAAAATTTTGATAGCTAATTTAGTGGCTCTTGAGAGGACTGTAGCAGAAAAGGAATAAAGTAAAATTTTAAATCGAGAATGTACTTCTGTAAGCATTTCAATAGGAATTCCTTTGCCTCAGCTGAGAGATGCTCAGGGATTGGTGGATGAGATTTAGTTGTCCCAATATGGAAGAGAGCAGCAACCTTAAAGACGAGAAACAAACAGAACGAGAAAATTACGCCATTATTAGCTGTCAGCTAGTGGCAAAAACAAATGCTAGAAATTCTTACTAATCAATATAGACTCGCATCCCACGCAACACACAAGTTTTTTCCTTAAAATTTTGATTTGCATCCTTTTAAATTAAATTACCTCTAATTTATAGAAATTTTTTTAATTGATGTAGTAAGTTGCAAAAGCAGATATTTGTGTCGTAAAACTAAATTTTTCACCTGAAATTTCGATTTATTATATTGTTTTAGTTATTTCACTGTTATATCAATTTCAACCAATATTTTTGAAACATATGAAAAATATTAATGCAATTTTATAATTTCAAATGTGAAGTTACACCTCTTGAGACTAAGGATGGAAGGAAAGAAATATGATGATGAATTTAGTTTACAACTTATTAAAATAAAGCTGTTTTCATTGACATCGTATGTAAGACAGTGAGTGTAGCTTCTCACACATTAGGCCCTATGCTGAGGCTTTCTTGATGTCATTTTTATAACTATTACTGTGCTTTAAGTGGAGACGGGCACTTACACATGACATTTTCTCATTTAGCATTTCTACAAAGTGCTCTGAGATAAAATATGAGGGGTCGAGATAAATAAGAAGGAAATACCTCTTGATATTGCTCGCTCCAAGGAGGCTTTCCAGTTGCCATTTCAATAATGGTGCATCCAACACTCCATACATCAGCAGAGCTAGAAAATTATTTCATAACCAATAAGTTTCGAAGGTTCGAAAATTAATTTTGATTTATCAAAAAATAAAGAGTGTAAGCATATTTGAAAATAAAATCGCGGGGTAGTTACTTAAATCTTGTTGAAAGCGACATCAATAGCCTTAAAATATACTTAAAAGATGGTTGTCATGGAAGAACATCTTTGAAATATTTATGGTAAAAATTGAGAAGAATTGCGTCTACCTTCTATTTGTTAGTACTAGCATAGACATTTAAGAAAGAAAACAAGTATACCTATGCTACGAAACTTTCTTTCCGCAATAAACCCAAGACAAGTGACAGAGAGAGATGATTCTAGGAATGATGCACTATTTTGACTTGCAGACGTAGTAAAGAGATAAAAATGAAGCATGTAAAATCAAA